>OZ004885.1:2400000-3100264 GCA_963926505.1 Russula olivacea
ATCAATTAATGAAGGTGCGCCCTTCGACGCAGCAGCAGCCAGCCAATGCCAAGGCGTGTGCCGGTTTCCGTCTATTGTCCGAACGCACCACCCCCGTACATGTGAAACTCGGCTGCTGTGGTGGAGTGGAGTTAATCAGTACCGATCGGATGTGACAAACGGCTTACAGAATGGCACTTAATCGATGCGCCGATATGAGTCAGTGTGCATACAGTACATGTGCCAGTGTGAACCTTGCATGCGAGAACCTTGCCAGAAAAAAAAGCGAAAGACCTCATGACCAGTGTGGTGTGCCCATTGCGGAAACGGATCTCGCATACGTGGTGACGAACAGACGAGGAAACCATTTTTTGCCTAAAGTACACGTCCCGACCGTCATCGCAGACATCGAGCGAGCGACGAGCACAGCCCAACAACAACAACAACAACAACAACAACAACAACAAAAAGTCCCAATATGGCGGAGGATATGTTTATGTTTATGTAAGCGAGTTTTGGGACAGGCGTGCACGCCCACCGATATCCAAGACCCCACAACAGTGAGTGCTCGCGATGCCCATCAAACACCTCGAGAGTGTGTCCCATTCCTCATTCAGCCAGCTCGTGCGCGCGTAACCATATTCTCTAATCCCACCAGCGTACCTTCAAGAGAGGAAGCACCTCCAAACGCTTCCTCTCAGCGTCCTGTCCGACTCCCGCCTCGGTATTGATGCCGCCTACTACCTCCAGTCTCTCTACGACAATCCACAGTCGCGCGAACCCCTCCTCGCGGCCACAGGCGGCCTTCCTCTTGCTATGACAACACGTATCGAGAGCGACCTCCGAACGCTAGAAAAATTGCGCATCAAACCGGTATTTGTGTTCCCTGGCCTTACGCCGAATAAGCGCCCTAGACACATGCAACGCGATGGCGAACAGCAAGAGGCATGTCATGATCGCAACCTTGCGTGGAGCAAATACGAGTCGGGCCAGGAGGAAGCCGCCACGAAACTGTTCGAAGGACGGAACGGCCTGACACACTGGGACCTTTGGCGCCCAGTCTTGCGCATTTTCCGCAACCGTAACGTTGAATTCCTTGTCGCGCCGTATGTTGCATGGGCACAGGTGCGCTACTGCTGTATCCTGTATTCCGTTGGGATTTGCTGATCTCGACTGGGCTTTGACGCGCAATAAAGCTCATATACCTTCAACGACACCAGAAGGCTTATGTCCATGCCGTCTACGGTCCCACCGATACCCTCTTATATCCCGGTGTGGACAAGCTCATTATTTCCGTTAATCTCACGGGCACGGACCCCACATTCACCTTTACATCCAAAAAGGCCATCCTCAGCGATCTTGGGGTTACCGAGGACCAGTTCCTTGATATTGGTATCCTGGTTGGATTCGACTACGTGCAGCCATTCCCGCCGACTGTTCATGAGCATGCTTTGAAGGCAACAGTGGACATGGTCAAATTCTACAAGTCTGGGCATTCTGCCGTAGCAGTTTATGTTGACCATCCGGCAGTGAAGTCGATGCAGTATCCAGATACATACGCACGGACGCGATCCATGGTCAAATACTCCCTCATTTTATCCATCGAGGGCACTGTCCAACCACTTCCACTTGCCCTTCCCTCTCCAAACCAGCAACACAGTGGCAATCACCATTCACATCACCCCACCGCTGCCGACATTCCTGCAGATCTACACGATATCTTTACTAACCGACTGCCAGATGAGATCTATTTCTACTTGTCGCGCGGGCTCATTAGTCCACAGCCACTAGTATGGCTCGCTAGCGGGCAGATCATCGAACATCCGCCTCTGGATAATGGAGAGACGAACGAATACAAGCAATTCGTCAAGGAAGTCATCACAGAGGGGCAAACGGGTCCTCGGGCGACCACTCTCGCCCTGATTAGCAGCGTCGCGCACAGTTTCTGGACTAATCGGAAGGTCTCTGGCGCATTTTGGTTCGAGCACTCGGTGCCGCCCTCGAATAAATTCGTGTTACACACATTGCAGCCGACCGCACAGCTTGCTCAACGCGTTTCTGGTTGGCACGTTCCGTATTCGATTGTCGAAGAGGAGCTTCGCGGGCAGAATGTCAGCAGAAAACTATTATTGGACTTGGAATTCCCACTAATACGTAACAATTCTAACAGTCCTCGACGATCGATTTTGCGCTTTGCTTGGGAGCGACCGCTACGGAGAAGCAGGCTGCACGGACAAGAGTTAGGCCCGGAGGCACGAATTTGCAACCATTGGAGAAAAAGGATGAGATTGTCGCAAACGTGATTTGGCGTTTCTTTGAACTACGTGGGTACGTATTTCCTGGATTCTGGGATATCGTCGGCGCCTGTGGCGCCAAACACACCTGATGCGCGGCACTAACCTTGAAACCTTTTATTCTTTCCACACGTCACTCTCCTGGGTTCGTACCCCCGGTATCTTGTCACTGCTGTCGCCTTGCAACAGATTCTTGTTGAAGACGCATGACCATTCATCGATGGCGCGGGCCATGCATTCGGCGATCCGGCCAGCGCGGCTTAATGACAAGTTCCAGGATCCGCTCTACCTGTTTCTCGAGTTGGTTAGAGCCGGGGTTATGCATGGCCATCTATGGTCTGGGAGAGCGTTCAGTGGAGGACCGAGCTTCGGTACAGGTACGTTTGTTTGACTGTTGAAGGGCGTGGGTGTTCCCACGTCAAAGCGAGGTGGCTGCTAATGGTGGGGCATGTGGTGACAGAGGATGAGAAGTCATCCATGTTATTGGTCATGCGGACGCTCAGTATAGTTCCGCTAAACTTCAAGGTATGTTTTTTATGTGTACTGTGATTGCACGAGACCAACGGTTGAAATGATATAGCCCGTGCCATGGTCTGCGCCGCTGTCACGGGAACTGTTGGTGTTCAACTCGTTTGTCCGATCGCTTTCTAGGGCGCTTCGGACGCTTGTGGAGGTGACGACGCTCAACATGCTGCTCCGGTCAGATGCACGGCGAGCACGAGATGACCTGTTGGACATTGCACTGTCACTGCCGTTCCAAGGTGAAGTGAACACAGGGTTTGGTGTGCTGGCAAAGGTATATTTGGATGCATTGACGCATCTGAACAATCAGCAACGTGTACGTGACCCGAATGCAGAAGGAGTGCGCGAGGCGAAGGCGATGGCACTCGAGATCTGCGAAGAGACATTCCCGGGGGTTAGGTCACCGCGTATGGAAGTTGAACGCGGGTTTCGGTTCTGGGACGTGGTGAGTGACCGGATGGTGAGGGGCGTGGCTTGTTCGGACTCTGACGGGGGAAATTTCAGGCGCTTACAGCCATGCGGCAACTACATTCGGAGCAAGCTGTGTTGCCAGAGCTTATTGACCAGTTCGAGGCGGCGGAGGCGTGGCTTGGACCGATGCGGCCGTGAAGGGGATTACAGCGTGGGAAAGGCGGAAAAAAGATTGGTTTGGCGAGGAGAGGCCGAGTCCAAGGAGAGCTGATGTTTCGATAATAAAAATTGAGACAAGATGGACCTCAAAGACCGGTGAGGCGTGAGAATCTTCATGATGAGTACGAGCTTGGGTCGCGCCGCGAAATGTCCGCTGACCCACGCCAAATTGGAAGCAGGCTAAAAAAGGAAATGACAAGATGGGATCTGAGCTGAGCCGATCTTGCCCACGGAAATCTGGGTTGCTCTTTTGGCCTCTCCCCTCGAGTACTTTTAGATGAACGCCTACAGTCCCCCGATCCCCATCCCACTCTCCCCCTCTTCCCTTGTCTCTCCCCGCAATGTTCAACGACCACATCTACCCCCCAGCCAAGGACTACGTCTCCCAGCCTTTATACGTCCGCCAACCCTGCTCGCTACAGATCATCCAGCTCGTCGAGTGCTCACCCCCGCCGCCGCCCCAACAGCAGCAGCAGAAGTACTCGCCCTCGAGACTGTCCTCGTCGTCCTACTCTGACTCTGACTCTGACTCCGACGACGGCTCTGCTTATGACTCGTCATCCTCCTCCCTCTCAGCCGGTCCGTCGTATTGCTCCTCCGCGGTGGACAGCGCTCCCCCAGTGGTGCCACCCTCGTTCGATAATCGCGACCCGTCTGTCGATGACACGTATCACACTCGTCAACGGCGTGTGAGCCTCTGGCGCGATGCCGTCAATTCAAAGGACATTCCCAGTCCCAGTCCCAGTTCTAGCACTACTTCCGGTTCGTCCATGTGGCCTCAACTCTGATGTTTACTTACGCAAAAACCCATTTTTTGTTGCTTTTCTCACGCACAGCTCGTCCCGCTTCGCCCTCCCAAAAGCGAAAAACTCCCGATGGTGATTTGGCCAACATCGATTCGGTGGTGAGTTCCTTCCGGGCTTCCATTTCACCGACACTCATCCCTCTCACACGTCAGCCCTCCCACACCCCACGCAAGTCCACCCGCTCCACACTGAGTGCACATTCATGTCCCGCCTGTGACGAGGACTTCTCTTCCCCTCTTTCCCTCCGACAACATGCTTCTACAAGTAGAAATCTCAACGAGGCATGTCGCATCGCCGTCGAATACGGGTTCGAATAACAGGGTCAACAACAACACCCTCCCGTATTCGTTGCCACGATGTACACCGCCCGCGATGACATATGACATATTTTCTCGGTTCCGCACCGGCATCCGATCAACTCCTTTTCGACATTTCTCACTTACTCCTTTTGAGCATCTAGCCTGGTTCATCGACCTCTTGTTGCACTGTACCATTACCATCCTCAAGCATTTGATACGCTATACGCTGTATACGATCCCTCGACTACTGTACCCTTTCATAATCCGTAATGCTAGCAGCGTTGCTCTCATTTTTCTCTTCCGCTGCGTGCTGTGCGTGTGAATGCCGAGCGCTACGTCGGGATACGCGAGCCCCGTAACCTGCCCACGGTGCCAACTTGAAATTTCCCATCAATGCTTTACAACTAGCGATGGAATTTTTGCACTCAGCCAGCTACGGAAATTCAATCAAAATGAGCGCGGTTAAGGTTATTAAAAACATCTCCGGATAGAGGGCGACGTCCAATCAACCGTATCCTTACACCCCGGGGCGGTGCCCGTCCCTATCCCAATCCCAATCCCATCCTCCAACCCCTTCCGGGGACCGTGGGATTAGAAATGATCGAACCCCTGATTGTAACGGTTTTGTACATGGGTAGGGTGAGAACACGTCGCACTCCACACCACAATTATGGTGTCCCCACCTGTGTGTGGGTGTTGGGTTTATCTGTGCGCGCCTCGCCTCTGCCATAGGCGCTTGCCCCAAAAAATTGCAAATATTTGCGCCCGACTATTTCCGGCGTTCCAAACTCTCTATGATAGCTCCAGGGGTTGTTGGATGGCGGTGGTGGTGTGGGACATATTCCCGACAAAATGACTATCGGTGCCGCATGTCTGCTTGGCCTCTTGCCTATTAATAAATTTATCCCTTCCCACACCACCAACCCCAATACGAGGGATTGGTCCCGTAGGAGGTTCCCAGGTTTCCCCATGAAGCGGGAGGGAGAGAAGGAATAGGCATCGGTATCGGTATTTTTATTTTTTGTTTGGGTCCCACGGGATATGATCAGAAGATCAAATGATATGATGATGGGGACGGATTGGAATGTGTTGTTCTGCTGTGGCTTGACTTGTGGTGTACTGCTGAGTTCGGCTCTCGGAAGTTTGGCGGGTTTGCACGGGTTTGAAGGAGATGTCGTGCGACGGGCGTGTGTGAGTTTTTCTGGTCCAGGGCAGGCAGGCGACACAGCTTGGCGTGAGGTCGTGCTGTTCTTTTCCCGGCGCTGGCGCGTTCCTGTCTGCGATGCGTGTGACAGGGACTTGGACACACGAGGGGTGGGTGTCTGCCATGACTGAGTGCAAAACTGCAGACGGAAAGGTGCCAAAAAAAAAACTTAAAAAAATAGAGAACGACCCGATGGACATACAGTAGCCCATCATTGGCATGTTACTGTACTAGCACTGTAACCACGGGACTGGGACTTGACTTCGGGTGTAACTGCAATACAGTTACAGTGACATGAGAAGCGAAAGCGGCACTAAAACGACAAGTGCACAGTTGCACAAAAGGTGATTTGTTTATCCTTTTTTTTCCACCCATGGATCAGAGGTGGATGCTGTATGATAGATGGAATATCGCCGGGTTAATTACACCTGTCTCCCTGTCTGTCTGTCACTGTCATTGATGGAGATGGAGTATGGTGGAGTCTGGAGTTCTAGAGACTTCTTTCTTCTGTCTGTTAATGTTAACGTTCGAGTTGAGCTGAACAGCCATACGTATGGAACAACATCGTGCATCATGTCAAGACACGTTCCCGCCCAAGTATACAAGTACCGCACGCACGTTCAACAATAGCGGCCAGACTGAAGAGGGAAAAGGGGCCAGGACGTGTCGGTTAATGAGAGTTTTCTCTCACAGTCAGGTCTAAGCCTAACTAACGTCTCGGAACGCGGAACGTCCGGTCCTTGGTGACAGTGGGAGTGACGTGACCCACTCCTCTGTTATTTTTATTTTTTTTCTCACCCAACTCTCACATGTCAAAAAAACAACAGCAGCAAATCAAACCCGGCGAGTAAATCAAAGAACCGGAACCGATTTACTGTACTGTGTGTATTTATTTATTTCCGTCTTTGTGTTTTCCTTTTGGGCGAGAGCGAGCGCTGGAGTGGAGTGTTTGGTGGGGACCGACGTGCCATGGCCGGCGCCTATTGATGGTTTTGTCAATTAATTATTTTTCTCTCTTTAAATAAACAGGCGCGCCCGCGCGCGCTTTCCCACTCCTCTTCCGTCCCGAACCAAATTGAATCTAGTTCCTTTCTTCCCTTCTCTTCTCATCATATCCTTGTTGCACGGGTTTTTTTTCATGTCAGGAGGCGTGGGGTCAGGTTCAGGTCACAAGACGCACACACACACCCCTCAGCGCTGACAGTGACAGTCTCAGGGGAGGCGAAGGGTAGGCTGGGCCTGTCAGTGCAGTGGCAAGCAGCTTGGCACATTCGGTCAATTATAGACTATACCTACTACACATTCAAAATTTCCCATCTGCCAGTGCAGGCGAATGTCGGAATGTCCCACCGTGCTGTACAACTTCTCCAATGGGCTATTCACCCTCCCGTTCGGAATTATTGCAGGTTGGTCCATTCATTCCGCAATTGAGTCATACCACATTCCATTCTCCGGAGCTTACAAAATGCAAACGCTGGAGAGAAGAGAAGATAGACATATAGCCATCATGTAACACGTAGTATTACATTCAAAACACGAGGAGAACGGCGAGTACTCGGATTGGGTATTTGCCTCAACTATGACTTATGGTAAGGAGGAAGCGCCAAGGGCCATACGTACAGCAGTAGACCCATACATCTGCTGGCATCTGCTACTGTCACAACGCACGGCGGCGGTCGCCTACTCAACCAACGCACTGTTGATCGACCACTGGCTGATCGACCACTGGATCCCGGAACAGCCCCATCCCAATCCCAATCACGGTGAACGATGGACACGATGTGCCAATGTGGCGTCCTTTAGACTGATGGGCCCCATCTATCTGTACCATCTACTTGGGGCTGAGGGGACTTGAGAACTGATAAAAACTGGGCGCGTCTTCTCCGTCTGTTCTTGTTCCCTAAGTGGACAACCATCGGAGATATGCTGTACATTGTAGTAAACACGTGTAAGGCGGCGTGGAGGGTTGGTGCTGGCATCTCCGCGGGGCACAACGTAAGGCGTAAGGATGATAAACAAACTTCGTCGAGAACGGATTCTGTCTCGGTGTGTAACTCGAGAGAACCACCCCTCAAATTTTGCTGTCCGGATGTGCCTCCCGAAGGTTACGATATGCTGCGCGTAGGTCTTCCATTACAAACCACGAGCAGAATTGCCATCTGATTCATGACTGTTGCCTTGTTCATGCCGGGACATGCTCTCCTGTCATGTTATCCAAGGCTCTGCAGTCTAAGCGCGGGGCATAGGGGCTGTAAAACAACCCCTGAAAAAAAAAAGTGAGTATGTGGCGTTCTCGGAACCGGGCAGGTAAGAGCAACACGTGGCACTACACTCATTAGTTTGGGGCTACACGCGCATCAGAGCTGTAACCTACGTGATACCCCTGGTACCCCTCAACATGAGCAAAACGGTCTCGAATTGGCAACTTCGGCAGATGCGGGACTCCCAGGAGAAAGCAGGAGAAAGAACACGGTACTGTAGAGACAATCGACCTGTCAGCTCGTTTCCATGAGAAAAAAAGAGCGGTCATCATGACTCATATTGCAGGAGTGGCGAGGCTCCCACACGCCCAAGGACGACTGCATGCAGATTTCTGAAAGATCGGACCGGCGCCCGTGCGCTCGTTCGTCATGACGGGTCATGTGCCTGCCATGTGCCTTTGGCTGAACGCTAGAAACAGAGACGTGTGAATCAGCTCAGCTTGTAGTGCCTTATGAATAGCTGAGTCGAGCAGGTGAGCACTGACGTCGTGCGGTCTTCCCCACACTGTCATGCGACGGCGGCAGGTGGTTGTGACACATGAGCAGCCCGTGTCATGCAAGTCCCAACAGGCGCAAAACTGTGACCGAAAGAGTGTGGCCAGCGCTCCGCCAGGATGATCCGTTCGCAAGGAGCGACTTTCACCTCCCATATTCGCGGATGTGTGACAATAGGAAGTTGTTGATACGCCGGGCGGTAACAATAACATTACCGGGTTTCCGGCGAGCGCGAGAACAGAATGGCGCGTGGCGTGCAAGTCATTCCAGAATGTTGGAACACAGCGCTTTCTCATCAAGTTTGTGTAGAACTTGTAGTATCTAGTAGGCGCTGAAACCACCTCCATATACGGTCCTCGTGGGATGAATTTTCAGGGGCTGCTGCCCATTCCGGCAAGTGAGCACTGCTCATCGTATCGGTCTAGTCTGAACGGTGTCAGTTCATACTTGCACACTTGACAGGAGTCATCTACACCGTGGCAAATTTGTAGGCTGAATGAGGCATATCTCACAGCCTCACTGTAAAGAACGAGTACAATGCCCGCCGAATCAACTCTGCCCACATGTCCACCAAGACAGCGAAGCGTGATTGATTCAATGTGCTTCGCGAGAAGATAAGCAAAAGACACACCTCCAGCAACAAGTGGCATTTCTTAACACCGAGATCCATATGGACAAGGCGAACAGGGCGAGCCGAACGTCGGAGAATGATATGTCCTGAAACATCTGATCGATTTGGGTGTATCTAGGTACCTCTCTTATCATTCTTTCCTGGGAATTCGCTTTGAAGAACTGGGTGGGTTTGACAGGAAGGAAGGGGCAATGAGCGGGTGGCGAATTAAGATTAGAGCTAGGGGTGGTAATGGTCTGCTTGGCGAAATAGGAAACACTGGTGCGCACCTATATCGCCTATCACCAGAAACGTTCGTCTGATTCTGACTGGGTGGGAAATGGACAGCCATGACGGTTTAGAAACGATTTCAGGTTGATACCCGGAATTGTGAAGTACGGGGTAATGGCCCAGCTGATCACGAATAGCTCCGAGCATCCACGATCAGGAGTAGGTCGTCATTACAACTAGCCCTACATCAGAAACGAAAACGTATGTTTGTGCGGTGTGCGAACCTTGATGAGACACTATCGACAAGGTCCGCCAGCGCTAGTTCGGCAGATATCTGGGAAATGAAATAATAATAACTGAAAGGGTTTTGGATGAAAGGGATGTTGTTAGACGTAAAAGGTAGACAGATAACTTAGCGGAGTTGGGAAACTTGAACAATTCAGTCCTTTTTCACTTCTTTAGTGTATGAAATTGAGATCGACAGCGACGACAGGTTTCCTGATGGCGATGCAAACGACTGGACCGTAAGATGATGATCGATGGTGCATTGATGCTGTTTTGGATAAAGATGTTTTGGATGAAGACGGTAGAGACAAGACAGAGTATTACGTCACCAGTTGCCAGAGACGGGCGGATGGAGATGCACCTGCTGGTAAGCGATGAACATGGGAAAGCACAAGATATTAGATAGACGATGGAAATACAGTGGATGTCACGGTGTAATGTGCCTTGTTGTATAAGATGCGCTGGCACATCCCTCCTGAATTAGCGTACATCAATCTGACCCACTTTAGCCGAAACACACCCTGCCGCAAATGGCACTACAAGCCAGCCCAGGGCAACACAGAATATGATAAAGCCATGACCCTGCAAGCTGTGATACTCGGCGCGAGATAAAGGAGTCGGACGGAACCAACCACGGGTCCAAGACGACAGTGTCTGAGTTTCAAGCACGATACGCCACCCAGGCTCCAAGGACGTAATACACACTGGCCATATGGCGTAAACTAACTTCAAGCTGATCGACGTGGGCCAGGTCTCTACAACTAAATAATAACTGAGTATAAATCTCGAAACATCATCTGACTTAGAAAAAAGTGACCAAACTACATATAGGCCCGTGATTTTCCATTAGCTCGACCAGCAACCCTTCATCATTGCAAAATACATCACGACTTGCAGCAATAGCCTATAAACAATCCTGAACTTGTGCTTATATGGTATAGCATCCATCACCACGTAACGATGATGCTCAAACGGCCCTTCCACTCGTGACTGTGTTGGGTTCGGTTGGGCCTTTCCAACAACCTGAATTGGCAAATTGATGGATCTACTCTTGTGATGGTCTCAGCATACGGCCTCCTGGAATCTGAGCATGCTGGGACAGTGCTAATTGTCACTCCAGAGACAGAGGTGGAATCGTGGAACATCCCAGACATCCCAGATTGTGCTCTCTGCGCCCGGGCCAGGATGCAGAACATTTTATTGACCCCTGTACAGTAAGCCGTGGCCGGCATTTTTGTCTAGTATTTTGAAGGACCACGTTGACGCATCCTACGTATTACAGTGTCGCAGTGTGGCACGCAGACAATCGATGTTCTCGTTTTGGACAGGACAAGACAGGTGAGGTGGTACCGCAGGAATATCGCAATCTTCTAGAACTCAAGCGGAACAAGACGGAGCGTCAGGCGCCGTCAGTAAGTTGGATGAAGAATATTCCCAAGTCCACGCGTATCACGGCGTCAGGTCAATGTTAATAATTAGGTCTCGTCCTACCTAATGTGCAGTCCACTGCATCCCCTGAGAACTACGCAATAGGGAAATTCTAGCGCGTTTCTCTAGGCACGTGCGCCTGTCAGGAGGAACGAACTAAGGCTAACAAAGAGATGGGACAGGGGGAACACTGGGCTGCATTGGGTCAAGATAGGAGATTAACCGGCGCCTTGAGACGCATGCTATAGCCCTTTTAATTATCTTGATGGAGGTAAATCGTTTGCCTCCAGTCTCAGGGCTATCAATAACACCGAGGAAAAGCCGGAGAGCAGCTCCGACGTCTCTTTCAGATGTCATATTGTGCTGACTGGAGAAAGCTCTGTTCAAGATTTTTACGGCACGGTAGCGGTGAAAGACACACGATTATATTGATGACTGCAAATTAAACAGTGCATACACAAACATTCAACAGATTCAGTCAGCTGCTTGGTAGCGCCTAGAATCACGACGATTTTGATCTGGGGTCAGGAAGGTTTTCATCGGGCAAATACATACATGTGTCGATCGGGAACAGCGAAGTGTTTGACATTAATCTTCGCCACATGCCCCCGATCTGGGCCATTGAAGTTGACACACATTCTGTTCTTTTCACATCCAGTGCTCTCGGTTGAGAAGGTAAGACACGGGTCCATCTTGGCGTGAACACATTCGTAAGGTGGAAAGACGAGTAATACTATGTCGCGCTCCGTCAGGCTAGGGAGTTACCATCAGATAGCTGAGCCAGAGACCGTTGAAACGTTAGCCTCATCAACACGTGAATTCACGCGAGCCAAGATTAGAGTGTTGAAGGTGTTGTAAATAGACGTCAGCTGTCGTCGATTGGGAGGATTGCAGTGCGATTGTACCAGTGGCGCAAAACAGTCTCGCCGCCTGGCATCACGACCATCTTTGATCTGTGGTCAGGAAGGTTTCCACGGACGCATATTTACTCAGCAGAGACATCCATGTATCGATCAAAATCAGTGAGAGCACTGGATGTGAAAATAACAGATAGTGTATGGACTTTAGACCAGGGGCGCGTGACAAAGACTAGTGTCAAACACTTGGGTCGAGAAGATATTATGATAGTGTAGACACAGGTCCATCTTTGCGTATGTTCGTAGGTCGAAAGGCCAAAGTACTACTGCGTCGTGCCCCGTTAGGAGCGGGGGTTACCATCAAAAAGCCGAGCCAGAGACCGCCAAAATGTTGGGTGAATTCAATTGAGCCAAGATCAAGGCGTCGATACGGCGTTATGAATAGCTGTGTGAGGTATCGATTGGATGTTACCAGAACTGCGATCGTCCCATTGCCAGTGTTGGTCACCTCACTGGTCAGTGCCATCAGTGTACCATCAGCGGCAGGCAGATATTTCCGGCTTGCCGAATTTCCTCACAGTGGGCGCCTGGGACACTGCATCCGAGTCGTTCGTCATCATCACTCCCATTGTGGAAAATAAATAAATAATCATAATGCCATATCCAGGATATTAATGGGCAAGTGTATGACGCCAAAGTTTGAAAGAAAGGTTATATTGCAGTCCTCCGAGTATGGCAAATTCCCAGCAAGCAGAGCCAAATGCGGCACTAGTACGCTTGCCTGTGTGTCGTCCAGTCCAGTCGTGAGCGAGCAAGAAGAGGGGCCACGAGGCGCGCGGCGCTACCAGAGAAGTTGGACACATACGGCTTCCTAATGAAAGTTTGTTTGATGGACCGTGGGGAGCAACATGCAGAATAAATACAGAGCGAGTGCGAAGCAACCTCTTCGGGAGCATTACAGCTCCAAGGGGCGTGTGGGTTTCCTCACCCGGCATGTGAATGAGCTCTGTGACACATGTTACTGCGGCGTTCCATTCGACCTCTCAGAAATTTTATGATGTACTGTACAGTAGTGCGCGGCAGGCGGTAGTCAGGTCACCTGCGGCGCCCAACACCAGCAACGAACAAAGAGGGCGGCAGCGGGTGGAAGTGGAGCAGAGTCGCACCAGTCGGTCAATAACTTGAAAGACGGTCCGGAGGCGCGACGGAACGCTTGGAGCGCCAGCGTGGGAACGCGATGTGAGACGCGCCTTTCAAGCCCCGGCACCGACCCGGCAGAGTTCCTGTGAACAGAACCTCTCGAAGGTTTGGATGTTTCAGCAGTCCCATTCCCTTATCTTCACACCAATATTAAACTTTTAACAGTGGAGCTTGCGTAATCAAGCGGTTCTATCGGCGGCGCAATTTTATCATCTTCTGAGTTGCTGCGTGCGTGCGTGCGTGTGAGCGAGGAGGACCTACTAGGACTTATTAGGAACTAGGAGCAACACACAATAGTAATTGCGCATCTGAAAGCTGCGGAAAAGAAGCGCTTCCGATTCCGAATCGGAGTCCCTCCCACGGTTCGCATCGCGCAAGTTCCAATCCAATCCATACGACCTTGGAAATCATCAACACCGTAACTGAACCATGGCTCGTGGTGCATTTATCGTCATCGAGGGTCTCGATAGGTCAGGCAAGACCACACAAACGGAACTCCTCACCGAGCACCTCACCACAAACGGCATATCCATCGAGCGACGCAAATTCCCAGGTGAGTAAGAGTAAGAGAAAATCCCGCAAAAGTTTGTAGTATAAAAAGTATATACATCACAAGCTTACGAGAAAGCGACGCGCCGACGACGCCTGAACCAGATCGCACGACGGGTACAGGCCATCTAATAGATGCATACCTACACGGTACATCCGACCTAGACGATCGCGCGATCCACCTTCTCTTCTCCGCAAATCGATGGGAAGCTGTCGCATCACTCGAAGCAAAGCTAGCAGCAGGCACTACCGTCATCTGTGACCGCTACGCCTTTTCTGGCGTCGCGTTCTCCGCCGCTAAAGGTCTCTCGCTCGCGTGGTGCCGCGCCCCCGACGTCGGCCTCCCCGCGCCGGACCTCACTCTTTTCCTCGATCTCGCACCGGAGGTGGCAGCGGCGCGGGGTGGCTATGGGGAGGAGCGCTACGAAAAGGAGGCGCTGCAGGCGCGCGTGCGCATCATGTTTAAGGATTTTGGGAGTGAGACGCGTGGTTGGGTCACGATCGATGCGGGGCAGGATCGTGAGGCTGTTGCGCATGAGATATTGAAGCACGTTGAGCCGCTTGTGGAGGGCATCGATGCACCGATCGGCAAGCTTTGGGTAGATGATGATGCATGATATCTCGCCATCGCCCAAGATGTACAACTCTACCCTATTTAGAGAAGGGTGTATTTCCAACGCTGTTACATGGGCTTCATTGATAGCATAAGGAACAAAAACCGTGCTAAAGAAAAAAAAAACGAGGGATTGCAGGAGAGCCAAGGTTGAGAGGAGTGAGGGAGCGCAGATGATCACGTCCTGATTATAAGATAAGCAGGTTGGGGACGCGATCTAAGGACCAAACAGAACAGAAACGAGCGTCGTAAAGGGTTGAGATACTGTCGTGTTCAGCGGAAGTAAGGAATTCCAACCGGGGAATACTTCGCGTTCAAGCGGTCGTCGTGATACGAGAAACGACCACGGCCAAAGCAATAAGAACGCCCCACCGCCACTTGTCCCACACGACCTGTCGCCACGTGGCGGCCCAACCACGACTGCCATCTCCCGCTCCTGTCGTGGAGACGGCACGTCCCTTCCGTGGGCGTGCAACACCCGCGGTCTTTGGCGCAGCCACCTGTGACTGGTTCACCAGTCCTACCTTCGGCTGAGGAATTAGGGGTAAACGCGCCGATGGTGTAGTCGATTCAGAAAGTTCCGGTTTGGGTTCTGGTGTATCTGGTGTCCCACGTTCTTTCTCGCCCATGTTCGGCAGGGGTCGACGTGATGGCGTGCAGTACTGGAATTGATGAGCCCAATCAATAAAAAATCACTTGCACAAGCGACGATGGTAGATAGGAAATACCCATCACCCAATCAAGCGCCACAATCATGATAGACTTTTGGGGCTATGTCTGGGGGGGCATAGCCTTGATTACGTAGAGAACGTGTGTGCTCACCTCAGGAAAAGCGTCCTTGAATCTCCTTTGTTGCAGATTCCAAGCATGACTCCGGCTAGCATATACTCTTTTGTCTGCATCCAAAGTTGTCACAGAGCCTGTCGTCATCTCGTCCGAAAGCATAAAAGACACAAGACCAGTCAATCTGAGGATAAGATTGTGATGGACTACCATCAGAGATGTAGATGATAGTCAAAGAACAGCTCTCACATCGTAGCAACGCTCCATGCGGGATTCCACTTGAAGGAAATTAAATATGGTCAGCATCGATAACCAGGGTATTTGGGGAGAGCGGTGGACGTACAGAACCAGGATGGAAGTCAGACATGGAAAAGCAGATCTTCTTGTCAGGTTGAAAGCGACCAGACGGCGTGAACATCTACGAGCGCTTGATCTCAACGTGTGGCTCAAACGCTAATACAATGCGACTGACCTTGATACCTGGTGGCTTGAACGGGTATTCCGAGGGGAAAATGAGTACCCCGTGGTACTCGCCGCCCACGTAGGGGGTTTCTGGTGGACCGTGCTGAAAGAGAGGGTGATGTGTCAGCCTCGGGAGGCAACAAAGACCGGAGCAGTCGTACGATGATAAAATTCCCTGGAAGCAAAAGGGATGAGTATTAGATCGTGAGGTGAGAGAGGCTAAGCGCACATATTAGAATGTCTTTTTCGTCGGGGGCAGCCCAAACGAAAGGGGGTGGCTCCTTCTGCATGGCAACATACTCCTTTGAAAGCTGGGCAGAGTGAGTAAACTGAACAGAAGAAGACGGGGAATAATACCCACGCGTTTGTAGGCAGCTTTGGTGGCCATGAGGATGGGTGGACGAAGAGGGGTGGGGGTAGAGGGGTAGAGGGGCACTGCAGACGATGGAGAGAAGGGAAATATGAGTGACAGACGGCCCGTCCCGCCTCTCAGGGTTCCGGGGTCCCAGTGGCCGTGGCCATCAACACACCAAACAATAGCAAATAGCTTATGCCACAGCCTTCATCATGATAGTTACATAATCACCTACGGCCCCTGCGATGTTTATGTTTAGCGGCGGCCTTCCGTTCCCGCTCTTCTTGCCGCGCTTGGGCGCCTCTTGCCCGCGGGTCGATAACCTCGTAATCTCGCTCCGCCTTCTGCACTTCTTCCTCATTTCCCTTGGGAAACTGCAGCAAGTGTCCCATGAATCCCAGATCATTATCAACCTCCATCAAACCCTCTCCCTCGACTCCCTCAATCGACTGCGTTACCATCTCATCGTTTGCTGACGAAGCGTCCATCATTTCGTCATCATCTTTTGCAACCGTGGACGTTTGTAGCTTGCTCCTGAATCCCGCCAGCGCAGCCAGCACATTTGACTCATCTTTCTTATGCCCCTTTCGGTGGGCACCGCGACTCTTCTCATACTTTGCCAACTCTTCCTCCAGGTGAGATTTGTTCTTGGTTTTCTTCATGTTCCGCTCTTCCTCGCTATCCCCGCCGTCTCGTCGCCGCGCGAGCCGCTTTACCTCAGCTTCCATTCTCTCAATCTCTGTTTGTCGTGCAGAGCTGCAAACCATCCATAGCTAAAGAGTAGCTCTAGACTTTAAAAGCGTCACGCACCTTCCAGCAGCTTTTTCTTTTTGATGTGCCTCCCTTATCTTTGATAAGTCTTCGGTCTTGGACTTGATGGCCGGTGTATCCTACGTGCAAGTAGTCTCATCACATCTGATTAGATCGACATCAGCAGTTCAGAGCTCACCAACTCCCGTCTCATCTCCCCGCGGGAGACCGACTCCGATTTCGATGAATGTACACTCGAAACTGGCATACTTGGTTGATCGGGGTTTCCAATCACTATATAGGGAGCGGGTTCAAGGGCGGGACGGTGATGCTCAGCACTCGGTCACGTACAATCTGGACGAGCGACGCTCTTCTTCTTCGGGGCCACAGAGACATCTTCCTCTCCCTCTGCGTCTTCGCCGAAACTTAATAGCTTGGTGTCCCTGAGGTCCTTTTAGTCTTCGGGTATATGTGAGGCAGAAAGACACACACTTTTTGGCACCTTTCCGACGTGCAGCCTCCTCTCTTTCGCGAATCGCTGCCTGACGTGCGCGCTGTTGCGCACGCTTCTCCTCAGCTGTTATTCGCGGTACGATATCATCGAACGGGTTGTCAATAATTCGCACGCTTTTGATCTTTGGTGGGCTTCATGGGGAGATTAATAACGCGTATGGTAGAATTTCTGGCTGGACACGCACTAGAGAGGCCGCTTATTGTCATCAAGTTCTAGAATTCACGCAATGTGAATCAATATTCCTCACTTAGGTGTCGCATGTTACACACCCATCGCACCAATCTTCATGACATCTGAATTTGTGCACGAATTAATGGCTTAAGGTAGCGGTCGAGATGGTGAAAGACGCACTATATATCGTATCCCCTACACACCGCCCGAAAAGCGTGTGCTTACCATGGAGCTCATCCGCCCTGTCTACATCATTCCAAGACTGAATTGGGGGACGATGGCATGCACGAAGTAAGACTTAACCCGCACCGAGCGTGATGAAGAATTGTGAATCATTTGAGTTCTTCTTGCCGTTATTCGCCATCGCGACGAGCCCGCGATGCGCAAATCGTAAACGTGGATGAATCTCATCCTCGAACTGTTCTGTTGCACATCCACCCGTTCGGCACACATAGTAAACAAGAATACAGTGAGCGAGCAGGCGCGTACGCACCTCCAAAGAAAGATTCTCCTCCGGCACCCGTGCCCGTCTTGTCGCCCGTCTGCACGAGGAAATCGGGGACCACCCTTGATTAAAAAAAGTACAAACAGATAAAGGAGAGATGCGTGCGTCAGTGAAACGTGTAGGGTGGGGGGTGGGAGTGGAGTGTAAGGAACGCGTAAGGGTGTGTGTATGCGGGTTGAGAGAGTTGGCTCACCGATGAAAGATGATCCCGTCATAATAGCCTATAAGCGCAACAGTTATAGAAGTTGCACGGCCATATGTACGGGCGAGAGAGAGGCAGTAATGCGTACATACCTTCCATGGCCAACGCTATGAAATTCCGACATGCTTTCGGTGCCTCCTGTGAACATGTATATTTGTTACAAGCAAGCGCACGTCATTGTCGCATCACGCACTTTTGTCCATAGCTCGATGTCAATATCACCTGCGGTTGTATCGAGAAGCACGCGACCCTGTGTTGGGAGAGCCATGAGCACTTGACAACGCGAATACCAAGAAGGTTGCCAGTGTTCCACTGACTGTGCGCTACACGGATCGGTAAAAAGAAATCACGTGAGATTCCCGACTCGACTTGAATAATTACAGATATTCCCAACAAAACGAAATGGCCTTATGATATGAGGAAAACATGTCAGCGTGTACATACACGCGTGTTATTTAAATCAAGAGCAACTCCAAGCATAGGTCCATCCTAAATATAAATAACTCGGGAATATAGTGGCATGTGGCGATGACGATGAGGCAGCGTAATACAAAATCGTGAAAAAAAACCCTGTGCTCTACCATACGCTCCATGACGGCAAGCAGTCAAACCTGACTAGGTACCACAGGTGGCCTAAGACATCGAAGAACCAGACAGTCGAGGAGGATCACCCCTGATCTCTGAGCACAATCTGATGTACGGCCGCCACAAGGGGCCTCGGCCCCCCAGCCAGCCTATAGCCCGACAAAAAAGGGTTAAAAGCGGTGGTGGAGCGAGAAAAAAACATCACACCGACCTTTCCCGATCCAAACCCCCAGGCCGCAGCATAAAGCTCATGGCATACCCTACCTCCCCAGTCTTACTAATCCCAGTGCGGCCCATGGTACCAAGCGCGACGAGCAATACGCCAATACCAGGGCCAAGGTACGTCACGTCAAACTCCACGCTGTGACCCGAGCAAAGAATACCGGTACCCAACACCTGCAGAGCATCCAGGATACGATCACGGCCTTGTGCGCGCAGATTTCGCGAGGAACACGAGAAAGTAGCATCGGGTGCGTACACTTCCGCGAGTGCACGACGGTCTATGTCGAAGGTCTGGTAGTAATGTTCGAGATAACGAAGCGCCGAGGAACGCATCGTGGCATTTTCGTCAAGCGAGGGGGGCGTTAGACCCGACTGGGAGGGCTGCAAGGCCTGTTTAACGTGTTCCGCAGGTCGTGGCGGGTCGACGAGGACGTTTGAGACCGGAAGTGAGTCCGAGAGAGCTGCTGGAGGAGGCGGGCTCGGGGAAGGAGGGTACGACAGCTCAAGTTCGTCGTATTCGTCGCCGTAAACGCTTGATGATGCTTTTGGGCTCTCGGAAGACGACTCCCCGAGGCCCAGAACCGCGATAGGCGGTGTTGAATGTCTCCCCGAAGACGGAGAGCGACGCGCTTGGTGTACTTTGTCTACTCCAGGGGCTGCGCCGCTTTCGTTCTTCCGCATAGGCGTCGCAAGAGATGACGAACGCTTCTGGTATACACGCAATGGCGTACTTAGCAGAGGAGGACTGCTAGGTCCTTGACGTCGGTCCAGTCGCGTGCCCTCGTTGATTGCTGCTGCGACGGCGTCCGCAGAAGACCCAGGAGATCGCCGGGAAGGACTACCGGACTGCGTCCTCGGTAGGGGATACAGTCTCCGCAACGGCGACGGTAATGGCGATACCGCCGGTGGCTTTGGCGACTCTGATGGATGGTGACCGATCTGCCGCTTGAGGTGCATGATATGATGTAGGGTATCTACGGCTCGCTGTGAAGGCGAACGGAGCGGCTGTGGGTGTTGATGTGAAGTGATATGCTGTTGAGAAGGACCGGGGGAAGTTTGGGGACTCGTTGGTTGTTTCCATGTCTGGCCCGATGGAGCTGTGCGTGAAATAACGTCACTTTTAGTTTGTTGGAGACGGGAGCGGTCAGAGGAAGAAATATGTGTAGAGTCCACAGGGGACGTCCGCAAACGGGCAATAGAGACTGGAGCATCGATTGGATCCTCCCGTCCTGCACTGGGATGTTCATGCTGTTGACCTCCCCCCTCCCGATAAGGACCGCCAAAAGGATCGCTTATCTGCCCAACTACAACACTAGAACTAGGTTCTTCAATAGATTCTCGTATACCACCGCCCTCTAAGGGGGTCGGGAAAGCGATTTCGACCACGGAAGGCGAGCGTGAGATTTCCCTCTCAATGCTAGGCTGACCCAAATCCCCGGATGCATGTGCAAGAGATGGCATCGTTGGTTTAACGGGCTGGATGCTGGGATCCGATACCGTAGCGCGATCAGGTTGTACTGCCGGTTCGACTGTCGCTAACGGAGAGGTATCCGCAGTAGTCTCCCTGGAAGATATAATTAAATTGGGCCCTCCGGTAGATCGTTGCCGTATTTACCAATCGATTGCCATACCATCTTCCCTATGAGGACGACATGTGAGAACATGATAGGGGCCGAGGGAGATACTACAAACCTGATGAACGTTCGTACTACCTTGAAACCAAGTCTTTTCAACTCCTCCTGCACTTTCTTTGCCCATGCGCTCCTCGCCGCCTTGTAATTTGGCTGCGATTTCAAGCACTCTTTAGGAAGTGGCGCATATCTCTTGGTGCCAGCCGTAATGAGTTGCCGTTCTATAGTAGACAACTCTGGTGAGATACTGCGCTCCTTCTTGACCCTGTGCTCGCCAACGAGTGTCTCTGACGACACTGGTGACAGAGACGACGTGGAAGCCGGGATTAGTTTCCCAGTCAGAGATCCACGTTTTGTTTGCAGAGGAGGGCACTCTAGTTTCCGACGCTTTGGAGGCGGGGGCTCCGATGGTAGCGTTGATGATGGTGTCGATACGGAGTTCCCTGATCTCCATTTATAATTACTTGTAGGCTGGGCGGAATTTGAGGGAGGAGTTGGCACGCCACCTGTCGCTAGAGGGACATGGTCCTGTGTAAGGATGGAACGTTACTATGTGGACGGCGGCGCACGTCGCATGGATCCAGATGATTCCCAAGCCGCAAACTGCGTATTCCGGCGTGACCCTTGCCCTACTCGCCGCGGTGGTTGCTGAGCAGCCACTATGTTGACGGCTGGTGGACACCTTTGACGCTTGTCCACAGACTCATTTGGTTGGGCATCTTCAGGGTGCGAAATCGGACGAGACGATGTCATGCGTTGAGATGCGCGACCAGAGGCCGAACCACGCTGTCTTGGGGAATGCCATGATCGGAACATGCAGATGCGTCGGCGAGTCTGCGGCGTAGAGGAGCCGTAGGCGGGAGCGTTTGGCGACCTCTTACGTCACGTTATCCCGGTTGAACCACGTGGCATGTGTCCCTGTGGCGGGCTGTCCCTTGTGTCCTGTCCTAACAAAATTCTCATCTACCACTGTGAATTTTTTTCTTCCCAGCTACAGTGATCAACAGAATCCAGGAACTCAGGGCGGGCATAACATTTTTTTTCTGCCTTGCATCACAACACAGGAACGAGCCTTGATCGAAACGTGCGGCGAGTAACCAAACAAGGCTGAGCCCGCCATGTAAATTGTTGACATCTATACTAAATACAACACGGTACGAGCCATTTCTTGTCTTACCCATATGAATACTAACAGTACTAACTTATCCTGATTAATTTTTCCTCTGACATTCCTGCTAAGCGCGACTACCTCAACGGCGCATCGGGGGATCCCCAACAGCATGCCAATATGCCGCTTGTTTGCTCTGCAAGCCTCGCAACAGGGTTGCGATGATTTGCCGAACCCGCGGGAGATACTTATTCAGCGCTTGTGGTGAGGGATCCTCGCTGAGGCATGCCTCGAGCACAGTCCGTAAGTCCTGTGGAATTTGATACATTTCACTGTAGAGGCCATATACCACATCAGCAGGAAGTGGAGGTGGAGCAAAACAACGTGAGTAATCACCTCAGATCGATGCCAAACTTTTGAAAGGCGACTACGGTCGAGTTGAATTCGGTGCCAAGGCGTACGTAGACCTCGCTAACGTGCTGTTCCGTTGCACACGAGACGCTCCAGAGACGTAGCGTGTCCTGCAGCTGCTTCGTCGTCTCGAGCAGGGATGCAACGGCTCGTGGCACATCCGACGGGCGTAACTAACCCATGGATAGTCAGACAAATCACCGTGATTGTGGATGAATGTTACGCACTAGGTTAGTTGTATGCAGTCTTCCGTTCGGAGGCATGTATTGGCGAGTAGCGGTAGACATGATTCAACAGGGATACAGTATGGAAGGGGGGAGACAGCGTAGAAATGCGATCGTTTATACGAAGCGGAATCGGAAGCAAGCGCGCGCGGAAGCTTCGCCAAAACGTAACAGTGCGCCTGGATGGTATCCACGATTGAGAACTAGAGGGGGCAAATTTATAAGGTATTCGCTTGTAGTACAGGTATGTGGCGCTTTTTTGGGGGCGTAACGGACGGCCATGTCCGGGCGGACGGGTGGGTGGAATCAGAAAATGCGATGAATCGGAAACGTACATGAACTGGACACTGCGGAAGTCATAATACGGATTGATGATGAGTATCATGATGTGTTCGTCGATGAGACATGTACCACCTGTTAATGCTGTGCAATCCTCTACACCTGAACAAGGCACCACTTTCCCGGACCTCGATTACGACATGACGAAACCACGTTCTTTTCTCGGCCACCGCGGAAGCCAGGACGTTCTTGTCGAGGTTCTTCACTCCGTCGCTTTCCAAAGACGCAGCCTGCGACCCCAACGCATGTGCCTTCGCTAACAACGACGTTGCCTCTGTTCGGTTCCTACTACGGGTGGCGTTCTCCTGCCAACCCTGTTTTGCACGGTCGATGAGTCGGTATCCTCAGTACTCAGCAACAACCGTATATCCGAAGCCTTGACGCATGCAGATCAATCAAACATACCCACGATGTTCTTGTTCATTCATAGCCTCATACATCCACGTTTCCGGATAGCTCCGCCCTCCGCCCCCGCGTAGCATATGTACAGTACGGGCGCGAAGGTCAGGGTAAGGTAGGCTTTCTTCGTGGGTCTTTGACAATGGCCACCCTTCTCTGTATTTCTTCTTTGAAAGCAGACTACATGAAACTTTACATTGTAAGCGGTGCGAAAAGGATCAGATCGGACTTACGTCTTTCATATACTCTTCCTTGAGTGCCATCACCTGACGCCACACCCAACGGTACTCATTAAGCATCTTATCTTGAACGATGGCATCTGATGTCAGGAAGCGTGCGATGCGCTGTTGTAGTTCCTTGTCCTGAATAGTGTTGAACTCCGTGGCGCTCTGAGGGAAATGTACTTCACGCCGCTTTCGCGACTCTTCTTCCCTCTGTTTGACTTCGAGCTTGTACCGCAATGGCGCAACGGTCTCCACATGCGCAAGGCGCACCATTGTCGTCTCGTGATCGAATCTGGATTCCAAGCTTGTTTTCCCATGACTAGGCTGACGATAGAGCTCCTAGACGAACAAACATCACCCATCATCACCTGGCGGCGTTCGAGAGTGTTGAGAACAACGAACGTCGATGTCATCTGAGTAATCGCTGTCGGCCTCATCATTTTGCGCCGCATAGCGATCTCGCGCATCTTGGAGATACTGATCTGCTTGACGCGCATATAGTTTCTCCAGTTCTGCTGTGTGTTGTGTCTGTAACTGATCGATTCGTTGTTTCACGTTTGGTACCGACTCCACGAACCCGGACATATCCTCGGATCTACGTGGTTGTGAGCGATCTGTCTGGGAAATACAACATCCACTAGTAGTGCCCACTTTGGGAAATACATGCCATGTTCTCGGAGGATGTACTGTGCAAATTCGTGTTTCTCGATGTCAGAGTAGTCCACCTTCTCCGCCGATGAAGGCCCCGGAGCCGCCATTGGTTGACAAAGTGTTGATTGAACTTGAATGACGTGACCGCATGGCACCCATTCATGCATGGTCCGAGTCGGGACAGATATCCCACGCCTTAACATGTCGGGGCCAATACAGTTGTAGCGGCAGCACAGGAGCAGCACATGGATCACCATCGACAGTGCATACAGTACAATTTGATCCATCAAACTACCTTAGGCATCCGTAATTGCTGTGGCCAGTCGTCTTTGAAGAACGGATCTCCTGTCTGCAGTCTGCATAGGAAATGACTGCGGGCGCGGATTAACGTCCCCGTAATGTTCCTGGCCGCTGAGCGCTGGCCGTGCAATGCAGCACGTTGGAAAAGAGTCCAATGTGAGAAAAGGGAGAGAAATGAGCGTGAATTCTGATCATGATCATTTCGTAAATCAAGCGTGATGATGAGGACGCGGCACCTTGCAAACCAGCGGGTTCCAAGCCACAGTGACAATGTCCAGCCGGCGGGATGATCTCTTTCCCTCTGGCTCCATAGGTCGCAGTCAGGGTATTTTCATACAGCGCACCCCTTCGCCAGCGCCTTCACTAACTCGAGAGACTCTTACTGCCCATCCACTGTTTTCTCCATCCCCATCCTCCGCCCCGGTCATTAGCAGCACTGCACCGACCTCGGACGCGCAGGATGCCTCTGCACCGGGAACACGCTACGCGACGTATACCCCTCGTCACCGTACAGCACCTACCACTGGGACTACCCTGCAGTCATCGTTGTCTGTTTCCCCTCAGCAGCAACCTGGCGGGAGTGCTGCAGCCACCAAGCTCCAGCTAATGAATCTCAAAGCGTATTCCCAGTCGATCGGCCTTGAAACAAACAGCCTTGGCTGGGAGGTTTTAGAAAAGCTCGTCGCGGAGCATGACAATAACCCCGAGTGGGCTGACATATGGACTGCCCTAACGATGGGGAAGGTACTCGTCGCTTCTCTCTGCTAGAGACAATCCTCATCTATGTTCGCGTACTTTAGGCTACACTCCTCTTACCTGTTGAGAATGGAGGATCCGCAGATATCACGGCCGATTTTATGAAGGATCACGTTGCCCTTTGCGAGAGTCCATCGGGAGACAACATTCCTATAGTCACCTTGTCTGGTTTGAGGGGAATGCTCGTGGGGTAAGCCTATTGCACTTTTACATTGTCAACAACTGACAGGAGACCGCCCCAGCGACACCCTTACTCTCCGATCTTCACTTCAGCCCAGTTCCAAGTTCTTCGAGGATCTCCTAACACCATCCACGCGCGTTACTGCCTTCGCGTCCCTCCCCCCTCTTCCTCTGATGCCATCTTCCCCACTTTCCCAGAGTTACCCCATCCTCACTCTTCCCGCCTACACCAACACCCTTCCCCTTCCACCGCATGTCGTGGCTAAGCCTCCACTACCACCACGCCCCGGACAACGTGTAACCACCCAAACCAGTTCTTCGCGCCTCTCTTCTTCCTTCGCGTCACTCTTTGGCAAGTCCTCCGCCCCTACTGCGCCCACGCCAACGCCACCACCACAGAATGCAGAGCATGAGCATGCGATAGAGGTTGCTGCATATACAATCGACCGACGCATTGTGCACAAGGATGTAAGCAAAGCGATCAACAAGGCTCTCAAACTCGAAGTGAAAGAAGCTCTTTCATCGTCCGGAGTTCCCTCCTGGGTTATTGATCATGTGCATGACTTTACTGTAGGACTGTATCCCTTCGTGAGAAGTCGCGATGTAAAACCAGGAACAACGTCGGCGCCTTTATATGCCATAGAACCCCCTCATGAAACAGCTGAGGAGCTTGCGAGGCAATTTCAGTCTTTCTATGCCGAGCTCGAGGAAGATCTGCTCGCAGGAGGTAGTAGTCCTGTGACCGCGCGGCCTGCTCGCGAAGCTTTCTCCGAAGCAGATCAAGAGAAAACGCGCGAACGCCACCCAAATGGCAAAGCTGTGAGCGAGCAACATGCACGCGGGATTCTTGAAGCCGTGGAACGCGTCATTTGTTCACTGTTCTATGACAGGTCTGCTTGGGGCATCTCTTTCCTGCTTCCGCGGCTGATCTCACGATAGGCTATATCTTCTGTCCAAGTCTGATGATGCATCGCACGACGAGGCGCTTTCTAGCCGCGTCGCCGCGCTGAATATGCTCGATCTTGGTTTAGAGCACCTTGGTGTCGATGTTGGCGCGGCAGGTGCCAGTGTCACAGCCGTTCTGAAAGATTGTGGTGAAAGTGCGCATTTAGAATCGTGAGATTTGTTCTTCCTAACTCATCTTCATCACCTGCTGCAGCGCTTTCCCGACTCGAGAACCTGGAGACCCGATGTCCAGCGGACAAAGCCGCTGTACTAGTCGCAGCGCACAAGAACCTTGTTGGTATGTCCCTACGGCTAGACAGTGATGTTGGCCATTGCTGACGCTGTCTCCAGATGGACTCTCACGCTTACCACCCATCCGACTGAAGTCGGAGGCGGAATTAGAGAACCAGAAGAGTCCTGAAGCCTCACGTGCCCACAATGATGGGAAAGCAGCACCTTCAGTTGACGTGAACCCTCCGCCGATAATCGTCTCCCCCGACTCTGAAACCCAGATATACGTAGAGTCGCCGATTGGTGTCGAAGAGACAGCTGCTACAGCTTCTAATGAGTCCGTCACATCCAGCCTTGTGGGACAGGAAGCATCCCTACCTTCCCACGAATCTGGTCCAACTCAGGCTGCTCCAGCCCCGGTCTCGACACAATCTCGCTCGCCATCGCCAACACCTGTATCAGGCGACATCATCCTTCCTCTGATGATCTTTGCCGTTGTCAAAGCGAATCCATCGCATTTCGTATCGCACCTACTTTATACCCAGCGCTTCAGGAATCAGCGAATCGGTGGCGAAGAAAGCTATTGCCTAGTCAACCTCATGGCGGTTGCAGACTTCCTCGAGAATGTGGATCTCAAGGCGCTTGGATTGGGAGAGAGCGAGAAGAAAGTTATGAGGTTGGTCCTGAATTCCCAGTGGCTACCATGAGCTTATGCATTATTTCCATCAGCACTGCCGATTTGACGCCCATCCCTGTGCACCGAGCTGCATTGGAGTCATCAAAGACACCCCCGGTCTCACCGGAAGGTGTGCCAGCGCGTTTGCGACGTGGCGTAGAGCAACAGGTCGACGCTATAGCTGGCTCAGCCAATAAAGTCATTCTTGGAGTTGTTGACCAAGGCTTTGGTGTACTTCGCGCACTTTTGCCCGGCAACCCCGCTGATGCACAGGTGGCTTCACCGGAAAACACGAATACAGATCAAGAGGCTGCACCGTGGAACGCAGCACGCCCTGGTTTCGGGCTTCTGCGTCGCGAGAGTGGCTTCTCGATTGCAAGCCTGGCTGCCTCACTCCCCGTTGGTCGAGACCGCTCCAAATCATTCGCAAGTACGACTGGCACGACAGCTGAGGAATCCGGCCAGATGATGGTGGATGTGTCTTCGCGACCAGGCTCCGTGCGCTCCATATATGGATCGGACGCGGAGAGCAGCGGGGATGAAAACAGTCAAGAGAACGAGTCGGATGAGGAGGAACAAGGGAGCGTTGATGATCGACACGACACGCGCAGTATCCGCAGCTTTGAGAGCATGATGGGCCGTGCAGCACGTCGCCGGCGTACTCGGAAGAGTCTTACCGACCGCCTTGCAAGCATGCCCGGACTCGGACGACTCTCTGGACCGCAGCAAGCAAATCCACAGCAGCAGGCGCGTACTTGGCTTTTGTGTGTGCTCATTCTCGGGTTCCAGTCCGTTAATAATCGTCACGCAGAGCTCGCCTTCGCGACAAGCGTCGCTCCTTCCTCCTGCCCGCGCTCCGACTCCCGGCTTAAATCGCACAGACACACCACTATCCAGTCGTCCAACGTCACCTGTACTCACGCGCATTGCTCCTCCAAATCCAAGATTCTTGGAAGCGGCTGCAGACGACCTCCGTCTGTCCGAAGTGAAGGAGCTTCTGCGTGAATACAAGAGGGTTGTTGAGGGCATCCGTGCAATGGGAGGGTTTGACGAGTGATCGTTGTTCCCCGTAGTGATGTAATAAGCGGCCGAGCGCCTGTTGCGGGGTAACACTGTTGTCTTGATTCGGAAACCAGATTGAGAAATAATAATAATAAATAATAATAATCTCCCACGCGGTACGATACATACGAGACCATAGACAAACCCCACCCCGTCGACGACACCATTGACAACAATCCAGTAAGATGGTGAGTTCACTTCCCATATACGTCTGAACATGCCAGAGGTACTCCTGTGTTGAGACTCTCGGTCGGATGGGCGAATTCAGGGCTGGATGGGTTGTGCATCGAGCAGATGACGACTGCTACCTCCAGCCCAACTCGTCTCTTTCTAGCTGGTAGCTGACCTACCTTTTCTCTACAGACAAAAGGTCTGTTCTTAGACGAACCATGCAGTAGGCTTACCCACTGATGATCGCTTTTTCGCCCGACTTCAATAGGCACCTCCTCCTTCGGGTGTGTTCTCCTGCATTGTGTCCTGTGCGATCACCCTTCTGATGCCCCATGCCAGTAAGCGCCACACCAAGTCGCATACGCTCTGCCGCCGATGCGGCAATCGTTCGTTCCACAAGCAACACAAGGGTGCGTTTCATGACATGCACTACTAGTGGCCAGGCCCTCACGAGTATCGTTTTCTGTATAGCATGCGCGCAGTGCGGATATCCCCGCGCAAAACTACGTTCTTACGAGTGGGGACAGAAGGCCAAGCGCCGAAAAACGACTGGTACTGGCAGGATGCAGTATCTCAAACACGTCTCGAGGCGGTTCAAGAATGGTTTCAGGTGCGCGTGCATCTTCTTTGGAACTGATCTTTCGTGAAGTCTGAATGCCGTCATATCATCATCAACCCCTCAGGGAGAACACGGCGGCAAAGAAGCGCTCGCAGCCCGATTCTGCATGAAGGGTTGTCACCTAACCTACGTGTATCATTGTCACAGTTCTACCTTTTGCCCATTCGACATGCAAAAATACATAACTTCATGCCATGCCAAGTAGTGCATGCCCTAGCTTTGGTTGCACCGTTATGTGAGGTTTGCGGTTGTCGATTTAAACATTCTACACGGCTCAAGTCCCAGATTGAAGCATGTATAAGTGACGGTTGTTGGGCAGAAGTGGAGAACTTGATTGTGGATATTTAAAAAAAAAACTCGGCCGCGGGTTGCATTGTACGTCTGTTGTTCCATAGCTTGTGGAATAGCTCCGTCAATTATTGTTCTTTTCGGACTCTATTAGATTAGGCAGCATTTGATCACGTTCGGGGTAATCTATTGGCTCCATTCCTCCATGGCACCGGATATGGTTGCCTCCCCGGAGTCACGGAACAACAATGGCAGTGTGTTGCTTTGCTTGTGGACGTGTTGCTAGCTACGTGGTATAAATCCAAGGCACCGAACGTAGAGTCGTCAGTGAGTACTCTTTCTCACCCAACTTGCGGGCCATCGGGTATGGCCACGTCTCATCCTATTTCCATCTCTCGTCCTTCCAAACTTCGGCCCAAGCAACATGCTACTCAAGCCTGTGTTAACCCCGTTTCCGTTGTTGCATGTGGCGACATCGAGGGTCCAGCCAAGCCGAGCACCTCATTGGTAAAGAGTTTGAGGAGGGCCAAATTGATGAAACTTGATGCTATTCCGACCCTTAATGTTGTTGTTCCATCCGTGCCTTCCACGCCTACGAAGAAACGCGCACGTAAGGACACCCTGGATGAGAACGGAGCTAGTGGCGATGCAGGTGGGCGCTTACCTAGAGTGCGTCAACGTCTTGTCTCCACTTCATCAGTGGCGACGATTCGTGCACACAAAAGCATCGAGGATGTGCAAGGGTTCAAAGAGTCGTCCGCTACCCGCTCTCGCATTCCGACGGACTCAAGGAAGGCAGCTGGCGAACCGCTCAGAACGCGGCCGTTCTCTGAGATCAACAACGCTCCTGGAGATACACCCCAACGCAGACTCCGTCGAGTTGGGACTATCGACTTCCCTACCATGCGCGTTCCAGACGGCGATAGCTCTGATCGTTGCAATCAACCGTCACGGATACCGGTGCCCATGCGCCGTGTATCCACTTCCGTTGACGATGATCCAAACAACCCGGACAACGCTAGATATTCCACGGACGCGCCACGCCAAAGCAGGAGGTCATCTTCCTACGCAGTTGCTGCTACACCGGGTCCGGCGCCACGAGCATCTTTGGACCGCTTCGATCTCAGAGTAGCGCCCGTGAAGGAGCACACCGAGCTGTGGGACCACCCCGATGAGTGCGTTATTCGCTTGTCGAAATGGGTCGCGCGCTAAAAGCTGATTTCGTGCGTGCAGCTCCTTGCACGCATGGCCCGGCATCCTTATCTTGACGGACAACGAAGTGTCCGCCAGGTTACCGCCGATTCACGCGGTTGAGGTCGAGTGCGCGACGCACGCGTACGAAGGTCGCTTCTCCACCGAGAGCAACGCGCTGCCCGTGTTTTCGGCGCGCTTCCAAGGTGCCACCTTTTCCAAGAAGGAGCTGGCTCAGGCACAGATGTTTGACCCTGAGATGGGAATCATCATGCAGGACGACTGGTCAGACGCGCAAGTGCGCAAAAACCAGTGGTACATCAAGTTCTGGGTGGCCATCCCGCTTTCTCTCTTCCGCAAGAAGGACACGCGCATGTTTCGCTTACGAGCCTCCGTAACTGCCGTGGATGATCGCATGTGGAAAAAGGTAACGGTGTACTCGGGCACCGTGGTAGCCGACATTTCGCATCTTCGCAAACACAAGGATATGGATGGAGCCGCTGCGCGGGCCTGAAACCAATTTTTTCTTTCTTTCTTTTGCGTATTTCCGGATTTTCAAACTGTCTCGAACCCTCGAACCATCATTCATACACACTCTCGTTATCTTTTTTCTTGATCCTTTGATCTGAGCTATATCTAGTTAATCAAATAGTAAAGTTTGTACCTCTCTCTTTGTCTGTTCATCAAAACACTTTGTAATTTGAACATTTGTTGAATATTTGTAGCACTCTCCTTTTAGTTTTTCCAATGTTTAGTCTGTCCCATTTTTCCCGTTCGTCTGAAACCCTACTGTAGTTCGTAAACAGACAAAAATGGACGTCGCACCACCGCATCGAGAAACTCGTCTGAGACAACTGGCCCTGCGATGGTGGCGCGGCCGAGCGTGGCGGCAGAGCCGTAGTGTCATACATTGGTCGAGATGATCAGCCACACCAACGCCACCATCATTCACCCTCTAAATGACTGATGCACTCTTTAAATTTTTTTCCAGCCCAATTGTTACTTTCGCAATGACAGACATAGCGCTAAGCGCGATCATATCGTAGACAACGAGACTGCTGCGGGACCGTCGCAAGCCAAGCCATTCGCCTCAACTGAATTAGCGCTGTCTCAAGGAAACGCGACCAGAGTAAGGCCATTACCATAACACCGAGGGATGAATCGCATTAGAATAGTGTTTTGGCTGCAATTCTATGTGTCTACAAGCACGACGGTGGTAACACCCAGGCGGATGGGTGTAGTCTCACCCCCGATCTAAACATTAACATCCTACCAGCATTAGACAATGCACGACCCCCAGATCTGAACATCTTACTGGCATAGTAGCAACGCAGGACTCAACCTCGATTGCAGAATCCCGGTCGGGTGTTGTACTCCAAGCCAGCAAGCAGGCCGTCCACCGTCGTGAATCGTTTGGGTTTATGTCACCTTGTCTACTTCCTGGAGCTTGGTGTTGATGGGTGAGTTACCATTCACGGTTTAATTCGAAAAGTCTACTGTATGAGTGGTGGGCCCCTTTCTGTCTCTGATGTGGGGGAATCCCGCGTGTAATGTTCCGTCCAGCAGGGCGGCTGCAGCGGCAAGCATCTAGCGCCAGTATACTCAGTCCGACGCATTGGTGACACGGGTATACTGACGAATGAGGTCGGCGTATGCAGGTTCCGGGATGCCTCCCCGTCTGTCAACACGAGTTCCACTCCCTTGATCCATCACAAAACCCCTATCAGCGGAGAATACTGCCCTGGCGGACTTATTCGCCTACCGTCTGGCCTGGCGTGGACGCAGTTGTTTGTGTGATTCGATTGGCTATAACGAGACATCAAACAGGGTGCGGATAACACTCTGGGGCAAAATAGCAAAGCAGATCTTTCTGTCTGACCGGTGATGGTGATGAGAGGATGAAGATGATGTCGAGATAAGCCCTCTGTCACGGTGATTGGCCACAGGATGTTTCACGACCAAGAGTGGGTGTCACGTGATTTAGGATCCCAACGCTCTCGCGAGAGACTGTAATCGAACGGGGCCGAGCATTCCAGCAGTTAATATCTCTTGTATTAAAGAACAGAACACCGATGTTATTTCTGCCTTTGCCACTCCTACTTCTCATCCATATACATCTCCTCGGGTATCCCCACGCCGATGATCCAGAATATGATGAGCACGTCTTCAACGTAAAGACGCGGGGATTGCGAGATCGGACCAAGACCATGGAAGACCTCTGTTACTTCCTCGTAGGGAAGATTGAACAGAAGAATCATCTGAAATCAGTTAGTTCCCCCTATCAAGCTTACATGCGCCTGACTAGAATCGTTTCAGCTATTTCCCACCTACCCATGTTTGCAGCCATCAGACTCGGTCGCTTTTAGAGCTGTGCTCACGAAATACCTGGAAGGCCTCCGGAACCTCGTAGTGAGACCTGAAACACACTCTCAGTCTCAGGGCGCTTTATCCAAAGGAAAGGGCCCAGGTCCGGGCACATCACCGGAACCGTGGTGGTGGAGAGATGTAGTGGTACGGAGGTCCTTGCTCGAAGAGTGTACCGGAAATCGGTGAGCGATGATCTTCGACATTTGATCGATTTTTCTTGTTTTACATGTCTATCCACGATGCTACGGTCAGGTTTGAACGCATGATTATAGCACTCTCCACACATGCTCTTTTTGCAAATACCTCAGCGTCGCTCAATGGTATCGCATCAGACGCATCTGCAGCCTTCGTGCGCGCTAGCAAAACTTCTTATTTTGGCCGTCTGACGTAGCTTAGAGTCTTTTGCCGACCCTCCCTAAAGCGCATGTTTCGTTAGAAGCAACGATTCGCGGTGCTCGCAGGGCATGGGAACGATCTGTCACCCAGGCGAATTCGAAACAAATAGAGGTTAGTCTCGATACAGCTCGTGCTCTACCTAAGCGAACTTACCAGTCGTGTAGAGCAATACGGTCGCTAAATGTGATCCGGAGTCCCAGGCTGTGCTAGCGGGTCGTTCTATAGGAGAACTTGTTTCCCTCTGCGAATCTAAGCGGGATCTGTTGCAGCGTGAGGGATGGCAGGGAGAAATGGGGCGCTCATGCCTTGATTTTGTTGTCGCCCTTGCAGGTTTCAGCTGGCCTGAGTTCCCCGCAACTCATACTGGGCACATCAATGAATCATATTTGTCACCGGAGAAGATATCAACGGTAAAACTTTCCGACGCTTCTTCCAATTGGCTGGTCTGAGGGAGTGTAACAGCAGAACGAGGATCTCCTGCCCCCACTCCCGACAGCCGCTGCACATCACCCACAACACATGGAATTGCTTTCGTCTCTCGTCATATCGACGTCATTTGTTGCCGGAGATCGTCGACTATCCCCAACCAGCGACTGCGGTCAAAGTCGCAATTATACAACACGGCGCATCAACGTCCTGATCACTGAACGCCTCACCGCAGAGCAACAAACTAATCTTGCTCTCAGAGAGGCCTTGAACAGGATGCATACAATGCGCGAGGGCCTGCAGGCGCCGTTAGATTCAACCCCAATCGCAAACGATGCCAGCGCTCGGGTACCATGTAGGATCCCGTCTGATGTACCAATACCACCTGCACCCAGCAAGGATGTGATAACAGAGACACTGACGCGAGAAAAAGCCGCGCGGTTTCCTGCACAAAGCCAGGCTACACGAACGGGAAAGCCTACAACTGCTCATTTGGCAGCTTTCCCCCCACCTAAAGCATCCCGTGTTCGTAATCAGCCATCCCGCCCTCGTACAGCGGTTGGCCCTACTGTAGGATCGGCACAATCGACACGCCCAGTGAAGCTGGACAATGCGAAGCATCGTTCTCACAAGATTACACAGCCTACCGAACCTCCTACTACTACCCTTGTCCCAAAGTCATCCGGGACCGAAAGCAACGAGGCAGTGGCCCAAGAAGCGTCCGGGCATTATCAATCATCCTGCGAGGTGAGGCAAATATCCACGACGACGCAAGAGACGATGGCTCTGGTTTGTCTCTTCACGCCTTCCTTCCTCAGAATAAGTGGTTAATTTCCGTTCCTTATCTAGATTATCAACTTCGATGAAGACGAAGCATTTCTGCCTTCGGACCTCAAGCCAAATATCAAACCCCCCGCAACTCCGAAATACGATTTCATAGAAGACGACTCGGCCTTCTTTCCGTCGTTCCTCAAACGCGATATGGTACAGATGGACCCCACAAGGCGGCAGGCACGACCTGCCTGCGCAAGCCAGGCATCCAGCCGTGAGAGCACCCCTGAAAATGGAACAACAACGCCGCCTACGGGCGATGGCAAGGATGAAGGCGATTGGAGTTACGAGGGAAGAAGCATGACACTACGTGATATTCTTGTGCGAGCTGGCGATGCGACGTTTGCGCATTTTGATATTCTACGTGAGTGACTCCCTCGTTTTTTCTCCCTCATGACTCTGCACAGGCCGCTCAGGCCCTGAAGGAGATACGCATTTCCTTTTATGCCGCCTGATTAAATCGTGTACCCCCCTGCGCTGCCACGCCAAGTTGGCACGGCTTTCGAGCGTGTAGGACTGGGATTGTTATGCCACCGTTGACACCCCGCGTATCCCACCTACGCGGCAGCGGGTACCCCGCGGGTTTTCTCTCTTTTTTTGGTCTCGCTCTTATCGCCTGATTGATCAATTTTATTAACTCCATTGATTTTGTGGCAGATGAAGACGTCGTGGATGTTGCAGATGAGACGCTGGGGTGGGAATAGGCTCACACCCGACTGCGTGGTTTACACGTAAACAAACAGGCGCGCACTATCTTATCGAATCAACAGGCCTGGACTTGGACACTGCAGGTGAATGGTTGAGCAGGGTGCTGATTGTGAAGTTGCAGTGTCTTGAACCGTCGGGAGTGCCGGAGGTTGTGTCCACACTGAGAGAAAGAGTCCGGAGACGGGAATGGGCGGTACGATGTCACACGGGAAAAGAGGAAATCCGTACCCCACAATCTCGATCACAGATTGTTTTAGACGAGTGGCAGTGTGATAGGGCCACCCATCAGATTGGACACACGGGAGCATCCGGGCGGAGACGCAGGTATCTGAGGTTGGGAGGAGGGGACAATGACGGACAATGGAGATAGATAATTTTTCATTGTCTGCTGCCGAGGAACGGAGGCGTCGGACTAGGAAGTAATCCAGACTCCCCGCGTCAAACGGTTAAAATGCAAATGCCAAAAGGGGTAACAATGGGAATCTCGGGCGCGTTCATGGCACTTTTTTTTCTCACAAGAGGAAAAAAAGGCGGATTAGCGAAGGGGGTTACTGTGAAGAGGAAAGATAAGCTCTAGGCTGGAGAAAGAAGGGGAAGGATGAAAATTATTCGGAGGATTTGAACGTGGGAGCGGTGAAATAAAAGGGCTGTGATGATTGGCTGATTTGATAATATCTGGTGTTGACCGGTTTCAGTTGGTTTATCTTGTTGTTTCTCTCGTCGTTTGATGTAACCTTCATCTCTTCTTTCCACTCCGGTCACCATCCTATCACTTTTCCCCCTCCACTAAATCTTTCCCTCCCCTCCTGCCCCCCATGCTTGGCGTACAGAACTCTATATCCCCCGTGTCTAGGTTACAATTCCCCCATAATTCTTCTTCTGAGATCTTTCAAGCCCCGCCGTCACCAAAAAGCTTTCAGTCCGTTTCCTCTCCTCAGGTTCATCACAATTCTTTCCCGAATGATCCTTCCCAGCTCAACTCCTTATGCAGGATCGACAGCCGGAACAAACCCCCTCCACCCCCGCCCAGCCCCAAACGGCGCAGCCTTCGGCGATCCAAGCCTGTGCTAACTGTAAGGCCACCACTACGCCGCTTTGGCGTAGAGATGCCGAGGGCAAACCTGTTTGCAATGCCTGTGGTCAGTCTTACTTTCCTTTTCATTCCTTTTCACGTGGATGTGCCTCTATAACACATCTCACCCACGTGTCCGATGTGTTTGAGTACACGCCAAGCAACGCTTGTGTCGCACGGATGATCTCTTGCCCTTTCCACCCTCTCTTCCCCATATCTCGGCAAGGCCGTGCCTTCGCCTCTCATTCGTCCGCCGCATGTTCTCAATCAATCGTACACGCGTAGACTCACAATGACTTTATACAGGCCTCTACTTTAAATCAAAAGGCAGCATTCGTCCCCCGGATCTCGGTCGGTCAGGTTCAACCCGCGCTTCTTCGACGTCCGCCACCCATCCCGCAGCCACCGACGACGGAACAGCAGCGCTGCCTAGCCGGCACATGACCCATACCCCACCGTCGCTACTCACACCTGCAGCCTCGCCGGCCCTCGAGTCTTCCGGACAAAACCAACTCACTAACTCCACCCATCCTTCAGGCGGCACTTGTCCTGGTGACGGTCTCTGCAACGGTACTGGTGGTAGTTCATCTTGCTCCGGTTGTCCCACGTACAACAACGCACTCAACGCCGGATCCGAGATGGATTCCTCAAAGACCAACAACCAAGCCTCTCCTTCCGCCCAGCCCCCTGCTGAACAGCAACACCAGTCCGCAGACTCTCCCGATGGTAGTGCTGGCCAAGGTGCCCGTGGTCGCAATGGTCGTGTGGCCCCCATCGGTGCACTCTCATGTGCCAACTGTGGGACGTCGACAACCCCACTTTGGCGCCGTGACGACGTCGGGAATAATATTTGCAATGCTTGTGGTGAGTCCCTCGTCTCCTTCAATCTGCCTCCGCGTTGTTATCTGTAGCGCCGTTATGATGCGCTGGCACGTTCTCATGGGTCGGAGATCGAAATATCTTATCATATCACGGACGGTTTTTTTTTTGATAACGCCTTTTTTTCCTCTTCAATTTGCGTTTCTTTTTGTTTCCGCAGTCTGTGTTCATTGGCTTGGGGTTGGGGTTGTCTAGCCAATCCCTCATTCGTTTTGCGTCATCTATGAGTGGAATTGAACCTAACCTTCCTTACACGTGCAGGCCTGTACTTCAAGCTTCATGGGACACATAGGCCGAACAGTATGAAAAAAACCGTTATAAAGCGGCGCAAACGAGTTCCCGCAGCTGGCTCTGCTGGTCGTCTCTCTGATCAAGCCGCGGCGGAAGCCCTCGTCTCTGTCGGACGCGGCGTTCACGCTGGCACTGGTGACGAAGAAGAGGATGATGAGGGTTCACCTGAGCCCAAGCGCAAGCGGTCCCGCCGTTCGTTCCCTCGCGCAAGGCGCGGCGGAAAGGACAAGGGAAAGGACGGGGACGATGAAGAGGGCGGAGAGAGCGAAGCTCAACAGAATTGGGAGATGGCTGACGCGCCTCGTCCTGGTTCGCGTAGTGCCTTCATTCATCCTCCTCACCCGTTCACTGTCCCCGGCGGGTTTGAACTACCGCCACTTGGTTCCGCGCTCGGACCAGGTACAGACCTGGGTGGAGTTCTAGCGGGATACGTCGCTGCCAAGGGTGCCTTCCACGGTCCCGCGAGCTACATTCGCTCTGGCGCTCCCAGCCGTACTCACTCTCCTCTGCCGGGTGCAGCCGCAGGGTATGCACCCGTTGGAGGGTACGGGTTCCCACGCGGACACTCGCCCGTGTTGATGAGTGGTGTCATGCCAACGGTGGCCGAACTTGAACGTCACTATTACGAGCTGCACGAGCATCGGAACCACCTTGTGGATTTCCTCGATCGCACGGACCGGCTGATCGCTGGCGTTAAGCGAGGCTTGGACGAGATGCGTGGCTCGTCTGATGGAGCCGCACCGCAGCAACAGCAGCCTGCGTCAGACGCGCAGCCCCCACCCCAAACCGAGGCGTCTAACGGTGGAGCGGCGCCAAGTGTCCCCCTTCAAGTAACGCGAAGCTCTCCAGGCACTCCTGGGAGTGGCCGCGATAGCGTTTGGCCTGTATCGACGGCCGTGGACAGTGCGCGGGATTAAGGAGTGCAGGTAACTGTTCGGACCCTCCCCCCCCTCTATTCTATTGTTTTGCTTTGCTGGCTCGTTTGTTGTGCACTCTCCCTTAAGATGTACTGGTGGAGATACGTTCTTTTTAATATTTGCTGTGATTATGGACGAGTATTCCGTCGTATTTATCGTTGCTTGCTATTGACTGTCAGTACCTATTTTCGTGGCTTGGTTCGATTATCTGCTCTCTTCGTTCGCGATAGTATTTTTTTCGACTACATTATACGTATGTTCGGGCGACGGCCATTCTGCAAAACAGAAGGCACACGGATTTCTTCCCTGCGAGTCTATCTAGTAGTTATTGTGATATCCCGTTTTGTCTAACTTAGTAGGGAAGGATCGCCTATATAGTATTGGATATGCTGAGATTGAATTGGATTATACACGTGAAAGTGTTTGAACGAGGCGCGAGACTATCGCTGCATACACTCACTCTCACTCGTCCGTCCACCGTCTTACCACACCACTCCTCCTCTTCCTCTTCCTCCTCGTCCCCCTCTCTCCTCTCCTCTTCCTTTCCCCCTCATTAATTAACAATAATAAAACAGGCGCTCACTCTATTCTTTTCTGGCATTATGTCCGCCCCAGCCACTACTAATATGGATTCTTCCCAACGGTCAATCCAGGACGAAGACGAGAGTGTACGCATCGCCGTTAGAGCCCTCGGCGATATGCGCAACTGCGCCCTCCTCCACTCTCCTCCGCACCTTCAGAGCGTCAGCTGTGCCTATCTCTCCCACATCTTCCGTCTACCATTTACTCACTCCCATCTCTAGCCTCTCAGCCTACCCCTGCGCTCTCCATTGCATCCTCCTCAAACTCTCCAACGCTCACTACACCAACCCTTGCGTCAGAGGACCCCGATGTGGACCCCGAGGGTACAGCCCTTGCTGCCCGTGTGTCGACCATCCCTGGTGTCAGCACGGCTCTCCGAGCATATGAACAAAGCAAAGCCAGCTCCCGCGTCGTCAAAGTAATGCTGTAGCTTTCCATTGAACAATGTTCAAAAATGTGACTTAAAAAATCGTGTTATCTTAGTACGGCGCGGAGATGATGGAGTCTTCAGTGAAGAGTATATCGCGGCCCGTCATCGACCGCTTACCGGTTACTTCTCTCGAGGAGTTTGCTTGTCGGCAACTTGACCGAGTGCGTTCCGTTTTTCCTGTTTTCTGCCTTCTCTTTCCCTGTTTGTTATTTGTTTATTCTTTCCTATCTTCCCTTTCCATTCAACCTTGTGCTTATGTTATCTTCTGCCCTGATTGTCGATTTTAGCTTGGGCGCTACGGCCCGGGCACGAGACGACCATCAAGCGCCGATGCAGATGAGCGCAGCGCGAGCGTTGAACCCGAAAGAAAACGCGGGCGTAGTAGTCGCGAGCAGGGTCCACAGATACGTGACGTGAGCATGAGGCGCCATTCTGTTGAGCGCGACCTTTCATCAGGTATGTATTCGAATTAACTCTGTTTCGTGTCCGCGCCGACCGCCTTTGACCGCATATATTTGGTGGCGTTTCGTATTGTTAGAACCAGAAACGAATGTACTTGCGGACAATCCGGAAGAACAGCAACAAGTCGTACAGAGGAGCCGGTGGCAAGCTGTATTGCTCGAGGCGGGCGGCATTGGCGCCGCTGTGAGCGAGGAAAGCATGAGACGACTCAAATATTGTCTACAGTGGTTGCAGGTCCGTGACATTGCTGTTCCCCGAACCGCTCGGGTTCCATATTAAGTTTGGCCGCAGTACGCCACGACACATATTGACGGCCAAATTGTGATTCTGCGCGACTTTATCGCGTCCCTACAACCACCGGCAGACTCTCCGCATGCGCTTAACCCTGACGCCCTCATCTCTCAGGAGCGCATGCATCAGCTTACAAATGTCAAGCGGGATGTTGTTGAGACTGTACGTCAGGTCGTTGATGTCGTTTCCAAGTATGCAGGTGGTGCGCTACCGGAGCCCGCACGCATACGCGTACGTGGGTTCATCCTTCACCTTCCACAAGCCTGGGCAAGCGCTGCCCGTCGGGAGAACGTTGCACCCACGCCTACCCGTGGACGCGGTACAACGCGAAGGAGTGCACGACGGGGGAATGCGAGTGGGACGGGGGAAACCTCACGACCTACATCGCCGACGAGCACAACCAGCTCGCGGCACCCACGACAAAATAGTGCTTGCGCAGGTGGTGCCCCAGCTCCCGTGCCGCCCACTGCCGGTTCAGCAAAGCAGGCCGCGCAGCGGATTCTTGCCCTTGCCACTGAGAGTCTCGATATGATGCGCGGTGTGACCGGTGTCGTTAAAGATTCGCTCGACCGAGCTGATGCGTGGGTCGAACGCCTACGCGTCGTCGGGCTACAGCGCAACGCTGCGGTGGACAGAGATGCAATGCCATCTCTAGATCTCATGGCTCACCGCTCACCTGGAGGAGCAGGCGAGAGTACTACTACGAGCGCGGCGGGCACGCCAGCGAGCGTCCATGCATCGCTGCCGTCGCTGAGCCCCGTAATGCGTCCAGTGACAACATTGTCATCCTCATCCTCGTCATTGCAAGAATTGTTCTTTACGGACCACCACACAACGGAGATAGGTCGGTTAAGTTTGTCAGCAAGTTCGCCTTCGACGCCAAATAAGAAGGATATGTTTACAGAGGAAGGTGATCGTGGAAGTACGCCAACAGCTGGAGGTTCCACCCATGAGGGATCGCCAGCCATGGATGTTGATGAGTGAGTGAGAGTTTTTTTTGTATTTATTTTCAGTTCACTTTTATCCTTGTTCATCTGCTTTTTTTCTTTGCTCGCGATTACTTGGAGATACGTGTATACATGGCTCGACTGACCTATTCCGCCCTTCTTTTGACCTTTCCCTGTTGCTATTCAGTTCTTCCCTCACTTTTTCTTCACGGCATGCTCTCATCTTATCTCGTTGCTCTGCTTTAATTTACTGTGGGATACTATATTTCGAATTGCGACTCCATGTACTCATCAGATTCTGTGTGGACAACATGACCGTGTATGCGATGTTGTATACTTTGATCACCATCAGCATTTCGGCCTCTCTTCACCTACCATGGCTTGCGAACGGTCACTAAATCACGGACGCATTGCGCGGCGGGTGTCTCAGAATCTCGTCGCGAGGCTATTTACCGACCCGATGACAACACTTTGAGAAACACAAGCGCTGGGCAAGATCGATTGTCTTTTGCGGCGACAAATTGCAATTAGAAATCCATCTCACAGCCTCAGCCAAAGTACTGTATCGTGAGGCGCAATCAACAAAGTGATAGTATGTGGGCGATCGAAAGCAAAAAGCTGCGCAGCAGGCCTTTGTCATGAGGACGGTGTACCATGTTACCCCTTTTAGAGGCATCTTTTGTGAAAAGCTATTGGACAGCACCGAGAGATCGATCATCACTCTGCGGTGGGGCGGGTAGAGGGCGTAGCAACAGATGGGTGGGTGTCACAAAAATGCGTATGCTGGAGCTTGTGGGTGTTTTCGATTCGATTCGAGAGTAGGAGTTGGATACGCCAGTCCGAGTCCGAGTCGAAGGTGAGGATGATGTTGGGTGAAAACAACATGCCTAATTCATTTGATTTGATCGATACCAGTAGCTGTAGTATGTACACATACATACATACACACCCACGAGGCAAATTTCTCAACAAACAGGCACGGAGGCACATATACACGCAGCTTGAGTAGTAGTTATCCAGAGTCCTGAAATCTATCACCGAGATCCCTTCTCTCTCTCTGTGCGGAGGAGACATGGGGGAGCGTTGGAGGCAGTGGCTTTAGAAAGTCGAGCCTTCGGGAGGCTGCGGGAGTTTGCGATTGCTAAACGATGCCATCTCTCTGAAAAAAATTAAAAAATTGAAGAGAGATAGTTTAGGTAGGAGATGAACAAAAGCGGGAAGGGAGGAGGACGGACCGACGAATCTCTACGAGGACGGTCTCGATGCTGTTGTTGCGGTGCCAGTTGGCGAGAACGGGTAGCTTGGTCTTGTCTACTTTACCGTCGGTTTGCGAGACGAAGGGGAGGTTGACGCGAGAGATGAATTGGATCGTAGGTGGCGCATCGGGATATTGGTCGCCACAGTGTATCTTGAGCGAATAGATCCGGTTCTCGTGCACCGTCTGTGTATGTGTGTTATTATTTGGGGGACATTTTTATTTCATCGCGATTGTGGGGTTTGGGAACGGCAAGTGCGTGCGTGTATGTGGATAGATGCGTGCGTGCGTGCATGGGTGCGTACGTACGTATGCGTTCATGGAAGTGGGTGCGCCACACGTGGATGTGGTGTACGTGCGTGCGTGTGTGCGTGCGTATATGCGCAGATTGAGGGGATGGTTGTATTTTATTTTATTTTTATTTTTAATTGGTTTTTATGGAGCGGGGAAATTATGGAGTGGGGAGAGTAGGGAAAAGAGGAAGGGGACGTACGTGACCTGGACCGATGATGGTGCCGTTCCAGTTGGACATGAGGATATCATCGCCATCCTCGAGGCCATAAGAGCACGATCCATCGCCGATGCCCTTCTCTCCCTTTTCGAGTTCTTCTAGCAGGCGGAAGTTGCGTGGAACTGTTTGGGGATTTAGAAATCAGTGTGATTGATTGGGAGAGGGAGAGGGAGGGAGGGAGAGGGAGAGAAAGAGAAGAGGAGGGGCTGCATGATTACGCGACGGGACGTAAAGGAAACGTACCCTTTGCCATGGTCGAATTTCTTGGATGATTGGATGATTGATGGCTGGACAGGAGCTGGGACAAAGTAGAGTAGAGCGTACGCCGTAACTGACTCACTCGCCCAACCTACGCCGGACCGGATTCGGATTCTATACGATACGTGTACTATACTCAGATCATCTTGAAGGACATCATCACCACCCTCATTTCCGTCCAGGGAAGATGGCTTTCTAATGTGAGATTATCTTGCCGCACGGGAAGACACCTTTCTACTAACGAGTGCCTTGCGACTTAAGCATGCGAACTTGTCATGGTGCGGGTAATTCTTAACTCTTATTCACAGATAGGGGCAACACCCGTGGGCGTGGCAGGACGACAGGATGATAGGGCGAGTATCCGTTGTTCACTTTAAGTTCTCAACTGCTCCCTGATGCCTGGGAACGACGCTGCGTAGTACAGTAAGTGCAGCCGCGGTGGCGGGAGCCAAAATGGGGTTGACGTGAGCAAACGTTGGCGAGTTGAGAACTTATATTATCGGGAGTGTCTGAGTGGGGATGTGGGGATTGAGAGGCGGATTCAAAAGTCCAAGTCCAACTTTGAGGTCGAGAAACTTGTATATTTTTTGGGTTGGGGAACGACGTTGTTGCACTGCCTGATCTAATCCGTGTCCACTTGGCCCGTCCGTGTTGGTCCGTCGTCCGTGGGACTGCTCTCCGCAGCACCGACGCCAAGTCGAACCCTTTCAACCACATTATCTTATTTCACGAGTCTTCAGCCTTTCAGTTATACCACACCATGTCCATGTTCAAGTCCACACCAGCCAATCCTTACGACGATGTCGTTCGTAAGTCCCACAGATGTCATATCTTTCCTCCTGGTGTTTACACTCCACATACTTTCTGCCACAACGAAAAAGTGAAAGCGACAGATGAGACTCTGACTGGTGAGAACTGGGAGATCATCCTCAACTTGTGCGATAAAGTACAGGATGAGGGTGAGCAGGGGTCAGTCTCTCGCCACCTCTATTCACCAATTATGCTCACACATCCCTTAGTGCACGGAACGTCATCGCAGCTATTCTCAAGCGCCTAGCTCACCGGAACCCGAATGTACAACTATACTCGCTCACGCTCACAGAGTCGCTTTCCAAGAACTGTAGCAAAGAGCTTCACAGCGAAATCGCTTCGAGAGCATTCACACAGGCACTGGAGAGATTAATCACTGATCGCGTCCGCACTCTTCCTATTTATCCCCTTATGCAGTACCTCTGACAGGTCCCGCTCCATCATATAGACCACTCATGACAAAGTCAGGAATCGAGCTCTGATGCTCATCGCTATGTGGACCGAGGACTTTGAGAGCGACCCAACTCTTGGCATCATGGAAGAATGCTACGAGAGCCTCAAGGCAAAGAGTATGTCAGCGCCCTCTTTCTCTCCCTGCGCTGTGCTCATCTAGCTTCCAATAGATTATAAATTTGATCCCTCTAATGAGCCTCCGCCCAATGAAGATGACGAGGCACGCAAACGCGAGGAGGAAGAGCTACAGCGTGTCCTCGAGCTCTCTATGCAGGACAAAGGCGGCCGCAGAAACTGGAATGAATACTCCCTGGCGTCGTCAAGCAGTGCAGGTGGCTCGGGCTCACAAGCGAGCACCCAAGCGAGCACAACCCACCCACCTGCTGCTGCGCCTTCCTCCTCGTCTTCTTCCACTCCCGCGCCTGCGTATCACCAGCATGCACACTCCACCGGCTTCGTACCGTCTACAGAAACGCATGCTCAAGCTACTCCACCGCCTGCATTAGAATCATCCACTTCGACAGCGCCAACCTCACCAACATCGTCCACTACGGACGGTTATGCTGTGACGCGTGTGCGCGCGCTACACGGATTTGAGCCCACTGAGCCCAACGAGTTGGCATTTGAGAAAGGAGATGTAATCAAGGTCGTGAACCGGGAATACAAGGACTGGTGGCGAGGACAGCTCAGGGGCCGCACAGGAATTTTCCCAGTCAACTATGTTGTGCGTTTGCATGCCCACCTCTACCCCTGCCGTTGCTAGTGCTTACGTTCTGATGGCGTTCAGGAACCTCTTCCAGAACCCACTCCAGCCGAGCTGGCAACCGAAGCGCAGCAGGAAGCCGCTGTGTTCTCACAAGCGGCCAATGTTGATCGGTTGTTGACAATGCTGCGCACACTAGACCCGGCAAAAGATAATCTTGCCGATAACGAAGAGATTCAAGAATTGTATCGCTCATGCATGAGCCTTCGCCCGAAGATCGTCAAGCTGATTGATAAGTACAGCCAGAAGCGTGGTATGTTATCTGTATGTAAAACATGAGGTCTTACGGAACTAACAGTTCCATTTCCTTATCTGCAGCTGACCTAGTGTCGATGAATGAGAGCTTTGTAAAAGCGCGCACAATATTTGACCGGATGATGGAAGATAGCCTTGCACGTCATAGTGAATGTAATGACCCTTTCTCTCCCTTTGTCTCAATCTGCTGATGTTAGAGCTTTGATAGTCTATGAACAACAGCGTCCGCCTTTCCCACAACCGCAGTCTGCGTACCCGCGCTCTGAGTCGCGTGCTCCCGGACAGCAAGCACCTGGTTATGGTCGGCCTGCTGACCAGCCGCAAGCCTATGCGTGGAACACAAGCACATACGACCAGACGGGATATGGCGTGTTCCCAAATGCTCCGGCTGCTTACGCACAGCCGCGTCCTGACCCACGCACCAATCTAGGTCGAAGTGCCTCTTATGCGGCAGGGCAATTCCAGCCTCGACCCCAAGTACAGCCTCCGTCACAACAAGCACAACAGGCCCCACAACCACAACCCCAGACGGCGTACTCGCAACCATATCCGGCTCAGGACAATCCGAGGGCACCGTACTATCCTCAGGCACAGCCTCAACAGGCAGAGGCTCCCCCTCAACCGGAACAAACTCAAACTCCGGGTCAGCCTCAAACCCAGCAGCAGCCTCAACTGCAGTCACACCCACAGTCACAGCACTCCCCGCAGCAACCCCAGGTCCAATCTCGGGTCCCGGCTCAAACGCAGCCTCAAGTACAGACACAGAATGCGGTGCAGCAACAACATCCAGCTCAAGCACAGGCGTCGCACTCGCCTGTTGAAGCTCATTCCTCAGTACAACCACAGCCGCAGGCACAGGGACAAAAGCAGCAGCAGACGATGTCGGGCCCGCCTTTTGTGCTTGACCCGAATGCGACGTATCCGGACCAGAATGTGCAGGCGTGGGCACAATACTATGCTCAGGGTGGTACGGATCCGACTGGCTCGGTGTACTTTATCTCCGTTCCAGGTATCACAGACGCGCGCTCTTCGCCTGCTACCGCAGGGGCGGTACAACCGGGAGCTGCAGAGGGACAGCAGCAGCAACAGCAAGCGACTTCAACAGCCACGTCTTTCTCGGGCTCCGGCTCGGGTCCAGAACCAGGTGCCGCCATACCTGGCCACATCATTACACATGGTCTCCAACGCCAGAACTCGTTGCCGAATCCTTACGGACCGATTAGTGCTACGAATGGAGAGACGGTGGGACCGGTCAGCGCTGGACCTGGAGGAGCCGGTATGGCCGCTCATGCGCCGTGGGATGCGACGGCTGCCGCTGGGACGACGTCGTCGTCGCTGCGGAATCAGTTTGGGCAGATGCGTGTGGGTGAGCCTAGTGTCGGCGCGTGATCATCGGGACGAGGTGGGAAGATAAGGTGATCGGACGGATGATTCCCCTCCCTCTCCAACAAATCTGGTTTGAGAAATTTATGAAAGGAGTGTAGCAGTAGTACAGTGCAGAGTGCAGAAAGGCATGGTGGCTGAAATGAATTCCTCCATGGCTGGGGATACCTTGTCTGTCGGATGAACGAACGGATGAACGAACGGTGACCTCATGTGTCCTCGCTGTGTTATGCCTTTATGTCGTCGTTACTTGATTTTTTTTTACGCATGCTCTTTGTCTGTCCAACGTACCTCATGAAGTACTTTTCATGATTCTTGATACAACACATCCATTGTTAAAAATCACAAACAGAGAGTAATACAGTATATACAACGTGAATGAATATGCAAGCAATCCAAACAATCGGAGATACAATACAATATAGTAAGTAAAATCCCTCGAGATTGAGACGATGCACATGGTAAAAAAACAAGTTAAGAGAATGAAAAGGCGACAAGCATGGCCAGATCATATATCGACGTGCAACCACAATAATATCATGAATCATGAATCCTCCATACCCTTCCGGATCTCGTCCAGACCTTCATCGAATTGCCAAAACTCATCTCCGTGCTGGGTGTCACACCTAAGCTGAGCGGAGGTGTACCACCACCACCAGTACCACCATCATCGTTGAATACTGTGAACATACTGTTCTTTGACTTCACACGCGCAGCATCATCCAAACGCTTCTGCTCCTCACTGCCATACCACATAACGCGCTCCAGCGCGTGTCGCACTACGGCACGCAAGAGGATGAACCCATGGCTCGCAGCAAACTCGATGAACCGCGTACGCGCCAAGACTTCCTGCATATTTGCCCATTGGATCTCTGCGTCTGCCGCTGCCGGTACTGCCGCAGCCGCTGCGGATGTTCTTGTTGTGGACGTGGTTGTTATTGTTCCCTGCGGGCGGAAGAGGTATACGAGGGCTGAATTGGTCAGGGCTGAGAACCAGGCTAGGGAGGAGAGGCAGTCTAGCCATGGGCCGATCGTGTCGGTACGCTTAAGTAGCGGGTAACGGAAGTGAGCGACGATTTTGAAACCGTCTGAGGGAAATTCGAAGATGTTATTGTGCAAGACCATTACTGAGGGAAAGCGTTGGCATCAGTCAGCCAGTCCAGTCAATTTATTCTCGGGCAGGCGTGAAAAGGGGGAGCGGATGACTCACAGGGTGCGAGGGGCTAGATAGTCCACCAGAGGGCGATATAGCCAAATTGGGCGACCATCTCATTGGAGTCCTCAAAGAGCCTATGCTGAGGAAGGGATACCTCCCTCCGTACATGCTCGAGGAATTCGCGTTCGTCGCGCGCAGCTCCGTTCTGATCGTCCTCGGACCCAGCACGCTTTTTCTTCGAATTGCCCGTGCTCGCACCGGACAGGGAAGGTCGACGTTTACCCGAGCGAACAGAAGCAAATGCGCGCGTGAGGGAGCCAGCTTCAAAGAAAAAATGATCGCCTGGTTTGTGGCCGTGGCAAACATCTGATTCTGGAGATGCGAACGATTAAACCTGGCACGTGCTGCTCCCATGTCGGACACAAAAGTGCTTGGCTACCCTCCTTTTAGTTGTGTGAACCCCAGAAGGGGGAGTAGGGGAGGGGAAGGGGGTAATAAAAGTGGTGATTTACTGTTGAACGGAGTTCATAACAGTCTCACCAAAGGGAATATAGATGAAAGCGGAGAGGCCGAGGTATGCGACAACAGAAGGGAGGGTAAAAGTCTTATGGTAAGGGACGTGTCAAAGGACGGCCGGTGCTTGTGATTCTCCCATTGAGTCTGTCATTGCGCGCGCGTCTGATAAACTGCAAGGAAGCGAGGGACAATTGCGGCGAAAAGGATCGTTAGAACCGTTGGGACAATGACTAAAGAAACAGTTAAGTATGGCGTGACGGGAATCATATAAAACGATTGCCTTACTATGTATTGGTGACCAGGACCGGTGTAAAGGGTGACGACAAAAGCCTCGAATACGGAGATTGATGTGAGAAGACGGCAAGGACGCTCGCACAGAGAAAAATGACAGGAACGCTAAAAAGAATCTCAAGTTCGCGTTTCCACTGGCGATGACCCTCAATATATCTCGGGAGATGTTTTTCGACGCGAACTGAGCCTAGCGAGCACTACGCGACAGCATAACGGCACTCACGGATGCGCCAGCATTCAAGGAAGATGACAGACCAGAGGAAGAGAAGAGGATCGAGTAGGCATGGCCGAAGTAGGAGGCCAGCGACGGAGATAAAGATGAGGTTATGAGTTGTAGGAAGCCAGGAAAGCAACATATAGAGCGACGGCGTCTCCGAACTGCAGGCGTGAGTGGACACCACGTGGTTCGGGAAAGCACGTACCTGACTACGAATGATATCATGTGGCCGATATCGATTGTGTCTGTGACGAGGTGAATCCAACGATTGTTAAATTCAGGGTCGTGTGAAGGGCCATGATGGACTCTATCGTTGTCTGGGTGGATGCCAAGACCTTCGTCTGAGGGTGTGGCTGTGAGTGCACGAGGCGTAGTAGGCGTTCGGCAGAATTTAACATCCGAAGCACAGGATGAGAGGCCGTGCAGGACGCCTGAATGGCTGTAGAGATGACAAGTTGAGGGGGAGGAATAGAATATGCACGAAAGAGTATCTCGTTGCAAGAATGGCGGAGTTGGTGAGCCGAGCAGGAGACGAGGAGGATCAGTTTACCCTGCCCACGGCATAGAGACCAGCATTGAGGAGCATGGTGAAGAGAAAAGTGTACAAGTCTTCAACGTCCTGAGCATGCTGCTTGGCCCTCTGATTCTCAACGAGCAGCTGGATTCTCTCAGGCTGATAGGTCGATGTGACTCGGCAGCGTGCCTGTGACGTGACTGATCGGCGGGAATGGTTGCTATCGAGACCCATGCGGGCCGGGTTGCCGAGGGGTGTTCCCAAGAGCAGCGGATTTAGGCTTTCGTGGCTGGACAGCAGCGCTGGTCCATTCCTTGGTCTCTTCATTCTTGCCCTGTCGGAAACGAAGCGCTCTCCCCACGTGTCCTACTCTCCTTTTTCGTTCTCTCTCTTTTTCCCCCTTCCGTTCTTTCCTTCCTTCCGACCAGCAACCAGCATCGCACTGTGTGCCCGCCCCTGGCCCTTTCGACCCATCTCATTTCTCAGTCCCCTACTACCCCAACTTATTGCTTCCATCTACTAATTCCTACAGCCACTACTCCTATCATCCTGTGGAGCTCTTTCTCGCACCAGCTTGCCATTCTGTAGATATATGTGTGTGCGCACAGCTTATCGCACCGTCTGATCTACACCTTACTAGATCCACAGGCTATCCCCCTTGGATCATTCACGTAATTGACGTCTGGACACGATCTCTTTTTCTTCCAATATGTTCGCCAACCCTTACACTGAGCCTCTCCGTTTTCGCTAACCACATTATTTTGCAGAAATCTTACTTTTTGCATGGCCTTCTTTGCATCATCGCAACAGGAACTTTTCGAGCATCGGCTCAGGCGTTCGTCTTCTACAGCAAGCATTCGTTTTCGCTCCCGTCGCCCGTCCGGATCTCGAAAAACTTTATCACGATCCCACATTAGTTCCCCTTCTCACCCACTACCCTCTGCCTCCACACCCGATGATATCCCCTCTGCTCAACATAGCCCCTCCCAAACCACCTTACCATCTCCCATTGCTAAATTAGGCTCGCCGTCCCCACCAGGTACGACTCCACTACACGCGCGAGTAAATAGTATGAAAACCATTCGATGTCCATTGCTACTTGTTGACATGTGTCCTTTTTGCTCAGCGATTCAAGATTTACAATCCTCATCAGAGTCGTCGCAACCGTCCACACCGTCGCGCACTGCCCAGCGCTCTGATGATGCTTCTCGCGCGACTGATGAGCAGCATGCTCGGCTCCGCCCTAAAACCGGACTACAGCAGCCCAATCCCAACGTGTTTCTCCCTTCCGCGTCTTCTTCGCGCCCGAAACTGATTTTTGAGAACGGCTCTGTCTCGGACTCTGGTGTAGCTCCCCGTTCACATGTCTCTCTTGGCGTCTCTTCGGCTCGTAAGGGACCCACCTCGCTCCTAGATGTGCGACATCCCTCTTCTAGCTCACCCAATCTCTCCCTACCTGGCTATCTCTCTGATAGCGGTATCTCCGAGCGCTCAGCAAGCCCGCTTCATGCGACTCGCCTGGACGTCAAACGTTTACTTAGCAAGCCTGCGGCTCCAAGCGTCGTATCTGCCCTTTCCATTGCATCAGACACAGACCCCGAGCCTCATACTATCCCGCGCCCTCCGCTTAACTCCAGTGAAGCATGGCCGAGCAAAGCCAGAGTCCAGGCTCAACCTAGACCCAGATTCATCTCGCCAACAATGTCAAGGTCAGAGTCATCTGAGCCTGAGCAATCCCTCCCCTCGCCTCCACCATCATTACAGCAGCGGCCAAGGGTCCTCCGGAAAAAGTCTACCTCTGGGCAGCATCGCACGGTCATATCGGCTGCGCCTCGGAATGACACGTCAAACTCATCTCCGTTAAGATCCACGCACCAGGCCCCGGCCGCTGGTCCATCACGCGGCCAGCGCTCCAATCCTCTCCAAAGCTTGATTAGAAGCCGAACTGTGGTTCCCACTTCTGCGCCGACTTATGGGTCAGGCAGGCTGACCCCAGCAGGTGCCATCGCACAAGCGTACAAAGAGCAGGACATCCGTCGTGAGGCCCTTGCTGCGACTGCAAGCGCCGATACCATCTTGCCTATCATCCCGGTAGGCGCCTCGCTGCTTGAGGCGTTCGAACACGCCACGTTGGATCAAAAGCCACATGCAAACGTCAAGAGCGCGCCAAGCGATACCCGACCTGGGAACTCTATGGACAGTTTCGTGCTAGTGGACAGCGCTCAAGAAGCGCTTTGTCATGGTAATGAACATAGCTCAAGTGTTTCAATCTCAAGGTTCGGAGATCATTCGGTCCCTGTGAGTGCAAGCCGGCCGGCCGAGTTACTCACAAGAAAGATATCCGTACCTCTTCGACACGGCCTGGCTGCTGTCAATGACGCGGAAGCGAGGTCGGGACAAGGTCATGGTGGTGAAGGCATACAAACCGGTCATCCCCGAGGCAATATCGACGGCGGCGATGTGAGCCCACGCAAGGCGAAACGCAAATCCAAGTCCCTTGGACTGTCATTAAATACTCCTCTCAGCAGTAGCGGCCCTGAAGATGTTTCGGTTGATCGTTCGTGTCACCCTCCATCAGGGGAATCGGTTCCGAATTCGACAAATGTCCTTCCGCAGAGCAAAGGCAAGGAAAAGGTGCAAGAGAAGGGTGACGCAGGCGCGGGGACCAGGCTCTGGAGACTCGTGAAGCGTATCAGCACCGGTGGCCTGCGCGAGCGCTTTCAGACCGCCAGCGCCCTGCCGCCGCCGTTACCCACGATGCCGAAGGACTTGTCCTCGCTGCCGAATACGGCGATCGAGGTGCAGGCGCCCTCGGAAAGCACGAGTAGAGGCGGTGGTAGTGATACTAGCCACGGCGGTGACGGTGGCAATGGGGGAATGAGACACTCTATCGACTCAAGCGACATATCCCCGCAGAGTGACGGCCATTTGCCCACTGCGGCTTCTCTGCCTAATGAGACCCAAACCTCGTTACAAGGTAATGATGCGTTTTCGCACCCGCGTCGTCCGAGTTTATCGTCATCACCACAATCCTCCGAGCCCACATCTATTCACTTCTTCCGTTCTCATTCGTCGCGCTCCTCGTTCTCCTCAGTCGTCGCCACTTCTCCACCACCACCGGCAGTACTCATACACTCCCCGGCGCGGAGTTCGAGTCTGCAGAATCGCCTCCGCAAAAAGAACGATCCCTCGTCAAGTGCGCCGGCGGCAGAAATCTCGACGTTCTCTCTCTCCGATGTCATGAATAACTTTGTAGCACGCCGCCCTTCGCTTGCACGCCACCAACGACGCCATGCGCCAACCAGATCTCTTCCTAGGATCGAACCACCCACCACCGGAGAAGTCAGCGGGGCTCTGTTGCGCCGTGCGGGTACTGATGCACGGAGTACGACGCGTAGGCATAGACGCTTCGATCCCATCTTGTCGCCAGTGTCGTCTGGACAGAATCGCGACTCACAAGGAAGTGACTTGACTCTGCGTCCGGCGGGGTCAGATATGGGCAATTTGGCTGGGCAATGCACCTTCCGTGAACTTGGGACGGCACGGGGGCAGGCGTGGACGTCACAAGAGAAGGAGGACAAATGGGATGATTTGTTGGAGAGGAGTGCACGGGCTGGTGGGACCCTGCATCTGGGAGTAGGAAGTACGCACCTTGCATCGGATGATATCCGGTTCTCGTCTGGCACACTCGAACTGGAGACGTAGGTGGCATACTTGGTTTTAGGTTGGATGTGTCTATGTTTGTAATTTGAAACCGGATACCATATCGCATGTTTTCTATATACCCATGCTCTTTCCCTCTGAATGTTTAGGTTCAAGCGAATCTGCTTCTGTCTGCTGTATTCGAGTAATAACTTCACAATAAGTAGTATTGTGCAACAATGGATCTGAAATTCTTCAATTACACATGGTCATACAGTACACATATTATCAAAGCTCAGCGCTTTAACAATCCGAAACCTCTTGTGCCCATGCCCGGATATTGGATGAGGATTCTTCTTTCGTGGCCTGAAAATGCTCCTGTGCCGTTTTGGTAGATAGCCTGCAGTACAGCATCCAATCATCTTCATCCCATGATTCCCATGCCTTTGGTTCATCGACGGGTTCCTTAGGGTGACTTTCACGAATTGAAATGGTCCTATCATTAATGGTGGTCGGATGTGGTCGGAGATATGATGGAACACCAGTTGATGGCCCAGGATCTGGAGCTGGAGGTGGACGCAGACGCGGTTGACGTGGAGGTGGCGGTGGAGGACGAGATCTAAGGATGTCTGTCTGTTGACCCCACCACTTAACAGCAGCAGCACCATAGTTATAGTGAAGGAGAAGTCTTGAAGGTTTCGCCATCTTAGTATCACTAGCAAAGGCAGCATCTCGTCCAACGCAACAGAACTGCTCTACTAATTGACGTCTTGAAGCTTCCAAATTTTCGATAAGCTGAAGGGTAAAGCGTTCACCCTCAGGATATCCAGTACCCGGACAAATGAGACGATTATTGTTAATTTGAATGTCTTCAGTATTTAGCACAGGATTTGGTGTCTACAAAAAAGACGAAGTTAGTATTACAGTAGTTACGGTTGCAAATGTACTCACTTTCAGAAACGCAACCCGCCGCGGTTCCAAGTAGGAATGGATGGTCTGATTGACCAGGATGCCATTACGGACATCATTAAATGTAAGTTCCGTGAGATCTTCATTGTTATTTGGACGGTTTTGAACAACGACCTCAATCCACTGAAAAGGTGTAAGTAACTATGTTGGGCGATTATACAGGATGCTTGCTCGCCGCATTTTCATGTGCATAAGGAATAATGTGTGATGCACTGTATTCATCAAGGGTTGTCATTGTACAGCATACATCACGCTGCTCAAGGGCTTCACGAAAGAGTCGTCGTTCTTCAGCAATCTGAGCGTCTGTTGTGAGACTGGATGGAGTGCTTCGGGCGTTGATGACATCCATGTGGATTGCATGCCCCAGCAGATCATCATCGTCAATGCCTTTATTCAGTATAGAAGGTCAGAAATGAGGCAATGGTGATGAAAAAGACTCGGATAGAGACCTTCTGGAGTTCGATAAGAGTAAACACCTCCGGCCTCCAAGACTCCTTCATCTCCAATGTCATCTTCTGACTGTGGAGAATTCTTTGCAACGTGTCCCTCGATGCCCAAAATACACCACCCAAGGTATTTGAGGTACTTTCGTGGACGTACACTCAATGAAGCAAGATGAGTGAGCGGGATTTCAAGATACAGGGCGGGTGTATCATTGAGGGCCTTAATGACGATCAGCTGTATATTCCCTGGTTGGGGTTGACCTAGTTGAGAATTTTCGATGCGTGGCATGTCGTGCAGTGGCAGAACGCGCTGGGCGAATGTGCTGGACGATGAACCTCGCAGCCTGAAGTTTTGTCGACAAATGATTTCGGACAGATCTAACATGTATCAGATAAGGGAATTACCTGATGATGGGTGGACCCCCAGAGCGAGAATAAGATAGTAAATAGCCTGAGAGAGAGAAGGTAGTTGGTGGTATAAGTGATAAACGGATGGTTGTTGGACTGTACAGAGCGGTGGCAGCGGTTTGGGCATGAAAACCGCAGACCAGGAGGATGCAGCACTACCGGTATTCCCATTTTCGTTCTTCTTCTCCCAGATTTTGGCTGTATGCAGGGCTGTTGTCCTTGTCTGCGCAGAGCAGACGTATTTCAGATGTAATGATGGGCGATGGCATTGACGACGAGTCAGTAGACCCATTGATTCGCCATATTTCAATAAGTAGCTCTTTCTCTGGAGTTGAAATTGTCCAAATACTTGTATGACCATACATCCGTTATCTACTGGTACACGTCGAGGGAGGAGGGGAGGTTGCGAATATATCTAGCTCATGTCTAAAAGATGAGTAGGACGCGACACTCCATATTCGGCAATTGCCATTGTCCGCAACCGATTGACGTGGACCGCTCAACCTGCCTCTGCCTTTGCCTTTCATTTCCTTCATCTGCGTTCACATCTCCCTCAATCGACCAAACAATTTTTTTTTGCCTCTGTAATAGCATGGGCTCCGCCACAAGCAGTATCCCCTCCGAACCTATCGTTGCAGCCGCCGCCGTAGCAGGCGCGCTTGGATACGGCTACGTGCATTATTTCCGGCCCGCCGCACACTCTGGCGATGAGGACACGTCGTACTCGGACGCGAATGCGAATGCGGGCGCGTCCAATGCGCCTTTTACACTTCGCGGACAGAAAAAGCGCGGGCGCAAACTGCAGCTCCCCGGTGACGCGACGCTCAAGAATTTAGATATCCTCGATACTCCTGTCGTCCCTGGATCATTGTTGGCTTCGACATCCGCTTCTTCAAAGATACGAGAACGACAGCAGCAATCACCACCTCAACCACGGCAGGAGCAGCGAGAGAGAGAAGCGCAGGCGCAGTCTCGGGATGTCGTCCCGGGTGGGTTTGATGGCGCGGTCACGTCGGCGGGTGGTGCACGTGATAAGCCACAAGAACAACCACTTTCACGATTGGAACAAGTGCAAGTGCAGCAGCAGCAACAGCACGTGTCCGTGGGGACGACGAAGAAGCCGAAAAAGAAAAAAGCGAAGAAGGCCGCGGTGGCGAGCTCGGATCCGTCTTCTGCCTCCGCACTGGGCGCTTCTCAGTCCTTGGCGACATCCACGGAGGGAGTAGTAGGGAAGGGCAAGAAGGCGTCCGCCTTCGCGTCTGATGCAGAAGATGCGCGTGATGAACGCTGGACACGCGTTGAGGCGCGGAGAAAGAAGGCCCCTGTGCAGCCGCAGGATGGTTCGGCTGGGACGGCGGAGGCAACCACTGCAGATGTCACGACGAGTGATGCGGGCATTACCACGTCAGTTACGGGCAACTCGTCGCCTGTGACGGAGCGAACGACGGAGGACGAGCTACGGTCTGATCTTGATGAGTGCGTTTCTTTCTTTTTCTTTTCCCTCCGGCCGTACCATATCTGATGTGTGCGCATTTATTTATTGTAGGAGTGCGCTGGAGGCATCTCAGTCGTCACTTCAGGGTGCACAACCTCACATTGTACCCGTACGCCCGCCACCAGGCGAGAAGCCTGCAAAGGGATTTACGTGGGAGGATTATGAAGGTGTGCGGGTCGATGAAGACGCGTCGAGCGAGGAAGATGGTGGTTGGGGCGTCGTCCGAAGCCGGGGCAGTCAGTTCACCCTTTTCTCCGTGCTTTCTGAACCCATCAGACTTAAATTCTTCCTTCTTTTTACAGGACTCAACAAGGCTGTGTCGGAGGGTGCAGGAGGGGCAACAGGTACAGCTACCACCATGACGACATCACAGTCACAGCAGCAGACGAAAAAGCAGCGCCAGAATGCGCAGAGACGGGAGGCGTTGAAAGAGGCGAAGCGGGAGCGAGAGGCGCAGCAGCAGGCTGCGCTCGCGACGCACAAGCGTGAACTCGATCGTGCTCGTACAGTCGAGCAGGTCGCTCCTACTTCAAAACGTACAGGATCTCGCTTCGATTCGCTGGGCTGAGCGTTGGAAGTTCGTGGACGTTGGTTCGAGGAGAAAAAGCTGGGGCATTGCTTCAAAAACTACAATACTTACTCCTTGATATATGAAGATATCAGCTTTATACTCTACCTTGAACCGTTTATTTACATGCACGCTATTCCGGCTTTTCTTTTCTGTTCCTTCGTGTGCTCTAGTTTGCTTTATACGAGGAAAAAGGATCGCTCTTTTACTTTCTCTCAAGTGCGGTATTCGCCATTGATTTTAACGTACTCCTGCATACGTCACATACACATTAGCAAAAATAAAAAGAACACGCATTCAACGTGCTTCACAAATGCAGCAGAGGGCAACTCACGTAGCCAAAGTCGCACGTCCAGTACTTTGCGCTTTCTGAGCCCAAGCCGAGATCGACGCGAATTTCGAGATCCTCAGCGCTGAGGATCTCCTTGGCGCGCACCTCGTCGACTTGTTCTGGCTCGCCATTGACGAGAAGAGGCAGAACGGGGGAGCGATTGGTAGGAACGAAAGATACGTTTACCCGCGCGGGTTCGAGAGGTGCTGACAGGGGAACAGACCCGGTCGCGGCTAATACGCGGCCCCAACTGTTGGTGGGTGATCATCAATCATCATCAAATACAGCCCAGGGAGGAGGGAGATGATCGTACTTTGCATCCTCGCCGTAAAGAGCTGTTTTGACGAGAGCGGATGTCGAGATTCTCGATGCGATCTTGTGCGCATCTTCGTACGATAAGGCACCCTGCATAACAATAACAACGACGAAATCAAAAGTCAGAGATGAGATCACATGTCAACCATCGCGGGAATCGCGGAAAGTGGATATCGGATGATCACGGGCATCATCGACTGTATGTTTCAAACATACGCACCTCAACTGAGATCGTCACAAATTTGGTCGCGCCTTCGCCGTCTCGCACTACGAGCTGTGCAAGTTCCTGCATGAAATCCGTCAAGCCGTCCCGGAATTGCACGAACGCGCCCGGATCACGCGTTTCGTCGATCATCTCAATCTCCGTTTCTGCTTCAGTTTTCCGCGCCGACAACTCCCCACCGCCCACTTCATCGGCCCCGGCACCGTTCGCGAACAACACGACGGTGTCGTTCGTGGACATGTCCCCGTCGATGCTGATCGCGTTGAAAGAACGCTGCACGGCGTAGTCTAGCGCTGATTGGAGTGCAGCGGGCGCAACAGGTGCATCTGTCGCGATACATCCGAGTAGTGTTGCGTGGGGAGCGGATGGAGCGGATGTGGATGGTCGTGGGACGCCGACCATGTTCGGGTGGATCATACCTGCTCCCTTGTCCATGCCAGCGATGCGGTACGTGCGCCCATTACCCAGTGGGAGCGTCCGCGCGCGTAACTTTGGGAACGTGTCCGTCGTCATAAACGCACGCGCTACCGCCTCCCATGCTGGGAATCCGTGCCCGAGCGTATGTGCGAGCGGACCGTGCGGACGAAGCGCGGTGAGGATCTTGGAGATCGGTAGTGTTTGGCCAATGACGCCCGTCGACATAACGAGCGTTTCCGATGATGACGGTGTTGATGAGGAAGGGGAGAGCGAGGAGGCAGGTGCGAGGAGGGCGTCGGTCGCGCGGGCCATTGCCCACGCATCAGCGAGGCCTTGCCGACCCGTTACGGCATTTGCGCAGCCGCTGTTAACGACGAGGGCTCGTGCACGGCCAGCCGTTTGTTCGAGAACAGATTTGGAGACAGTGACCGGTGCCGCTTGGAATGCATTGCTGGTGAAGGTCGCTGCTGCTGATGTCGGACGAGAAGATGTCGAGAGGAGGACGGCAAGGTCGAGAACGGAAGAGTCCTTTTTCACGCCACTGTGTACGCCGCCGAGGAGGTAGCCACGAGGGAAGAGGTCATCGGCTATCGGTTTATGAAGGTGCGTTTTGGAAGGGGCGGTTTTGGCGGTGAAAGTCGATGTTGTTGTTGAGGCGAGTCGCTTCCATGCTGGGGGCTGCGCCATGACACTCAAGCTTCAAAGTGTACAGGTCGTGTCTTTAACGAGAAACTACGGGCCTTTGATTTTTGAAATCGAGCGTCAAGTATGCGGTGGGAGCAAAAGCAAAAAAAAAAATAGCTTGTATTTCTCCTTGCTTACTAGGTGACTCGACTGAAGGATTAAATCAAGTGTACAGCAGAGCCCATAAGCGTAGTTCCCTACATCATAGGAGATATCATTCTGCCATTGCTCCGTTACTCGAACGCGCCGAAAGTGCGCGGCTGTCGAGTGCAGTTCAAAGAAAACTGCGTCAATGGCAAATTGGACCGGGCCGCAGTGTCGGATACCCGTATATCCGTGACACTATTATGTCACAGCCACAGTCACAGCCAAAGTGTTTACGAATCACTAAACTCGCCCGTCCAGCAACAGATTAGACGACAGCCAGCGGACGAACTCAGGGATACAGCATGGCATCTACACGGTATGTCTAGTTTCTAGTTTGTTACTATCTACTGTACGGTGGATGTGGGTTGGGGTAGCTTGGGAGGTGGTGGATGGACTCACCTGGATCAGGATGACGTCTCTGGCCCATCACGCAGTGAACAGCTGAATCTGACTCTTGTCTGTCCTACAGACTCTACAGCAAAGGGCGCGTACTTGGCCATAAGCGCGGCAAACGTAACACCCGCCCCAACACTTCCCTTCTTCAGATAGAGGGCGTTGCGACAAAGGAGGACGCACAGTTCTACCTCGGAAAGGTGTCTACTCTTGCGAATCATCTTGACTCTCCGTGCTGAACTATGGCATTCGCACAGCGTGTAGCATACGTATACCGTGCCAAGCGGCAGATCGCAGGGTCGAATGTTCGCGTTATTTGGGGGTAAGGTCTTGTTGGTCTCCATACGTTGCGCCATCGCTTATGGTCTTGTAGACGTGTAACGCGCCCGCACGGCAATAGTGGTGTCGTAAAGTCAAAATTTAGGTCCAACTTGCCGCCACATGCCTTTGGCGCAAGCGTCCGCATCGTACGTCTTATTCCTCTGCTTTTGTTGTGGTAACGGTATTCACATTTTTTTAGATGTTGTACCCCTCGAACATCTGATTACTGTATTCTGTCGCATTACCACTCTGCTCTACTGCATTATGATATGCTACCATGGTCAGCATGCGTCCTCTGCATGAATACATGAGCCTTTTTGGAGCAATCATCGATCTGTCTGTTCCTTCTCTGCCTCCGTATACCCCGAACCGGATGATTTGGATGGACAGTGTGATGATGGACATTAATCTACAGCGTACAATCCTCCTGCAACACTATACATCGCAATTATAGTCAGTCATATAAGACTTGGACTGGCTACGATTGTGACAATGTATCGTCGGATTTTGGGACAGCTACACATGCACGTTTGTCGTCCCTACCCAACCCAGCGGCACGCTCAGATTCCTCGATTGTATACGCTGGTTCTTTGAGAGCCTTACAACGTCTTTTATGAACTTTACTTCTCCAATGCGACTGTAGCGCAGAATCCGTCTCGTAGTATCTAATAGATGTAGGCTACATTCAGTACAAAGCAGAGAACGACGCGAGACGAACTTTGCGCATTCGACGCAGTAGTGCTGTGCGAGGCCAGGCTTTTCGTAGTCTAGTTCTTGCGCTTCCAGCTTTGCCCGATTCTAGAAGAAATATTAGACTTGACATCGCGGTAATCTTAGTGACAAACCTTAGGGTCTAGGTCGGAGAGCTGTATCTGATCAAGGTCTCTCGTACGCATCTGCGAGCAAAAGATATTTTTCGTCAGCAAGGGGTATCACTACCGCTACTGTAGTGCCTAGAGAGTGGCTTACTCGTGTACGGCTGGCACGATGTACATCTCGCTGGGCCTTGTGTGTTCGTGACCTGCGATAGCGAGACATTCCAGTAGAGTGGTATGGTGAGTTAGGACAGGATATGTTGGTGCTCGTGACGCGGTGTACCAGTGTAAATCGAAACGCGATGACCTGAATCTTATTATAACATCCTGTTCCTCCTCACAAGAAATTAACATCTCAGAACGCCACTCAGCCAGAACGCATGCGAATCTTGTCTTGGAACCTTGTGCGTATCCTTTTCGTTGCGCCGCCCCTACTATCGGCTCCAGTCCTAAAGCACCTTGGAACCAGAACGGGGTCCGGACAATACCTCAATATCATCCGTGCGCATCTATGACGCTCCCACTATATCTATATAGCTAATGGCTAGTATAGATGGAATACCTTCAAGTACTGGGATGCCATTCTGAAGGAACTTCAAGCAGACATCATCTGCTTTCAAGGTGCAGTTTCTCGCCATCGTTACCCCCTCGACACGCCCGGTTCATATTGTTCCCCTTTAGAAATAAAGAGCGGTCGTGCAGCAATCGGCCGCGATATCGCGCTGCCAGACTCTTTCCATTCATTCTTCTCCTTTCCCGGCTCGAAGGGAGGCTACAGTGGCGTGGCAGTCTACACTGACACGCGTACAGCGACGCCCCTCAAAGCCGAGGAAGGTCTGTCCGGAGGCCTGCAACCGAAGATTCCGTTAAGTCCGTCGGAGCGCATCTCGACGTCATACCCCCTTGCGCACGAACTCAACCTCGTACCCGATGCCGACGAACAGACCCCAAATGACCTTCTCACTCTAGACCTCGAAGGACGCGCGCTCGTGCTCGACTTTGGCCTGTTCGTGCTCATCAACCTGTACTGTCCGAATGAAGGATCCGACGCGCGATTTTCGTACAAGATGAATTATCATTTGATGTTGCAGGAGCGCGTGCGGGGCTTGATTGCAGCTGGGCGGGAGGTGGTCGTTGTCGGCGACTTGAACGTGTGTGCGGCACCGATTGACCACTGTGATGGGCACCTGCCTAGCAATGCCTCCACCTTCTGGGAACACCCGGCACGAATATGGATACGGGAATGGCTGGCACCAAGGGGGCCTTTAATTGACGTGCTCAGGCGGTTCTGGCCAGACCGCAAGGGAATGTTTACCTGTACGTGCCACATCTCGACGTGTTGTGATGGTAGTGGCACTTACAGTATCACGGGATGGTACGATTCATTCATTCAGGCTGGAATACGAAGATCAGCGCACGCGAAACAAACTATGGCACGCGTATTGATTATGTGCTTGTCACGCCAGGTCTGATGCCTTGGATTAAGGCAGCCGACATCCAGCCGTCCATCAAAGGCTCCGATCACTGCCCTGTATTTGTCGACCTTCACGACGAGATCACCACTGATGCTGGCGAAAAGCTCGTCTTACGTAAGTTGATGCATATGGGTGCGGACAGTGCGGAGCGAGAGCCACCAAGACTGGCGGTCAAGTATTGGCCCGAATTTCAGGGGAAGCAGATGCTCATGTCGAACTTTTTTACCAAGCGTGGTGCGGAGGCACCGCCGCCTCAGGCTCCAACCGGACCGTCTAATGGGATGCCCCCTCTGGCGGTTGCTTTCGACGCTCTAAATACGAATACGCAATCCCAACCGTTATCTGTAGAAGAACAATCTGCACCGAAGTGTCCCCAACTGCCCTCTTCAAGCCAAACTGATACTGAGCCCTCGTCTCAATCCTCGATGTCGCCCTCCTCGACTCAGACTTCTTCTCTCAAACTATCGCAGGAGTCATCCCATGAGCCCCTCAAACGTCCTCGCAGAGGCACATCTACTGCGGCGGGAGGGTCGAAACCGAAAAAGCTTAAGGCGGGACAAGCGAAGCTCTCCTCTTTCTTCACCAAACCAAGCACCACCACCACCACCACTCCCACGGCACTATCCGACCGAGCTGGTTCATTGTCTTCGGAGATTATCGACCTCTGCGAGGATAGTGAAGAAATGGAAATACATTCTCCGTCAATGCCATTGCCCACCATCACATCCGAAATACGTCTACCCGCAGACAAGGACAACAACAGCCCTACCTACAGCCAAAACCGGGAGAAGAAGAACGAAAATGGGAAGACCGGCAGCGCGGCATCATCCTCCTGGTCTGCGCTCTTCATGCCCAAACCGCCGCCGCCGCTCTGTACAGTCCACCGAGAGCCAGCGAAAGAGTTCCGCGTGAACAAACCGGGACCTAATAAAGGCAAAGCGTTTTATCTCTGTGCGCGGCCGGTAGGGCCTGGGTATGATAAAGGCCGTCATGAGAGACGGCGAGAAGAAGTCGACCACCAGTACAAATGCAATTTCTTCATGTGGGCCAGCGATGTTAAGCGCGATGCTATGCGAGCTGCTGCCGCTGCTTCCTCTGGTGTGGTGGGTGCATCAAGTCAAGGGGAGGATATTGTTGTGGGACCTTAAAGGATGCTCAGGCTTGACACTAACTGGGCCTATCCGATCAGGTCCGTTGCGAGACTTGGATGGAGGGAAAACAGGACGCGTCGAGGATCTCATTGGGGAGGGAGGAAACCAGATATACTGTCGATGACGACGATACTCCGATTCATTCCGTTCTGGGCGTAGAAGGGATAGCCACCTTACACCGGCACCAGAATCAGGTCATTACGACCGAACAGGAAGGGCAGAGGCCATCTGAGCACCGCACATTTTGCATTCGCTTTGTATTGTTATAACTTGTGTATATTATATTGTTGTCCATATCATCGCCATTTACTTTTACGATAATATCTCTGAAATAGGCTGAGAAGGAGGAGAAAAAAAGACGTTCATAAGTTACAAATGGGGGATGGACATGCTCAGCTAGCGGATACGACAGACAGACAAGGACGAGATAAGTCAAGGGGAGGGTTACTTTGAGACGGGGACCAGACATTTCTCGGATGCAAAACGTTCACGTACTCTTGACTTGCTTTTTTGCGGTTCCGATTTGTGTGTTGTTCACCTGTTCCGCACAAAGTATCAGCAGCGCATTCATGTAGGATATTTGTATATTTGCCTTCGTAGCGAAACGTAGTGAACATAGTGACTCGTTGAGGTGGGCCGCCAGCGGGGAAAGATTTAGGAACATCTGCTCGAATGTATCAGTACCTATCCGGTACGAATTAGAGGAAGCACTCTAGTACTCACCAACGTCTTGGAATTTCCACTTAGCGAGTTTTGCAGCAGGTATGTCAACTGTGCAAAACACCATCAACATCCCGTTCAACCATCAGCGACTCATAATTGTTTTACTAACCTTTGAATTCCGATACGGGATATGTTTGTCACTCTTCTCACTCTTCTCTCCAAGCGCAGCAATGACATCTCCCAGCGCGCTCAAGCTCTTATTGATATTCTGTGTCTCCCGCAGCCGTTCTTTATGCTTCCCAGCCCCGCTGGCATTCAACCGCTCGCTGCCAGCAAGGTCGACCAGATTCAACGCGCCTTCGCAAACCTGGCCGGTGTGCGTGTTCGTGCCGCGGATGCGCAGCGTGAACACGGAATGCGAGCGCGAGGAGCGCTCGTTCATCAGAGTTGCCGCGACAGTGCGCCGCGAGTTTGCCGTCGCGAGGAGAGAGCGGACCTGGGCGGGTGAGTGGAGTTGTTGGATTACGACGTCCGTGACGCGCGTTGACCCTTTTTCGTGTTTGATCTCGTGCTTCTTTTTGTCAAATTCACCTTTCCCGAGGAGGTCATTGATTGTTTCGTTATACTGTATTGGGTCACGAGATACCGTATCGAGGACATAGGGAGATACGTACAATCTCAAGGAATTGACCTTCGAGGGTGTACTCCCACCCCTTGCTTTTCAGTTCTTCGGTGACTTGGAAAACTTGGTCTACGGCGCGGGGTATCATACCCACGGTCTCCGGTGACTTCGAGACGGTAATTTTGATGGGCGTCATTGCAGCACGCTAAAAGAACACTCACCGAGCCTCCTTCCATGGTAAATGACTTTCCGGATCCAGTCTGGCCGTAAGCAAAGATACAAACATTGTAACCATCAGTGCAGCTCTGTGCAAGTTGCGATATTTCTTCAAAGACCTCTTCTTGTGTGCATTGCGGTTCGAATACCTGAAAGTAGAACCTTAGTATGGGTGTGTGTGTGAAGCACGAGATAAATATGGGGAATTACTCGATCGAAGCTGAAGTTCCAGGTATCTTTCCGTTCCTGGCCCGTCGCGCTCTCACTTGTAGAGTAAAGCACAATCTCTCGATGATCTCTCGAGTCCGGATACGACATATTTGCCAGTGCCGCCATCCGTGCCTTCTCGTCGTTCGTGCCCGAGACATCTGACGGCAAGAGTGGTCGTATACGCGCAAAGACGCGGATATTGCCCTTGAGCTCCTGCACTAAATTATGCAGCCGTCTGCGCACCATCTCCGCTTCGCGTGCTTCCGCCTCGAGTTCATCGATGCGGCGTCGCGCCGTTTCGAGATCAAGCCGGAGAGTCGATACCGTCTCGGCAGTTCCGTCATTGGCAGCACGAAGAGTAGCAAGTTGCGCCTGCAGCGCCGAGTTCTGCGACTGCAAAGATCTCTGCGCTGCTCCCTGCTGAGCGAGTGCTTCTTTGAGCGATGTGGCAGTCTTTCGCTCCCGTTCGAGGTCCTGGCGCGTGGTAGTGAGATCGGCATTAACGTCGTGGAGTTCGCGTTCGCGCCGTCGAGCTTCCGCCTCGAGCTCGAGAAGTTCACGCGCATGCCATTTACGCAGGGCTTCCAGCTCGTCAGTTTTAGGTATCAGCTCGCGTCTATGGCTTATTTCTTGCGTCCGCGCAACGGCCAGCTCCCGCGTGCGCGTGAGTTGTTCTACCTGCAAGGCTGCAACCTTCGTTCGCTCTGCGTCCATGTCCGTCGCCAATCTTGCATTCTCCGCCATCCGCGAGCTGCTCACAACTGGCTCCATTTGGCTTTGTTGTGACACCTGGAGGCGGAAATCATGTGTACTGACACCATTGAAAGCTGTCCTTTGCGGACCGGATGCCGTTCGTACACCGGCGGGACGTGGGAGAGCCGCTGACTGGGGGACATAGCGAGGAGTCGCTGATTTAGGCGGCGCGCTTGTCGCGCGAGTTGGGCGCGTCGTAATGGTAGTGGGTGGAGGACCAGACAATGCAGGAGGGCGCGGTTTGGTAAGAGGCGGTGGCCCAAGGCCCAGTCTACGAGTACTGCCAGTATTTGTAGCAGAGATATTCTGTCCAAGAGGCCGTGTTGGTCGCCCTGTACCTGCTTCAGCAATGGTAGGGAGTTTGGATGGGTGGGTTGATTCATAGTCATCGTCAGTGCCGGTGGGAAGTTTACGTTTGAGAGAGGTTGTAGCTGGAAGAGACGAGGAAAATGAGGCTGGCATTTTATCTCGAAGTTAGAGTCAACTAACTTGAGTGCGCAAGTCGATGTTCGGGACGCGTCAGTCACGTGATAATCAAGTATGCTATAACATAAGCAGATGATGTCTAGTAATTCTACGTCTGCAGCGTGGAGAGTAACCCTTTCCACACAAAATCCCGCGGGTTCCCTCCCGATTCCGTATATTTTGCCATGAAATGCTCATCATTCCCCGCTGAGGGCAATCAGTGCCAATTTAGTTAGAAGTAACCCACAAACTTACGAGTATGGAACGACTTGTTTTTATTCCAGACCTCGAATAACGATGCTGCCTCATTTACATTTAGTTTTTCCGGGACGTTCACAAGCTGAATGCCCTTTGTGAAGGCCGTGATTTCAGGCGCAACTTTGAGATATGGTGATGGTCGTAGCCATGGCTGCAAGCCCAAGGCGTGACGGAGTTCTTGAGAGATGCCATAAGTCTTGTCTGAGAGGGACAAGGCTCCAACGACAGCACCGCGCGCCTTTATTTATTTATAAGATCATTTGGTCGTCACGAGTAAACATAACAACTTACAAATGATTTTCGACCGCTCGCATATTCAAGAAGGAGGCGAGGCATGGATAAGTGCCACGCGCGAATCGTCTGGAAATGTGGGGTCTTGTATGCAGTCCTCGTGAAAAGCGCTTGGAAGTCATCAATGGCAAGCAGTACAGGTACTCTACAATGTGTTTGTGACCCCTTCGCGGCAAAACAGTCGTGGAGATGAACTTGCCTTGTCTGTTTCCCAAGAGCTTCGAGCAGAGCGGACAAAACAGCAGGTGCGGAGGCCCGATCTTTCAGTCCAACATCGATCAACTTGAGAAGGGGAGTGCCTTGAGGCAGCGATGAACCGCCCAATTCAATTTTGTCCTCCGCAACGAGCGAATTCAAGGCATGCTCGTTCACAGAGCGAACGCGCTCAAGTGTTTGTTGAGCAAAGACAGGTTGGAGATAGGTCTGCGTGCGCAAGTCATATGAATACGCCGTCGATGAATTCACGAGGTTGATAGCTTGAAAGCGGTTAGGATAGTTTGTCCACGGAAGAGCGATTAGACACACCACGTGGGATATACATCACTATCCAGCCCGCGGACGCAGCGTACTCTACCCCTTGGATCAACAAGAAACTCTTTCCACAACCCGTGGGGCCAGCTATGATGGTATGTCATGAATAATACCCACTGAATACTCGGGCAAATGAACAAACTTAAGACAAATCTGTTCCTTTGGCTCGACTCTTGGCTGGCAGCTTGTAGTTGATCCACCAGTTTTATTGTCACGTCACGAACGACCGATGCGGCTTTCGAAAGAATACGAAACTAAATAAAAAAATTCGGATCAGGAAAGAACTAACATGGAAGTTTACTCACGTCCAGGAGCACATTGCGTGGCATTCCAAAAACTCGAATTGCATCATTCTCTGCTAGCGGAAATGCCAGTGCATTGCCTAGGCTTCGTTCGGTAAGGCCTTCCTGTGTATTTTGCGTCAGTGTTGTCCGCACTTGGCCGCAAAACTCGTTCGCGTACGGCACTAAAGCTAGGTAAATCAAGCTCATCCAGGCGCTGGCTTTGAAATAACTCGTGTTTTAGTTGGCTAGCAGGGAGTGGTACAAATGCCTAAGCAAGAATACACACAGTCAGCAATACAACCAACAGCACCCACGCATTCATCACGCACACCAGGGGATTTATTTTTCTGCATAGCCTCCATCCGTTTCTGCTTTTTGGTTAACTTCTGACTTCTACTTCCCTTAAAGCCCTGGGCTGAGCGAGTCCCGTGGTGCTCGGTTCCATAAACGTAGACGGGAAGTTGTGGTAACGGAGGGACTTACCATGCTGCTTCATGGGGCCACCCTTGGCCTTGGCTGCATATAAACGTGAATGAAGCGACAGCCCTACCTCTCGGAAAGCACTGAGCGATGCGCGCGGCCGCATGGCCGAAGAGAGGAAGGACATCGACGGAGTAGTTTTGGCTCACCCGTTAATGGTATAGCGCGTCCACGTGACCACTGCCGCACTGGTTAATGAATGGGTCACGGTTGCGGCGTCTTGGACATTCCTTTCATCGTCGTTGGAAGTAATGCAGCGCGATCGACAACCACGCTCGGGTCTTGCCACCATTACGCGTGATTTTTCCTCAAATAGCACGACAGATTCACCTTCCGCTCCTGCACCTGGACCTCCTACTGCTCCCAAGCGGAGTGCACTTTCCGATACCCTTAGGAAGGCCATCCAGGATGGTGTCGCCAGTCGCGAAGCTGACAAAGCCCCCCTCGCTCCGTTATCATTCACCGCTTCACAAAAACGCTCTCTTTCACCTGGGGCAGTACCACCTCCCCAAAAGCGCCAACTTCCCCGCTCATGGGGTGACTTCGAATCCTTTTCCGCAACGTTCCCGCAAGGGTCTTCCCAGTCCTCGCTATATTCAAAATCGCGCTCCTCTATGAGTAGCGTTCCGCCCTTCGATATGTCGTCACATGGCCATGAGGGGGAGCCCGACCCTCATTCGGTCCCTCCCTTTGAAATAAAGCCTGCCCAACAACCCGCTACAATATCATTGAGCGATGAGCAGAAATATGTTCTAGAGCTGGTCATGGAGGGAACAAATATTTTCTACACCGGAAGTGCAGGTGTGTCTGGCTTTCCTCAGCTCCATATATGTTAGTTGCCGATCCTATCATTGTTTGTCTTCTACATCATGCGTTGAAGACAGACATTTGTCTGGGGCGTCCGTTTTGAGCTTACGGTTGCAGCATATATTCGCATTCTGTCTTCGAGGAACGCTGATCTGCGTTTAGGAACGGGGAAATCTGTTCTTCTACGCGAGATTATCAAATCTCTTCGTAAAAAATTGGTGAAAATGCCCGATGCAGTGGCAGTAACTGCATCTACCGGTATTTATACTCACTTATCTATTCTGGGAGACTGAAACATTGGGATGTTCCCGTAGGCATTGCTGCCTGTAACATTGGTGGAGTGACGATCCACTCATTCGCTGGTATTGGCCTGGGGATAGAGGATGTTGATAAGCTTATCGAGAAAATCGGGAAGAACAGGAAAGCCAGCTCAAGGTGGCGTCGGACTCAAGTTCTTATCATTGACGAAGGTTAGTGTGCTAATATTTGCACATACATATGTGACAATTCGTTTAGTCTCGATGATTGACGCTGGACTTTTCGATAAGCTGGCTGAGATTGGTCGTCAAATCAGGGGTCATCGAGCCAAACCCTTCGGAGGGATTCAGGTACGTACGGATATACGCATTTGTTGTCTGATCTTTTGGACCAACGCAGTCAGGTAGATCGTCGTTACTGGTGATTTCTTTCAGCTACCCCCTGTTAGCAAAGGAAGCACGCCAGTACGCTTCGCTTTCGAGGCTACTGCTTGGAGGGAGTCAATCCAGAGGGCCATTAAGCTTACGAAAGTCTTTCGGCAAAAAGATGAGGGTACGAACCAGGCTCCTCAGAACTCTGGTCCGACTGGTTAAAGGAATTTAGATTTCGTGAACATGTTGAATGAAATGCGATACGGGACGCTGTCTCAGAAATCAATCACAAGATTCCGACAATTATCAAGAGAAATCATATACGAAGACGGAATCGGGCCAACCGAACTGTAAGCAACAGTACCCCTTCATAGCCATATCTCGTTCCTCTGAGCTGGTTTCAGTTTCCCGCGCCGTCAAGATGTAGATAACTCCAATAACTTGCGTATGAGCCGCCTGCGGGGCGAGAGCAAAACCTATTATGCAAAGGACGGCGGATTAGCTAGTGGTGAACAGCGGCAGAAGCTGCTTGACAATTTCATGGCCCAACAAGTCCTACATCTGACGGTCGGCGCTCAAGTCATGCTCATCAAGAACATTGACGAGACGCTCGTCAATGGAAGCATGGGCATCGTGGTTGCATTTAAGGAACCCGCCGTATATGACATGAATTTTGGCGCGGAGTCGCAAGTGGAAACCGTGACCTCCAAGGTTGGGGTTGTCAAGGCTCTGGCACTCGACGAATCAAAAAGGAAGAGGCCAGTAGTGGACTTCAACGTCCCTGGAGGAGGGATACGTCAGGTCATGCTCGAACCAGAGACATGGAAGATCGAACTACCGAACGGTGAGGCCCAGGCGTCACGAACGCAGGTACGGATCTAGCAATCTTTGTACCGACCCATCCACCTCATATTCACCCTGACGCTGCAGTATCCTCTTATCCTAGCATGGGCGATGTCTATACACAAATCACAAGGTCAGACACTAGTCAGGGTGAAAGTAGACCTCGCCAAAGTCTTCGAAAAAGGTACAGCTTTTCTGTTCTCGATTCTCTCCCTCGTGCTGACCACCCACGTGAACCTGGGTCAGGTCAAGCCTACGTGGCTCTTTCTCGTGCTACATCTCTTGACGGTTTGCAGGTGCTCAACTTCAACCCCAGCAAGGCAAGACTGCCAATCCACGTTTCCATTTGCATTTTACTCACCGTGTTGCTCAGGTGTTTGTCCACGAAAAGGTCAAGGAATGGAGCTCAAAGTTAGAGACGATTTCTAGTCCCATCGTAGTTGAAGACTCGGATGATGACGACTATGATGAAGATGATGTTATCGAGCTTTGATTCTCGTCCGTAGTTCATATCCATAGTTATTCACCCTAACGCAGCTCTATCGACCTGACATAGTATCACGTACTCATGCATTCTTAACGGCGATCTTACGCGCCTGTAATCATATGGTAACACGTTTGTAACGACTAGATCTACCTTGGCCGCATACAAAACGCCAAAGACCAACAAGCAATACTGACGGTTGGTTTCAACTCGGGGCAATCTAGGGCGCTGAAGGTTGGAGACTTGGAGAAAAATGACCTGTCCTGTGAATCCCCATAGGAAGAGCTGATAGGGTGTCTGTTAATTGGTCCTAGGTAGAGGTAGTGGAAACGTACCACTCGGATCAAATAGACCGGAAAGAAGGATTGTACATGGTGGTCATTGCAGGTCACTAGTCACTGCCAGTCCGACGGTCACGAAGGCCTTCCGTGCTTCGTTCAGGACCGATCTTTCATTCGGGAATAAAATATCTAATACTTTACTCATGTTTGCTATCTTCCAGCCCAGATGTTTGAATCGATCGACCAGATGACACAACCCATCGTGATTGTGGCCAAAGCGGCCTCTGGTCTCTAGAGGTGCAGGCATTGAACATGTTCGGAAGGGTAGAAGTACTGATTCGGATAAGCGCTGTAAATAATAAGATGGGAGTGCTGAGGCGTGTCCACCGAAATTGGACCATCGGTCAAGTACAGACTCGACCGATCGAACAATTTCATTGGACGCGCCTCTGCATAAATTCGACTATACATGTTTCTAATACCGCTGGAGTTCTCGTGAGCGACGAGGGAAATTTTTGAGAAAATAAACGGCGAGCTGAGAAGCAAGGAGTTAGAGCTAAAATGCAGGGGTGGTGGCGAGAGAGGACCCAAGCTCACCACCTTGAGTGACTAGGATTCGACGAATTCCAATGTCGTGGTAAGCAGCTTGCGCAAGGGTCCCACGCCCCTAAAAAGGATCAGGACATTGTGGTGTGGCGAGAGACGGCAGATGGATATGGATGACGAATCGATGGAGGTGCGATCAGCCTACCAAGACCTCATCCCCTGGAAGGCGGTTCGCACATGAGGACCCAGCGCCAAGTCAAGGCACCTCAGGGATTCCTCGTAGTCTGATTTCTCGTCTACTGGGACATCCTCACTAATTCCTTTATCGACTCCAGCCGAATCTTCGACTTCATTGCGGAAGGACAGGGGAACAACTCGTTACATACCTTTCGGGGGTGCCAGCTCGTGTAAGAGTGGCCAAAGGTCGACCTACAGGTCCCAATATCAGGCGAGCAGGGAGGGGAAAGTCAGAGGGTTAGCGGCCGGTTAGCCCCTGATACTGCTGGAGGATCCGACAAACTCCGACACGGCAGCACACTGCCGTAGCCGAAGGTCGGCGCCAGGATGGGAGGACATACTATCATTAAACCATAGTTGCAAATGTTTTGCAAGATCACTCTCGGACTTGGTCACAACCCAACTTTGAGCCACCGGCTGTTTTGGACTCTTAGAATAGACTATAAGCTTTGATTTTACCAACTTACTTTTGAGAAATGTGTCCTGTGGTCGCTGTCCGAGACTTCCCGAGTCGAAAAACCGTCAAAAAACCATAGTTGCAACATTTCTGTCACGACCTGTCACGACAGATATTCAAACACCGACCGGCATCGCAAGCGGCCAAACCTTTGCAGTACTAGTCCTTGTTGAAATCTTTATATTTCATGTAATGATGTACGTCAAGTGTAGTCTAATATGAGAACTATGCTACAGTACGATGAACGAACTTCTAAGCTATGAACCATGTAAAGTAGGGTCTATTTGGGGTTGAAAATGTGCAGTGGATGAAGATGAACTCGGAAAATGCAATGAAGGACTCGCTTGGTATGCAAACTGTGCGTGATGAGGAAAACGAGGAGCATTAGTAGTAGGTATAGGCATCCTGTAAGCTGAAGGCCAAAAATGGGGCCCATGAGGTGTGAAAGACGGAAGAGGCTGAGGGACAGTTGAGGGAGGTGGAGCAGTGCGAGAATTGAAGATTTGTTCATAATGGGGGGTGGCTTTGAGAGAGGGATGTTTGCCGAAGTGATCACAGAGGATGGATACACCCTCAAGGATGATTTTCTTAACCTTCGGATCATGAGCAGGGAGCTGCAAGGGCTTAGCGGGCATGTGTCATTGTTAAGTGAAAAAGCGGGTCAATAAAACGACAGACATTAGACAAAGTGCGTTTGACGCGTTTGTTCATTTGACGCATTTTCAAACTCAGCTGACTATCGACCCTCGATTGTCACGCTTGATCACGCTCAATCTTGCAACACCTTATATCTCCCTTCACAGAACACCCCTGCACTTGAAAATTGGTATAAAAGTAGTTTCATATGTTCCTACCATGCTCCCAAAATAAAACTGGCTTCTGTGCAGTGCAGAGCTCGCGAGACTCACATTTGTACCTTATCTATGTAGTTTACATGAAAGATTGACCAGTCGCACATGAATGAATCAATGAAATTTCATAGTGAAACTTGGTACTACATGATCAGACATAACATGAACTAAGGACAAAAAGTCCGAGGGCAAAAGCTGGCCAGAACGAGGTAAGAAATGTGATTTTGCAACTATGGGTGAGTTTGCACATTAGGACAAACAATAGTACCAGTCGCTAGTGGCGATGACGCGACAACTTCGGTCAGATCGGTCAGATCTGTGCCGTCTCTGGAGTTGGTCAGTTGCTCCCAATAAACGAACTCCTATGAAATGTATTAGAAACATACTGTAGCTCTGTCCTCGATCGAAAACGGCGGAAGACTTGGATGCGCTGATCTGGAATGTTGTTTGAAGAAACGTCATGTTAGTGAAGCTGAAAGAATTAAGCCTCATTTCAGGGAAGGATAAAGAGTACAATGACTCGGATACTAGTAGCCCTGAGGTTGGTTGAAGCGTTGATGCAGCTTCGGCCCGTCCATCCGCTGATAAGTCAAGTCCTATGGTCCATGGTCCATCCATTGCGCCGCCTTCTCAACTTACCCCCATAACTGCAGCCTGGCACAGGAATTAAATGGCAGACGATACAGGCACCGCTACATCAGGTATGCCTGCCAAGCGCCATGGCGCTCAGGACACACCACTGTCCAGCCCCAAACGCGTCAAAGTTGATCTACAATCAACAGTGGGCGCTAGTCCTCCAGATTCAAACGCAGACATTCCCCAGAGCAACAAAAAGTCCCAAAAAAAACGCGACGCTGCTGGATACCCGAAATCGCGTCGGGGAAAGGAGAAGGACAGCAAAAACGTGGGGCGGAGACGTCGCGACCATCCCGGGAGGAATGAAGCGGGCGCCGCAGAGGCGACTGAGGCTGATCCTCGAGATGTGCCAGTGGCAGAGAAGGCTCCCCGTCTACCGAAGCGTCAATCTGCAATTCTACTCGGTTTTTGTGGGACAGGGTGCGCGGGTATGCAAATGTCGGTGTCTGACTATCACATCGGTAAAGCACTCCTATTCTTATAATGCTTTACAGCCAACGAGATGCGCGGACGATCGAAGGGGTGTTATTCGAGGCACTCGTGCGCGTCGGTGCGGTGTCCTCAGATAATGCAGATGACTCTACCAAAGTTAGCCTTGGACGTGCGGCTCGCACCGACGCAGGCGTACACGCTGCAGGAAACCTCGTATCTCTCAAGCTGATAACCCAAATTCCTGGCGTGCCAGACGTGGTTGCTACGGTCAACAAACTACTACCACTCGAGATCCGGGTTTGGGGTATTGTCCGTGTACAGAACTCATTCAATGCCAGAACGTACGCCTACTTTTCTCTGAAACGCGTGCTCGCCCCCACCCGAAATATAGATCTTGCGATAGTCGCAAATACACGTACTTTTTCCCCTCCTACCTTCTTATACCACCAAAGCCTGGCAGTGGCCTGCATGAAACGTTCCGCCGCCAGGCGGTCCCATCATCGGCCAGCTTACCCGACGCCGGTGCATTCACGGACCGCATCCATCCGTTCTGGGCTGAGTCTCCTCCCGAGTCATCAAAGGATGATGATTTACAAAGGAAGCGTGGATGGCGCGCTGGTACAGAGGACGTTCGGAGATTACGAGAAATTGCCAAGAAGTTCGAGGGTACTCGCAATTTCCACAACTTTACTGTAGGACGTGAATTTAGCGATAGAAGCACGCAGAGACACATGAAAAAGATTGAGGTGAGTTACTTGCTGAAAGGATTGGTGGGAACTAATAAGAGGGGGTAGATATCCGACCCGGTTGTCTACGGAAATACAGAGTGGATAAGCGTTATGCTTCATGGTCAAAGTTTCATGCTTCACCAGGTACCTGGTCGTCGCAAGATGTGGTTTCTCTGCTTACCCTCCCGATAGATCGTGCGTTTGCAAAGTAAAATATGTCGCATACACACTCATTCTGCTCTTTCCCGCAGCGCAAGATGGTCTCTGCATTAGTCCTATGCTGTCGCACAGGTACACCCCCGCAGATCATTGAAGAAGTACGTGATGTTAGATGCTGCTTTTTGTCGTCATAGATCTGACACACCGACTTCAAGTTGTACGGACCGCGGCAGGTTTTCATCCCTAAGATGCCATCTCTCGGACTGTTGCTCGAGCATCCCATTTTCGAGTCGTACAATCGTAAGGTCGGAAACGTGAACGAGGAGCTCTCGCCGGAAGACGTAGAATTCCGTCCACCGATCGACTTTGAAATTCATCGCGAGGAGATTGAGAAATTCAGACAGACGTATATATATGACCGAATGCGGGATGCCGAAGACCGTAAGGCTATGTAGGTGTTGTCGTGGGTGCTGGGGCTTTACCACATTCTTGACACGACTACTCTAGATTCGACGCCTGGGTACGCTCGACTGACGCATACTCGGGTGATGATCTTCTCTATCTAAGTCCAAAGGGTAACATCCCTGCGGCCGCGGTGGTCAAGAGAAGTGAACGAAGGAAAAACCCGTTTCGCGAGAAAAGGCGCTTCGACGTTACAGACTTTCCGGAAAACAGTAAAGCTGAAGTGGATGAGGCAGATGACGATGGGGAGGAGCAGGATGTTGTAATAGATAAGGCAGGGCTCGTTGACATGGAGGGTTGATTGGAAGAGCATACTATGGTGGGAATATGACGCTCGTACGGTAAGTATTTATGGTGTAACCTTCGTGTTCTCCGCCGTCCTCGATATTTATCAGACTCCATCTCAACTCAAAGGAATTCATAATCCCTGTGGTCGATCTGGCGAGTACCTGTCTAGCTGCCTGAGCGAACGAACTGAGTTGATGAGCGATAACAGTTATCACCCTCTCTACCTGTACATGTTGACCCTCGGTTCCCTCCATGCGGTGATCATACGGAAATCCGATCGTGAACTTGGTCAAGTTGTGTAACTGACTGGCACGGAAGGGCGATCGCGATTTTGAACCGTTTCCGTTGCAGTACGGTAGCTACAGCAAAGGGTGTTGTTCCCTGTGTCCCACCCGAAGTACTAGGTGTCCGTCCAAAGCTGGCGCCCACGCAAGTAACGAAGCGAGAATAAGAGGTGAGCTGGAACGTGGGATACATATCCCTGCGTGTATATGGCAGGGCTACCTCTTGGATCGATCTTCGCCGTACTAGACCACGAGGCTGGTGTCTGTTTCGGAGCGTCCGCCGGGGCCAACTCGAAGGCGGCCGCGGCGTTACTGCCACTGTAGCTAACTTATACGCCGTTCTACGGTGTCATGGTCCGAGACAGACTCCGCATCGTGCTGGCCACGCTTTACTGGGCTCCCCAAGCGGTGACTCCTTAAAGAACATTGTTCTTGGCAATGCGAATACAGTAACAAAAGCCAAAAATTCATTCATTCGTTCGTTGCCAATGTGCGAGCCTGAGGGTCCGCCGTTCGCCGAGAGCGAGGGGAGACCATCCGTCAGCGCCATGGCCAAAGGCTACTACTGTATTATGACCATACGGCGGCCTGAGACTCGAAGAATATACATGCGCAGATATTGGCGTACAATCTGCTCCACGGTTACGGTCGGAGGTTGAACCACGCCCAACTTGACTCAATTCAGTTGAAGGGACGCGTAAAAACAACCTTTTTCCGTGAACAGTGCGACCGTCGGGCTCCGGGCCAAAAATATACGATCGGTATCAAAGTGCGACTCGGCATCATCGTCCCAGGAGTGGAGACACTGCAGTGTTCTCCATATGGCCGAACTTAAGCTTTCGGATTTGATGAGGCCTGGACGAGAAATGCCAAGCGTGGACATGGGCGTCTGGATCCCGGATCAACTTGTGACGGTTGGGCCTCGTCTCTTCAAGGTCTCGCTTCTGACGCCGCCGCCGTGCTGTGTTCCAAGCCCAGGCCCTTCCGAAGCCCCTGTCGGTGCAGTGTCGTGTCGTACTGCAAGTGATTGCGGTGGTAAGCACAGCAACCGTCACAGCGACACAGGGGGATTGTCAGCCGACTTACGCTTACACGCCTGCCCAAGGCACTGGCAACCCTTCGCGCGAAGGCTTAACTTAACAGTTTATTACATTACAGGAGACCATAAGACCACACTGGCACTACCAGTAGCCAATAAATCCTCTGCCAGCGTCCCCCTTCGGATCACAGTTTCAGTACTCGGCAAGTGATGCAAAGCAACGCACGAGCGAACGCCCGTCGTAATAGCATCGTGTCGTATTGAATTGTACGCTGGCAGGCCCAGGCCCAGATCCAGGCCCCAAGAACCGCCCCACCGGGTGCCGCACACGTCTAGATGATTCTTCATCACTAGAGCACCGCCGCCCGGGCCCCCTTTTCTTGGCTCAACGCGCTAGCGCTACAAGCAAGTATATTTATACTTGCTTGTTTGTATTACTTTTGTGGAGGCGAATATTCGATCTGGTACTACATCTTCGTACATGAATTTTTTTAATTATGCCCTGAGGTTGGAATCCTCCGGCGGCGAAGGGCCATAGAGCTTGAGGAAGAAGCCAGTCGCTGGCATGATCAGAGAGGCGTCAATCATTCACTGGGTACGGATGGACGCCATCTGATTATTATATCACCTACTGCCGCTCGCTACGATCATCCAAGCCACGTCTAATGATTGCCTGGTTTTAACCGGAGTTGTTAGTGGGGTGTTGGTACACTATCCTGTGGTGCTGGGATGATGCCTCAATGGGTTCAGATTGTGTATCGTTCATGACTTTGAAGTCCAAAAAATTGCATTTGAGCGAGCGTATATCCCTCGTCCCCGCTAGGGATACACACAGCTATATTCACTCTACCAAGTGAAAAATAAAAGAAAAAAAAAACAGGAATACTACTGGGGACCGGTAGCCACCAATTAAGACGAAGGAAGTGGAAATTACCAACCCACCGAAGAGAAAACCCTGGCTCAACCACCTCGTACTGGTAAAACGTAAGCAGTCGCCATATATCATAACTGCGCCTTGTCAAGAGCGAGTGCGTTCACCCCATCCGCCAAGTCCGGTATACAGGTATCTTCGCTAGGCACAGGCGCAGTTGCGGATGGAGGAGCAGACACCACGCGTGGCACCCTTAGTCCCTGAGCCTGTCCATGACCTTTCGATGGCGTACGTTCCATTCCTTCCACACTACTCGCGGAAACAGGGCCAGAATTACCACCACCATCCCCATCCCGATGGATGCCCCCACCCGGCTCGCGCGCCTTCCCAGCACCGCTTGTCCATACGCCGGTTGGCACCGGTACCGTGCGCACTCCGCCGAGAGGAGGGAAATCCGCCGACTGTAATAATACTGCTGGTGCATTCGCAGAGTGATTGCGTGGACCACCGTTGCGCCCAGATGGGCGCGTCGGATGCAGCGTTGGATTTGGCTTGAGACCGACGGCCCAGTCTGGTCGCGGCGGGAGCGGATGTTGTGAAGAGGTAGTACGGGAGGACGAAGACGTGGATGACTGGTGTTGCCCACCATGAGTCGACGTTTCGTAGAGGACGTAAAATGATACTCACCGCGACGCTCGACGCTTCATCTCCTGGAGTCCTGCTCCCATTTGACGTGCCCGATGTTCGTCGCATCGAATTATTAAGGCGTGGGCCGACTATGTTGGTACTGTTCTCTATAGGCGAACTCCCTCCTGTCACACCTGATACGCCGAACGAGCAGCCGAACATAGGACCGTGGCTAAATGAGCCACTACCATTGCGTGAGTTGCCCCTTTTCCTCCCTCTGGGGTCAACATGATCATTGTTCATCGTTATTGGTGGCATCACACGGATACCAAGGTCATTGCCTTGCAGCAATGGTGACATACCAACGGGGTGTGTTGGTTGTGGGAGAGGCTGTTGCCCCTGTGCGGGTGTGTGCATGGGACCCATCGGTGGGTAGAATGGAGGGATGTTGTAACCGCCGTATTGGGGGGTAGACGGAGGCGCAAACGAGTATTGTGATGGATGGGGATGTGGTAGCGAAGGCGTGCCTGAAAGAGCAGCGGAAGTGGGCACTGCCGGCGAGTTTGGGGCCCACGAGTACGACGGCGCCATGTACATCATCTGCTGCGGGTGGTGCGCAGGAGGGAGAAAGAGCCCGGATACTTGAGGATCAGCCGTAGGACCCGGTGGTTCAGAGCTCGATGCGTGGTGTGGTGGCAGCGGTGGTGGCAGCGGTGGTGGCTGGGGGTAACCATAAGAATAGTATGGTATGGGTTGCACGAAGCCTTGGCCCGGACCTTGCTCTTGGGGAGGTGGAGGGTAATGATATATGTGCTGCTGTGGGTAGGGCCGCTGCATCGGTAGGGCTTGGCTCGCATCGTAAGGAACAGCATTTGAGCCAGGATCGTATATGGACGCGTATGTAAGCGAGGGCGACGAAGCGCGTGAGCCGCGACTGCTGGAGGGGTGTTTATGGGGGAGCATAGGTCTTGAGGAGCCTGCTGAGTTTGCTCCAGATCCATTTCGCCGCTCGCTCTTATTGTCCCGCGCAACAGGGCCAGAAAACTCACTCTCGGTCGGAGCAGTACTAATCGAGTCATCCATATCACCCGCGCTACTGCTTCCACCTCCGCTGGTAGATGCAGAACCCGAGACAAGACTGAAAGTGGACGAGCTCGCGCTCATATCATTGTCCTTTTCTTTCGTCTTTTCAAAATCCAGGAAGATACGCGATCGGGCCTGGTTGTAGGCGGCTTCACGTTCCTCTAAGGTGAGGGTTTTCTTTGAACGAATCGCTGCACTACTGCGGCCACCAAGGCTGCCAGCTTCAGAGGGTTCAACATCCGAAGATTCGGCGTCTTCGCCATTGACCGAGCCAGTGCGAGATTGCGATTGTGCTCGGATACGGTCCTGGGCGGATCGGCTCATGATTTTGATTGCAGGTTGCTTGGTCTGTTCCAGTGGGGCGAGCTCAGAAATCCGTTTTAGAGGACTGAGAAGAGAGAGACAGAGATTTATTTAAAGGTGGAAAGAAGAATAATGATTGATCTGACATACATTCTGCTCTCGAGAGAATATGCGACCCAAATGCTCTTTGAGCCAGAGTCACTTTCGGGAATGACTTTATAATATGCGGAACACCTGTGGACAAGGAGCCTCTGGTACGATGTGGCCGTCGTGATTTCGACGCGGCCCCTTGAAATTGGGGGTGGTCAGCGCACTTCGAAGACAAGCGACATGGCCGCTGCATGACGACAGGGCAGAAATGTCTGATAACAGGACAGACAACTAGGCTACATATTGAAATGAGTTATACTCACTTGCGCTCATTTATAATTCGTTCAATGTCCTCGCCAACACGGAGCACAAACAACCGCTCTTTGCTTTTAAGCGCCTCGACGATTGATGGGTCTGCTTCGATTTGGTCCTCGATTTTAATGTCAGCCTCTGCGGGATTCGGGCTGGATGCTAGAAAGGGGGAGGGGACCTGGCCATCTGCGATTGGAAGAGAAGATAAGACCGACGGCATTGTGAAAGGTTCTGCTTGGGGGGAGAGGGTCGTGCTGAAGGGGGGAGGGCGTGTGGCGTCGGGTGGGAGGGATGGAGAAGAAGAAGACAACTTGGAGGAAAGGACAGTTATTGAGACGGTCCGAGTTGATGTTTCTACGGAGGAGAAAGAGTAAGAAGAGTGAAGTGAGTGGATGAGGAGAAACCGGGGAAAGAAGAGGGAAAGTGCGAAGGGCACGTTGGTCGGGTAGGTAGGGAATCAAATACCTAGTGACATTGCTGCGGGTTAGAACTAGTGGAAGGAAAAGCTCTAATGATCTTGAGGAGAGCAGTGATGCATGAAGGGGACAGGAATGAAAAGATGATGAGAGTGGTTAGTAACGGGACGAGGTTCAGGGTACCCTCTCACGCTCTCACTCACTCACCCCCTCAGCACAGCCCTCCATCCATTCTGCCGTACTGTCATCATCCCCAATCCATGGACCTTCAGCTTTGTGGGTTCTACGCCTTTGGTAATCACCCGCCGCAGCCTCTTTTCAGTTTTATTTCCCCCTCTCGCAACTACAATTACACCTCACATGCGTGCAAAGTTTCATTCTGAATCCTCCTTGTGATTAACACACGATCGTGCACACGACTCTGTCAAACATTAAGAACTCATCAATTCTTGGTACCCCTATCTGATGAACTTCGGTGACAGATGGTACGAATTACATCTCTTAATGACCTCAGTTATCATCGGCTTCATAATACAGTATACAGTATCAGTTTGTCACTACGTTGCACGTGGGGCGCGTGATGGGTCGCGTGAATAATACACCCCAGCCTGCTCCGTTCTTTTCGCGAGAACCCTTCTGTTTGGTCCAAATGTGTATATCACCACTCGTCAACATGTCGTGTGCCAACATTCAGTCTCCTCGAGAGCTGGAAAAACTCGCGAATGAAATCTGCGCCGGATCCTTGCGCGGCACATTAATGCCATGCCGGTGTGCATAGCGTTTCTTTCAACCACATCTCGTGCAGTCGGCTCCAAGAGCGTCTCGCGCGCCGGGTCAGATGATATCCGGCGGTCATCCAACTGTCCTTCCAACACCTGTGATCGCTTGGAAGACGCGATATCTGACAGAAACGTGGCCAGATTATGTGTACACCAGATCCAGGCCATCATCGCCCCTCGTCCCAAGCTGTGTCAGGCGCCTTACTGACGTGTGTTTCTACGGGCTGCGGCTTCCGGAAACAGCCTTGTATTCGGCTGTTGTCTTGCGGTTCATCTCGGTTGTGTCATTGCTATTGTCCAGAAATCAATGTCAGCGGTCGGGATTACTACTGTACTCTGGTCCAAGCGTTGCCATGAGCGCCCAATTTATGTAATTGGGCAAGCGAGAAAATGCCAGGTGAGTGGTAGATTGTGGTTATGGACAAAGCGACCGTGTACAACCACAATCGGATGTGGCAGGCGAGTGCCCGCCACATCTAATTGTGGTAGTGCACTGGTTGCACGCCTTGACTTGAACTTGAAGGTATAAGAGGTTGCGACCCAAACTTGGGTCGCAACCTTTCTCTCACTGCACCCTTGACATCACCATTCTACCAAGTGTTATTCTTACACATGTTGCCTTCCAGCGCGAATTCTGGCCATCCCTCTGATGCATTCAAGGCCAAAATAACTTCTTTGATCCAAGAGCAGCTAAAGCCCATCGTCACCGAGCTTGCAGCACAACAGCAGACTCTTCTTAGCCATCTCGCACTACTCAAGCACAATCACAACGTCAATGACTATCAAATGACCAGGCTCGAGAGCATCCGCGACCTCGAACAGTCCGTCAAGTGCGCATTCCCTTGTCGTCCTTCTATCGATCATGTCACTGACCGAGCCGCATCACAGCTTTAAGGTCTCGGGTGTGCTCGGCTTCGATCCTTGGCAGCATCCGACTATGGGAACGAACCTGCGCGAGCCCGTCCCCGCCGACCCTGAATTGATACCCAAATTTACGCCAGTCGACCAAGTGACTCCCGCAGAGCGCGCCGTACAGAGCGCCGCGCTCATCAAAGAGGCCGGCACGAGCGCGCGACAAATCGGCGTACCTCTCACATTCCAAGATTTCCCGGACCACCCCTCCATGAACAGCGGCGCAAAGAAAGAAGATCCGATGCACGCTTCGATACCTCTCTTCGGCCTCAGGGCTCCCCGTTGGCGCGCCAAACAGGGCCTCGATGACCCTACAACCCCCGGCACGGCTGCGTACGACGGCGTGGTGGCCCCGCCGGTGGGGAGGACTGGTCTGCGGCTGTATAGCGACCGCGCGAAGAAGTTAAAGGTTCCGATGTGGAAGCGCGTTGAGCAAGGTGCCGATCCGCTGGGCACAGGTGCTGCTTCGTCTTCATCAAGCCCTGGCGCTGGGTCGAGTAACTCGCCGGGCGTACAAGGTCGGCCCGCAGGTATGTCTACCGCAGCTCTCTCAAAAGCGGGTGCAAGGTATGTGCCGTGTATGCCATTGTTGCGTCACACTTACCGTTGTTTGCCACCATACGATGCGTGTCCAGCTTCATCCAGAGACATGACACCTTACCCTTCGAGGCACAACGCGCCAGTCCATCTAATACAAGGACGGCAGTCGCGCGCCATCCACTCCACGCTTCCTCCTCCTCAAAGGCTCCTTCCGCACGCCCCAAACCACTGCACAGAACATACGCCATAGCCGACATGAAGGATTCCATCTCTACCTCTACCTCTACCTCCACAGCTAACAACGCCCCAAAACCATCCGCGCTCAGTAGATCCTCAACAATAGCCACCATCGGATCCACAAGGAGCAACGGAGATCGGGGAGAAGATCTGGAACTGGAAGAAGTGGAGCCTGCGCGCAAACGTCGCAAACGCTCCACCACGTCGGACACCAGTTCCGAGTCCACTAGACGTTCTACGCGCATTACGCGCGCATCGGCAGCAGCAGCCACAAATGCAGCAGTCCCTCAGTCTCGGCCTGCGCCACGCAGACGGGCGACAAAGGGCAAGGGCAATATGCGATCTTGAATTGTTTTCTCTCTAAAGGGTAGTGGCAGATTTTTTTCATTTTTTCATTTACTCCCTATTCTTCGGTGTTTTGTTTTGTCTTTGTATTTTTAGCTCGTTGCCCCGTCCTTGTGATTCATCATGGGGCCCTCTTCGATTTGCGAATTGACGGACCTTTTGTCTCGGTTTTTGAGTTTCTGAGGCCAAGTCTGAGGCGGTTTTCGGTTTGCATAACTTGTACTGTAGATATCGGCAGTGCTATACCACATCACAGTTGTTCATATGTGAGTCTGGTAGTTGTCCCAAAGAGCGATGATTATTTGTGCTTCTACGTGTATCAACGACAGACACCCAAATGCTACGCATATAGTATCTAAAGGTCTCACGTCTACTACACAAGGCCAGCCCTTATATGGCAGGGCTGAAGATACTGTAAATATTATAGCTTAGACTGTCATGACTGGTTAGAGAAATGCAAGAAGCATGCAAGAATAGAATGACAACCCACCAAAATACGAGAATGAGGAACCCATAGTTTGCTAGTGCAAGCGCACCCAGGTTGAGAAATTTATTCTTGTTCGGGTCGTCCTTTGTCAACTATTATGGCCTGTCTCAGCATGGGGGAACTCTTAGGTGTAGTTGATGATACTTGCCTTCCAGTAGAACAGTCCAGGGAGGATGAACGAAATAGTCGTCGATCCAGTAGCTCCCACAAAGGACAACACTGCACACGGTTAGCTCGTTGTAACGTGCACAACCGTGAAGAAGACAACATACCTATCTCAAGATTATCTACAAAATATGCGATTGTGAATCCACCACCGACCACCGCGAACGTGAGCAACGTATGCTTTAGTTGCGTCATCTCGCCTGTCTCATGCTCATCCGCAACAGCTTCATCCTCAAGCTTTTCAGTCGCCGAATCGAAATGGAAGACCTTGTCGAGGCAGTTTCTGCATGGTTGAACCTGCAACGGGTACGATAAAAGGACGAGGATCGCGATGGCAAGTTGTCCGATGGCGATGAAGAGCGAGGTTGAAGGGTACATTGCGATGATGTTCGCGCTCACCTGAATGACATATAAAATGAAAAAGTCAACTAAATATAAATATATGTAGAACGTACGTGAGAACCAAAAGTGAGATAGCCGAATACAGCGATGACTTCGTAGGTGAGAGTTGCGGAGCCAATGGCCGTTCCAATGACGACGTTCATACGCTTCTGCGAGTTAGACTTGAGCTCATTGAAGACGGGAAATAGCTGTCCATCCCTAAAATCAGTTACTGAGGTGGAATCGTAAAAGAAGTGGTCTTCACGTTCTGTGAGCAAGTGAAGGCGAAAACCTGTATAGGGAACGTGGAGACAAAGCTGGGTGTGAACTTGATTAAATGGATCTCCCCAGGTGCTGGCATGTCTTTGATGGGGCGAAAATAGCACAATATAACTATCAAAACAAGATATGCTTAGGAGGAGACAAGTAATAAAGTCAGTGTTCACTTTCTGGAGTAAGAAAATGTGACACTCACCGCAGGAAAAGAGAGCAATATAGCTTGCATGTCTAAGGCTGTCTAGCCGGCGGAGATATGACAATGGTACAAGTACAACCATAAGAAGGCTAATCCAAAGACGCCCACTGAGTGCCCACGCCGGTGGGTTGGTATCGGGGGACGTCAGGTCATGGTATAACGAAGCAACAACATTGGGAATGAGCGACTTTATGATGATAAGGTAACTGTTCGCTTCGTTAGCCAACGTAGCCCGTCGTACGCAAGACAATACAGGCGCACCTGATAGATACCCCAAAGCATTTGATAGCAATAGCCGCGTCGATAAACACGGCCGCACGAGGGAATGTGAGGTTTGCGACAGCAAAGAAGGACGAGCGGCGGTGCGGTGTATGCCGCGCACAAGCAGAAAGGAGATACAGACCAAATGCTGCAACTGTACCAGAGAAGGCGCAGGTCAGCATGCCAGGGATGATGCCGGCAGACGCGAGGGCCTACACAGAGAGGGTCGACTTCCAACACGATGTACTGAGACAGACGGGAAGAACGTACCCGAGGAAAGGTGAGCATGCCTAAAGACCATGACAATAGATCATGAGCTAGGATACGACGGTGGAATAGGGGAGAATGGTGGAGTAGGCACGCACCACTGCCGATGATAGTATTCGTCAGGTTGACTATGCTGCTCGAGAGCGTCGCGTGACCCTCCTTTTGCGCTTCGTTCTTTGTTAGCCCGACATCCGACGCTCTGCTTCCAAGCAGTGCGCTCCCTTCGTGCTCGGCCAGTCGACCATTATCACCGTCAACGTCTTCGTATTCTACTGACAGTGACACCGCGTGGTAGGCTTGCACCATCTCGTAGTGTTCCTCCTCTTCGCTGTATGAAGGAATGGTTGGTATTGATTGCGCGTTGAAAGCCCTATAGGGTGCGACGAAGGAGAGGAATGATTTGGCGGTATATTGGGTGAGTGTTGTGGGTTGCCCGGACACCGGACTTACCCCGTGTTTAAATAAGCAAATTAGCAAGTTAGCAAGCAATGCAGCGGGCCCGCCGACCCGGCCCAGAATGACTGGGTCTGATAAAGATAAAGAACAGTCATACTACGTCATCGGAACACCGCTCTTTCAAGAATATGATAACAGTTCATCAAATTGCATCGAACTTAGTACGGTAATTCTCTGTCCTGTGTTTTGCTATCAAATCTACTACAAATCGATGAGAATGGGCTTCAAGTATCCATTCTCGTTGAAAGCTTGTAAGAAAAAAAAGAACACGATGAAAAACCGCATGCAAGACCAGATATGAAGGGGGTACAAGTCGAAGACAAACAAGCGATCGTCAAAACCAGGCAAACCATGGTTGGGAACCCAGACCGAATAAGTTATATGCGTAAATGAGATTATGGAGAGGGACAAGATGTGCTCTTTTGAGTGAATCATACATGCGTATTGGCTGCATCCGCGAATCGGCTCCTCCTGCGCTCACCGCGCGCCTGGCGCTGCTTGCGCAAGTCAGCCATCATCTTTTGGCCAAGGGGTGATAGCTCCGAAGACGATGCAGGCGACGGATAGGATGAGAGTAACGCCCGCTCACGAGAAGGGGTCATTGGTAGGTAGGACTTCAGATGCCCAGAAGAATCTGTGCACGAGTGAGAGGCATTTACAGGGGTAAAGGAAGATAACGGACGCATGACAGCATTCTCCGTGGTATCGACAATGTTCTCCTTATTGACACTTTCCGGCTTGAACCCCTTGACCCGTGCCGCTTTAACAGCATCGAGACCCGCATCCCAGTTACCAGGAACAGGTCTACTCGAGCCATATGACGCACTGCGGCGGTGCGCACTCCGCATTGGTGCAGGAGCAACTGTGGCATCGTCCTTGGGACAGAGATGCGGGGCAAGGACGGATGGTCGATCAGCAGCATTGGTCGCCGAACGTAGGGCGCCGCAGGCTGGGGTCAAAGTTGAAGTTGTCTTGACAGATTCCGTGGGAGGGATGGAGTATGAGTGAGTCTCAGATGTTGATGTCCGCCAGTCGCTTGGAATTTGAAGGCTACGACGTCCACGGGGAATGCGACTTGCACGAATTGCCATCGCGGTAGGCTGTCCGGTGTTGGAATCTTCATGTAGTCGTCCATGTAAGATGGGGATGCGTGTGTGGTTGAGAATGGCTGCCGTGTGTGGGGGATCGACTAAGATAGAGCCCACAGTAGATGGCGTGTCAGCCGAAGCAGGCACCTCTGCTGGCCGCAAATCATTCAGGTGTGATTGCGAGTGTTTGGCATTTAAAGGCGTGGCTGGGGCATCGTGGACATGATTTGTTGACGGATTGAAGTCCCAGGGGGAGGTGGTAGACAGCGGCAGATCGCTGTTTATAGATATCGATCTGCGCGACCGCCGCTTTTCCAACAAAAAACCAAAAACTTCTGCAGCGGGTCGCAACTCGGAGTCGGTAGTGTGTTTCGGGGGTGCAGGTTTGTCATCGGAGGTGTAGCTGGGCTGTACTGCCACCGAAGGGATGGAATCAACGGTATGGAGTCCAACAGACAAGGTGGTGTCAGAATTGCTTTCGCGAGATGCCCTGTTGCTGGGAACCATGTCTTTGGGGGTCTCCAGATGAAATGAAGACTCTGTAGATTGATCGTCACTTAGAGCCCTCTCACTGTGCGAACAGGACCATCAGCAGAAAGTTAATTTCGGCACCCAAAAGGGTCATACCGGAGAAATCCTTCCGCCCACGATATATCACCCTCTGCGGAGCCAGTACAACTCGTCGATTCGGGATTACCGAGCAACTGGCGGAGGGTCGATCCACCGCGCTTGAGCTGAGCACGACCAACTTTGGAAGGTTCTTTCTCGCTAGCAGACGGGGTATTTGAAAATGCGTTGCCGTCAAGGCGCCCTTTATTGTCGTAGATATCCAGTAAACTTGCAACTGAGGGATCTTGTTTCAGCATAAACAAACGGTTTTTGTCTTTCGGGGTGACAGGTTCTTGTGTTGACATTTCTCCGGGTCGATCGTCCCGGCGGTGAGGGGTGTGAGTGGGTGTGTCAAGAGATGGATTGGCGTTCGGGAACTCGGTAAGCGCCTCAACCTTCCTGTCGCGAATGGTGACGGTATACGTCCGACGAGTCTGTACACTCGCAGAACGGCTCGGGGGAGCCGCCGTTCTTTGACCTAGGCTGTTCACTGGGTGGGCTGGATACACGTTTTCACAAGGAGTTAGAGATGATTTTATTCACTGACCAGCCAGACTGTACTCACGAAGAGGTGGCAGAGAAGAATAATCGATTTCTTTGACCACGGCGTACCGAAGAGAAGAGGACCGCAAGAGACTGTTAGCAATCTCTTCTTGCTCCTCCTGCTGCCTGCGCGCATCTTCTCTACTTAAAGGATGTTTAGAACGCGTCTCAGTAGACAAGGCTGCACGGCGTTTCTTGCTCCTCCTGCTTCCGAAAGATAGAAATTTTTGAAAAAAGCCCATAGTGTAATAACTAGAATCGTAAGAAGTCGTAAAGCAAAGGTTATCGTGAAGAAAAAAAAGGTAGGGATGGACGTCGAGAACGATTTTGTCTTGGCTAGGGAGTGAGCAAAGAGTTGTGAGCAGGACGTGAACTTTGACCAAACAAGGAACAAATACTGAAGACGCGCCAGAGATAAGAGCCATGTGACCGGAGAAGTCTCTCTGATGCAATGCCAACGTTGTTGCGGAATCAAGGCAGCACGGCACGCGACCATTGCATGCTCGAGAGAAATTTTCTCTCTCATGCGAGGCTCGCCCTATTCTTGATGCTTCTTGCATCCTCAGTCTTGCTAAAGGCACGCCTTCCCGGTCCCGACCGTCCCAAGGACCACGAAGAACATCCGAAACATGGACTCGGAATTCTATTGGCGACTATCCAAGTTATTGCAGCGTTCATTGTGATCGGTGCGGGATGCTGGGGGTACGAGTCCGGGATTCGCGATATGCATGCACGACGGGCCTTCCTAATTTCCTCCGAGTGAGCACCACGATCTTACAGTAATTACAAGGGACTTTTGAGCGGTGCTCATTTTGTGGAAGCCCTCAGTTCGTCGTCATGGTGATTATCGCAGCCGTGATATCCATGATATGTATAATTTTGCTCGCTAGCGAGGGGGAGATTGGTTCATGACATGACCAGTCTGTTGTCTTAAACTGGGGGTACACGTGGGGAGGGCGTGGTATGCCTGTCGTAATAGGGCAATTTCTGGACACCTACTATATGTAAAAGTGTTGTGTCATACTAGTGGTGTTGATGCGGCCTCCACGGTGTCGAAGGTGCAGACCAATTGCAATTGTAAAAAACCGAAACGGAAATCGGGAAAAATGCTCGCACATCTGTTCAGGTCCCGAGTGGCACTCGTTTCCCCCATTCTTTACTGTATCTTTTTCTTCTCCGTCACCCTCTTATTTGTTTTCCCCGCCTTTTTTCACCTCCCGGTCATATTGACGACGCCACGCAATCATGAAAATAAGCCAAAAAGTCCAGCAATCCAAAAAGGAGGGCAAGGTCTGGTGGTCCTTCGAGTACTTCCCTCCCCGTACGGATCAGGTATATTTCCGGTCCCTTGGTTGAAAGGTTGTCTATTTCTCACTTGATTTTCCAGGGTCTTCAGAATCTCCTTGATCGCATCGAGCGCATGCGAGAGCTGGGACCAGAGTTCATCGACATTACTTGGTGCGCCCTGCCGCCGTCGAGTTCTTGTTTCGAGCCTTGACCTTATACGATAGGAATGCCGGAGGACGGACGTCTGATCTGACGGCCGAGATGGTCAAGACATGCCAGAGCACAATCGGGATCGAGACATGCATGCACCTGACCTGTACAAACATGCCCGCGGAGAAGGTGGACATTGCTTTGCGCGTATGTGTTTTTTTTTTTCGTTCATCAAATGCTTGGCTTATTTCTTCGCAGGAAGCAAAGCTGTCAGGTTGCCGTAATATCCTCGCTCTGCGCGGCGATCCGCCCGCAGGGAAGGACGACTGGGAAGCTGTTGAGGGCGGTTTCGAGCATGGTGTTGATCTTGTGCGGTACATCCGAAAGGAGTACGGCGATTATTTTGACATCGCCGTTGCTGGCTACCCGCAAACCCACACGCTTCCACCAGAGGAGCGGGACCAGGAGATGACATGGCTAAAAGAGAAGGTCGACGCGGGGGTAAACCTCATCTTCACGCAGATGTTCTACGACGCGGACTTGTTCATTGATTGGCTCCACGCCGTCCGTGCTGCTGGCATTACGGTACCCGTTGTGCCTGGCATCATGCCCATTCAGACCTTTAATGGATTCCTACGTGCGGCCACGGCTATTGCAAAAACCATCATACCCCAGTCATACCTCGACGCTCTCGAACCATACAAAAATAATGACGAGAAGGTGCGCGAGATTGGTACCAAACTCGTCGCAGATATGTGTCGGAAGATCCTAGCAGCCCCCATTGGGGTCTACGGTCTCCACTTTTATACTATGAATCTGGAGCGCGGGACGCGCTTGCTCCTAGAAGAACTGAACCTTGTTCCACGCGTAGAAACGATCAAACCCCTCCCTTGGCGTCAAGTCAGATATCCCCTTCCTCAGTCCTTGCTTTTGTTCGATCTGATTTATATTTGCAGTCTCTCACGCCTTCGCGGAGGTCCGAAAATATTCGCCCAATCTTTTGGGCGAATCGGCATAAGTCTTACCTCTCACGCACAGAAAACTGGGATGAATACCCTAACGGTCGATTTGGGGACTCGCGCAGTCCGGCCTACGGAGAGTTAGATGGCTACGGCGTCTCACTCAAACAAAAGGTATTTGCCCTTGCACGTCATGGTGCTTCTAATCATTAAACAATTTCTACCGTACAGAAAGAAGACGCGGTCAAACTTTGGGGCCACCCAAGGACCTTCAAAGATATTACCGATCTTTTCCAGAAGTTCTGTTTGAGTCAGCTGTCCGTATTACCCTGGTCAGACCAGCCCGTGCTCAGCGAAACGTCTGTCATCTCTGAGCAACTCGCAAGGGTCAATGCTCTCGGTTTCCTCACAATTAACTCCCAACCAGCAGTGAATGGCATACGCAGCGACGACAAGATGTTTGGCTGGGGTCCAAGCAACGGGTATATTTATCAGAAAGCCTACCTGGAGTTTTTCGCATCGCCCGAGTTGTTGGATTCCCTCATTACCCACATCGAGCGCGACCCCGGGACCATATATTATGTTATTAACAAACGCGGGGACTTGCGCACAAACACGACGAGCGATGGTCCCAATGCTGTCACATGGGGCGTCTTCCCAGGGAAGGAGGTCGTCCAACCCACAATAGTGGAGGCTATTAGCTTCATGGCGTGGAAGGTGCTCCAGTTCCATACGTCAGCTACGGGTATTAGGTCATTGACCATCGCGTTACAGGACGAGGCGTATGAACTCGGCTATCAATGGGCGAAGGTCTATGAAGCAGGCTCACCATCACGCAAGCTTATCTCTGACATAATGGACAATACGTTGCTCGTCAACATCGTGCACAACGATTTCCATGACCAAAACAAAATCTTTGAGCCTTTCTTCAAGCTCGAGGAAGAGCTCAGAGCAAAAGCCACCGCTGCGTCCAACGGCCACGTGGCCAATGGCAACGGTCTTGCAAACTAACACTGATCGACCCCCCCTTGCAGTCCTTACTACCGGTTTAACAGTTTTATGTTATCCCTCATTATATATATGTTTGAACTGCTACTACTACATCGGGTTCAACCCCCGTTAGTTCAATTACTTACGCTCTTTGCATCGTTGCACGCCGTAACCCCTTATCATCCTTTGCATCCAACTGCATTCCTCAATTGCTTCTTGTATTCTACCTACCACAGCTTAGCGAGCTCATTGGAGCTCGCTCTAGAGACCTAACAGAGAGGAGAGGACTTTTAGATGCTTGACTACTCACTCCTCTTAACGGCTTTTGCAAGAAAACAAAGATAGGGTAACGTGGTCAACATTATTCATTTAGAGCCTAGATACATGGTGTGGATCCCCCCCGGTATAGTAATGTCCAGATTATTGAGGGTCATACAAGTCCGAGAAGAAAAATTCGTTATTCGTGGGTGGGGCTCCGGCTTTCAGCCCGCTTGGTATCTCCACTTTATCTCCAGACAGATCTAAAGGAGAAGGGGGTAAGCTCTCGTGGGCAAAGCGCAAGGAAGGGGGGAAGTTGTACGCACCAAGCAACTTGATTTTGAGTCCAATCTCCGTCAACGCTTGGATGAAATCCGCCGTTTCCTTTGACGAAACATGTCCACTATCCCGCCTGAGCATGTTCAAACCATCGGTCCAGTCCGCCCAGCGTGAGATATCTGGGGCGATCGCGTCGGCGAGCGAGCCCTCCGGTGTGATCAGCGAAAAGGACAGAGGCGACGATATGAGTGGCGTGGCGCCCGCCCCCCCTGAGCCGTCAGACGGCGGTGCGCAATTCGCCGTAGCGATTTCTGTGATGAGCGCGAGATCGAAGCGGTCTGGCAGGTCCTCGAGCCCGCTGCGCACTAGGAACTTGGTGTGGCTGTCAACGTAATGCAGGTGCTTCAGGCTGTTATCCTACACAAATTGCAACGGGCAGAGCGTTATTGTTTGTCTAGACTCGGGGATACGGTTTGTAAGGGGGGATGAAGTGAACAACGCACGAGACGCATAAATCGCCACTGCCGTGCAGGCCGCCGTGGCGCTGGTGCAGAGATAGGGACCGCGTTGAGGAACCATGAACCTTGAAGGAGGCAGTGGATGCGCTGCTGACGCACGAATTCTTTGGATTCTTTGTAAAGTTTCGCGCGCAAGTTGCGCACGGGTATTTTACTTGGTAGATCGTCTTCGTCCTCGAGCTCCTTCATCTGTCGATCCCGCACACCGCGATACTCGCTTTCAGAGAAGTCTTGCACCATCTCATGCCAGGGGCGTAAATGTTCCTGGCGCAGTGCGACCTTCACTCTGCGTGCATGAATTCGTTAATGTGACTTTTTGATGCCCGGGAAGACTTACTGGCTTCGTACAAGGGCTACTACTCTGGCGAAGTCCCCTATTGCAGCGCCGCTCTCATTCCACATCTGGAGGAAAAAATTTGTAGCAAGTGCGTGAACCTTGTAGAAGTTGAGGAAGAAAGGCTGGAAAACAGGAGAAGTCGCATCTGTAAAGTCACTACGTTATCAGGACATCACCAGAATCTTATCGACAGGGAAAACATGCATCCAGGAGCTAATACACCCCAGTACTCTGATAGAAGCTCGACGACCTCGTTCGATGCACGTGCGAGAGGACACCGTCGTTGTGGCGACCGCCAATTTTGCTCCTGTACGACCTTTGAAAAGAAATCTGGATCTGTTTGCACCAAATTTTTCTTGCGTAGCGTGTTAACGCGGTGCTCCTTTATAACAGAGCACAGAACTCACCAGACAGTCAAGCCCCAGTACTCCTACTTCGGTGAACTCGTGGCTGAGGTTCTCTGATGCGAACCCGAGCTGACGCCATTTCAGTGTTGTGCCATCTGGCGCCGTCTCGACTTGCAAACGCGAGTTTGTCCAAATATAATCGAGTGCCACAGCATGTGTTTCCTCAACATCTGGCTCGACGAGTGTCGTCTTCTTGCGATAAACCACGCGTGCCATGTTGCCCTGAAAATCGAGAACACAGGAAGTCAGGTCTTCGACCGTATGCGAGTTCATCAGGCGCTGGGTAAGGATGCCGTCAGTACACGTCGCGCCACAAGGTACAATAGGACTCACAATGATCGCCTTGCGTGTATTAAGCCGCTCTAGCTGTGAAATGAAGACCTCCCACCATGTATCTGTAGCATGCGCCAAAAGGGAATTAATTAACATGACACTAGCGCAATTCTTAGCAATGTTGAGGGCCTTAAGTGAACTCCAGGCACGCACCTATTCAGCGCAAGCGCCGTGTCTGCGGTGCCCAAGCGACTGACCACAGTTTCGAGAAGACCCGGTTCCTTGCGCATCTGCTCGAAGACCACGTCGAATCCATAACGGTAGACAGAGCCAGGGGGTGCCACTGGGGGTGCCCGGCTCGAACTGGCTACAAGAGGACCCGGTGCGCTCGCAGGGTCTGCTTCGACAAGCCGTTTAAGGATGGCGGTGGCAGGACGGCAGACGTTAATAAGAGACTGTGGTGCGGCTATGATCTGAACCACTTTAAAGATGAAACTGCTATCCAGCGTTGCCCAGCCATACTCGAGATCCATCAAGTTTTTCATTGCCGTGAGGGCGTACTATCGCCGAAATAAGTCAGGCCAAACAACGGCACGGGTAAAAATACGTACTGCAAGAGTATTCCCATGGCTAGATGTGATGACGTCAACTAATACGCGAACACCATCGCGTTTGAGAAACTCGTTCGCGAACTCCTCTTCCTGGAGATCTCTTCAGGGATGTTGCACAGTAATAATGAGATGATAATAGCCTACGCGAAGGTAGCGTTGAAGGGAAAAGAGGGCGAGCCGATAGCTCTTTTCCTCACGGAGGAGAAGTTTGTCGTAAATCTCTTGCGCTTCCACGGCTGCAGAATTGACGAGCCTAAAGAGAGAGGGCATGAGGCACGGGTCAAGTTCTGGGATATTCACTACGTACTTCAACTTGGCCTTTGACCTGATCATCTTTCTCAAGTTTTCGTTTGTGACCAACTCGTCATCATCATCTCGGAGGGAGAAGTTGGAAGGGGGCTGTTTTATCTGAAGGTTCGCCACGAGCTGCTTCACGACGTCTGCGACCATCAAGGTTGGGTCGATTCTGACTTTGACGATGCCACCATCCTTAGTAGAAACGCTGTTTGTGGGTATCAGTGTTTTAGGGGAAGCACCGTTGGGAGCACCGCGCAGACGGGACGCGTCTCCGAGACCATTTGAGAGTGAGGACATGTCACAGAACCAAGCGGTGAATTTCACGCTCGTGTGAATAACATTCATTTCCGGCCCGGCCCGGCTCTCCGCCTTACCGCTGACTCCGTCACTCCTCCCATTCCCGATCCCGCCTCCACGATGGCGACCCCGTCTGTCTTACAGCAGACAGACATACTCAACTCTATATTTATCGGTCTTAAGAGCAAATTACCAGAGACTCGCCTTCAGTCCGCTCTCGACCTACGCAGATATGTATGTCTCCGTCCACCCAGATGTTTCGCTCGTGTGCCCAATACACCTTCCCTAGGTCGCCACTAAGGTTGTTGAAATGTCCTCGGACGCCGCAGCGAAATTATGGGAGGACTCTATCAATCAAAGACTGTTTGATCTCGTGCATAGCCCTCACAATCACGATAAATTAGGGGGTATCCTGGCCATCGGTGCGTGTCTTCAGTTTTCTTCGACCCACAACCCTTATCGTCGTAGACCATCTTCTTGACGTGGACGGGGAAGAGACAATTGAATTCAAACAAAATCTTTTTCGCTTCTACAACTATGTCAAGTCTCTTTTACCTAATAGCGACCTCAACGTCATGCTTGCTGCTTCCAAGACCCTCGGACAGATTGCTGAGATCGGTGGCGCTGCTTTTGGTGAACATTTTATGGACTATGAGGTGCCTGCTGCCATAGGTTTGCTGCAAGGCGACAAGCAGGAGCCTGGCAGGTATGCCGGCGTGCTCATTTTGAAGGAACTCGCCCGGAATAGTCCAATCTACTTTCATTCACACATTGATCTCGTCTTTGACAAAATCCTTATGCCTCTTCGGGACCCGCGTGTGATTGTCAGAGAGGGTGCAGCGGAACTTCTCGCCGCGTGTCTTGAAATTATTGCCCAGAGGGAACGTCAGGGAAGGAGTCTCCATCTCACTAAGATCCTCAACGATGCCCAGGCCGGACTCAAGACGAATCAACCCGAGATCATTCATGGTTCATTGCTTACATACCGGGAGCTTCTACTTCATGGTGGCATGGTGAGCCCATCTACTTTATGCGATTCACTCCAATTCTCAGCTGTCTCAGTTCATGCGCGAAAATTTCATGGACACAGCGGAGAGCATCTTGCGCTTTCGGACCTCCCGGGATCCCTTAGTGCGGAAAATGGTCATTACCCTTATTCCTACCCTTGCCGTATACGATACACAAACGTTCAGCGAACACTTCCTCCACAAGGCGATGGGCCATCTCCTTACTCTTCTCAGCAAATCTCACGAGCGTTCGTTCGGTGTGTCTGATCTCTCGGCCCACTACCCCTATTCTGACCGCATTTCTTGAAGCTTTCATCGCCATTGGACACATCGCAAAGGCCGTTGGCAGTGACATGAAACCATTTCTTGACTCAATCATGCAGCAGGTTAAGCTTGGCCTGCAGAACAGAGGGTAGGGAACAGATATCCACGCTGATGTCTGCCATTTCTCATTATGTGCTAGGAAGAAGGCACCATCCGAAGAACCCATGTTTCAATGTGTTGGGATGTTGGCTGCAGCCGTTGGCCCCAACTTAACCAAGCTCTTACATGACCAGCTCGACCTGATGTTTGCGTGCGGACTGAGTGAACCTCTTCATCATGCACTAATAGAAATTGCGAAGAACATCCCCCCTCTCTTAAAGACCATACAAGGTTACCCTTATACATACCTGTCTTCTTGATTTAATTTGATTTAATTTCATTCCTCAGATCGTCTCCTGGACATGCTGTCGATGATCCTTAGTGACTGTCCTTACAAACCCCTTGGTGCACCACCAGTGCTCGTGAGAGGAAATATTTCTACAATCTCCAGAGATCTGAATGCGTCTCAGGTAGGGAATACTTTACTGAACGCTACGAGGGGCTAATATGACTGCTAGGGCGCTGGAACAACAAAGAGCCCTGAGCTGATTACCCTAGCGCTCACCATCCTCGGCGAATTCGATTTCACTGGTATATTCCTATATGCTATCAGTTTTGGGGGATGTTTACCCTAGTCATAGGGCACGTTCTCAACGAATTCGTGCGTAACTGTGCACTTCCGTATCTCGAGGAAGACCATCTAGAAGTGCGGAAGGCAGCGGCCCTAACATGCTGCAGTGTCTTTAGGCGTGATCCTATCGGCTTTCAAGGCAGCAATAACTCCATCGAGATCATCAGCGATGTCATCGACAAGCTGCTCACAGTGGGTATCGCTGACCCAGGTTCGTCGCCATTTGCGACGGCACTATGGATAAGCTGATTGCCCATGTTCAGACGCAACCATCCGGCAAGCTGTTCTGGCAAATTTGCATGAACAATTCGACAAGCACCTGGCACAGGCGGAAAATGTCCGATCCCTTTTCATAGCGCTGAATGACGAGGTCTTTGAGAACCGCGAGACAGCGGTCGGCCTTATTGGTCGCCTCGCACTCCACAATCCGGCTTACGTCATGCCCTCGCTTCGCAAATCACTCATACAGTTACTCACAGAACTTGAATACTCAACCGTTACGTGAGTTTGTCTATTTCCAACTGTGCCCAACCCCGGTTGAAGACACGATACGCAGACGCAATCGCGAAGAATGCACGAGGTTATTGACACTTCTCGTGAGCGCGACACAGCGCTTAATTAAGCCCTATGCGCTCCCCATGCTTCGTGTTCTTCTACTCAAAGCCAATGATTCCAACTCCACTGTTGCTGCCAACGTGTTGATGTGTCTTGGCGAGCTGGCCTGCGTCGGCGGAGAGGACGCGATTCCTCACGTTCCCGAATTAATGGAGATCATCCTTGCAAAGCTGGCCGACCCGAGCATCGCGAAGCGCGATGCTGCCCTGCACGCACTTGGGCAGGTGTGCTCGAGTGCGGGGTATGTCATACAACCGCTAGTAGAATATCCTCAGCTGTTGCAGATATTTGGGAGGATATTAAAGAGCGAGTCAAATTCGTCAGTGCGACGGGAAGTCATAAAGGTACTCGGGATTATCGGTGCACTTGATCCTTACAGACGCAAGGTACGTCATATTGTACTCAAGCGGGGAGAATCGAAATCTGACATTACCACAGACCAAGCCTGACGAAGAGCCGAACGAGGCCCAAACCCCCGCTGCAGCGGCGATTAATCTCACATATACGACATCCTCGGCTTCGGATGACTACTATCAGACAGTGGTCATCAACGCACTGCTCGGCATCCTGAAGGACCAGTCATTGAGCAGCCAGCACCACACCGTCATTGAAGCTATAATGTCCATATTCAAGACGCAAGGCCTCAAATGCGTGACATTTTTACCCCAGGTAAGAGAGTGCAGTATGTAACACAGGTGTCAGCTCAACTTACGATTCACCTAGATCATTCCGGCGTTTGCGGCTGTGACTCGCAGTTCTGCAGCACGCTTGCAAGAATTTCACCTGCAGCAGCTCGCCATCCTCATTGGCATTATCAAACAACATGTCCGCAAGTATATGCCCGATATCTTTGCGCTCGTGACGGATCTTTGGGAAAACCAGTCATTGCAACTTCCACTTGTGTCACTCATCGAATCACTCGGCAAAGCCCTAGACGCGGAATTCAGACCGTTCCTGCCAACGATCCTGCCCCTGATCTTGAAGGTATTCGACGGGGAATTGAACGACAAGCGCTCGGCAACGCAAATCAAGGTGTTTGACGCGTTCTTGACGTTCGGCTCGAACATCGAGGAATATTTGCATCTTGTCATCCCCATAATCGTGAGAACGTATGAACGAACTGACTCATCAACGGCGCTCCGTAAGCGCGCGATCGTTACGATAGATGGACTTTCAAGTCGAGTTAATTTCTCGGACCACGCATCGCGCATTATCCATCCGCTTGTGCGAGTACTGACGTCTTCGAACAACGAATTGAGGATGGCCGTGCTCGACACCCTGTGTTCTCTACTTGTCCAGCTGGGATCAGATTTTGCCATATTTGTGCCTACTATAAACAAAGTACCGTTCTTACATTGTCGGGCAAATTTGTACGTGCTGATGAGGCGTACAGGCACTACTACGTCACAGAATCCCTCACCCCAAGTATGAGAGTCTCGTATCGAAGTTGCTCAATGGAGAGCGCCTGCCTCAAGAGCTAGGAACATTGGAGTACATGTGGGTGACATTTTTGGTTGAGAAATTCTCACTCAGAAATCATTGTAGCATGAACGAGAGCAACAAAGCGCCAGAATTCTCTGCTCCTGCAGAGGCCGCCAAGATGACCGTCAATCAACAACATCTGAAGCAGGCATGGGACACATCGCAGGTCTCAACCAGAGAAGACTGGTTGGGATGGATGCATCGCCTCTCGGTAGAATTTATGAAGGAGTCGCCTTCTCATGCTTTGCGCGCTTGCATGAGCCTCGTTGATGTCCATCCGCCTCTGGCAAAGGAACTATTCAACGCGGCTTTCATCTCGTGCTGGCGAGATCTCTACGAACAATACCAGGTATGTTGTTATATATAATTCCAGAAGTGTTCCCTCAACAAGTTCACGGTCACAGGAAGATCTTGTTCGCGCAATCGATTATGCTATCACGTCACCGACAGCACCATCAGAACTGATACACCGGTTGTTGAACTTGTGCGAGTTCATGGAACATGAAGACCAGCGCCTCCCGATCGAGAACAGCATCCTTGGAGAGTATGCTCTCAAGTACCATGCCTACGCCAAGGCGCTGCATTACAAAGAACTTGAGTTTTTCACGGAGACATCGCCATCGATCATTGAGGCTTTGATCGGTATCAACACGAAGCTACAGCAGTCGGATGCAGCATGGGGTACACTCCTCGTCGCGCGCGAACAATATGATATCACAAAGCACGACCAATGGTATGAAAGGCTCGGTCGGTGGCAGGAAGCCCTCCGCACATACGAACGCAGGGAGCAAGAGGACCCAGGAAATCCGGATATTGCGATCGGCCGGATGAAGTGCTTGCATGCGCTTGGCGAATGGGACCAGCTCGCAGGGCAGGTTGAAGAGTACTGGGCGAGTGCGACACCAGAAGAGCGCCGTGAGATCGCGCCGATGGCGGCAGCCGCTGCGTGGTCGCTGAACGATTGGGACTCCATGGACAACTACATCGCCACCATGAAGGCCGAGTCGACAGACCGCGCATTCTATCGTGCCATTCTGTCGGTGCATCAGAACCAGTTCCCCAAGGCGCTAACGCAGATCACCAAAGCACGAGACTTACTCGATCCGGAGCTCACCGGGCTCATTGGCGAAAGTTATGGGAGGTCGTACAAGTGAGCCTGACGAAACTCGAAATCTGATTTCCACGTCTAAATTTTGCTGTAGCGTGATGGTCAGGGCTCAGATGCTTTCAGAGCTGGAAGAGATTATCGCCTACAAACAGTTCGCCGACCAGCCAGAGCGTCAACAGACTATTAGGAAAACTTGGGTCAAAAGGTTTGCTCGCTTTATCTGTCCTTCTCCCTCTGCTTAAAGTAGCCCAGACTTCAGGGGTGTCAGCCTGATGTAGAGGTCTGGCAAAGAATTCTGCAAGTGCGAACGCTAGTTTTGAGCCCGGATGATGACCCGGCTATGTGGATCAAATTCGCCAACCTCTGTCGAAAGTCTGAACGCATGTTACTCGCTGAAAAGACAATCAATTCACTGCTATCTCAAGAAAGGGTGCGCATTTCCCGAAAGCCAAAGCAAATGTACTGACTGGCTTTTCTATATCCAGCACCAGAAAGCTCCTCCAAATGTGGTTTATGCCCAGCTCAAATATATGTGGGCATCAGGGTCTAAAGAGGATAGCTTGAACTTCCTTCGCACGTTTGCAACCAATCTATCGAGAGACTTGGAGGCCGAGACGACACAGCGAGGACAGCGATCGAGTGTATCAAAACAGAAGCTCGACGAGCTCGCACGGCTTCTGGCACGCTGCTATTTTAAACAAGGCGAATGGCAAATGGAACTTTCGGATAGCTGGACAACGGTTCGTGGAACATGTACTTTAGTTCCGGCATTGACTTATATAGATACTCACAGCGAAACGTCAAAGATATCCTCCACTCATACCTCCTTGCGACGCATTTCGACCCCAACTGGTATAAGGCATGGCACACCTGGGCCTTAGCCAACTTTGAAGTCGTCAACCATCTTCTCAACCAAGCCGAAGCGAAGGCTGCGGACGTCATGGGTACTACTTTAGTCCCACATATCATCCCTGCCGTGCAAGGTAACATTTATTCGCGGGTTCATGTCGCACTGATCAAATCTTGCGTCCAAGGTTTCTTCCGTTCGATCGCCCTACGCGGCGAGAATTCTCTACAGGATACCCTCCGACTGTTGACTCTTTGGTTCAAATTTGGGGCGCAAGACGAAGTCAGCCATGCGATCGCCAGCGGGTTCAGCACAGTCGAAGTAGACACATGGCTTGAAGTGATCCCTCAGGTATACCTTCGAGTTGATCATTCCCGGTCCCACTCACCTGCGTTGCACAGATCATTGCGCGCATCCAGACCCCTAACACGAACATCAGGAGGAACATCACAAGTTTACTTACGGATGTTGGCAAGCACCATCCTCAAGCACTGATTTACCCTCTCACTGTGGCGTCCAAGTCTCCAAGTGCTCTACGAAAAGATGCTGCGCTCGCCATCATGGACCGCATGAAGCAGCATAGCCCGGTCATTGTCGAGCAGGTGCGTTCACGCGTTTGAGCGGAGACATTTATAAATTCCTTTTTGATAGGCTCGCGTCGTCAGTCATGAGTTAATACGTGTCGCTATTCTCTGGCATGAACAATGGCATGAGAAGCTGGAAGAGGCATCCCGTCAGTACTATACCGAGCACAACCCAGAAGGCATGATTGCCGCGCTTGAGCCACTTCACGAAGAGCTAGAGAGGGTTGGTTCTCGCTCGGAAAACGCCTATCTAATGGATGCTTACTCGTCCACTTTAGGGACCCCAGACTGCGCGAGAAACGTCGTTCATCCAAGCATTTGGTCGTGAGCTTCATGAGGCGAGAGAAGCGACTCGTCGATATCAGAAATATGGCGAAATCAAAGATCTTGATAACGCGTGGGATATCTATTTTGCGGTGAGAAAGCTCCCATCCCCCACTACGCAACACATTTACTGTTTTTATGAAGGTCTTCAAGAAGGTCGAGAAACAGCTTCCGCAATTGACCACTCTCGACTTGCAGTATGTTTCACCAGAACTCTTGAAGGCACGTAATCTGGAGCTAGCTGTGCCGGGTACGTGCCACGAAGAAACGAGTTCTTCCCGATGTTCATCCTAGATTACAGGGACATATCAGAGCGGAAAGGAAACCATTACAATTACAAACTTTGCGCCTAAGCTTTCAATCATCATATCGAAGCAACGACCCCGACGCCTCTATCTCAAAGGCAGCGACGGAAAGGAATATCAGTACGTCTTAAAGGGTACGTACGAATTGTGAAATATTTGGCCCATTTTAGGCTCACGAGACGTCTATGTTCTAAAGGTCACGAAGATCTTCGTCAAGACGAGCGCGTCATGCAGTTGTTCAGTCTCGTGAATACGCTTCTATCGGAGGACACAGACAGCTTCAAGCGCCATCTTCATATCCAACCATTTCCTGTCATACCGCTGGGTCCTCATGCCGGCCTTCTTGGTTGGGTCCACGATAGTGACACGCTACACGTCTTGGTTCGCGACTATCGTGAATCACGCAAGGTGCTTTTGAACATCGAATACCGACTAATGCTGCAGGCAAGTCGATTTTCCTGGTTCCCCATCGCATATATAATAACCCCTTATAGATGGCGCCAGACTATGAAAACCTCATGCTTTTACAGAAGATCGAGGTATTCGAGTACGCCCTTGAGAACACTACAGGCCAAGATTTGTATCGAGTTCTATGGCTGAAGAGTATCAATTCCGAGCACTGGCTCGAGCGTCGCGCGACTTTCACCCGATCTTTGGCTGTCAACAGCATGGTCGGCCACATTCTAGGGCTAGGCGACCGCCACCCGTCAAATCTCATGCTTGAGCGCAAGACAGGAAAGGTGGTGCATATAGATTTTGGCGACTGCTTTGAGGTAGCGATGCATCGCGAGAAGTTCCCTGAAAAAATACCATTCCGGCTTACACGAATGCTCACACACGCGATGGAGGTAGGCTGAATCTCCCCTTTTTCGATGGTATGACCTGAGGCCCCACAGGTCAGCGGTATAGAGGGAAGCTATAGAAACACCTGCGAGATCTCCATGCGGGTCCTGCGTGACAACAAAGAATCTCTGATGGCAGTCCTGGAGGCATTCGTCTATGACCCTCTGATTAACTGGAGATTGATGCCAACGAAGGGTGATACCCGGCGCCCCCCTGGTGAGCAGCTTTCCATTCAAGCGGAAATGTCACCTTCCTCACATACGAGGCAGGTGACTCGTCACGAACGTCAGATTTATCTCGCGTCAATGCATACGTCCAAGAACCCCTTCGCAAGTTGAAGGCTGACGAAAACACTATCCTTAACGGTACGCAGGATATTTCATAATGATAATCTTGTCTTGCTTACTCTCAGTTCTATACTGCAGAGGCCCAAGAGCGCAACGATCGGGCATTGGCAGTATTGAATCGAGTACAACACAAACTGACAGGTTCGTGCCTTCTTCCTATCCTGTGACAGGAACAGGGGTAACGGGTCTTCAGGTCGCGATTTCAACCCTAATGTTGTCCTGTCAGTCCAAGCTCAGGTCGACAAACTGATCTTACAAGCAACCTCGCTGGAAAACCTCTGCCAGTGCTTCTCGGGATGGTATGATCCTTGTGCTAGCTTCAGCTGCTCGTACTGATCCTAAAGAATTAGGTGCGCGTTCTGGTAAACTGTGCATCCCCCACCGGCGACCCCATAACCCCGTTAGCTCTATATCTCTGTCCCTCATCTCTTATTTGCTATCTAGATTGTAACCTGGGCTCGCTTACTGTGATTCTTACCCCTGTATTTCCAATTATGCATATACAATAAACAAGTTCCACAAACACAAACATTGTCACGGAAGCGAACTGAGGGCGAAACTTCTTCAAAAAAACAATATACTGCATCACAGCAGAAAAAGTAAAAATAGGGCCTGGCCGGGAATTGAACCCGGGACCTCCTCCAAATTCTGCCCGAAGAAGGAATCATGCTACTAGACCATCAGGCCTAAATTTGGGCCTGACCGGGAATTGAACCCGGGACCTCCTCCAACTTGCATCCCTAAGAAGGAATCATACTACTAGACCACCAGGCCTTAGGTTTCAGATCCAACTTGAGACTACATAACCCACATCTTTAGACGTTAGTGGCCCAGATATGGGAAACCGAATAGCGGTCTCCTTCGGGCAAAACTTTCAAGTTGCCCAAATTACCTTTCGATCCCCATCGTACTACAGTATCCCCCTTTAACCCTCTATTATCTTTCCAACTTTGGGATTTGTAGATTTTTTAGGGTGGTGAATAAAATTTATCAATTTCATAGATCATCGAAACCGGATTCGGTTCGAAACAATCACCCTCGTCGCGCCCATTACCTTGAACCCACCTTGTTTATTGTTCATGGCTCCTTCCTTATCGTATTTCATAAAGGTGGGCAAAGCTTATGTTCAATTGCGCTCATTTCCATGTCCGATGTATACGTATTCATCCTGGGCCGTGGGGCACGGCTATGAATAAAAACGCCAGTTCCGCAGATAGCCGCCCATCACCCACGTACTATTCACGTATTAACTCTGATCGAGTCAGGACGCACTTTGAAAAAAAATCCACACGGTAACTTTCGGTTTCGTAGTTCAATCAATACAACACAACACAGTACAGTATAGACACACCACAATCTTAGGTTTTGTTCACCCCGTCCCCGATGTACCCCTCCCACGCCCCGCATAGCCAATCCTGAATATTCTGCCAGCAAATCCAAGCACGCCAGCGTCTGATGGGGCTGATGGCTCATTCCGACTCCCAGATGGCGCTTCATCGCCAGTGAAATGTCTGAACTGTCCAAACCCAGGTATAGAAGGTTCGCCTTCGGTGGAGGCGTTGTCGTCATGCACCTCTTTCTCGGGCTAGAGAATGTCACACATCAACTATGCCATCCATGATCTTCAAAGGGGGGAGCTAACCTCCAAGCAAACGACCAACGCGCCGGTATGCCATCCCGCTGCAGTGGCAGCGAAGCAAAACCTTCTACCACCTGGGTTCGGCCCATGGTTAAAATGCACCGGGGAAGGCGAGGCCACTCTCGGTGGTTCAAGAGGGCCCCACTGTGACCGACGCGACTGGATAAGGTGCAACTCTGCCGAATATCCGCCGGGTGTGCCCAAAGGGAGCTCAGTGGGCACTCCAAGCCCTAGTGCCCCATGAGAGTATTGCCCCCATGTAAGTAGCTGTCCGTCAGCGGTGAGAGCACCATAGTGATAATCTCCAAGCACAGTAGAAATCACAGAACGATTTTGTAGTTCGGGAATAATCTTCGGCTGGGATTCTTCATTGGTACGTACGTCACCCATCAATATGATAGAGCTTGAAGCGGTTGAATATGCGACGAAGGTCTCGAAGTGTGCCGTAATCTAGGGAATTCTGTCAAAATCAAGGAATATCAGCAGGAACGTGCCATGTCTTACATGCGTGATACGCAATGAGGTCGGGGCTTGCAAACCAGTGTCTTCGTCTTGGAAAGCGGGGTGCGCTGCAACTTTGGAAAGTTCGCTGAAGTTCTTCAACTACAACACATGTCAGCTTGAGTATAACATAGATGCAGGGTGACTAACGTATTGCCAGCGCGTCGTCCCGTCAAAGCTATCTTCATTTGACAAATCTCCGAACTTTAAGACATGTCCTTTGTTGGTCAGACCGATGATATGATTATCGAATGCCGCTATCTTGATCAAGGTCGTCGCCTCCGACCTTTCTTCCTGTGACACCCCCGTGCTTTCGAGGTCCGGCAGCTGAGGTATAGGGGGTATCCGCAGAGGATCAGCTCGCAAAGACCAGGTGACACAAGGGATGCGGTGGCCCTCGGTGCCATAAACGTTACAATCTCCCCTTTCATCCATAGCAGCGTTTTCTTCATCGTAAACTCGGCCGATCTCGCCAGAGGAAGGCCAGAAGACGAGAACATCACCAGACTGGGTCAAGATGGAAGAATACGACCAACCGCACTCCGCTTGGTTAGGTGTAGTTTCCGGTGAAGTGCAGTCCAGCATTGGAGAATCGAGTCTGAATGGGCGACCCCAGCTAACAAATGTCCATATTTGATTCTTCGAATCAAGAGCCATAGTGTGCAGCCTACCACAGCTAGAACGAGTCTCATTAGAGGGCCAGTGGCGTGTTGCAGATATACGCATAGACGCACCTGACAGTGCGAATGGGATTCGGCATGAGGAGCTTATGGGGTTCAGGTGCTGGTTTGTACTTCATAGCAAAGCCTTCGTTAATGAGAGCTGGGCTCTCGCCGTCCAAGGTACCTTGGAACACGTTAGGACTTTCGTCCATATGATCGCATCAACTCGGCCTACCCCAGACAAACATCGATCCTTCCGTATCGATGGCGTGGAAGGACCTGTGGCAAATTGAAGGCTACAGTGGCTTCAAGTTGGATTGCGAATCAAGGACTTACATTCCACCTGCGACGAGACTCACGATCCGAGATCCGGGAATCTTCACTTCTATTGGGTACGGAATACCTCGCCCAAGATTATGCGGGATGTTTTTCAAGCCGAGTCTACCATTCGCGCGCTGACTGCAAAGAAAACGCGTCACGACTTGAGAGAGTGGTGGACAAGCGTGATGACAGACCCCCAAACAAAAATCCTTGGATGCCTTAGACCCCTGTATAGGTTCTTCCAACCCGACTGGCGAGCTGTCTCTTGACTGGTGAAGTTAAAGTCTGCCTGGCATCTTCTCCTCCAGAATGTCTCGTCCGCGCAGACTGCGGCAAAGAGCTTGTTTGTAGATCCCAGGCTTAAAACATCGCGCAAATCTGCTAAGGGAAGCAGATTATCAAGAAAGACTTCAACTGGGACATCCGCGATATGCATCGCTGGAATCGCGATGTAGTAGTGTCCTGCGACGTTGGATCAATCGATTCTGCGCCCCGTCTACGTCATCTCCTAGGAATTACGGCAAATGTTAAATAACCAACTCCGACTTATATCCCGCCTTATCTTCTCAGTAATTTTTATTATCTTTTTTGGTAACTCATCGGATCAATCCGATTCAATCGTACTCACTTTTTGATCATCATCCACCCACCCCCAAACCTTTTTTTCCTTTATTTTCTTGCGTTTTTTTCGGGCCATTCGAAATCGGGAAATTGATCTGATCTGGCCAGTTGGTGTTGACAACAAGCTCACGCCGGCGTGAGCCGACGACAAGCGGCGCGCGGAAGGGCGCTCTCAACCAAAATAGATATCACTTGTGCGTCTGACAGTGGCCCACCCGTGCCTGGGCCCTCGCCCTGAATGTCGATAGTGTACGTTGAGTCGGAGCGGACGGAGCCAATACAGTACCGTATGCCTGCTTTTCTCGGACGGTGTGCCTAACAGTTGTCGTTCCTCGCCCTTTACCCGTGATAAACAGCGCATTTCTTCCGTCATCTGGATCTCTCTCTTGGGGGGGAATGTTATAATGAAAGGACAGGAAGCCCCTTGATTTTGATATATGTCCCATTACCCAACCTCAAATGTTGCAGGGCCCCAGCCGAATATTCCATGGTGCCAGCTCCCAGCATCCCCAAACTTTATTCTCGCGTGACCTCCAGTAACCCATTCCGGGTGCTTTCGTTTCCTCTCAACAGATTGAACCTAGGGACCAGCCCAGTATATCAGGGTCCTCTATAATCCGACCCTTAATTAAGTCTACCAGCTGACACGGTGGAGATAGCGGCTGGCGCCTAAGATGCGCCCAACAGCGTAACTGTAGAGTCTGAGAGTCTGGACCCCAATTATCCTGTGCTGGCAATAACGTGCGGCGCCTTTGGAGATTTGGCGTCTGGATGTTATGCGCGACTTTGCGCCGCATCGTCCATATTGAGACAATCCAGAGGACCATTGGGGAAGTATGTTTCTTACAATTTTGTCGGGCACTTACGTCTTGCCTTGCACAGTTTTGAGACGCAGCACAACGCAGCGTCAATCATATCTCCCTTCAGTCGTCGGCCTCGACCAGTGCAATTGGAGTGCTTCGATTTGATCCGAGTAACTCCTTGGAGGGCGCCGATGCAATTGTCTCCTTTGGCAAACGAACGTTGCAACTGCGCATGCACAAACCTTAGTATCGTCTTCCCCGTACATAACATTTCACATTGCGTTCAAAAATTCTTCATTCCAGCGTCCACCAGCATCAGCATCAGACAATATCCATTTTTCGATCATCACATGCGGACTCGATGAGCGCAATCAGTGAATTGTCGTATACAAGATCGGTGTCGGAGGCACGGAGTATTTTACTCCGAAAATTACCACATGCGGAACCACTGGCGGTCATGGTCCGGTCCTCTCTATCGTCGCTTCACCCAATGCAGTACTCGCACAGATACCAATATAAACGACTATGACAGCCAGATTTTTTCTTGATTTAGGATTACTAGTACACCCTTTGCCCAAGTGCCAACGTACAGATGCATTCTCGACTTCCAGTTGTTGTACAGTACAATGCCAACTTTTGCGTAATCAAAGGGGAGGCATGGTGACGATGAATCCGATACTTGAATTTATGTCATCTATCGTAGTTCCGATCCCAGCAGTCATCGTGACGATCATACAGCCACGTACGTACGGGGTACTGTACTCGCCCCTGCTCCTGACTGTTTATACGTGATCTCTTCGTCCCCACGAAGGCTGAGGTACTCGTACACCTTAACCATGGAGCACAATCTACATACCCGGAGACTACAAATCTCCTGGAGATCTCACGAGGGTCGACTCCCAGTACACAAGTCCATCAATCATGCGGCGCTCGCTCTCACGCCGCCACTCCATCTACAGTACGGACTCAGAGCGCTGCCGTCACCAGAGCCGAGTGGAGAAATTTTGACCCTTTATTTGTTCTGTTATGTGCCCATCGACGGGCTGGCATGCCCGAAAAAAAGGAGTGAGGGTGATGCACAGCCTGATGCTGACAGCTGCGTGATTGATAGTCAAAGTCAGAGCGGCTGAGATGTACTGTACACTCTGCGGCATCGCACACGCCTGGCGCCGGAATCTGGACTTCCGAAGCACTCTCGGCGCCAAGTAGCCGTCACCTGAGTGGAGAGGCGTGGCCGCGTGAACAAATGTACGAGCGGCGCGGAACCGAATTCGCGAACATGCAGGGGTGCAAGTTGCAGATGACCAGCCAAGCAGTGCATTACGTTATTTCACTACCGCCCTCTTCCGTAATTGATGCACATCGAGACCATTCTCATACTTATGACGATATTGCATTGTACGAAATTTGTCTGTGAGCTGTGAGTTATGCTCGGCGATCCCGGTTGACATCCCGCGTCATGAGTGGGTCATTCGAAAAAGTGAAGATAAAAGAAAAACATACGAGAAACAGCTCGATTGACCAGAAAAAAATATGCAGTCTGATCGTGATCTGAGATCATAGACGCTGTTGCCGCGCGCAGCTGGTGCAGCAGAGGGCATCTAGATGTAGCGTATATGTTTTGATAAACTTGCAGTGAAGCGAGAGCCTAGAAGCAGAGAACGCAGGCTGGGAAGGGCCAGTGGATCGACGGCGAGTGACAAATCCGGGAGTATCTGCCCCAGGAGAATGTCAACCTTCGGGTGTCGAGGGTGTCTCTAATAGCCTCGTGTCCCACAGCCGTGGGTCAGTTTGAAGAGAGATCTTCATCAGAACATAGGTCTATGGGAAAGCGCTGGAAATCAGATGATCTGGAGGGGAGAGGGAAAAAAGAGGTTGATAGCAGCGGCAGTTGAAAATCCGTGTAAAATGCTGAGGAGGTCCTGGATCCTGGACCATCATCGCCTGTCTGGGATATATCTCTTTCACCTCATGACTGGATCCCGTGGTAACAGACGGCCAACAGTAGCAATATTGGGCACCACGGACATTGATGCATGATACTTCGAAACCTTGTCATCGCTCCAACTCTCTGAGGTTTACGTGACCATGCCAGCAGTGCCGCTACGATCGAGGTAACGTTACCTGCCCCTTCGTTCTCCTTGCTCCTTGCAACGGGCCTTCCGAGTCATCCGTGTCCATCTGCAAGAGGAATCAACACCATCCGTATTTACGACGGTTCTGGATTCGGCCGCCTTTCAGGTTGACTAACTCATGAATTTGACTTGGTGCTCTTCTTGTAGTGTAGCGCCCTGGGAGAAATAAGATCCCTCGGGGCATGGGCATGTGCATGGCATCGAACAGATGAGTTACCGGCGCGAGCGGAGTGGGATGGTGTCCTGTTTTGTGTGTCATGATCCTCCGAACGAACACAGCATGGGGCTGACGCGGCGTCCTGTTCAGTGCTTGCACGCGCTCACCAACCTCCCATGGCATGCGCATTCCCACTCCCTTCAGCTTTCCTTTTTCTTTTTACCACGCCGTGGCAACGTTGCGCAACATGGGTTTCCTCAAACGGTAAATCTGCCGCTGTGAAGTCGGACTTTTCGCTTGAAGGGACACGCGTCTGAATTAGCAAGAAGACTCCAGGACAACGGTGCCGACCCGTGCCATGCCGGCATCAGATCGACAGTCTGGCTTTCATCATTCCTTTTTAGAGCCCATCCTTTTGTTTTTTCCCCGGCCCGGCACCCTCTGCGGCTTCGGGCGCTCCTCTCTTATTGGTCACCGGCCCCCTGCTTCAAATGTTGTTTCAGGGTCTCTGCCTCGACGTTATTAATGTGCTTGTCTGTGGCTCTGAACTAGCACATCTACCCTCGTTTTATCTGCTAACCCGTTTCTTGTCCTTTCTTCCAAGTGACATCAACGTATCAACGGTCGACGTCCAGACCCCATAGGCGATCCCTGAGCGCTCCGACCCGTGTGGCCTCCACAAATCCTAACGTATTCAGTTCCCTGCTGTACGAACCTGCCTTTTTTTACGTACCTTTTTTATTTATTTAATTCCATATGGGCCACAGTTTGAAGACGGCATGAGTCCAGAGCATTTGATACACCAGCTGCTCGAAAGAGAGTCTTCACAGAGGTCACATTATGAGAGGTACGCAATTGCCATTACGCCCACGCATCAAAACTGCGTGCAATTTTACTCTCTACCTCTCCCAGCTGTCATGGAATCCAGACAACTAACAACAAATATTTCGTAACTCCTTTGGACGCAAGCTGAACAACAACATAAAAAAAAAAACGCATCCTGTCCGACTTTCATCCATCATTTTATTGATCGACGTCTGCCAAATGGACTCATCGAGTCGGCCTCGCCCAGGCTTGATGCTACCGCCCATCTGGAGCGCGGTCGGCCCAAGTGTGCCGACTGGTCGACAATGCACCCATCCGCGCGCCACGATCAACTACCGATCAAATTTGTAGCCGCCCAGTTCCTCCCCGGGGCCGGGCCTCTTGTTCTTGTACCAGTGGCGCCATCTCGACATCAGACAGACAGACAGCTTCAATTCAGTCAGATAATTATGGAATTGAAAAGATAGTTGGTAGTCCGCAATTTGTTCAATTCCCCTTTTGCTCGTCTAAGGGTGCAGTAAGTTCCGGATCGTCGAATTACTGTAAAAAAAGAAAACAAAAAAGAAAGTTCGGAGAAAAACGGGGGGACACACTGGGGCTCTTCCCCCGTCACAATGTGACGCATGTACTCCCTTCGTTTTCCCTCGTGTTTTACGTTACGCTCAGGGTGCCAAATTTTTAAAAACTCCCATAACGTGGCTCCAATCCTGGACGAACAAACCAACCAAAAAGATATGACGTTAGTTACACTGACTGTACGACAGACAGAGGAACAGGTCGTTCCTTTCTAGCGGAGTTAACTGTCCTCTTTTCAAATCGTTTAAACGGGGTTCGAAGGCAATGTCATCGTTCAACATTATTCCACCAAAACCCCCTTTCCACGGGAGGTGGACGGCGCGCAGGCGGTGTGCGAAAATGAAGTTTTCGCCCCCACACGCGTCTGTTTGACAGCTGGCACTGGATGACGTGGACGCGCGAGGAGGGTCCGAGGGACGCGTCTCGCGAATGGACCATGCCACATGCACACCTTACTCATACTGTAGGCATCTCACGCGCCATGTGTCACGTTGAGATGTAAACATCCTCAGTTGTGATATGGCGATACCGCTTGCGAAAGAGGTGTGAATTCCACTCATCTACGTGCATTTAATTCTCGGAGTTGGGATATTTTAAGAAGTCCACTCGGCAATGACGTCGCGATCATCACAGGATCATGTTGACGGTACAAGATGAATGTATATGTATTCTGCCAGCACGGGAGGCTTTGAATCAATTGAATAATTAATATACATGACAACAACGGCGCAGCCAGGAAGTTATAGGGCGAGTAAGTGTAATGGAGTGTATAGACGAGAACTATGTGCAGCATATCATAACATAAAGTTGCGCAAGGGAAACGATGAACTTGTGATGAGAGCGATGTGTGCTGTTAAAATGGCAATAGGGTACACTAGTCGGTGCACGAGTTGAATGAGTGGTAATGGCGTAGAGTATGGATGGTGCGGTCTTGCGAGGAGAGGGTGTTAGGTGAATTTGTGATGACCAAAAAGTAGCTGTGGTCACAAAGCCCATCAACAGAGGTGTGGGCCAAATAGTTGAATGCACGAGTTTGCGAAAAGGGGGGCCAGTCACAATTAGTGCTGCTGCTCGGTCCAGAATTGTTGCTTGCTGTCATATTCTTCCTCATACTCATGTTCAACAGTTGATGGCTGGTAGCCCGGAAGAGGTGTCAGAAGAGTGCTGTCTGGGGGAAGTGTGTTCACACGTTCCTGGGGTTGAGGTTGAGGTTGAGGTTGCATATAGGACGGGGACACCTCATATGAGGGTACCGGCCGTGAGTGAGGAAGAGATGGTGGTGTCCAGGATTGTCCCTGACGCTCCCTCTCGTAGTCATAAGCACCCTGCGCCGGTAAGTGACCATGGCTGGGAGTAGGACCGCCCTGCTGGGGAGGAGTGCCCTCGTATTGTGTGGACTGATCAGGCCATGAAGAAGGTATGGGTGTAGTAGGTCCAACGGGGTAGAGCGAATGAGCTGCACCCGAGATCGGGTAACCATATGGCTGCAGTGGCTGTGGGCGCATTGACGAAGTTTCAGTACTTATCGGGTACCTCGGCATCGCTTCGCCAGCAGCAACCTGTTGTTCCATATCAGGACCGGGCATCCCTGGACCGTAAAGCTGTTGTCTTCCATATGCCGAGGGCCTGGGCTGCCGCTCGTAGGATTGAGGAGGGTACTGCAGGGTTGGTTCTGAGCGCATATTATTAAAACGCTCCTCAACCCTCTCAATCCGCGAGATACGTTCTGATTCGTCCTTCTTGGCCTTGCGCCATTGCTTCCTGAGCTCCTTGAATTCTGTCCCGATTGCCGGAGATTAGATGGTCCAGTTTTAGTCTCTAGAGAATGCCGTGAATCTCACCGGTCGGAGTTCGTTTACTCCCATGGCGCTGCATGACGATATGGGCATTGAGGTGATTAAGGGTACCATAGCTTTTTGTACAGCCTGTCCAAGAGCAGTGATACAGACGCTCAATCTCATCGTAACGGCGGCGCGGACGCTTTCTGACTGCATTTCCAGGAAGAGAAACAAACGAGTATGTCTTGGATGCAGACGCATCATGGGGTACAGCATCCAGTTCTTCTTCTGAAGCCGCTTGACGGGTGATTGGGACAAGGGACGAAGTAGGTGAATGCAGGCGGGTTTGTGTAGTCTCCGAGTGGAGAAGAGGATCACCGCCCGAAGATCTAGATCGCGTTGCGATGTTTTGTTCACCGAATGGATTAGAAAACGCAGGATGATATCTCTCAACACGGGAAGCATTTTGATCCCCAGCCGTAACTGGAGGCAAATCTGAGAAGAAAGGAAGCTCATTTAGAAGGATCGACGAGGATCCCAATGGAAGCATTACACACCGTGCGATGGTGTCACACCCGTCACCACTTCCTGTAACGGTTCCGTACGAATGTCCCCTGGCTCCAGCTCCCAACCGGAACTGGCAGCTGAGCCGGCCGTGCTGGGCCTTCGATCGACCGAAAACGACGCAGAACTCGGAGATGGTATGGCAGGAGTGACGCTGTGCTGGAAGCTTCGACGGTGTTGAGGCTGCCGCTGTTGCTGCTGATAGCGCGTCTCTGTGGGATTTGATAAGGGGTAATGGGGAGCAGGTTGAGCTGCAACCGATCGTATGTTGGGTTCGGAAAGATGCCGGTTGAGTGGAGTGGGATGTTGCTGAGAGGGAAACGATTGGTGACGAGCAGAGGGACTGCCGCCGGGTGTATGAACGAAGCGTGGATGGCGGGTCGGGTTATTGGTGGAGCTCACTGCATGTGAGGGCGAATAGGTAGGCTTGGGCAGGGTGGAGGAGATTTCGGTGGGCTGGGAGACATCGGCGGAGGCACCGGCGGCGGAGGGTAGCCAGGGGTCTACCAGAGACTCCTCACGCTGATCGTGTAATGATGATGAGTACATGAAAAAAGGAGGTTGTGACGGGAGAGTTGTATGTACATAGTTAGACGATACTTCCTCGGAAGGAGAATGCGTGAACTGTTTAGATGGAATGGTGCCGTAGCTTGGATAGGTCGACGAGCGAAGGCGGAAGGATGAAGCGTCCAGATCGGGGAGCGAAGAGTTATGTCGAAGGAGTAGCATCAAGTAGTACTAGTGTACCCAGGGGGAGAAAAGACAGAGGGCAAGGAAGAAGCAGCCGAGACAGGACGAGAGCTATACATATCTGATGCTTTTGGGCGGGGGCGTTCAGTGCCAGCCACGAGAGAGAAGCACCTGATTCGTTCCCTTTCGCCAAGTGCGCTTCTCTTGCCTGCACCCTGTCATACCCAGATCTCCAGATCTCTCTTCCCTGCCTCCAATCACATATCCCGCCCGATCCCCGGCCCTCCGTGTTCCCTTCCGTCGCTGACAAAACGTCATTCCCATTCCCTTCCAGAATTTCTCTTCAGAATCCCTCTCCATCAGATCCTTTGCAAATTCAAATTTATTTCGTCCAGCGCGTCTGTCCACCCAATCCCCATCTTCTCCTTCTTGACGGCCCGTTCCCCTCGTCAATTTTTATGAGATCTGTGTTCCCTGCGAATTGTCCCGACAGCCGGGGCAATAACGCCTTTTTTGGTACACACCACCTACATTTGGCCTTGTCGCCGTGCCACGTGTCTCCCAGTACGCTCGCACCACTCTTCCTCCCACCCACCATATGTTATCTTGCCGCAGCCGCAGCCAGCAATTTTCGTTGCATCACCAACCTCATTCCGTTCTACAACACATACCCACCCCTCCCCCCTTTTCTATCTTAAACAACGTGGGCCTCGCGTTGTCAGTGGCTGCGTTGCGCGTGCACTCATGCACTTTCACCTGTTGCTCATCTCTCTCTTTCATTCTACTCTGTCCTGCCATCAAACACTATCCCTCGCAACCACTCCGGGTAACCCGCTATTACCTATATTTAGAAGACCCTTTCATCCCCTTCTGCCTCATGCAAGCGCGCAGGCTTGCCTGGGCATTGCACGAATGGAAAGTTCATTGCTGCCAGTAATTGACAACGTCAGGGGTGCAAAGCTGTTGTTTCGCCTCGATTGCTTCCTAAATGAAGGCTCTTTGTTGTTGTTCTCTGGATGGCCCCGTTCTTGGCGCTTACCAGGCAGATCTCTACATACGCGTCGCCGTGGGCTGTGAAAGCGGTGTTGAACACGCACAGACGGCGTCAGCGCGCGGATCCAACGTGTATGCTGTGCACACGCTGTGTAGGATCGCGCCTCGTGGGACTTTTCAGGAGTTGTTTTTTTTCGTTCTCAGCTTAAAATCTTGGTCATCTGTGATACCATTTACAGGATCTTCATTTGTGGTCCTCAGTGTGAGCCCAGTCGGGAATCATTTTCATTCTCGGAGTTTATATGTCTGGCGGGTGTCAGTGGCATCGCACGCCTTTACCTGGTTTAATGGCTTTGTCTATTCCCCAGAAATTTTGATGCTCATGAGCCACATGGCCGGCAGGTGCGACTACTTCCCTTGACACCACCAACAGATGTCAAGAAATATACTACCATGCAGTTCTCTCATATGGTCGGAACTCGAAATCCTGTGGCAATTGGCATACCTCACCCTGTCTACCCCCACACGGTTCCCTCCTCCTTGCCTTCATTCCTTTGAGCAAGGCCCTACAAATATAATGAGTCAATAATGGAAACTGCGAAGAATAATGAGAGAATGCTAGGTCAGCTGAGTTCAGTTGATCATTACGTACTACATGCATCATTCTTCCATCCGCGACGGAGCTCTGGCTTAACGCTTGTAGAGATGGTGCAACTAGCTGATAGACTATCAACGTAATGACGCGCGACTGGCACTGTATTTTGGCGTCTTTATTTCCCAGCACAAGATTGGTGAGGAGACAATTGACGTCCATCTTGGTATCGTCGTCGTTTGTGACGCTCAACGTCAACCGTGACGCTCAAATTGGCAGTGACAATCATTGAACTCAGTTTGCCGGCGAATTGGTCTTGTCAATCAGAGCCTGCCTTCGCATCTCAGTTGTCATTTCTTGATTGAGGCCAATGCCGGCAAAAAATGAGTAATTCTGGGTGGATAACCTTCATCGGTTACTAAATGCGCAATATCTGTGGAGCGCTTCTCATGGTTTACGGCTACGCCAGATCCTGGGTTTGGCAGCAATTCCCTGAATATCACCTTCAACTGGTTCAAGCTGTCCGTGGAGATCGCCCATCTTTGCTTTTTCGGAGGTGGAATCATCCCGCTCACATTCTCACCTTGTTATCAAGCTCAAGCGCCCGACTCAGCGCCACACACGGAGACTCTCGTCTGCCAAACCTAAAACGCCGCTTGCCAGAGGGGAAAAAATCAGCTTAGAAGACAGGTAGCCACGGTGAAGATAAGAATGGTCTGTGTATCACAGCTTGACTCGGGTTGTAAGGCTTACACAGGCAGCTTAGCCTTCAGGCTGAGCTCAGCTGCCGGCATCTAAAACATTGCGTATTCATGTTTCACTTCGACTACAGTTGCGAAAGGGTCGCAGTTCGGAACCGCAATTCGCGTTATATTTCTCGCCTTGGCTATGCAACGGATCAACCTTGGGGCTTGCCGGATTGTTTGGAAATATAGGAAGACATGCCGTTTCAGAGAAGAGGGTAACTCAGCGTACTTTGAGCTTCGCAGCACCCTTACACATGCAAGGAGAAGCACCACCTCCACATGCTGCATAGGTATGCATACCCCGTCATGCTCGGCTCAAGTCCAATTATGGCGCCAAAAGTCTGGTTATGAGGTAGGTCCCTGAAGACCGCATACGGCGCGCCAGTTTTGCCGAACACCCTGCTGCGAGCATTGGCCGGGAAGTTTCCGAAATACGATCTACTGAAGCTCTCATCAACCGACTCGAAGCCCAGCCAGCGGCTCAGGTGGTTCTTCTATCGCCGCGCGACGTCAGGGTTCAAGAAAAAGAGAGGAGTATTTGGATCAGAAGTCAGAAGTCAGAGAACCGTGACAGCAGGAAGCAAGGACACGAGGCCGTCGTCCGCACCGCGTCCATAAAAACAATTGTTCCAGTGTGTGATATAAACAGATGGTGCGAAATGGCTTCCACGCTTTTCTCACCGCGCTGACGCCGCGACATGGCTAAATTTGTAACCCGAGCACGCCGAGACTCCGGACAAGCTTCCATAATCGTGAATTTTGACCCACGTGGTTCCCGGCGCTTCTGCTATTGTTTTATGTTTCTTCGTACTGAATTTGGTCGGTACGTCGTCCTGCCCCATCATCCAGTGCGGCGCCGCCGATTTCCTTCCGGGGCGAAAGGAAGCCCGGATAGGATGTGATTTGATCCGAGTCCGTGCGAAGGGTTACCCAAAGTCCTCATCTCGCGGAGTGTGTGTGCTCTTTGCATTTCTGCATTGGCATTTTGGGGCACTCTGGGCGATGTGCGACAGTTTCCGAAACCCAATATCTGTTTAAACGTGTTGGATCAAAGAAAAGGGGTCTCGTGTACGCGTATCAAATCTTGTCGCATGTAGATCGACATGCAACCTGTTCTGGCTGTGCTGTTGGGCTCCATATGGCTCCATTCTTCTGTCCTGTGCACTATGCGTGCACTCAAAACGTGGATCAATGCTGCCCCACGGCGATCCTGTTACGCTGGTCTGTCGGCATAGCCCGTGTATCGACATGTAGGATCGTCCTGCCTACAACACCCCTACAGCTTACCAACCTATGTGACACCGCACATCTTCGATGCGTGTTGAACGTGAACACTTGCTCTTTTCTTGCAGTGCAGTCTTGTTCTCGTGTTCTCTGGCGATCTGCATCCTTGCCTATCCTGATCCACGCGAAAATGTGGATCGGCCACACCAACGAACATGCATGTTGTCTGTCTCCTGTGTCGAGCCACAGCATTCTGGCTCGGTTAGACGTTCCACCTCTGTTTGCGGGTCCCGGGCCTGGGAGTACCCTCTTCTCTATCCCCCCTCTTTCCTGACCCTCTCCCTCGCCCTGCAACGAATGCCCAACTCAAAAAATAGGTGTCAACAACGGTTGGCTGACCTCTCCACCATTCACGCACAAAATCCAACTCCTCGGATCTTTGGTTACCCCTAGAAGGTTAGTCATTTGACCTCTAGCGGTCACCGGTCACCAGTCACCGTTGTCCATTATGCAAAAAAAGCTTGAAGGTTTGTCAAATGATCCATTGTCAAGCACTCCGCAGCTCAATCTTCCACCCCTGCGCTACTACTCAACCGGCATGTTCCCTCGAATAGCCCCATCCCTTGCTTAGGCTGCTGAGTTGATTTCCACCGCAGGGTGTCAGCTGACAGCCCCTCCTCAGGTGTGCTGCTATGATTTTTTTTTTTTTCTTACTGAGTACAATAACCTAACTCGGTGCATGCCTGAATTGTGTATTTCTGGCTCCAAGGCGTTGATACAAATACAAAAACCATAACTTGGACTCCGCAAGGTGTACGGTGGCACGAACCTACTTACTAGATCACAGGGCGCATCTGCATTTTTATATTTTCAGAGCTAAATACACATCAGGTGGGGTCACCGGGTTCACAGCAGCCTATGGGAACAATACGCAAAGCGCTAAACAGCGCTTGTGGGTCACCTGAATATCGTCGTCGAGAACTTCCCTTTCCCCCGCTCTCCAAGTGTCTCTGTGCCAGTACAGTCCAGCCATTGATTGAGGTTCGGAGAGAACCGCTGCCTGCAGTGAGCAGACATGATCTCTCCCCCTCTCTCACGCAACTCATGGGACACCATCTAGGACATTGCGGGATAGGGAAGCCTTGTCCTACTGAAGCGTGAACAAAGTGAGCTCCATTCCTAGTAATTGTACATTGCAAGTCCGGTATGAGCCTGTGCTGTAGAAACAGAGGAATCGGGTAGAGTTCGCTGGGGCCGTTCCGTTCCCCTCCCCTGGAGCCCTTCCCTAGGATACTAGCGCTGCCACTGCACTGTGTTTGGTTCCGCCTTTGTGACAGACAAGCTCCAGAAGCACAAAGTAGGAGACGCCACTGGTGTGAGAACCATGCGATGCGGTCGGACACGGATTTGGTTTTACTGGTTACCATGGTTTCCTTAAAGGAGACAAGATCTAAGTCATTTGAAGGATAATGAGGTGGAGTGTAAACATGCTGGGAGGGGACCGAAGGTTTTGCATAAGAATGTGTAAACGGAATGAAATGCATTTTACGATCGGCAAATGATTTACAGTAAAACAAAGACCAATATTTGAGCGGCAAAATACAGCAAGGTGGTAAACCTTCTGATCCGCTAAAAGTCATAACAGCCGGGTCTCCTAGGGATGGATCGGAGTATATCTACACAGGCCCTGAGACAATCAATCATCGGGAACTGGACAACAGTGAGACATTAAGGGTTTGACTGCGGCGTGTTACTCATTATATGCCCATTTATCCGTCTTGGGCCCAAGACAGGCAGTGCTATAGTCCGTATCCATCTGAGGTTTTTCCCCATGAAAGCGCAGTTAACACATGACCGAAAGCAATGAGTCGGCAAAGCGACTCCCATCAGAAAAAAGAAAAGAACTCTTGACTGAAAGACGGAAGCTGGGTCCGCCATTCATCCCGCAAGGGGCCCGGCGGCCTCCGCACTATCAAAACTTCCCCTGGCGCAAAAGTGGTAGGGAAGGCAGTTAATGAGGAAACTTCCGGTGTCTCGATGTACAGTTATACACCGTGCGGCACCCCATTGAATTGGCAGTCATCGTAGCGCGGGTGAACAGCTGTTGGTGCGTTTACTGTATTCAGTGGCCATTCCTTTCCCTATTATGTCATACCAGACCTTCCACTGCCAGTGCGGTATATAATACCGCGGCGCGAACGGCGTTTCGCCTCCTCGACAAGTGGCGTGCCACTGGCAGGTAGAGAATTTCGTGAGAAAGAATGGTGAGGTGTTTCCGATGGGTTGTAGAAACTTAGAACCCGTAGGATGAATAGAGAGGGGGGCTTGCCGTCGCTACTTGCTTTGAAAAATCGCAGTATCAGTCGGGAGAAGGAGAAAGAAGTGACAATTGAACCCCTTGGCCTGACGCTCCCCTAGTTCAGTTGCTACGGGCTAACCCGGATGCCCTCGGCTAGTATATCCGGCTATCCCGTGGAGAAGTGGCGTACTACGTAGTAGACAAGTAAGCACCCCCCAGAATCCATCCACTGAGAACTGAATTCCAAACTTGCCTCGAAATTACCCGGAAAGAAATCCGCAGTACTGTGAGTATCGAAGAACGGGCTTTTCGGCGTCCGCAGAGAGACATTGCGGGAGACGCTACGACAGTAGGTGTGACTGTCGGTGTCATGTGTGGTGTGCGTCGTGCTAGCAACCAGATGACTAGGACAAGTTCCTGGACGACGTGCCCCAATTTAGGAGATTCCTGGAGTTCGCAGTTAGCAGACTCAATCTATCTCGAGGGCGGTTCAGCTAAAGATATCGTAGGGCAACGAAAATGAATCCGACTCCGACTCGCCAACTCACTGACCGTGACGCCCTTGCAATTACTATCCCCATGCTTACCAGGGCCAGGTCTCCCTCTCCCTCTCACTCGCTTTAATTACAGTAATGGGCTGTGCTGTGAACGGAACGAAGATCGCGTGTGTAGTGGTCGGCAAGCAACGTCGCTTCAAGGATACAGGGTGACGGACCACTGAGTGGCCCAAGCCGCCCAACGCATTGAACATCTTCATAATGAAATTCAAACAGCTGCTCCTCCCAGGTCAAAAGGTGCCACACCCGCCCGGTCCGACTGACAGCGGACGTAAGTATTTCGTTAGGTGGTGGGTTAACGTTACTTTACTCATGACAAACTCAACGCCAACTTTGGCAGTATGGAGGGGTGCGACACTCGTTGCTAAACTGATAGATAACGAAACTCCCTAGAATGTCGTCATTACGAAACGCCATGATACCGGTCACGGTTGACTTGTCTCCGATGGCCGAGTCGAGAACATCGTGCGGGGCATCATGGGGTAGATCCCCTCAGTGCATGTGCATACCACAATTGAACGAGTGGGGATGATGGAATTTATTTCTGGCCAAGACAAATGTCCTGCCAATTCCGAGTACCCGGGCAGGGCTATCGACCGAACTAGTGGGCATTTCAGTTTGATCTTCCTTGTTTTACTATATTTTTTTCTTGAGAGAATCAAGGCAAAAAAAACTCATATCTTCACAGTTAGTCTTGGCCTCCCAAACTCAGCAGCTTTTTTGTTTACCGATTTAGTGCCTAATGATAGGCACGCCTCTGTGTCGTGAAGGTGCTTCACTGGTGGAATTGTGCAATGCTGAACTTTAAAAAGTTCTCGTACCAGGAGACCACAGGGGAGGGGACCGTGACACACTCATCAGTATTCTTTGCCTCTTCGAGTCCCTTCTGATTCAGGTCTCTCTCCCAAGCGTCCGATCGCCATCGGAAAATTGTTTTGGCGTCTCCCACGTCCCCGCCTTGTTATCCTGTTTGTCTCTGGTTGCTCCTTACGGTCTGAGTACATGCTCTTGCGAATTATGGGCTGACTGCGCTCCACGTCCAGGCTGACCATCATGATCGATTACTAAGGATTCACCCACCAGATGTGCCCAACAGCCCCGATTAGAAGAATGAACCCGGATGGACCGAAGCAGGCGCCCCGGGCAATAACTTCTTTCCCCTACCTATGGAAGGGGGAGACATGAATGGCGCGAAGGGGGGGGTGTTACAGAACGATTTTGAAAATGCCGTATGCCTTTCTTGCTCATTTGCATGATGAGATCCACCTCCATCCTGGGGCCGCAAATCGGCGCAAAGCGGTGAGTCATGTGGTGTCCGAAGCTGGCCACACACACGCATGTCCCCCCCCAAAGCTTCCCTGAGAAGGAATCATCAAATCTCGTAAATCGATCAACTGAACGCGTCGTATGGATCACGTAAAGCTATTTGATATTCAGCATCCCAGGTATAGGTATAGCCATCCCGCCATAAACTTTCGAGCCATCTGCCCGTTGACCCGCCGCATGCCTTCGTGTGAGTCTCGTCTGCTGTCCCGATTATTGCCCATTCATCTTTGACATTTCCATAATGCTCGATCACATTCGCATTTTCAATTTTCCCCGCAGACTCGGAGTCCGCATTTTGACCTCGTGCTTCACCCCAACGGTGGTAATCTGAATTCGGCCTTGTGCGCTGATGCTTCGGTAGTATGGACTGTTCCCTTCCTGGAACCCCTACTCTCCCAATTTGTAGGGCTGTATTTATGGTAAACGAGCGGGATTGGGTGATCGGGGTTACAGGCAACCGAAAATAAACGGCGTTAATAGAAGCACATAGGATACACGCACTTAAGGTTTACTCCCATCAGCCCCATGGTTTTGTGGATGTCTTCGTACCACATCGCTCGTGGTTTCTTTCTCAGAGACATCTCAAGTGCATAATTCACCGAACCGTTATCTTATTATGCCCGAACCCCCCGAATCTCAAGTCACCACCCACCGCATACACTAGTTCCCATGGATGCGCAGCTGAATCGGACTCAAAGATGTACCTTGTCGCATGTCAATCAACTCACAGAAGCAAGAACACAATCAAGTAATTGTATTGTTTCGGCGCTAGGCTCACAAGCTGAATGGGAGTCACAAGTAGAAGCAGCGTTCGCGAAGGCCCCGTATTCCCAAGAGGTCCTACACGAATGTGCGAGTAAGCGCCAATGTGCGAAAAGTGCATGCATGGGAGAGTAGCTTCGGATACTTACCCACTCCGTGGCCGTCAACCAGAGATCTGATACGCCATCCATTTTCCCAAGAACCGCGGCGCCCTTCCACACAAGAACGCGCGGATCAACACCCTTCGGTGGAGGGATAATCTGCACTTTATCCATATTTGTTACCAATGGTGTCGCAATAGCCTGCAATCTGTGGCCATGGCATCAGCGATCTGATTGCCAAAGTATATGACAGTAGCAGCACACGCGCCTGCTCTCAAGTGCATGCGAGATGCCTGGTATGAGCGCCGTTCCACCAACGACGAGCACCGCCTGCAGATACTTGCGAATCTTCTCATCTCCGCCCGCAGCACGCGCACTGTTAAAGATCGCAACGTCCATTGGCAGCTTGCTCGCCTCGAAAGCGATGTCGAGATTGATACCCCCCGAGGTCGACCCTGCGCCTTCGCCCGTCCCGGGGCTAGTTGCGGCAGTTTCAGCCACAGGTTCTTCTGCACCACCTGTAGACGATGGCAGCGGTGGCGTCGGTGCTTTAGACGTTGCCTCTCCCTCAATGGGGGTATCAGAGGTCGATGTCTCGTCCGACTTTGCCGGGGCGGGTGCCTCGGACGCCACGTCTCCGGCTTGTGCTGCTGTTGCATTAGCCAATGGGGTCTGCTGGCCCGATGCGGGAGCATCCTGGTTTTGGGACTGGCCAGTGGCGTTCTCTAGAGCCGCAAGGTTCCGTGCGAAGAGGTGCTGCGTGGAAATAATCATGGCTTGAGTCTGAGAAAATCAGTGTCACTACCACATCCGCAACTTGGTCTGGATCTACGGACGTATTTCTCCATCAGTGCATCGCGTGGCTCGCGTATGTCGATAATGTCTTCTGAAACGCCGGGACTCTGTGATGGTCGCCCACCCTGCTTTAATTCATCGAAGTCGATCACACGTGGTTCAAATAGGCACTACATGAGCGTGAGGTCAGCGTGTGTTGAAGACATGAGATAACCGGGAGCAGAGCTACCATAGGTGCCAGAATAATTTCATCGTAAGCACGTAGGCCGTACTTCTCTGCTGGCCGTTTGGGGCGCCTCACAACGAAGTCGTAAAGATTGAGGGCGACATTCTCCTGTTCGCTTGCCACGTCAACAAATTTCGGCCGAGGAGAATCCAATCATACCTCCGTAAGCGTACAGAGTCGACTTTTCAAGTCCTCCATCACACTCCAGTCATAGGATCGAGCAAGATCTATGTCCCTGTATGGGAAGCAGATTCTGTCCAGTAGGACATAAAGGAACTCGGTAACATAGTCTCCTCCCATATTCAGGCATATCCTGGCAACTCCAAATCAGATCGGGTCACGAACATAGAGTAAAAAGTCACCTTGTTTCGGGTATCACCATACCCTCATCTACGCACGCGATGCTCACAGTTGTGGCGCCGATATCAACAACGCAAGCGCTGGATATTCCTGCGCCATACGTAGCAGCCAGTGATTCCTAGCCAGCTCATCAGTGGTCCCTCACTGAAGAAAACTGGGGATTACCTGCTGAACGCACAGCTGCTTGAATCCCATGCGGATTAGCAACAGTTGAACCATGTCGCGGACGTATGGTCGATCATAGTAGTCAGGTATCACCAGCACAACGGAGTAGTCCTTCGATATTTTTCAATATGTATGCGCAGCCCATTCCGAAAGGAAGGGCACCTTATACTCCCGACGATTAATATTAAGTGAAATTTGCAAGCTCGTCTCGAGTATCGTTTCGATGTCGTCAATAATCATGGCATTTGACGGGTAGTCTCGCGTGTTGAATCTGGGACCCCAAATCGGCCATCTCACGATGTACCCCTGCTTTTCGGGATCTGCGAGCCTTAGTGCCTGCCAGTCACAATGTCAGGAAAAACACATTCGGAGACAGTCAGAAGGAGCCAGGCGCACCTTCTCCCCAACATAATAGGGTTCAGCTGCGATGTCATCAATCCAGTCCACACAGAACGGATCGTTCTGTTCTGGTATGAGTTCGGGTTTCAGTTGCTCATTGAACGCCGTAGCCTTGGTGGCAGCATCGGGCGTGACGCGAAGCTTGTAGAATCGCATGCGATCACGCAAAGACACCTGTATCACCTCTAACTTTTCTTCAAACTACCATTGCATCGCGCGCCGTCAGCTTCAGCCTCAGCACGCACAATCTGAGAAAGGTAGACTAGGGCTAGGATGAGAACAGAGCGGGACGCACTGGATTATCAGACCCGCGGGCCACGGGGTATTCATCGTTGCCGGTTGGTGGTGTTGACAGAGCCCGCGCGTGACTCTTCCGCGGGCGCGAGATTCCCTTGACAAACGTAGGTGCGGGTGCATTGATGGTCTTGCGCGCGATAACATTGGGTACAGTTACGGGCGTAACGTCGGATGCACGCCCAACACGCAAATACCGCGAGCCAAGGTGTATAACGACGACGTGCGAACCGCGTCGTCCCTACCCGGGCCAATCCACATCCATAAAGCACAATCATACATGTAATGTTTTGTTAGTTAGAAGGCGGGATCAAATGGGCAAGGTGCTAGACGCAGACGCACTTCTGGTGGGGGGTCGTCCGTCGTCGTTTTGCTCCGCGCTGCCTTCCGGCCCCACATGCTATTATTCTCCGACTTGAGATACGACGTGCTCATGTGCTTCGGGTTGAGTCTGGAGGTGCTGTTTTGATATGGGGTTCATTGTGGGGGTGATTGGGACGTACTGTGGGGGCACATGAAATGTCGTGTAGCGCATCCCTTGCGACTCATCGCGTTTGACATTGGGAATACCCCGCGGCATTGCATAGGAGACTTGAAGTATGATACGTTGCTACACGTGGGGTTTTTGTAAGGTGTGTGAACTGGCTGTGGTGGCGAGGGGGCAGGGGCAGCTGGAAGGACAGGCTGAACAACCGCGTTGCATCCGGGTCGTCACATCGAAAGCGGATTTCAGTCCTCCTCGGGTGGCTGTGCTCAACGTGAAAATAATCCTATACTAACGAAAATACAGAGGCGATATGGGATACAATATATCAAGTAACAGTGTGCCACAAAAATGATGTCTAAAATGTTCGCTTATGCTCGCAACCGCTCAAGAAACGACTTCAATGGACTCGATAATCTGTGCTTGCGACTTCCACGTGAGGCGCGCCGTGAGGCATTCTCGTCGACCTCCGTGTGCCTTCTCGCGCGCCTCTGTGCACGCAACGCAAGCGGACTGTTCTCCTTCTCCTTATCTTTGTTGTGCTCCCTGACGAGCAGCGAGAGTCTCTTTGGTGCGCGAGACCCGTGACTCCCGGACAATGAAGATTTGTCAGACAACCACGGAGTAGCAGGAAGTGACGGCGGGTTGAACATAGAACTATGCAAGTTCACAGTCTGGGAAGGAGCCAGCTGAACAGAACCGGGTCGATCCACTGTGAATACTTGGGTGGACTCTGTCGTTGGGGTAGCAGGTGGCTGTCTCGACGGGGTCTGGACCTCCAATTCTTCAGGCATAAAGCATGTACGCAGAGGAGACGGTTGAAGCGATGGAGAACCCCCAACATCTTTCGATGTGCTCGTACGGGGCTGTTTCCCCGATGGCGCATTGTCCTTGGCTTCCCCCGGGCCTGGCTTTGGCATGTCTGCGAAGCGGACACTCTTCACGTGCTTTAATATCCCGGGAGGGCGTTTGGTTGAGTGTTCGCTCCTTGGTTTGTTTGAAGACTCGGATGGGAGAGCCTGCGAATGATTGGGCGTGACGGGAGATGACAGTCTAAGTGGCGAACTGGGAGTAGAGTCCGGATGGGATACATATTTCGTAGTTCCTATATAATCTTTGCGTTGCTTTGTGATACCCGTGCTGTATCTGGGCTTGACTAGGTCACTCCGAGGGGCCGAACTTGACTTTGGTCGATTGTTCGGAGTAGACAAAGCAGCCGGGACCGAAGCACGCTGTACTCTGCTGGTTGTCGCTGAACGGGGCCTAGGTACATGAGACTTTCTTGCAGTAGGAACTTGCTGCTGGCGATGCTTCGCCTCATTCGGCGTCTTATCTTGAGCACGATCTCCGTAACGCGACATTAAGTCCTGTGCAAATGCCCAATCGTCCTCGCTGATGCTTGGGGCAATGTCTGAGGATGACGCAGAAAGAGAATTGGCCGAAGAGGGCGGTATGTCTAGCAGAGGAGCACGGTCTTCTGCAGGCGATGAAACTTTCAGGCCAGCAGCCTGAGATCGTAGTGCACTGATCATGTCACCAATCGGTATAGACTTGGCGTTGACTGGCGCAATCGAAGAAGTAAAGTGGAAATGAGGCGAGTATGCGGATGGTGTGCCAAGAAAAGCAGTAGGGATGCCTGGATACTCCTCAGCCGCACGCTGCGCAGAATGCACCTTGACGGGAGCAAGCATCTTCTTGCCACGCCGGATGGCAAGGGGTTCGGGAGTAGGTGTAGGGCGTTCAGGAGAACCTGGAAAAGATATTGCGATGGTAGCAGTCGATGTAGATACCTTGATAGCAGGTAGAGGCAGAGACGGGCCATCGTTTAATGAATTAGATTGAACGGACTCGGCACCCGTGATGGCGTCAATCCGCTGTAACTCGAGGCGACGAGTAATAATCTCTGTACCAAGGTAGCTCGGCGGAACACTAAGAGACCAGCGACGTGGTCTTCCGTGGGTGCGAACAGGCGGAAACGAAAGCGGAATGTATGCTGGCGTGCAGTCTGGCACGCGTGGATGAGGTGTACAATGAGAAGCACAGCGACGAAGTGGACGAGACCGAGATGAAGACTCAGTACGCTCGATGAGTTTCGAGGTAGCAACCAGACGAGATCCACTGGGAGTAGATGGCGGGTGTGTGGCGACCGGACCATAGCGCCCACGAAGATAGCGCTTGAGATATGAAGGAGGAAAGCAAGAACCCTCAGGGACCCAGACATAGTGAGGCTTCTCACGGGGAGGAGACCAAGGTGTAATATCAGGGGGATTTGATCTGGGAACGCCGAACTAGAGAACTAGTCAACAACGTTGCCCAAGGGCCACGTGTAAGTCAATGCTCACAATCCAGGTCCTTAACGCCGGTTTGAGTTGCGGGATGTTCTTCAGGCGTTGCGGCGTCGGAGAGGAAACGAGTACGTTGGCATACTTCTTGTTGGGGTGATTACTCTTTGGGACAGCAAGAGAGGCCATGAGCGACAGGAAGGTATGCTGAGACCTTTTCCGTCGCGGCGTACTCGAGGGGCATGGCGGAGCCTTGACGAGTTCAATATCGCAAAGAGGCAAAGAATCAAGACTGTGCGAAGGCAGAAGAAGAGAAGGATAGTTATCGAGAGCCGCAATGTTGTCGATGTTGAATGAATCGATCGATGAGCGCGAAGACAAGCTGTTCGAGGGAGCAAAGAAGATCGAATCAAGAGAGTTGTCCAACCAGAATGAGGCAGACATCCTCGATAGGGTGGATTCTCTCAGTACATGGGCGGAGGACAAGAGAAACTAGGGATTGTGTCCGAGCAAGCAGCAGATCCTAAAATTGCTGCTGCGACGACATGGAGGCTGACAATTGGCGAACTTTCCATCTTGGTAAGTACTCAATTCCTATTGGCCGAAATGAGACCCAGTATATTGGCCTGGTGGTCTAGTAGTATGATTCCTTCTTAGGGCTGCGGTCATCTGGAGGAGGTCCCGGGTTCAATTCCCGGCCAGGCCCTCTTATTTTTTGTTCGTCGCCATGTTGTTTGGTGATGATACTGTAACAGAGATGCAACCGTCATGCCAGCAGTGCCCGCCGTGCGCTTGCGCCTCATCCGGCGCAGTCCAATCACCGTCAATTGCAGTACAGTGCAACCTGCGCAGCTTTATGTCTTCAAAATGGTAAGGAAAGGTACTTACGTGGACGGCATGTATTCTGCCGAGCGCTATGCTGTGCAACAAGTACATATACGCATGGGTTCCCACCATTGATCAATGCGCAGCAGCTCTGCCTGCTTATAATAAACTAACAAGGCAAGGCCCATCGCTGCATCAACTTGGTCAATTCAGCGTAATTCATCTAACTCTTTCGTTTCCCTAAGCATGATTCTCGAGCGACCTGACCGCGCTACTCAACATCCACTCTCAAAAGAGATCGAAGCTGGCAGTCGTCGGCCGGTAGTTCGTTTTGTTCTACAACACAAAAGGGTTGCTTTTGACCTCTGATTGATATAGGCTTCCGTCAACTCTGCGCCTGAGGAGAATCCCCCTGCCTACTCCCAGGCAACCCAGACTGCCTCAGACTCCTCTCCGAGTCGGGTGGTATCTCTCTCAAGAACCCGGCAGGGAGTGGTGCCGTTCAGCACACCAATGAACGGCCTACAGATGTACACGAAACGGGATCCAATACGAGGTGGGTTCAACAAGTACTATCATCGTGAGCGATCAAGTGCTCAAATACCAGACAGGTTCTTGGTCACTCGATCCCCAGGTTCCCGAGGTACCTGCGCAGAATCTTGTACAAATGTTCCTTGACGGTCGAGGGGAAAAGAAGCGCCGCTGCGGCCGTCGTTCAAAGAAGAAGGAACCCCCCACTGCCATGTTCAACTCCCGTCACGGCGCCATACATGCAACGCTCCGCGTTGTCGGAGAGTCGGCTCTCCGTACCGTTGCGACGATTCACTCGAAGTCGCGCGGAGGTAACATTTTCCTGGATGTGGTCAGTCTATACTTCAGCTTTCATCGCATGTCATCGCGCTGATCCTGTCCCAGGCCTCTATCGCTCCTATGAGGACAGTACATATTGATATAAACTCGCGTGGAGGTGCGTTGGTTCTCTATTTTTTTAACATTCGGCCCCTTCTATGCTTTGTGAGATGACTTTGAGGCTGACTGTCCGATACTGCAGGTAGTGTCACTCTATTCATTCCACGGAGTTTCAGTGGCCTTGTCCAGCTCTCCTCCCGCAATGGTGTGGTGGAAATGCTTCCAGCCCTGGCCGCTTCTGGCCGCGTGATAAAGGGGAAGAAGAAAGAACTTACTGTTCACCTGGGCGATGGCCCGATGCCCGCAGTGGGCTCTGATATCACCACCGATACCGCTCGGATCTACTCTCGTCATGGGCGTGTGAGGCTGGGATTCAGCGGAGAAGACATCGTCACTGAATCTCCCGGGCTAATGGACCAGGCCATACAAATGATGCAGAAGCTCATAATGCCGTCTTCCCTAAAGCCACATTAGCGCAACTTGAAGGTAATTGCACCTCGACAATTATGATTTGCGAAGACTCTGCCCCGTAAGACCGAGCTATAATTGAGATACTAGATGGTCGAGTTTTTTGGGGGACTTGGCAGCAAGTAAAGGCATGAGCTGTAATATTTATGGTACAATGGCATGTCGCACAAGTATGATGCTTCTTTATGTCTGTACTCTAGTATGTTGTTATATTACCCTGTACCACTTCGTGTTTTTTACTTCACGGGCCCAGTAATAGTCCCACTATTAGATTCTCTTCCCACGTTTGCCATGACCCCCACGTTCTTTCATTTGACACTGACCCTCGATATACCGCGCCAGGGTGCCCTGGAAAGTACATGGCCCAAATTGGCGCCTACTTAATTTATAGGTGGTCTTAAAAAGCGTTATAGTGCCGACAAAGGCTGCTCCAGCCCTATTGGGTATCGTGACTGCTTGCTTCCCTGGTAGCGACAACAGATGCATGTAGATAAAAATTTCACCCTTGGCGACTCATTTGGGACGAAAATTCAATATCCCAAACACGCGAATAATAACTCGACAATCTTTTGAATTCTTGCCGTTGTGCTTTCTATGCACCCTAAAGCCGATTTTGTCGCCTGGACTGCTCATCTCCCAACCTGATCCAATTGCGTGGGGGGATTGAGGGGTCACGACGCAATTCTATTGAGCCGGTCGCCTTGGAGTCAAAGCTGGCTTTTAGGGTACTTTATCCTAATCCGAATGAATGGGCCCTCGAAATGTTTCTTCACCTATACTAGATCAATGATTTAGTTAACATTAGTCATGCCATCAGAGAGTTAGTCAACACCATTTCATTTGAGCGTGAGGTGCCTCGAGCACGTTTTCCCAGAGGTTTGTCATTCTGTACTGTGTTGTGGTGTCGTCCGAGTCGATCTGAAGAACATGCCAGAGGCATTGTACTATGCCAGTGGTGTAAGGCGGAAATTTCCTGCCCCTCAGTGGCATGTTGACGGGTGATAGCTCTGGGCTGCACTTTGCTATGTATGACGACCGCACCTAAATTGAACTCGGAATTGGACGAGGGTCAACATACCTCGGGATGAAAGTGGGATGAAAGTAGTTGCCGGTGGGTGGACCTATTTTTAGAGTGTCTGCCACGTGCGTGATTGGGGATGCGAGTGCCGTTGTTCCGGACTACAGGAATATGAACTTCCATGCCAGAACGAATCCTTGCTCATCGGATGGGGGAATGTCGCTGCGGCCGGTGTTGCCACTTCCAAGCTCCGAGTGTCACGCCGGTGGGGCACAACCAAATTGAACTTGCACTGCACAGTGACATTGTCAATCGGCGCTCAACGCTCAACAGCAGCCGCACACTGCACCCGTGCATTCAGTTCTCTCCAACCGGCTATTACAAATGACCCGCCTGGCAGTGACTGCGCAACGGTCCCTGAAGTGATGTTCATAAAACAGCCTGCTTTGCGCGTTTGTCTCATCGTGATATTTCCATTCCCCAGGGAACACTCGCAGTCATCTAACTTCTGTATTAATTCCCTTGAAAATGTTCTTTGATGACGAAGAGGCCAACGGTGCTCGAAATGAGAAGAAGGGACTTGCGGAATACGTGAGTTCACGCGATGTCTAACCTGTGTCAACAGAGCGCTTAACTCTTCGGGTCCGGGGTACTGACAGGCTGCTCCCAACTCTGATTTTGTAACAGGCCCACCTGCATATTCCTCGACAAGAGACGCGTCCACTTCATCGGCTGTCGTAGTCGCGTCTTCTTCTGGCCACGCGCTTCCGGTCGTAACTCCACCATCCGTTGTTCCCACCAATGGTTTGAACATATTCACGGTGATCGAACCCATTAAAGGTCTGTGGGGGTGTCAGGGCAGATGCGGGGCGCACAATGTTAACCTACCTCATTCCCTAGGTTCTTGGGTGCTCGATCCGTTAGCCTCACAATCTTCGGGAACCTCCATTTTGCAGACGATTGTTCAACATCGCGCTGGGGGGCGGGGACCGCGCCGCTCCCGCAACATGACGCTGGGAACTGCAACTGCCAAGTTAGACTCCCGGCATGGCAACATCTCGGCGGCCCTCTGCGTGGTTGGGGAATCGGCCATGACCGCGACCGCGACCATTCGCGCCACAACGCGCAGCGGCAACATTGTTCTAGAACTCGTGAGTTAATCTCAGATTGACAAGTGGCAGCTTGCCACTGGTCAAAGCTGCCCTAGTCTGACATCGCGGTGTCGTATAGGTCTCCAAATCCCCCACGAGGACGGTTCATTTCGACGCGTATTCTCGGTCGGGTAAGTAAAAGACCCAACTGTCCATTAGTGTATGCGAATATCCAAAATGGGGGGGCTGTGCTCGCACCATACTGAGCTTCTCCTTTATCATCGGTGGATTAAATAAAAACATCGATACTGACTTTCCCGCGTTGTAGGTAATATCTCACTTCTGATTCCACGGAGCTTTTCTGGGATCGTGGAACTTCGCGCGCAGCACGGTGGCGACATGGAACTGCTTCCAGCGCTCGCCTCCTCTGCTAGAATAATGAAGACGTCTAACAGGGAAACCGTAGTACTTGTCGGGAACAACACAATTCCTCAAGTAGGTGCCAGCGGCACTGGCGACCTTGCTCGGCTGTGCACACGCTCTGGGCATGTGAGGTTGGGCTTCAGCGGAGAGGACGTTTTCAACGAGAGTGGTGGTGTCATATCACAATTATTCCAGAAACTCACTGCCAGATCGGCAAGCTCTTGATCGATGCTTATCATATTCACGTCTGCTGACCGCTCTGGATCTCGGGGACGAGGATTGCTGTAAATAACCGCCTGGGTCTCCGCCTACGCTCTGCCTTTGTTTATCACGACCGCCCGCGGGTATTCCTGTTGCATGCTTGTTTGCGTTGCCGTACCTTAGAAACCACACTATAATGCATACGTGGCTCATCGATACCCTTTTAGAGTGATATCCCAATCGACAACGGCCCATAGTGCGAAGCCGGAAGAACGTCCGACAACCACGGAGGCGCGACAAATGCGCTGCACAACACCACCCGAACTCGGGCCTATAGTGGCGCGCGTTGTACCACGCGACGGCGCCCCTTATAAAACGGCCCAGGCTTCTATGAATACTAGACAACCCCTCATACCCCGAGAGATGCCCTCGAATGTCTCCCGTGAGAGGTCTGGGTGCTTTTCAGGGATATTAGCTGGATCGCGCCGGCAACGTGGTTCCCAGAGCGTGTCCCTGCAAGCGGAAAGCGCCTCGCCACTTGCGCAGCAGGAGTCTTCTCATGGGAAAAACCTCCCAGGTGACATTGTCGGTGTCATCCACGTACTGACTTTCAAATAGTGTGCGGGGCTGACGATGGTATAGCCCGAATACGTGCGAATTGCCAGCAGCTGTGACTTTGGCAGCACGCAGGGAAGCAGAAAGTGGGAGGGGGGCCTCCCCCCTCCATATTCTTGGGCCACGTCCGAGAAAGATTATATTCCGGATGTGATGAGAACGATCGAAGATACGATCCGTGGACTCGACCATGAGCTGCGGCAGCTAAGTTTGGACATCCACGGTGAGCGAAGCCACACCGTACCAGACAGACACCAAAAGTTAACGAAACATGCACTTTAGGCCATCCTGAGCTCAACTTTGAGGAGAGGTTGGTCTGCATGCATTGACACGCCGGCGTGACAATCGATCGGGCAGCTGACCAGCCTACTACGTTACCACAGATACGCACATGATCGCCTGACCGAGTTCATGTCCTCGCGTGGTTTCACGGTGACCCGGCAATACCTCGGCCTTGACACGGCCTGGCGCGCAGAATTTAAGCGCGGTGCGCGAGGCGCCGGGCGAATCGTCGGTGTGAACGCGGAAATGGATGCACTGCCGGGAATAGGACACGGTTGCGGACACAATCTTATCGCGATGGCAGGCGTTGCCATCGCCCTCGCCCTCCGAGCCGCTCTAGAGAAGCACGATGTTCCAGGAACGGTCATCCTGCTCGGCACTCCAGGTGCGTGACATACAGTTACCACATTCGAACCTTTCTGACCCTGAGATATGACGCATACACATGCATGTATGTACGACACGTGCCCCTCTACTTCCCCCCTCCCCCTCACAGCCGAGGAAAGCGGCGCCGGCAAGCAGATCCTCCTGGAGAAGGGCGCCTATAAGGATATGGACGTTTGCATTATGTACGTATACTATACTAGTAGCAGTTCCCTTTCCCCTCTCGCATCGCATCGTGCGCATCGTGCGCACCGTGCGGAGACCCTGCGGTCGATTCATTACTAAAACGCTCGCGGGCAGGTGTCACCCCGTGGCAGGCGACTCTCTAGAGCTAGGATTCGTGTCCTCCCTCGCACTGCAGAACCTCTCCGTGGAATATTTCGGACACCCGTACGTCCGTCCCCAACATCCTCTCCCCGCGCCCGGCCTGCCGCTGACATTGAAGGGGGGCGCTGCTGCAGCGCCCATGCGGGATACGCACCTTGGGAAGGCGTGAATGCGCTCGACGCCGCTTTCGTTGCTTACGCCGGGATCTCTGCGCTTCGCCAGCAGATCCGCCCTGAGCAGCGTGTGCACGGTGTGATCTCCGGACGCGATTGGACACCGAACGGTTCGTTCCCATTTTACTTTCTTATCATCATCACCATCGGGTGCTCCTACCTCACCTCGCCTCACCTCACCTCGGGCATCAAAACAAAGAGATAAAAACTATAATAAAAAAAGAGGGGCGAAGGGAGGGGGCAGAAGTACAAGCGATGCTGATTTTTTCTTCTTTATTTTTGGCATATGCGATAGTCATCCCCGATTACGCCAAGATGTCGTGGTCTGTCCGCGCGGAGGCATGGGCTGCGCTCGAGCCTCTGCGCGAGCGCGTAGCGAGCTGCCTCGAGTGCGTGCACGCTCTTTCTTTTTCAGGCCAAGTCAGCACAACAATTGACACTGACATGAACAATCGCATACAGGTCCGGGGCAAGCGCCACGGGGTGTCGCCACCAAGTCAAACTAGGCGAACGCTACCTCGATCTGCACCAGAACCCCGTTCTCGGTGAGTGAAGCTGCCCACTGGCACTGGCATCCCTGAGGGGGGCGTCTGGGCCACGTGCCACGTGCCAGTGGAGGATTTCGACAGCTTTTTTTTTTCTGATTTTTCTCCTACTTTTAGCGGAGGATTTGGCCCTGACGGCTCAGAGATGCTATGGTATCCCCTCGTACTGGACTGAACAGCCTGCGTCTGCCTCGACCGATTTTGTACGTACAATAATTTCATATTTTCTTCCTCCTCTCACGCGATCACAATTTTTTTTAAAACCCATCATGATGATAAAAACGATCAATCTCATCCAAATCAAATCAATAAACTGCTGGCACATCGTCATCTGTCTATACTGTACTGTGCTATATAGGGAAATGTTTCTTACGGTAAGCGACGCAAGAAAAAAGCGACGAACTGATTGATTGACTGATTTTGATTCAGCTCTACCGGCACTACACCCAATATTCAGTGCGTATTTTTCCACTTTATCCCCTGTCTGTCCTCACCCAACACCCAACACCTGAACTGCGCACCGACAAACTACTAACCACCACTTACATATGTACTCCCCATCCCCATCGCCACCCCCTGGCACCCCACAGCCATACCAACTCCAGAAAACGCCAAGAACCACACGCCCGGTTTCGCACAAGGCGCACGTACAGAAGCAGCTCACGCCGCAGCCATACGCACAGCAACGCTGCTCGCTCGCACTGCTTTCCGCGTTCATGCAGATGGCGCGTTTTGTGCACGTGTACGTGCGGCGTATGAGGCTGGCACAGGAACGACTGCCGCTACTAGTAGTGCGGTTGGTGCTGGCACTGGTCCGTCTCACTAGCTAGGACAGTCTGTTGGAGGCAATGTATATTATCTTGTACTGCACGCTCTATCTATCATTTACTTTTTGAACTCCCGGTGTTGAAGTTTAAAAGAGAGAAAATAATGTGATTGCAATCAGAGTAACCACGCACACAGATAATACACGTGATTGAGTGAGACAGGTACTTCGTGTGTCGGTGCTTTCCTATGCGGGCTATACAGTACTAGCACGAAAGGCGAACATGGCAGATAAAGAAGAAAAAGGGATACAAGTAAGATACATATCATCAGATCGACTCATGAAAGTGGGGGTGACATGTAGACCACTATGTCTCTCTGTCCACTCTGCAAACCAACGACGTACAGAAAGTGCTCTAAAAAGGGACGGCGCTGGACGATTAAGAATGTGAGGATGCAGGGGCAGCATGGGTCGCGGCCGGTTGCGGTGGGGACGAGTCACCGGTAGACTCGTGCCCGTTCGTATGTGTGTGTCCATGGCGCATTTCGTGCGCGCGATTCTGGGCGGCCTGTATCGCGGCGCTTGGTGGGGACTGTCTCTTTTTCGGCTTCGCAGCCTCGGCAACCATCCTATACGTTTATTTTGCGTCAAGCGATACGTTAAAATCAAATTAGCGGCACGGGAAAGCGACAGTACACACCGTTCGAGCTCGCGCCGCTCCGCATCCGATTCATCCGGAATGGTGCTCTTGAAGATCGCGCCGAGGAGCAAGAGTCCCCTTGCGCGGTTGTACAGGTCTTGATCGCTCACGCCCGATTCCTTCAGGACATTGTCTACGACCTGCACGCGGTAGGCATACGTTGGGTGAGTTTATGGATCTGTGGACAAGCGAAAGTTATACACAGACCTCACGCAGGACCTGTACAACTTCGAAGCGCGTGCCACGCCAGGACGCAAGCATGATTTTGCCCGTCACGTCGATCTCGAGCGCCTTGAGCTCTTCCTCGCTTGCATCGCCTTTCAGCTGTGCGCGCTCAATGTCCTGCATAACTTGTTGTACACTCAACCTGCAAGCAAAATCGATTCGATTCGATTCGGGTTAAGGAGGACGTAGGTATGAGAGGGTATACGCACGCGCTACCAATCACGCCCCATGCGTCTTTCGCTACCGCGCCTTTCTCCTTCAACTTTGACCAAAATCCAGGACTTTTTTAATTTAAAAAAAAGTCTGTCTGAGAAGAGGAAAAACAATCGCGTCCTTGAATATTACTCACATCCCCAAAAACTTTTTGCTTTTCAAAAAGCTGGTCGCCTTCGTGACGTACACAGTACCGATAGCGTGTAGCAGCTCGACGCCGAAGCTCTCAAACTTAAGGTCGTCCGCCTCGCGACGCATGCGCGCCTCCCACGTTCGCGTCTCTTCGTCCCCGGCTCCGCCAGGGCTCTTTGCCTCAACGAACGGACGCAAACGCTCAGCAAGCTTTTCTGTGAGCATTCGCACGCGAGTCTCGAGAGCACGCTTGCGTTCCCGCTCGTGGGCTTCGAGCTTCGCGCGCTGCTCAGGCGTTAGCTTCGAGCGCTTCTTGGAGTGAGGGTGCGTCGGAGGAGCGGGAGATGTGGATACTGAGGTCGGTGGACTGGGTGTGTCTTCGACAGAGGACGAGTGGGGAACAAGCGAGGCCGATGTATGCCCCGGCGTCGCCGCTGCGGATGTGGAAGTTGCCGTGGCTGGACTTCCGGCAGGCTGTGCAAATCGCTCATTGGGATGTGGGTCGGGGGATGCGGAGGTGGAGGCGGAGGCGGAGACGTGGTTTGCGCCCGTAGAGTCGAGCTCTGCCTTCTCTTCCTCTGACAACATGGTATTTGCGACGTTGGTCATATCCTTCATCAGCGAGATCTCTCCAATCTACAACGCGAGAGGGTTAACAAGACTCTAAAATTAAGCCAGAGGTAGGGGCGCACATAATCCATGAAACGCTCGCCACCAAAGACGTTGGCGAAGAAGCTCGCGGGATCCTCGACGTTCGATCCACCCTCGGTGCTGACCATCTTCTTCCCATTCTTGTCATACACTGCCCGGAGGTTCTGTTGAATCGGGCCGGAGCAGGCAACGACACAGCATCAGCTCTGACTTGCGGGCAGTCAGATAGGGGACAGAGGGGCAGACGCACTGAATCTGAGAGCACTCGGTATGCCTCGCTAGTTCAAGGCAAAGGGTAAGCAACATGACATGTATAGCAAGAGGCAAGAGGAAACGTCATACCTGACCTCTTTAAACTTTTCCTCTGCATCCGGGGACGGGTTTTTATCGGGGTGGTACTGCGGAGTGAATGACACCAGAGGTGAGATGGGCCATCATGCCACCTATATTGAACGAACAGACCTTCATGGCCGCCTTGCGGTACGCCTTCTTGAGGTCAGTGTCATTTACATCTATGGGTACACTGAGCTGCCATTATTTATAAAGTCAGACTTTGTCATCGAGATGCGCAAGAGAGGTCGCTAACCAGGTCGTAATACTCTGTCTCTACTGGGGCCATGGTCTGTGAGGGTTTAGAGGAGTGAGGAGTGAGGAGATGTCCGATAGCGCAGTCGTCCCCTGAGCCGCGTAACGTAAGCACGCACAGCACGAGACCAGTGTAGAAGAAAAGAAATAAATTTGGCAATGATAACAATACGCGAAGAAAACGTGCTAAGAACACAATGTGATGCTACAACCACATAAAGAAATGAGAAAGACGTTCCACGGTGCAAGGGAGATGTGGGGTAATATTACGGCTAATGGGTAGTCCACAGAATTGCTCTAGGGTTCTCATATTGTACAACAACGTGCAGGGGCAATGGGACAAAAATAGGAGAAACACGCTAGGGGGAAGGGGAATGAACAAGTCCGAGATCACTCGCCCTCATCCTCGACTCCGCCAAAGCGCACGGCCTTGCGCTCCGGTTCGGCAGGCTCGGCCTCAGCGATGATAGCGATGAGAGGAAGCGCAGTGCCACGCTCCTTGCCCAGAAACCGAGCCATCAGGCCGGAGCGTGCGGAGCTATTTATGGGGGTCGGCGGAGTATTACTAGATGCGGCTGTCGACGCGCTGGCTGTGTCGGGCGTGATGCCGCTGGAAGTCGTGGCTGTCGGTTTAACGCGCGGTTTTTTCAGCGCAGAGCGCGCCGGTGGTGGTGGGAGACGTGTATATGAGCGTGAAGGTGAGCGTGAAGGCGAACGTGATGGGGTAGAGGGTGAGCTAGAATGGTAAGGGGAACGGGAATGGGGGTCTAGGTGCGCCGACGTTGTGCGCGCCTTGGGCGCGCGGTGAGGCGTAGAGGAAACCGGTGATGACACGCTACGCTGCAGCCGTGGTTGCGGGGGAGGGGGGTACAGGTGCGCTAGGTGAGCGGGAAAGTGGGGGGTGCGCGATAAATGCAGACCCATGGCAATCTGTTCATAGCTCGGTGGGGTTGCGCTCGGGCCAGGTTCGCGGGTGACCAGGGTGGATGAGTCCGGTTCATGTTTGGACTTTGAGAATGGGCGCTTGAGTGAGGACAGGAGGCGGTTGGGCATATAGTGAATTGGTCGGGATCGGGGAGGGTCGAGGTCGAGGAAAGGGGGTGAAGAGGACATTATCTGTGGTGGTGAACATGAAATGAGAGGACAGGAGAGACCATCATCAACCAACATTCATTGGGGTGTCCCATCGCCCTTTCCCACACTCACAGCAACCACAACAGCAGCTCCGATCTGGTCGTGGCACCCCGCTTATGCCCGACCCCTGTCGTCTTAGTGCAATAACCCCAATCACTACAACTTGTTCTTTTTTCACCTTTTGTCGATCCTAGAACCCGCATTCTACCTCCCTCATTTACCGTTGAATCAACTGACCATGGGCGTCTCTATACAGTACCCGAAATGTCGCATGATGGTGGCGGTTATCCTTGGCCGCAACCATATTTAATGTTCCTGGCTGGCTTATCACCACTACTATGATTCCGATCATATCCTCATAGCACTATAGAGTTTGGATTATTGCGCATATTATTCCGCACAAACCAAACGATCCCGTCGGTATTATTTACAGTACCCGTCTCTCGTCTTCGCTCCAGTGCCAAACACCAACAACGCGACCATGGGAACACGTAACACGTGGTTGTTGACGTGGAGCCGTTGGGGTTGACGTGGCGTTGCTGCGATGACCTAATGACGATGACAAACGATGACGATGACTCCGATGCCCCGATCAGCACGCCGATCTCCCGTGCACGAGTAGCTGCTTGACAATGCTTCGCCAGTAGCTTTCGCTCTGAGCTAACTACCACAAATATTGTGCAGGGCCATCCCTACGCCGCCTTAGCTGATGGTCCACTAAACGTATTTCTTACGTTCTGTGTACACCTCAAGCGATAGCGCACCCGCTTTTTCTCACCATGCACAATGGCAAAGGCGGCGCGGAGCACATCTCAACGACAGTATGCTACACATGCTACCGTCAAGGTACGTGCATGTTGTAATAATGTGTTGCATCGAGAGGTCTATCGTACCAGAGGGAATGCGCGTTGGACATTAGACCCTTCCTGGACATTCCACCTTCATCGACGCTGGCCCATCGGCCGTTTTGAGGACGATCGTTACCATAAACTAACCGACAGCCCCATGTGGGGTCCCGTTTGTATGCAGATCAGACAAACTTGAGGATTGGGATATGTACTAATACCTGGCAGGTCGTCATGCTGATTGGTTGAGGACGGTGACCGATGAGATGGTTCACAGTCGCCATACCGTGACGGAGTCACTGCGACTCGGAAGACGGGATGCCCCACGGATAATACGGGTCTGGTGGCGCCGAATAAGCCCACGCAGAATTCAGGCTCGCCCGGGGCCTGGACATGATTACGCATTGGGTTACTAGTAGATGGGCCTCGACAAGGCGCCTCGCTGCGATCAGGTGGGCGACGTGGTGATACTTCAAGTTGACTATCATAGTTCCTGCCGCCTGGCTCGCAACTCACTTCGACAAATGTAAATGGGAATGGAACCCTCTATCGACGTTTTTCTTTTACAGTACCTCGTGTCAACTCGACCCCTCGGTCCGTCCTTCACGCGGGATCTTAGCACAGAACAGGTTCCCTAGTCACTAAGAAATGTCCATTCTGTAGCGTCAAACGCGCAAAGTTTGAGAGGCTGTGGGACATGTGCAATCATGGCGTTTACAGTATGAACTTTTCCCGTAACCGATTTTTCAGGCCGCCGAATCGCCGACGCCCGCATGATTTCTGCCGTCGCATTCATCGAATCGATTCCGAGGGGTAAGCTTACCTCAAACGAAGAAGCCATGAGTACAGCCCTCGCATGCTCTTGCCGTGCTCCAAAGTCTCCTCGCACGTAGAACTCGAAAATGACACTGGCAAGAACGATCGTTCTTTTTTTTAGGTTGTGTGAAGTGCTAAACGGAACCTGAAATCCCTCACGATCCCGGGCCAGATAACGACAAAAGGAGACCACTAAAGTATGTATATTGAAATAGAGATGAAAGAACGCCATGGCTATTGGCAGACCTGGAGACAGTGACAACGAACAAAGGAGCGGAAAGTAAGAACACAACGAAAATATTGGACTTGGAGTAGTATATATAAACAACTACACTAATCACAGCAACGTTCAACGCCGCCAGCACAGTATCCGTAGAAGGATGGTTAGCAATCATCTTTGAAATATGTAATATTATAGATACATACCGGCTACAGGGCTAGGCACCGCTGTACTGGTGGCACTCTCCGAGCCTGCGATACGAAGTTGTTGCTCGTCTATCGCCAGCTGGAATGAGTTTATTGAGTATATGTGACGGGCAGGGAGAGTGGTCTGACTCACCTCGAGTTTCGACTTGATGCCTTTAATTCGATAATAAAGGACATAGAGTCGGTAGGTCAAGCCACGCTGAATAGCAAGGCGCAGTTGCTGGAAGGGCCATCGGGCGTGATTGCTCTGCAGGCGCATCGCCGCAAATTGGTTCGCAGAACTAGATTGGTGTATGAGACGAATGACAGCCTATGATCAAAACTTGAATAAAGATATTCGTACAGGTCAAGATGAATCCGATGTTCGCTTCCCGGTGGGACGGCATTGATCGCCTCGGCATGGGTGAGAAGCTGTTGTGTTTCGTTCAAGCGCGCCGAAAGAAATGGGAGTATGTAGCATGGAATCAGATTGCGGAGAGACAGGACCAGGCCATAAGTTCCAAGGACGGAAAGGCTGAAACTGATTGCGTCGATTACAAGCATTTAAAGAGCGCGAAAGCAGACAAGGGCACCGAGGTGGGGTGAAGACATTTTGTATCGGAGCTATATATATGTGCCAACGCGCACGATGGCACTGTGAGGGCACGGTGCCAGCCTGTGGCCAAGTGGTTGGCTCAAGTTGCTGCTGCTGCTGCTGTTGACAATTGCCTTACGACTCCGAGTCGTAAGTGGGATACTCGGGTAGTACACTGTAGTAATGTGCCCGACCATGGCACAAGCGCTTAAGCCCCTCGCCACTTCCACACCACACCTGCCACCCTCCACCGGGCGCCGCCGAGAAAGGCTTTGGCCTTTTTTTCTAATTGGTGACTTTTTGAAATTGGGACTCACTCCGAAATCGCGGCGCTGTACCGCGGACTATTACCCCGACGTAGACCTGCCAAGTACTATATCCGGGTCGCGTCAGTGTAAACCTGCCAGTGCTGAGAGTGCTAGCGTTCAATTCAACGTTCAACTGTTACACTAAAAGGCGAAATGTTGCTCCGATGGTGATCACTCTGGGCTTACTATAGTACTACATCCGTCGAACAACGCATAACTTACTCGGCGCCAGAACAATGATGACTGTCGCCGCCACTTACCGCTATAGAGCCGCTTTGTCCTAGTCTTGCGCGGCGAATGGCTGTGTATGTGTGTCCGAGTTCCATCGCACGGCAAATAGCTGAGTCCGAATCCGAATCTTATTGAAATAGCTGTGCAATTTCAGTCCCACTGATCGTCGCTCGCACAAATAGCTATGCATCCCGTAATTGTCTTTAGAGGTGTCAACGTATCAACGTATATCAACCCTTATAACTTAGCGCTGGTAAACGGCTGTGCGCTACGTGGAGTCGTTGGCGTTCGTTACGAGTAGTGAGTGAGTTGACCTGATGGCAATGACAAAAAGCGATGACTCGATGACGTCGTTACGGTATACCGCATATCAGCGCCGCGCGGGCGCGATCTCTTCCGCTTGACAAGGCTTCGCCACCTTCGCTCTGAGCTAACTACCACAATTATTTGTGCACAAATGCTGTGCAGGGCCATTCGTTCACCGCCTTAGCAGCTCCCAGATGGTCCACTAAACGTGTTGGTTCCCTTTCTTATGCGCCTTTTCCCACCATATGCATGCATGATGCAAAGGTGGCGCGGAGCCCATCTCTACGACAGTATGCTACACGTACTACCATCGAGGTACGTGCATGTTGCTCGAGAGGTCTATAGTGCCAGAGGGAATGCGCGTTGTGCCAGATGGACATTAGACCCCCCTGCGACATTCCACTTTCATCGACGCTGGTCCATCGGAGGACGATCACTACCTTAAACTAACCGTCAGATGTGGGTTCCGTTTGCATCCGCGGCCCCACTGGCACCCGGATGCATCCTGCAGTTTTACTGCGGCAACTTGAAGGTAGATGGAGGAAAATAAAATCTCACTGTGTCAGTTGAGCACGATTGCTGCGCGAAACGTGGACCTCAAATCTGATTTCAGGGCGGTCGCCGTAACGAAAGCTACTTGTCACAATCCGATGCTCAGCGGATGAAACGGGGTTTGGTGGCGTTGGTGGTCTCCAGGTACCAACGCCACCAAACCCTGTATCATCCGCACACAAAGTGACATTTTTTGGCCTCAACAATGACTGTGGCACCGAATAAGTCCACCCCAAATTCACGCTCACCCCGGGCCTGGACATTATGCATTGCGTTTGATGGGCCTCGAGAAAGAGGCGCAGGCTGCGGTCAGGGCAATGCGGAGATGTCCCACTTTGACCAATTCCGGCCGCATGCAGGTATGTGTCTGTACCTGCGTAGCGAACAGGTGGCCAGCCGCCTGGCTCGCAACTCACTTCGAAACCCTCGATTGATTATCGACGTCTTTCTTTCCTTTCCAGTACCTCGTGTCAACTCGACCCTCGCTTCGCGTGGGATTTTAGCACAGAACAGGTTCCCTGAAACTGCCGGGACCATTTCTGTCCCGTCAAGCGCGCAAAGTTTGAGAGGCTGTGGGTCCAGTGTGGGACATGTGCAATCCGAGTCATTGCGTTTACACTATGGAAATTTCCCGGAATCGATTTCAAGGGGTAAACTAAACTTACCTCAGACGAGGAAACCATGGCTTGGCTCGGAGCCCTTGCATGCATTTGCTGCGCGCAGTCTGCTCTGCTCCAAGGTCGACTCACACGTGGAACTCGAAAAGAAAAACTCCATCAAAAGCTGAATGAATGCTCACTTTGTTTTAGTCTCGTGATCGCTGGCACCGGGGTTAGTTGATGCCAATTAATTGTTGATCACATTCTATCAAATCCACGTCATTCTTCGCGACAACGAAAAAAATTGCCCGAACCTTGGCTCCATCTTGCCTGTCTCAGGTATTATACCCAAGACTGTCGTTTGTCTATCCCCTTTGTGAGGACAACGAAATAAACATTGCAAAGCAATCAGGACTTATTCAGGAGACACCTTTGTGTTCGAATTTCAGCTTATGGGCTACTGATTATTCCGTCGTTACCTGATTAAGAACGCAGGTCCAATAGTATGGAGCCATGACGTGGGGAGTTTAGCGATAGCAAGGACAACGAAAGGAATCAAACGTCTAGGAAACGGCGGGAGCCGTCGTACCCTCGTCATTCACTCCTCGTGGGGCCGTGTCTTGTGGTCGTCTAGTACCAGTGACGCCACTCCACACGCTAAAGGGGAAGGGCTCATACACCCAGGCTAAGTTAACGCCTTTGCGCTCTCAACAGATGTCAAAGAGGATTGGTGGGGAGGGACACAGGCCCTGACGAGAACGATCGTTTCATTTTATTTTAGGTTAGGTGAAGTGCCAAACAAAATCCCTCACGCTCCAGATAACGCCGACAAAATGATCGAGACCACCAAGATAGTAACAACGAACAAAGTCCATGGAAAGCGAGAGCACAACGAAAGTATTGGACCTGGAGCACACTTAAACAACTACACTGATCACAGCAACATTCAGGGAGAAGTGGCCGGTAACGCCGGTAACGCGGGAGTCGGATCGACCACATCGATTGCAGGTGTGGCAGTAGCTGAAGAAGGATGGTTAGCAATCACCTTTGAAATATGTAATATAATAGATGCATACTGGCTGCAGGGCTAGGCACCGCAGGTCTGGTGGCGCTCTCCGAGCCTGCGATACGGAGTCGTTGCTTATCTATCGCCAGCTGGGACGAGTTTATTGAGTAGGTGTGATGGGCAAGGAGAGTGTTCTGACTTACTTCGAGTTTCGACTCGATACCTTTAATTCGATAATAAAGGACATAGAGTCGGCAGGTCAAGCCACGCTGAACAGCAAGGCGCAGTTGCTGGAAGGGGCGTCGGGCCTGATTGTTCTGCAGGCGCATCGCCGCAAATTGGTTCGCAGAACTGGATCGGGGTGAGACGACAGCCTATCAGAATAAATATATTCGTACAAGTCAAGATGAGCCCGATGTTCGCTTTCCGGTGGGGTGGCATTGATCGCCTCGGCGTGGCTGAGGAGTTGCTGCGTTTCATTTAAACGCACCGAAAGCATGGGGATTATATAAAACGGGATTAGATGGCGTAGAGAAATGACCACGCCATAGAATCCCAGCACAGAAAGGCTGAGGTTTACTGCGCTGATTACGAGCATAGACGAGAAGACAAGTAAGAATTGCCAGTTGGATATCGGGCACCGAGTACGGGGAAGGCATGTTATATTGGAGTTAAATATATGTGCCAGCCGCGATCACGTGTGAGTACAGTACACTCCACGGGGTGTCTTTGTGCTTGGGGATGTCTTTGCTGGGGACGTCTTTGCTGGGGATGTCTTTGCATGGGGATGTATTTGCAGGCCACGGCTTTGCAGACCACGGCATGGCATCATGCCATTATGCCATGATAGTCCATGACATCATGCTATGACAGACCATTGCATCATGTCTTTGACGCCATGCGGGCCAAATGAATTGAAAAATTGCCATATATGGTGCGGACCGCACTATCTTCCGAGTTCTGATACTTCACGCTGAAAATAATATGAATCAAGTGCGTGAGCGACCAAAGGCGTGGATGGGCATCCTTGGGCCATCAGACCTATGTTATCTGATGACAGTCATCAGAATCCCATGGACCATGGGCCATGGGCCGTAAAACAGATCCTTGACATTCCAGTAAGGGATCCCCTGCGCGGCCTATAACACATATGTTTTCGCTGGGATCTGGTGACGGTGTTTAGACATGTATGAGTTCCAAATAGAAGCCGAGAGGAACATTAAATGAGCCCGAAGATATGCCCTAGCTGCCGCAGCGCGCGCGCGCCCGACAAGGACCCGTGGGCGGCGGTACAGAAGTGGGCGGCGGTACAGAAGTGGGCGGCGGTACAGAAGTGTACGGCGCGCATTTCCGGTAAGAACAGAAGCCTGGCATCCGGCGAGCAAGGGTGACAACGTGGCGGCGTTCTTCATAGATTTCGACGAACAGAGTTGGACCCTGTCCTGGTATGCACGGGACGCGATAAGCGGTGTAGTGTAGTGATGCAGTTCGCGGTCACGGTGGAGGCTTTGTCTGTTTTAGGAAGTTGCGCGCCACGACTCCACGTGATTGAATGTGTCTTGGCCATGTGGGATGACCTGATGGCAATGACAAACGATGACTAGATGACTCGTTGACGTTGCATTGTCTGGGAGCTAAGACGGCGTAGGGATGGCCCTGAATAACATTTGTGCACGAATAATTGTGGTACTAGGCTCACTTCCACTGGCTCAGAACGAAGCTGGCGAAGCCTTGTCAAGCGGCCACTCAACAGGATGTGTACGAGAGATCGCCCGTGCGGCGCTGATCGAAACGTGTTGTTTCTCTTCTCTTCCTTAGGCCCTGTGTACACCTCAAATGATAGCCTGAGCGCACCCGCTTTTCCCCACCACACATAACGCAAGGTGGCGCGGGAGCCCATCTCCACGACAGTGTGCTACACGTACTCCGTCGAAGTACGTGTATGTTGCTCGAGAGTCGAGAGGTCTTTAGTACCAGAGGGAATGCGCGTTGTGGCAGATGGACAATAGACCCCTCCTGCGACATTTCACTTTCATCGACGCTGGCCCATCGGAGGACGATCACTACCATAAACTAACCGGCAGATGTGGGTTCACACAAAGTGGCAGTTTGTATGCGCGGCCCCACCCGGACGCATCCTGCAGTTTTACTGCGGCAAAGGGAGGAAAATAAGATCTCTCTGTGTTAGTTGAGCGCGATTGCTGCGCGAAACGCGGACCTCAAATCTGATTTCAAACAGTCGCCGTAACGGGAGCTACTTATCACAATCAGATGCTCGACGGATGATATCGATGATACGGGATTTGGTGGCGTTGGTGATCTCCAGGTACCAACGCCACCAATCCCTGTATCATCCGCACACAAAGTGACATTTTTTGCCTGAACATGACTGTGGCATTGAATAAGCGCCGTGCAGTGCCCACCCCTGGACATCATGCATGGGCCTCGAGAAGGAGGCGCTCAGGCTGCGCTCAGGGGGGATGCGGAGATGCCTCACTTTGACCTGTTCCGGCCACCTGGCTCGTAACTCACTTCGACAAATGGTAGGATAGGAAACACTCGATTTGATAATTTATCGATTTTTTTTTTCAGTACCTCGTGTCAACTCGACGAGGCGCTCGCTCCTTCGCGTGGGATTTTAGCACAGAACAGGTTCCCTATGCTGAAACTGCAATCATTGCATTTACAATATGAGATTCCCGCTAATGGCAGACATAGAGACAGTAATAACGAATAAAGCAGCGGAAAGCAAAGAACATAACGAAAATATTGGACTTGGAGTACACTTAAACAACTACACTGATCACAGAAACATTCAGGGGAGATGTGCCTGGTAACGCGGGAGTCGGATCGACAACATCGTTTGCAGGTGTGACCGTAGCTGCAGAAAGATGGTAAGCAATCATCTTTGAAATATGTAATATAATAGATGCATACCGACTGCAGGGCTAGGCACCGCTGTTCTGGAGGCACTCTCCGAGTCTGCGATGCGAAGTTGTTGCTCGTCTATCGCCAGCTGGGACGAGTTTATTGAGTATATGTATGGGTAAGGAGAGTGGTCTGACTTACCTCGAGTTTCGACCTGATGCCTTTAATTCGATAATAAAGGACGTAGAGTCGGCAGGTCAAGCCACGCTGAATAGCAAGGCGCAGTTGCTGGAAGGGCCATCGGGCGTGATTGCTCTGCAAGCGCATCGCCGCAAATTGGTTCGCAGAACTGGATCGGTGTAGGTTATGAAATGACAGCCTATCAAATAAAGATCTTCGTACTGGTCAAGATGAGTCCGATATTCGCTTTCCGGTGGGATGGCATTGATCGCCTCGGCATGGGTGAGAAGCTGTTGTGTTTCGTTCAAGCGCGCCGAAAGAATTGGGAGTATATAGCATGGAATCAGATAGCGGAGAGAAAGGAACAGGCCATAAATTCCGAGGACGGAAAGGCCAAGGCTGAATGCGTCGATTAGAAGCATTTAAGGAGCGCGATAGTATAAGACCGATTAGATATCGGGCACCGAGTGGGGTGAAGACATGTCATATCGGAGCTGAGCTATACTTATAGGTGTCCATGTTGCTGTTGTATGTATATATACTGGGCGCTTGCTAAGGTGGCAAAGACCAAACATGCGCAAAGTCCATGATGCTGTTGCTGTTGTTGCGCAAAAAGAAAAATGCAACTTGCAGGCAAAAGCCAAACACACGCAAAGCCCATGCCGCTGTTGCGCCCATGGCGCCCATGACAGCTGTCGCAAATGTCGCAAGACAGGTGGCACAAGCCAAACACGCGCAAAGTCCATGATGTCAGGGAAAAGCCAAACATGCGCAAAGCCCATGATGCTGTTGCGCAAAAGCAAAAAGGCCAATCCAATACAGGACAAAGCGGTGGCATTGCTCGCTTCGCGAGCACCGGCCGAGAGAGGAGTGGGACGGGCCGACGGGCCGATCAGATCGATCAGAGGCCATCTCAGTGTGAAAACCTGTCGACAAAATAAGTCAAGGGAAACTTCAAATTGTTTGGTGATATTCTGATGTGTTTAAGGACTCTTCACACAGCGTCGGGTTTTTGTAAGAAAAGACAGGGTGATGAGAGAATTATACAGCAATTACTGTAAGAAATTGTTGGAGAACGCAACAGTAGAAACATTTTGTAGTTGTTTGTGCGGGCCCGTCCACCTTTAGCCGGAGATATGCGAGCTACGCTCTCAATAACTCTGAAAATAGTATCAATCAGTTGCGCGAGCAACTCGTGCCGAAGCGTGGATGAGCGCGAACACATCCTCGAGGCCGTCAGACCCATGTTATTGGAATCCCACGAGCCATGAGCCGTAAAACAGTTCCCTGCCAGTGACATTCCGGGTTCCCCTGTGCAGCATACAACAGATATGTCTTCGCTGGATCTGGTGACGGTGTTTGGACATGTATGAATTCCAAATGCCAGTGGAAGCCGAGAGGAACATAGAATGAGCCCGAAGATGTGCCCTAGCTGCCCGCCGCGCGCGCCTCCGACAAGGGACCGTCAGTGGCGGTAGAGAGGCAGTGACCATGATACTATACGGATAGAAAAGGCGCGCATTTCCGGTAAGAACAGAAGTCCTGGCACCCGGCGAGCAAGGGTGCCAACGTGGCGGCATTCTTCATAGATTCCGACGAACAGAGAGTTGGACCCTGTTCTGGTATGCACGGGGTCGCCGGGATTTCATTGACAGGAATAAATTGCGCCAGAACCTAGTTTGTCGGGAACACGATAAGCAAGCTGTGTACTGTACTGTAGTGACACAGTTCACGCACGGCGGAGCTGCCACCGTGAGAAGAGTTCTTTTTGCGGTTTTGCCAATTTGGCCATGTTTACTCACCGAGGTTCGTCGAGTCCGAAATCGCGGCGCTGTACCCCGACTAAGACTCCTGCCAAGTATTCGAGTCGCGTCAATGTAAACCCGCCAGTGCTGAGTATGCATGCCGGCGTTCAACTGTTACACCGAATGTTATCTATTCGCTCTAATGGTGATGTGAGTTCTGGGCTTACAGAGTTACAGTTAGGTCGAACGCAAACGCAAACTGGCAACTAACCCCAGCGCCAGACAAATAATGACTCTGCCGCACTGCCAGCCTGAGTCACGGTGTTCAACGTTCAACCCTCAACCCTTACCGCTAAACAGTAAATGTGAGCCGCTTTGTGCTAGATTGTGCGACGAATGGCTGTGTATGTGAGTTTGAGTCCGAGTGCCATCGCACGACACATAGCTGTGTTACCCTTATACTGTATACGTGTACTGTATGTGAGTGCGAATCCGAATCTTATTATAATTCGACAAATAGCTGTGCAATTTCAGTCTCGCGTTCGCCCCACTTCCCTTGTGCCCCCACTGATCCCATCGCTCGCGCACTACAAGTAATTTGGTAGATTGTATGTGCATAAAGCGGAAGCTATGCATCCCGTAGTCTTGTCTTGCATCGAGAGGTGTCACCACTTATATTTAATTATAGCGCTGGTAAATGGCTGTGTGCCATAAACGGCCGCCCGTCCGCCGTGAGCTATATCAAGTTGCGGCGCTCTGCGCTCGCTGCTGACCGAGACATAAGAACAACCCCATCGACCACTCGGGATTGCCCAGACTTGGCCGTTCCTGCGCATGCAAATATTCTACTTGTTAAGACCCCGAAATACATCCCGTGGGTAAACATAACGTTCAACCCCTGTCCCCTTTGGCTCAGGTTTCCGCGGAATTCCCGAAAAAAATCCTCATTTGGTAGTAGCTTTTTTGGCATCAAGGTGCCGCCGGACGACGAGTTTTTATTTTTATTTGATATCACAGTCTAGACTTGGGCACTGTTTCTTCGGGGAAGTACAGCGCATAGAGGTCCGCAGCCGCGCGTGAGATCTCCTCTGCGAATCCTTCGTTTGGCATCTCCACACGGGATGTGATCGTAAATTGTAAATAATCTGTTCAAACATTTAGTGATACATCATTTTAACTCATACACAAGCACAAAAAGCTTGCATCCACCAAGAATAAGAATTTCACGTACCATCGAAGCCGGTGATATACGAAATGCCAAAGCCATCAGGCACGACCTGTAATAAAAATTCGTCAATGTCGCCCGCCCACCAAAAAAGGACGTGTGTCGCACCTCGCCCCAACCGTACTCGCGCAAATGCGTTGAGAAGAGTGCGGACGTGCTTAGCACCCAGTGGCTGGCGCGCTTCACTACGGGATCTTCGAAAATCTCTGGAACACTCTCGCCCTCCTTGAGCACCTTCCTCAGCCCTGAACCAGGTACGCGCGCGTGGCAAACACCACACGTCAGTGTGAGCGAGGGAAAGAGGTCTATTAGCACTCACCAAGCATATGCCGATCCACACCCTCCCCACGCCCTGCAGCCTGTGCATTCGCGACGTGCGCCTTAGCAGCGAGCTCAAACAACCTCTTCCTATTTTCCACATCTGCCTCTTCCTTACCATCTTCCTCCATCATAGCACACACAAACGCGTCACTCTCATTTGTGACGACACGCACGACCTCCGTGCGACCCTTGAAAAACCGGCGCGTCGTTGAACTCTCGTATGTCCCACCCTGGCGCTTCCATCCTCGTGCATGCAAAAGCCGCGCATATGCCAGTTGCATAAGTAACTGTGCCCACGCGTCGGGTGACACTCGCGCCGCCTTGATCGCCCGCTTGCCGTACCCTGTCTTGATCACGCTCATCGCCTGCGTTTTGATCAATTCCGCAGCATCCTTCTCCGCTCGCGCTATGCTCTGCTCGAGTGCCGAATCGAGCGTCCAGTTCAGTTCCACAGGCGCAGAAGAAGGCAAAGGCGAGGACGAGGACGAGCCGTGATCGAATGCGGGGTCCGCCAACGCACTGCAGATCGCGTCAGTGAACGCTAGTGTAGGTGTGCCATCCATGACAGAGTGTTCCCCCATGAGCCCCGCGCGCGCACTGTCGAACACGATCATTTGTACGGGCTTGTCTACCCAGCGATCGCGAAGACCATGGAAAGCACCATGCCAAAGGAAGCGGGAGGTGGTCAGAAAGTCGCCTGGTGTCGCCGGATCCAGACAAAGTACGAAAGCGGCAGAGTGAATCGTGTCGAGCAGCACCGCGTTCGATGGCGAGAGCGAACGCAGGTGCACGTAATCAGATGCCCACAGGTCCCGGTTTGCGGCAGTCAGCGCACCAACGGCGGGTAACTTGGTAGTCGATGCAGAAATGATCTGCTCGATCTGGCTACAGAAGATGTTTATATAACGCAGAGAAAGATGGCAAATGACCGCAATAGTAACTTACGCTTCCAGTTCAGCCGTGCTGAGAATGTGGCCATCCTGGGCAGCGTCAAGCCTCCAAAAGTGCCCATTGCGTAGCACGACAATATGACCATCACCATTAGTGTCGCCTGCTTTGGCGTGTGACACACCCCAGTCGAGGCCCTCGGTACCTGGCACACGTGCGCAGTCGAACATCCACCTTGCGATGCATTATGAGTCTCATGTCAGTTGGAGGAATTTAAGAAACGCACCTATATGTGTCCATGCAGAGCGGAGTATCCTTGGTGCCTTCAGCAGGAACTTCACCACGCTTTAAGGCGCGGCGATAGAGCATTGCGGCGCGCGTGAGAGACGCAGCACGGTAACGCGTTGCTCGGGGACCCATCATGCCTTGGGCGTTGGGCGGGTCGGCGAAGCCATCTAAGAGTAAGTGTCAACATGACAGCATGGCACGATTTGAGATGGACGCACAGTAATAAGACACGTTTATCATGATCTGAGGTGATGATCAGCGCTAAAGTAACCCCTGAGAAACGGGGATCGACAGACGGAATCCCTGTAAGAAAGATAGGCCGCATCATCCCACCACTCCTCAAGCCAATGGGGCTTGTATGGTGCACGTTCTTCTAGACGGTGCTGCAACTCCGGCCCAATGCCATTCGCAAATGCATCAATCTTGCGGTGAGCGTCTGCTAGCTCAGCTGGAGTATGGGCGACCGGGACGAGCGTCGCTTTAAGGCGCTCGAGGGTTGGTGAAAGAGGTAGAACTGGAAGTTTTGGGAGTGAAGACTGAGCAGCGAAGGTGCTGGTGCCCGCAGGAGGACTTGGAGCAGCGGACTTCCAGTTGGCGGGGCGGAGATTGGGTGGGTGCACGGGCATGTGGGAAGTGAAAGTGGAGAAAAAGACTCTGCGTAGCGTGGAAGAGGTGCTTGGAGGAGACCAGACGCGGCAACCGAGAGCGAGCATGACTCGACTCGGACAAGAGGTCGACGATGTTGAGTCCGAGCTTTTGAGAGCCGAGGACCGGCGGACGGCTTGTGATAATCTATCGGTATTCCAGATTGGGTAATAGGCGTTATTAGCCCCGACGATTCACTTCGCCGAGATTTGACAACGCAGCAGGCACAGGTCCTATCTTCTCTTATTATAAAATTAAATATAAATCACAGAAATTCACATGTGATCATCGTCTTTTGCCCGGGGTCGCCAGTGACATCGTCGGACTCCACGATGAGTGAAAACTAATACGGGGATGATGAGGGAAGGAGACAAGCGAGAGAATAAAATAGGAAAAGATAAGTTCGGCGGTGGCTTGTTGGTTGGTTGCTTGGCGGCCCACGCTGGACCGGCGTTCTTCAGACCCGCTTACCGTTGGACTCATCGTCCTCGCTTCCCCCTCCTCGCTCTCTCTCCCTCTCTCTCTAGATGATGGACAGACCACTCGGTCCACGCCAGCCAGATAAGAGAACCGCTGCCTACGAAACCATCTTTGGCCGTCCAGGTGTCTCCCATCATACCTCTGGCCCCTCAGTTCCCCAGAACTATCCACTACCACCCGGCTACTCCCCAGCCCAGTACTCCTACCCATCCAACCAGCAGCATTACCCTCCTAGCTCCCACGAACTCTCTAATTCCCCCTACTCTTCTCATGCCTATCTCCCACAAACATCCAACTCTCGCCAGTCCTATTATGCCCCATCCCCACCTCAGAACCAGTCTTGGTCTTATCCAAACTACTCTTATCTCCAATCCCAATCCCAATACCCGCCCACCCAACCCGCCCCTACTCCTCATACCAATAGTGCACTCATTCATCCCATCTATCCCCTCCCTCCCGATGATCCTCCCGACCCCAGCTTAGAGTCCCTCCATTACCAAGGTCACGCCCCCACTCACGCCTATCAATCCCAAACGTATCCCAATAATGCCATCGCCCACCAACAGGCCGAATGGGATCCTCACTCACCACCCCACCCTCCGCAGCAGCAACTACAAGCTCAGCAAGCTGCCTACGAGTATGATCAGGGTCTTCATTACCAAAACGACTCTCCAAGTCGCAGCCATCCCAACATACCCCACCTCGGTCTCAACATTGACGCTGACAACGGTAGGCTCGGTATTGACTTTGCCGAGGAAAGCAGCCCGAGCGACACGGACGACTCAGAATTACCCTGGACCCATCGCTCAAGTTCGTCTCTTTATTTCTTTGAACAGCACCTTTTGACCTCTATTCTCACCCACTTTTTTTTTTCTAATCATGCAGCCAGCAGACTTCTTCATGAGTCTCATGGGTCTCATTATCAGATTCCCCAACCAACTCCCGCCCACCACCGTTCGTCTCAACGACAGTCTCCTCCAGATTCCCACTCCATCCGCTCCAGTGATTCTGGCTCTCCGTACCCTCCACCCAAGCCACATCCTCTCCAGCTCGACACCGCCGCCCTCATGAACCAAGTAGGTCGCACGGCTTCCGCTTCCGCCTACCCCGATTCCTCTAATCCACGGCGCTCTTCCGATTCCACTCGCACGATGCCGGCTCCCTTCCGCCGCGATCGCTCAATGCAGGACCGGTCGCGATCATTGTCCGCCACCCCATCTACGCATGTGCGTTCCTCTCTTGTCGATCAGACTTCTCCTGCCTCTACTTCCCGTCTTCGTCCTGGAGCCTCTCACACCCAAGGAAACGGCCAAGCTTCTTCTCCAACCCCTTATCGTCGCTCGCCCATCGTGTATCCCGCCCTTCTTTCTCGCGTGGCCGAGGCATTGCGTGCCCGCATCGTACTCACGGACATCGTCAAGGATGGGCTCACATACAAGAATGCTTTCGACGGCCGTCAGGCAGTCGACAAGATCGCCTACATCATCAAAACTACGGACCGCAACCTTGCGCTACTCCTCGGCCGCGCACTCGATGCGCAAAGGTACTTCCACGCGGTCACCTATGACCATCGGTTACGTGATTCCGCCTCAGATGTGTACCAGTTTCGTACGCGCGTTGGAAGCCCCTTCCACTCTGGTGAGCTCTCACCACCAGCCGTAACATCGCCTAGCACCCAGGGCAGGAACACGCCCACGCCCGATGCGCGCCGTGAATTGGGCGTGACACGCGACACTGGCTCACCGTCGAATGAGTCCGATCCAGACAAACAACCGGACACGAGCACAAGTCTCCCTACTGACACGTTAGAAGACACTGCTGAGGACGTGCTATTACCAACGGGGGTGTTTACGCTCTTGACTGATTGCTATTCTTCGACCTGCTCACGTGACCGCCTCTGCTACTCTATCACCTGTCCACGGCGCCTTGAACAGCAGAGTCGTTTGAACATGAAACCGTTGCCCGGTCTCGGCATCAAGCGCCAGCTGAGCCGTGAGAGCCTCGGTGACCTAGACAACGTTGAACCAGGCTTGCTCTGGATACACACAGTGTCCAAGGAGATTGTGGATAGCGTGTCGGATCAGGAGAAGAGGCGGCAGGAGGCAATCAACGAGGTCATTTATACCGAGCGTGATTTCGTACGCGACATGGAGTACCTCCGCGATGTGGGTTCTTTTCTGGATTCATTTTTCTGCCGTGTGTGCTCATGAATATATGCAGGTCTGGATCGCTCCGCTCAGTACGCAGGACATCCTACCTGAGGCACGCCGGGCAGACTTTATCGAGCAAGTATTTTGGAATATCCACGAAGTCATCGGAGTCAACACCCGATTGCGCGAAGCACTCAACAAGCGCCAAAAGTCGTACGCCGTCATCGAGGGGATCGCCGACATCTTCCTTGAAATCGTACCGCTCTTTGCCCCCTTTGTATCCTACGGCTCGCATCAGCTGTACGGCAAGTACGAGTTTGAGAAGGAGAAGAGTTCAAACCCGGCGTTTGCACAGTTTGTTGAGGTACGTCCGATGGTTCCTAGTCCTACGTTTTGATACCAGTTGAAGGATGGATGATTGTATCAGGAAACGGAGCGCCGGCCTGATTCGCGCAAGCTCGAACTCAACGCATATCTCACCAAGCCGACGACCCGTCTTGCACGTTACCCGCTACTCCTTGAAGCCGTATTGAAGCAGACACCCGACGAGTGCGCAGACAAGCATGATATTCCCAAAGTTGTAACGCTCGTCCGCGAGTTCCTTGCTGAGGTCAACCGTGAAACGGGCCGTACGGAGAACAGATTCAATCTATTGCAGTTGGAGCAACAGCTTCTGTTCCGCCCAGGCGAGGAAGTGGTGCGTACCTCAAACTCAGATTTAATCCTCGTGGTTGATTCGTGTACTCCATTAGGATCTGCGGTTAAAGGAAGAGGGTCGCGAAATGATCTACAAGGGCCCTCTGAAACGTCGCGGGGGCACGCAAGGCGACAGCGGCGAATTATTGCTCTTCCTGCTCGACCATGCGCTACTGATGGCCAAGCAGAAGAATAAAGCCGAGCAGTACAAGGTCTATCGTCGGGTACGTTATGTCTCGCGCCCTGATGCACTTATTTATCAGTCACTGTAGCCCATCCCGCTCGAGCTTCTCCTTGTCATCGCTACTGATGAATCAGGCATGCGCCCCGTCATCACGTCTCGTCCACAGCGCAACAACTCAGGCGCGAATGGTGGCCATTCCCACCAGCCGTACCCGCCGGTTGTGCCCGTCAAGTTGGAGGGCGGAAGCAAGACGGGTTTTGCGATAACGTTCGTGCACTTGGGACGCAAGTCCTACCAAATGACGCTTTGGGCGGCGTCGCACGCGAACCACCGCAAATGGATCGAGAGCATCGCACGCCAGCAGGATCTCATGCGCGATCGGAGCCACTTCTTCGAGATGGATAAACTGTCGGAAGGCTTTTTCCAGGCGATGAACCGCGCGAATTGCGCGGCTCCATTCGGTGGGTGATATCTGTGTTTCTGTTGTGGTGTGAGAGTTGTGCTCAGCCCGTGCCTCCTGTGTAGGTGGGGGACAGAAAGTCGCATACGGCACGTTCGATGGCGTGTACTTCCAGGATTTGCGAGAGCCAAATCGGGAACCGATCAAGATGCTTGCGCTCACCGATGTCGCTCAAGTGGACGTTCTGGACGAATATGGGCTTTTGATCGTCCTGTCAGGTTGGTCATGTGCTCCTATTACTTTGACTACCCGGCGCTTAGTAGATTTCTATAGAGGGTCAAGTAATTACGTTCCCTCTCGATGCGCTTGATGCAATGGATCCGCTGGCCGGACTGAAACGTGCCAAGCGCATTGCTGCACACACTTCGTTCTTCAAGTCGGGTGTCTGTGTCGGGCGGACGTTCGTCTGCGTAGTCAAGACGAGCCCCCTATCAAGCACGATCAAGATATTCGAACCAATTGACCAGAATGTGCGCGGACGGAACAAGCCGACGTTCCGCAAGCTATTGCAGGGAGGGAATGATACGCTCCGGATTTACAAGGAATTCTACATTCCGGTGCAGTCGAGCTCGATCCACTTCTTGCGCACAAAGTTGTGTGTCGCGTGCGTGAACGGGTTCGAGATCATCGACCCGGATACGCTGGACACGCAGGGCTTGCTTGATCCTAGCGACGAATCGCTTGACTTTGTCCGGCGGAGAGGGGATAATACTCGACCAAAGCCTGTAGCGATCTACCGCATTGAGAATGAGTTTCTGCTGTGCTACGACGGTACGTTGTGTTCGGTGGTTTGCCGGACGGGGTACTAAATCGAAGAACAGAGTTCGCGTTCTATATTAATCGTGGAGGACGTAGGTCACGGAAGAACTTTTTGGTCCACTGGGAAGGATCTCCGACGAGCTTTGGTGAGTGAATGCGCATTTCATACGCGCATACAGTTGACTTGATGGTGTTCGGTAGCGTTCCAATACCCTTACGTACTTGCATTCGAGCCGACGTTTGTGGAGATTCGCAATGTTGAGACTGGCTCGATGTCGCAGGTCATCCAGGGCAACAACCTACGATGCCTGTACACGGAAGCGCCAACTTCGCTGCAACAGGCACATCCACGCCACTCGCAAAGCTCAATCTCATCACACAGCGTGAGTGGGTTCACGCACGGGAGTAGTTCGCAGTATTCGCCCACGGTTTATTCGCACAACGGAGGACGCTCGTCATTGCCAGGCGCGGGCGTGTACGGACAATCGCCTGTACAGATGTACCCGGGCCAGCCATTGCCGACGCCATATGGACGTGCGACGGGACGGGAGATCATCCTCGTGTCAGATGATCGCGTGCTGACGTTACGCATGGCAGCGCTGCCGGGTCAGTGAGCGCTGGGCGCTAACTTTGACAGACCGTTTCCACAGTCGCATTGTTTTCTCTTCTCGGTGTTTTTTTTTCTTTCCTTTTCCCATCGGCAATTCTATCTGGTTCACTTTCACTTTCACTTTCGTTTATTTTTGCTCCCCCCTTTGCCGCGCACATGAATGGGGCCTTTTTTAATCTGTTATCATCGTTCTGGGTGTTGTTTAAGTACGCTGTGAGCACTGCATTTGTTTTATACGAATTTTTCCCTCCCTTTTTGTGGCCCTCTGTGTAGTGGGTGACCTGTTTTTTTGTGCCGTTTTTACAGTAATTTCTCACGCCATTCATGCTCCGGTATTTGTTTAACTTTTTTTTGTCGACAATATTTCGCCTGTTCATTTGTTCATTTGCTACACACAACCACATCAACATCCATATATCCTAGCTGCATCTGTATTTTCAGAGTTTTCCTGGTCAAAGCACAGATGATAGCGTCAGTGACCTCCAAGGCAGGCGCGCAGTATGCAGGGCCCAACATGTACTGTGGGCGCACTTACTGTACATCGCCCACGCACCCTCAACCGATCCACTTCTGCACAAATCCTGATATTGTCAACTTATTTTTAGGCATTGGGCGCCAAGGTAAACAGCCGGCCGGGTGAATATAGGGAAAGAGGTGGATGCGTTTATCCGGTGATGCAGGCCATGACAGTGAGAGGACGTCGGAAGCATGATGGAGGTCGGGGGACAGAGGAGATGCACCACCTCTCCTGGAGTACAGTAACACAAAGGTTCAATTCACAAGTCAGATAATCACCATAAAGGAAGGAATCCAAAGGATGTCTACCTTGTGGGATTGATCCTAGCATCATAAGCAATGAGAGTTTGCAAATGCCACTGAATCAGATAAAGGCCATCATCAAAAATGCCCAGGTATATGTTCAAAGGCCAAAGACAAATATAGAACTCTCGCAAATTGAGGATATCAATGCTTGTGGTTGCCAGGCACGGGACAATCACCGGTACAAATGCCGCGACGCCTTGCGGGACGCCAAGACGAGATCATCCAGATGACCACGTGCTGGGCGCTGGGCGCCGTTGTTTTCTCTCACTCGTAGCGGTACGCATGACATTATTTTCTCTTTCTCCGCTTCCCCTTTGCTGAATGGGGCCTTCCTAATATGTTATTTGTGGTCGCTGTAGTGAACCTATCTCTACGTTCACGACTGTTGCTTTTGTAAATTTCGCCCATTCGTTCGCTAGAAAGCACACATCAGCAACAGATGCCAAGGAAGGCAAGGCACGGTTGTACAGTCTGTTTCGGACCGCGCCCTTCCAATTTCGGAAATTGTCAAATACACTAGGAATGCAAATCCATTTAATGTCTTACCCGCCCACCTTTTTTCGCCTTCTCCCCTCATCGCTCCCATTTTTTATACCCGCCGTTTCCGCCAACTCGCCGCAAACATCAGTCGTTTTTTTTCTTTCTTCACTCTCTTTTAAGTAATAGTAATGAAGCTCCATGCTTTGACCACTCTTTTATTCTTCTCGGCGGCTACGCTTAGTACTACGGGCTCACGAGCCCAACCTCAACATGAACAACGCGGTCACCGAGATATAGCTCGTGCGGTAATGGGTGAACTGGAATTTGCAGCAGCCAAGCGTCAAGCAGGCCCTGTCTTTGCTGCCGCGCCGCCTCCCAACGGCAGCAGCGCCTCGAGCCAGGCGCCGTCATCCTCTTCCGCTGCGTCCGCCGCTCCTACTACAAACTCTGCAGCGTCAAGCGCTGGCGCAACAGCCACTTCGTCATTATTAGCGGGCTCCGCTTCGATATCTGGGTCGGGGATGACGGGTTCGGGCTCGTCGCAGCCAACGCCCGTGGTTCCAGTTCCCGCAGGTGCGAATGGTGTTCCTGCACTCAGTTTGATCTCCTCTGGTATGCCTACGGGTACACCCTCGCCCGTCGTATCGACTTATGCCCCCGGTGCCACGCCGTCGTTCCCCGGTGGTCCGGCGCTGCCTGCACAATGTAAGTTCATCCCTCTCGTCTCGTCTCTGCTTTCTCTCGGATTGTCGCTCATGGTGTTGGATTCTAGTCGCGTTTAATAGCGCTGATTGGCCAGCGCAGGACAAAGTTCCCGATACCTGTGAGTCACTTTTTTATGGGCCTTTTCTTGGCCTTGGGATGCTGAGAGGCTTGGCGCAGCTTCTGAGGACGTTCAAACGTGGATGCAAGAGCTCAATGGCTTTAATATTCCTTCATGGTCTCCAACCGCCGACGGATCGTGCGCAGGTGACCCCACCGCTGCGGCGGAGGCCAGTGCGCGCGGTTGGTGGACATGTGGCAGGACCACGCGCGACACGGATATCACTACGTGCCCGAAGAAGTTAGACTGGGGAGTCAGCTTTGATGACGGCCCGAGCCCTTGGAGTGAGTGTTCCCAGCACGTTTTCACCTTGATGCTCGATTTCTGATACCGTTTATAGCTCAGTCAGTTTTTTTTTGGCGCTGGGCATTTCTTGGCATGGTAACTGAGCGTTGTTGACTGAGCAGGAAACTCCTCAACTACCTTGGCACGAAAAATATCCTGGCAACCTTCTTCGTCGTCGGCTCCCGCGTCGTTGAACGTCCAGCGGTGTTGATCGAGGAATACATGGCTGGCCATGAGATCAGCGTGCACACGTGGTCCCATCATGTACGTTTCTGTCTTTCGTGCCTTGTTGCTCCTTGCTGATGATAATTTTCAATTAGCCGCTTACATCCCTGACAAATGAGCAGATAGTTGCTGAGCTCGGCTGGACACGCAAAGCCATCCAGAAAGTGCTTGGCGTAACGCCCACGACGATGCGTCCGCCATTCGGAGACATCGGTAAGCTTCGGTTAACCAAGCTCGCGGATGTTCTAAAGAAGGACTGACGGCATGCAACGTCATGCAGATGACCGCGTACGGGCGATCTCTCTTGCAATGGGGATGGTGCCCATTATCTGGACGACCACCCCTGCGTCTGGACCATTTGACACGAACGGTAAGTGGGCTGTAGCGTCTTGGAGCGCCACGGAAGATGTTTAATTCTGTTTGACAGACTGGAGAGTGGCTGGTGGATTAGTCAATTCGACGGCATCATTCAATACTTTTGAGGCCATCCTCGGTAATGCGTCGTCCCTTGATACTGGGTACGTGTGGATCGGAGGTGAAATTTTATGTGTTTGACGTGATTTTCAGCTTTATTGTGTTGCAACACGATCTGTATGAGGTCACTGTCAACCTTGCTGTTGGGTATACCCTGGACGCAGCGTTGGGTCACAACCCGCCTTTCTCTGTAAGTGGTTGACCGTGATGGAAAGAGGAGAAAAGGCTGAGAGGCGCACCTGCACAGCTCAAACCGATCGGAAGCTGTTTAAACACGCCAACACAGAATCTTTACTCGGAAAGCAACAAGAATACGACGTTCCCTTACACGAACCATACACTCGTAACAAGCTCAAGCTCGGGCTCGGACTCGGGCTCCAAGTCGAGTTCGCAGAGTAAGAATAAGAATTCAGCGGCGGAGGGAGGGATAACAGTTTTGTGGATGATTTGTGGATTGATTTGTGGAGTTTTGCACTCGCTACTTTATTGAGTTTTAATAGAGAATCGGAGATACCCGTGAGCTGTGCGGGGAGTTAATGACCCTGTTGGTGTGCTCATCCCAACGTTGTGCCTGCAGTTCTCTCTCATCGCATGTCCTCCCTTATCACCGCTGCCAGAAATAGTACGCTTGAGCTTGAGCCTCTTCGATAATGTTTGAGCCCTCATCCTTATCTGTAGAGTTCTTGGATGCCATCCGCTCCGTTAATCCCCCCTCCAGATGGAAGATCCTCGTCATCGACGAGCACTCGCAGAGGCTTCTCAACTCGGTTCTCAAGCAGTTTGACATCCTAGAGGAAAATGTGACCCGTGCGCTATCCTTGCTTGTCGCGACCATCGCTGTTTTCGCTTAAAGTCAAGCCAAAAGTCATTGAATCCATAACGAGCAACCGAGAGCCACAACCGGGCTTCGATGCGGTCTACATGCTCATGCCCACCTCCGCCAACATCGACTGCATCATCCGCGATTTCTCCGGCGGAAAGCAGCAGTATGCCGCCGCGCACCTCTTCTTCGTCGATGGTCCGTCTGCTCGTCCCCCTCTTTCCATATCCAAGTCCGTTTGAGGTTTGACGCCTCTTCGGGAACAGGTTTAGCGGATGAGCTCTTCCAGCGACTCACGTCCTCGCCCGCGGAACCGTTCCTGCGTGGCTTGCAGGACCTCTACGTCAACTTCTGGGGTGCGTCTGATCGACCTCGTACTCCTTTGCAACAATAGAGAGAGCCCTGAGTCACATCACATTTTTAGCGATCGAGTCACAGGTTTTCTCACTACATGTGCCTGAGTACTTCTTCAGCATGTACAGCCCACTGCGATCCGATGCTACTGCGCGTGCAGAGCGCGACAGGCTAACCGAGGATATCCGCTTCGCAGCGAAATCCGTATGTTCCCCATCCTTCTTTTTCCATTCCTTGCTCACACGCGAGACGCGGCGTGCCGTGGCGTGGGGCATGCAGATCGCAAACGTGTGCATAACGTTAAATGAATTTCCTTACATCCGATATTACGTCCCCGCACACCACGGGCCCCTCGGTGCCCTTCGTCCGCACGAGACCACCCGTGCAGTGGCGCGCCCACCGGAGAATTCGCTGCGCTGGCGCACGAACCTGGCGCGTGGTGATCAATCGCGCCAGTACGAGGCCGCGGAGGCCGAGGTGCTGTCACGGGTGCTGGCGTTTGAGGTCCAGGCGGCGCTAGATGAATACAAGCGCGCGAATCCAGACTTTCCGGTACGTGCGTGCATGCGCACTCCAAAACGCGGAGGCTGACGTGAGCTCTCGCGTGCGGGGAAAATAGAAACAGGACTCCGGAAGGCAGCGCGCGACGCTGATCGTGACTGACCGCGCGATGGATGTCGTCGTCCCACTCATTCACGAGTTCACGTACCAGGCGATGGCGAATGACCTCCTTCCCATCGAAGATGGATCTAAATACACGTGCGTGCATCGAGTGTCTGGCCATGTTCCTTTGTCGTGATGTAACAGTTATGCATTGCAGGTACAAGTTCCAGTCTTCGGTCGGCGCGTATGAAGATAAGACGGCGGTACTGTCGGATGCGGACACAGTATGGACCGACGTGCGGCACATGCACATGAGGGAGGCGATTGACAAGCTCATGGCCGACTTCAACAAGTTTATGACCGATAATGCCGGGTTTAAGGGGTGCGCTTGGCCTTTTGTATGTGCTGAAATGAGAGCCGGTTATTGATGAGTCATTTGTATAGAGAGGGCGCGGCTACGCTCAATGACATGAAAGATATGCTGGCCAGTCTACCCCAGTATCAAGAGCAGAGGGAAAAGGTGCGCAGACATTCCGCGCATAGACCATCCATTGCTTTCAATCACCAACACTGAACTCATACAGTTTTCATTACATTTGAGTATGGCACAAGAATGCATGGACATTTTCGAGCGCGACCAGTTGCCTGTGGTGGCGACCGTCGAACAGGTACGTCTGTTAAATGCGGGGTTTATACCCGGCCGTTCTTCATAGTCCACTCCTAGGACTGTTCAACGGGGGTGACCGCGCAAGGTAAAACGCCAAAGACTCTGGTCGAAGACATGGTACCGCTCCTGGACAGCCGGGAAGTAATGTTCGTCATAGGCAAAATATATGCCAGCATCTACCTGACCATGTCTGCGACAGTAACTCTAACAAGGTCCGCATCATCGCACTGTACATCCAGTACCGAGAAGGCGTCCCCGACGAGGACCGTAGGCGGCTGTACCAGCATGCTCGATTGACCCGGCCCGAGATCGACGCCGTGAACGCACTCGTGCACCTGGGTGTGCGAATTAACAGAGTGCGTAAACAAAATTGGTACCTCGTCTGTGAACGCTGATATGATACTGCGTTGGTGCAGGGGCCGGGGGACAAGGACCTCAAACGTCGCATTAAACAGAAGCAGTCGAACGAAGAGGAGTACGAGCTCTCTCGCTACAAACCTCTTCTCCGCACAGTCATCGAGGTTCGCCACAACTCTCTTCTCTCAATTGATTGTGGCCGCTCACCCATGGTTGCAGGACCAAGTCTCGGGCAAGCTAGACCCCGCAGGATTCCCCTACGTCAAGGACTACCCACAATCCACTCCTGCTGCATCCAGCGCGCGGCCTGCAATGACACCGACGACCTCGCTGCGGAGCGCAAAGCCGAGCTGGCACCGTGCAGCACGTACGGGCGGTCCCGCCACCGAAACGCGTCAACGGCTGCTCGTGTTCGTAGCGGGCGGGATGACCAACTCGGAGATGCGTGACGCGTACTTGCTGTCCAGTCAGCTCGGGAAGGACATCATCATCGGTGCGGTGGCACAGCTTATACTGTTAATGATGAAAGCTAAATTTATTTTTGGGGGGTGGTGATGGATAGGATCAACGCACACGCTGACGCCGCGCCAGTTCATCGACGACCTTAAAGTGCTTGATCTCAGTGGCGTCGGCTCGCGCGCATTGCCGAACGGTCTTAGGGAACTACACGCAGCACGGCCGTACCAAGCTTTCTACGACGAGCGGTACTTTACGCGCGATGCGCCGCCTCCACAGCAGCAGCAGCAACAACAGCAACAACAGAGACATAGGGCACCACCGTTGGGTAAGAGCGTGAGCGCACGTAGTGTAGGGAGGTCAGGGGCAGATCTCTCGTTGACGAGCAGCAACTTGTCCGTCAACTCATACACGCCATCGTCGACGAACGGGGGGAAGGAGAAGGAAAAGAAGAGACGGTTTTTGGGCTTCTGAGTCGTTGGGTTTGGATATACCTTCCTTCTTAGCCCACTTACTTTTGTTCATTATTATTGTTTCCCTTTTTTCTCCTTTTTTTCAATAATGGAATGTCATGGGTAAGCGTGGTTGTTTGCTCTCGCGAGCGCAGCGGGGTGATATCATATAATTGATTATTACAGCGTAGTGCAAGGAGACGATAAGGGTGAAGGAAGGTGAAAACGGGTCTATGGGCTAGGCTATGCTGTAACATCCAGTTTGGCTGTAGTGATGACAAGAAATTAGAAACGGTGACGCCGAACAAAACTGCCAGGGGCCGAGCGTGCTTACTTTCGTGCTTCTTCGCTTCGCCTACCTTCCTCGCCGCCTTTGTAAGGTCCTCCTGCTGGATATATTCCCTGCGGGAAAAAAATGGTGAGCTGAGGATTCTGCTCATCAGATGGATGAAAGCGACTGTACCTATCGTCTCGAATAGCAAACATGCCCGCCTCCGTCACGACATTCCGCAAGTCGGCACCGTTGAACCCATCAGAGAGCTTTAAGAACATATCAATAGGGAGCACTCCCCCGCCCAAAAATTGCAAAGACGCACCTTGACGATCGCCTCGTAGTCGATCTCGCCGTGCTTGTTGACAGGCCCCGCATGGATCTTGAGGATCTCAAGCCGCGCCTGCTCGTTCGGAAGGGGCACCTCGATTTTGCGGTCGAGCCGACCGGGGCGCATTAGTGCGGGATCGAGCGTGTCCGGTCGGTTTGTCGCCATGATGAGCTTTGTGCGCCCAAGAGAGTCAAAGCCATCCATCTGGTTTAACAACTATGTACGCAGGGTGTGTCAATCAGTCAGTCAGTCAGCCAGTCGGCTCGCTTGCTCCCCTCGCCGCTTAATGGCCCCGGGAATGGCAAAGCAAGTACAGGGACAGGGACAAGACAGTACCTCCATTAACGTGCGCTGGATCTCACGATCTGCACTGGTGCCCTCCGAGAACCGACGTCCGCCGATGGCGTCGATCTCGTCCATAAAGATGACGCACGGCTCATGGTCGCGTGCATAGCCGAACATCTCACGCACCACGCGTGCCGACTCGCCGATGTATTTGTCTACGATAGCGGAGGAGACCACTTTGAGAAAGTTGGTCTCGAGGGTCGCGGCGACGGCGCGGGCGAGTAGCGTCTTGCCTGTCCCGGGTGGGCCATAGAGAAGTACACCTTTCGGGGGCTTGATGCCGACGCGTTGGAAGAGTTCGGGGCTGAGAAGGGGAAGCTCAATGATCTGTGGTGTGCGGGGGGGTGGGGGAGGGGGAGAATGCGGTGGGTACGCGCGTAAGAGAAACGGATCGAAAGGGTGGACGCACCTCGCGTAGCTCGCGCACTTGCTCGCCAAGACCGCCAATACCTGCGAAGGTAGCACCACCTGGGTCTTCGAGGCTCATTTTGTATACCATTGGATCTACTTCTCGGGGCAGGATGCGCATGATAGTGAGGGTAGTCATGTCGAGGCTCACGCGTGTCCCGGACTTCAGTTTGTGTGCGGGAAGTGCGGGTCGGTAAGAGACGACGTAGCGTGGTCCCGACGAAGCTTTCACTATGACTGAGGGTAGAGGTCAGTGAGTGTAAAGTGGTGTTGAGACGAGGGTAACGCGCACAGCGCTCATCGTCTAGCTGCTTCATGACCTCTCCAATAATCTGACCGACGGACTGTACAGCCTTGATATCCTCCTCAGTCTTCTTGTAATCTTTTTGCAAATCCTTGATCGAAAACCGTACTGAGAATCATGTGAACAAGATGATGCGGTAAATGATTTGAGCAGGACGTACAATTCTTCAAGGCCTCACTCATGTTCACATGTGATTGCATTTTCTGATATTGAACGGGTCGGTGAGCAGATATCTAGCGCAATGCTAAAACATCACCAACATCACGATAGGCCTTAAGGGCCTCCACTCTTTGTGGGTCCATTGGCCTTTATGGTCTCGAAGGTGTTGCGTCCAAGGTTGAGGGGACTCGAGACGTTCAATACTCGTGCGCGCGTCGAGAATCGAGACGCGTCAGCTTCCCAATTGGTCATGGCTGGCTACCGTTATATTGCTTTTGTTGCAACTCGGAGATATCGGCCTGGTGGTCTAGTAGTATGATTCCTTCTTAGGGCTTCTACGTCATTTGGAGGAGGTCCCGGGTTCAATTCCCGGCCAGGCCCTTCTTTTGTTCTTTTCCATCTACACCTTTACCCTTCTTCCTGGCATCCTTTTGCTCGTGAAACGTGTGTAATTTTTTATTTTCACTGCTTTCACAGTTTGCGTGGCTCATATTTATCCGTTTCTTTCTGTATTGTGACGAGAAGTGACTCATTCTTGGGCTCGCGACTTGCCATATCTACTCTTAATTCCCGCCCCCCATGCCCCGTAGAAAGCGCGATTTCATGGATGATGGTATCTCGGACTCCTCAGGCGGTTCGGATGATGAAATCGCTGATGACGACGATCCTTACCAGCGAAAGAGGCGGCGACGAAGCGGCGACGACGACAGCGAGGATGAAGGCTTCGGAGGCCGTCGCAAGCCAGTCCCGCGGCACGACTGGGCTAAAGCACCGGCTTTTGTTTCAAGCAATACGACGAGTACTAAACCTCAACTCGATCAGTCCGAAGTCATAGATATTCCGGAGGTTGTGGTTCACCGCGTTTCTGGCTCCGAATCCTCGAGTGATAGTGCCGAAGATGAGGATGACCAGGTGGACGCTGAAGCGGATGGCGCGGATGGTGTTGACGATGATGGTGACGATGATGGCGACGACGAGGAGCAAGACACAGAACCGTCTAGGGTGCCCTCACCCCGTGTCCGGGATGACGACGACGAGGAAGAACAGCGACCACGCTTCGGTGGACTCGGCCTGGGCGCATCTAGCTCACGTCCTCCAACTGCATTCTCTGGCTTCACAAAAAGTGGAATTGGCGCGTCTCGCCCTGCCGCAGTCTCCATCCCTGCAACACCATCCCCCCCTACACATTCACCATCCCCCGCCCCGCCGGCGTCCGACGATACTTCCATCCCCAGGAACCTTCCTTCTGCATTTGGTGGGAACGCACGCCCACAGCGTGCCTTCGTCAGGAATGGCGCATCCTCCACACCTCCGCCTCCCAAGCTAAGCCTCTCTGCTCAAGAGAGTGCACACTTTCACAAAATCGGGGGCTCACTCGGTGCGCGCATGCTTGCAAAGATGGGATGGGAATCAGGCACTGGTCTTGGTGCAGAGGGCCAAGGTATAGTCGTCCCGGTCGAGACAAAAGTACGACCGAAGAACATGGGTATCGCCTTCAGAGGTTTTGGCGAACGCACTGAACAGTCGAGGGCTGAGGCGCGTCGACGTGGGGAGGTTGTCAGTGACGATGAGGACGAAGGGCGGAAAAAGAAAGCGGCAAAAGGCAAAGAGAAGGAGAATAAGAGATCAGATGCGTGGAAGAAACCAAAGAAGATTAAAACCAAAATCGAGCATAAGACCTACGAGCAGATCGTCGCAGAGGTCGGGGAGGATGCCGCTGGGCCCTCTGGGCTTGGGGTCATTATTGATGCTACCGGTGCAACTGTAAGTGATTCTCGACGCCGGTGGTTGACAGTTTGCTCATTGTCATCGTCCTAGCCCCGCGAAGTCTCATCTTTAGCGGACGTTTCTATAGCCTCTTGGACGCCCTCCACCGACTCCACTCGTATACCAGAAGTTCGACATAATGTCAGACTCATTGCCGAAGCTGCTGCAAGAGATCTGGAGGGTCTCGCTCGTGAAGCCAAGGACATCCAGAAGAGAAGACGGACCATTCTAGAGGAGGAAGCAAGGCTAAGGAGGAAGATCAACGAGGAGGCAGAACGTACGTCCATTCCTTGAGATTGACCCTCCTCAATGCTAACGGACACGTTATAGTTATTTCTCAGATGCAACAAGTTCGTCTTGTGGTCGATGACATACAGACACTGTCCAGACAACAGGCATCGGATTACGAAGCCTCCTTGGAACCGTTTTCACCACATTTCCACAAGCTCCTGTCCCAATTCCCCACAGAGTTTGATAGGTATAGATTGGATGAGATTGTCGTGGCTGCCATCGTGCCAATAGTATGTGCAGCTATCTTTGGAAATATCGTATCAGCACTTATTGCTTCATTAGGTACGACGGTTACTCTCGCAATGGAACCCGCTGGAGGATCCTGATAAATTGCTTTCGACATTCCGACTCTGGAGACGAGCCTTAAAACTCTCAGACCATGAAGAGCGCCCCCCGGACACCCAAGTAGGTTTGTTGGGTGTCAGCGCAATCCCAGTCCCCCCGCCGAAGGTAGAAGCACCCATGACTCCATTCGAGAGCCTACTGTGGAACGTTTGGTTGCCAAAAGTTCGCTCGTCCATTAACAATGACTGGGATCCTTGCAGACCCCAAGCGGCTGTAAAGTTATACGAAGCCTGGTCGACCTTTCTCCCCCCCTTTATCCGCGATAATTTCCTCGACCAACTTATTCTCCCGAAGGTTTCAAAAGCAGTGGCTGACTGGAGTTTGCGCCGTTCAGATGTCCCGCTTAAGACTCTGGTGTTTCCGTGGCTGCCGCACGTCGGCCTACGTATGGAGGAGTTTTTGGGTGATGCGCGGCGCAAATTGAAGACCGTCCTTCGGGGATGGGATATCACAGAAGGCGTTCCCGATGATCTTCCAGCCTGGCGTGAGGTCTTCAGTGTAGGCGAATGGGATACGATGGTGCTTAAATACATCGTTCCGAAGCTCGGCTCCGCACTACGCGACGAGTTTCGCGTGAACCCACGCTCCCAAGACATGGCTCCACTCGAGCGGGTGCTCGCATGGACGCCTCTCTTACGCGGCTCCATCTTCGCATCACTGCTCACGGCCGAGTTCTTCCCCAAATGGCTGGATGTGTTGCATATCTGGCTTGTGCAGCCGCGCCCGAACTTTGAAGAGGTCGCACAGTGGTACGCATTCTGGAAGAGCGTATTTTCCGAGGATATTCTGGCGCTCCCTGCTGTGCATGACGGCTTCACACGGGGCCTGCAACTCATGAATATGGCCATTGAGCTCGGACCCGACGCGCCCAAGAAATTGCCACGCCCAGAACACAATCGCAAATCCCCTGCGCCTACTGCGACCGCGAAAGGAAGAGCGACAGCGGCAGCGAAAAACCCGCCGGCGCGATTGCAGGAGATCACTTTCCGTTCGATTGTGGAGGACTTTGCAGCGACGCACAATCTCATGTTCTTACCCTCTGGCCGTGTCCACGAGCGCTCGCGTATGCCGCTGTTCCGTGTTTCGCCAACTGCGGATGGGAAGGGCGGTGTTCTTGTGTATATTCTCGATGATGCTGTGTGGGCACCCGATGAAGGTGGAGAATATCAGGCCATTACGTTGGAGAACATGGTCCTCTGTGCTACGAAGGGCAGCAAGTGATCGTGTTGTTAGAAGTATAGTAGTATAGCAACATCATGCAGCCAGGTAGTTTCCTCGGTCACGTGTATTTGGTGTGTGCCCTAAAGTGGAGTTTTTACCCACGGTAGTGGCAAACTTTGGTCCTGGGGCACAACGCCGCCGTTGCAAGCATATTCAAAACGTCGCCGTTGTTGACAACGTTTCACCCGTCAAGACATTCATCATGGTTAGTTCACTCCTCAGTCATGCTTATAGTGCTTCGTTGGGGTAAGATGGGAATGTTTGGCTGGTGGATGGAAGATGAGAAGGGTGGATGGTGTCAGTTGATATTGGATGACGATCCTCAGCCCATGACCGGTTCGTTCTTATACTTTATGGTGCTAACTTTGCCGCTTCGCAGGGCCGTGGACCAAAAAAGCACCTGAAGCGTCTCGCCGCGCCCTCTTCATGGATGCTTGATAAACTGAGTGGCACATACGTGCGTTCCTCGCTGCTTCATTTTTCCTTCCGGTACTACGTGTTTCCAGGCTCCCCGTCCCTCTCCCGGACCCCATAAACTCCGAGAGTCACTCCCCCTTTCCATCTTTCTCCGCAACAGGCTGAAATATGCCTTGACTGGCCGTGAAGTCACCTCAATTGTCCAGCAGCGTCTGATTAAGGTGGACGGCAAGGTCCGCACTGACAACACGTATCCCGCTGGTTTCATGGGTACTGTATTTATCTTTGAAGTCACACTCAACGGACTTATCCCTCGATAGATGTTCTCTCCATTGAGAAGTCAGACGATCACTTCCGCCTGCTGTACGATGTCAAGGGCCGCTTTATTATTCACCGGATTTCGTCTGAGGAGGCGGCCTATAAGCTCCTCAAGGTAAAGAAGGTCGCTCTCGGCAACAGAGGCGTGCCCTATATTGTCACCCACGACGGACGTACAATTCGTTATCCCGACCCCGCTATCAAGGTGAACGATACCGTCAGGTTTGACCTCACCCAAAATAAGATCATCGGCATCGCTAAATTTGATACCGGAAACCTGGTCATAATTACTGGAGGTCGTAACATGGGCCGAGCGGGTGTTATCGTGCATCGCGAGAAGCACATTGGTGACTTTGATATTGTACACGTGAAGGATGCGATGGATCGTACTTTTGCAACACGGTGAGTGACATTCTTCATCGACGCGACATACTCTGAAGCGTGTCCAGGATAACCAACATTTTTGTCATCGGCGAGGGCCCAAAGCCTTGGGTCTCGCTACCGAAGGGCAAGGGTATCAAACTTACGATTGCAGAGGAGCGTGACGTCAGGCGGAAGCGAGCTGCCGAATCGTAATGAAGACTTGTAGTGTTCTCCCTATCCACTGTATGTCATGCTCGTATGCCATACAAAATACTGCATGCAAAATGCCTACGCCAACGGGCCAGTGACAGCAGACTCAGTGGGTAAGGGTGAGGCCACTGGGTTCTCGCGTGACAACTAAGCTCGCTCTAACTGTGACTGCGCTATGAATTCGAGTGACCATGACTGGAGACATGTAAAAAGAGTCAAACCAACGCAGCATACACTTGTGTCCGTCTGCCCCATGGATTTGTGAGTAGTTTGTGCGTTGCCCATGTCCTCGACGTGTGCTTTGCTCTAAACATCCATGCCTCCACTAAGACTCAGTGGAAATCTGTCGACCACAGATTATTCTAGAGTACAGAAATTAGGAGGGGAGCATATGCAATATCGTCTAGATGATTAGCACATAGACACCACTTAGCAGTGGTCCACTGACGGTTAGGGCAAAATCCGCTATTGTGGTTTGTTTGTTTCGCGCCTTTCTCCGACGGCTGTAAAACCGAAACGGGACTCTACTCTAAACTCTAGCGTTGCCTCCAGGCTCTAGAATGCCTCCCCGACCAAATGCACGCGTCCTGCGCGACATCAAAGCGCGACAAGGCGTTGCCGACAACGAGATTTCGCGCCGCGCATACCTCTACGTCGCACGCAACCAAAGTCTCCCCGCCCAAGTGCGCTACCAGGCGCAGCTCCAGCTGAACGCCTTCGGTCGTTACACGCGGCCTACGACAGTCAAAAATCGTTGTACGGTTACTGGCCGTGGACGTGGTGTGATGGGTGAGTTTGGTCTGTGTCGGGTAAGTGAGAGTGTTTTCTTTTCTATGTTCCCTGCTCTGACTGGGTGGGGGTTCTACAGTACCAATTTCGTTTGAAGGCTCTCGCGGGAGAGTTGCCAGGCGTCCACAAAGCCTCTTGGTAGGAGGTATCGTGGGGGTTGCTTTATGACTGGTATTACACTGCTACCTCGGTGCAGGAAAGAAGTCAGAGCCCCCCGTTGGTGTCCCGATCCGTAGAACCATACGCTAGTCGGTCCGATCGGATGACATCTCCCTTCTTTCTCTTGTGATTTATGAGTACTTGAGTTGCTATGTCCCAGAGTCCGGCGTATTCACACGTTCATCAAGCTTCAAGTTGGTCCCTTCGGACCATGTTTATAATTTCATCTCCGGTGACTCGCGAAGTCCGAATGGGTACATAGTGTCCAATGCTGACGATGTAGTGCCTCAAATCCTCACAGCCCGGTAACAGTATTATGCGCGAGATGATCCACCGAATTTGTCATCTGCGACATCCTCGGGTGCTCTGCTCACTGTTACGACTGCCAGTCGAGAGTATGATCTATGACCCACTGGTCAGGCGTGGTCGCCTGGGCGATTTTTGATTGGTCTACCTAACTGAGAGCCCGCGAAAGCGTGCTATACGACACCCCATGCCTCCTCTGAGCTCGCCCGCCGCCTTATCACCTGATGACTCCCTGTATTCTAGCGCGAAGGTGTGTTCTGTCTCTAAAGGCCCCGAAAAGCCTACTTGGGGCGAGAAAGCTCAGGATAGCGAATCGCCCTCCTTGACACCACAAGCACCCATTCGTAGTGCGCTCGCATCGATTAATATCGTTATAGCATGTACGAGCTCTTTGATGATCACGTCTGCGTTGGGTTCGGCTGTCACAATTTCGCTCCCCTATATGGAAAAGGATTTGAATATCCGAAAGGGTGACTTGCAGTGGATTTTTAGTGCATACTCCATCAGCTCGGTGAGTATATTGTGTAATACTGCCTCACCGAGCTTGGCTTACCTTACACAGGCTTGCTTCCTCCTCCTTTGTGGGCGACTTGCAGACCTTTACGGGCGCAAATTCGTCTGGCTTATTGGATACTTGATCACGGGAACATTTGGCCTCGGCGCGTCTTTCGCGCGATGTATGTCTGATTTGACCTTACACTACTTCTTATCTTTCTTCTAACTTTTGCAACACCTAGCTGGGATAACACTGGACATCATGCGAGGGATACAAGGGATAGGCGCTGCTGCCATGATCCCGGCCTCTGTAGGTTTCCTCTTGGTGATCGATCTGCCAGTTCGGAAAGGACTACAACTCGTCAGCTTGGCATTCTATCCAGGGCATTCCCGCCTGGGCCCTCACGTTCCATTGCCTTCGCAACCTTCTCCGCCGGCGCTCCAATTGGCTCAGCCTTCAGCACCGTTCTCAGCAGTATCCTCACGCAATTAACCAGGTAAGGGTGAATGTATGGACACATGACCGAGTTTAACTACCTATGCGTTTGCAGCCCTACCTGGAGAAGCCCTTTGTACTTGTTGTCGGGTTTCACCTTCGCGTGCTTGGTCTTGGGATTTTTTGTCATCGATGAAGATGAGCCTTCGATTGAGGAAGATAGGCGGGTGGACTGGATCGGGGCTACTCTGATCACTTGCGGTCTTATTCTCATCGTATTTGTCCTGAGTGACACGCCCACAGCTCGGGAAGGCTGGAGAAATCCACGTGAGTCACTCGCGTTCCTGTGCTGGCATGTCCCTCAGATGTTTGTGATACGCAGATATCATTGGCCTCTTCCTCACCGGCATCCTCCTCGTCCTACTGTTTGCTCTGTGGCAATACTACTTGGAACGAAGGCTTGAAAATACCGATCTCCCACGTACGCGCTGGACGGCGCCGCCACTCATGAAACCGTCGATGTGGACTCACGCCTGTGGTCGCTTCGCCGTGATGCAGATTATCGCCTGTATCAACTGGGCATCTTTCTCCTGCTGGCTGGTTTGGGTACAGCTGTACTACCAAACGTATCTGAACCTGACCCCGATCCACACCATGCTCCGCATATTGCCCATGTTCTTCTCGGGCGTTGTGGCAAATATCATTATTGCGCTGGTCATCGGACGCATCGATGTCGCTTACATAGTTGGTACGTCGTTCGCCTCGCTAGTCCATTTGATGGCCGGCCTGACTGTTTCACACCCCCCCGCCCTCTATTTTTCAGCCGTGGGCACTCTCCTGACAGGATGTGCGAGCATTTACTTTGCTGTGATCGACCCAAGCGCGACGTACTGGGCCTCTGGCTTCCCTTCCGCTTGCCTTGTCGTGCTGGGCGCGGATTTCACGTTTGCATCGGGGACAATGTTCATTTCCAAGGTATCACCGCCGAGCGAACAGAGCGTTGCAGGCGCGCTATTCCAGGCGATGACGCAGATCGGGTCCGCGATCGGCCTCAGCGTGTCCACGATCGTCTTTAATGGGGTGCTTAGGGCACAATCGAGCAGTCTTGGCGTCTCCCTGGACCAGGGAAGCGATGACGCGCCCCCGGCAGCACAGCTTAAGGCATACCAGGCTGCGATGTGGACAGGCTTTGTGTTTGGCATTCTCTGTGAGTCCTACCACTAGACTTGGGTCTTGATTTCACAAATGACTGATGTCCATTGTTTTTTTTTGTCTCAGGTACAGTGCTGTGTGCGTTTTTGCGCGGTGCAGGAATTGTCGGAGCAAGACGCACACAAGATGACCCACGCGACGAAAAGGAACGTGACTTGGGTATCCGGGACGCCGAGTCAAAATAAGACACCGGCCATTTGGACAATTTTAGTTTCTCGATATTGCCGCAGCGCGTTCTTCTCGTTATTAAAAATACACCGTGACGTGGACAAGAACATTAGAGTAGCTTTGAGCGGTACTATAGTAATGGGCCCATAGGTCACACTCTCACACAATCGTTTACTTTACAATTGAGACCAGTTCGTTAACATATCTGCCGACGGTCCATATGGACCCGACTCGGCTCCTGCCAAGTCAACTACAATAGAATTAAGTTAGGAAGATAAGATTTCACGGATGCCGCTGCACTCAAACTTCGGTTCAACACCGGACAGAATTTCAACCGACTCATCCTGAGATGTACTGTCAGTTACAAGTCCAATTATGCCTGAACTCGCGTACCCAGAGGCGTGTTTGCACCTCGTCGCTCAGTTACTAGCCGTTACGAACGTTTCGATAACAAGTATCTTTCACACAAAACCCTGGAAAAAATGGTGTTACAGCTACCGCCGGACATGAAAAGAATGAACGCCCCACCAGAGAGGCACGATAGATGGGGTTCAGTTGGAAATGGCCGCAATGAACGCTACTGAAAGATATGTTAGACCTTCACCACGTTAAGGTTGGCATTACAGAATGACTAAAAGCCCGGTAACAGATCCAAAACATCTCTGATATCTCCTAGTCTTTGCAGTTTCGTCTGCAGTCTGAGTCCTGCCAGTTCCACCCTTCGCGTCTACATCATACCTCAACGACCGAGCAACTTCGATCGTTGTTTCCATGGCAGTGACTGAGTGGGTATCTCCAAGTACACCTCGTACACTAAGACACGCAGCGGATTACGACGCTCGTCAATCTGAGCATTCACGTCTGCGCCATGGAGGAGTAGCCACTGGGCGGTGTCAAGATGTCCTGCCGCAGACGCCGCGTGCAAGGGGATTATCCCACCAGGGACACGGACGTTTACATCTCCACCATGTTTGACCATCAGTGTGGTTCCCTCGCGACGCAGCGTGCAACGCAGTTCCGTGAACGCCGCCAATAGCGTGTATATGCTGTGGATACTTGGTAAGAAGGCAATCCACCAGATCACGAAATCCGCATAACGCAGCATAGTATAGAGCAGCTGCCAGTCGATCAGTCAGTGACGCCGATTGATCGACCGGCGCTGCTCTGTACTATTCAGCGACGGGGGTTCCCAAGAGGGCATCGGCCAGTGGACCTTGTCTAAGTCTTGCACCCGGACTCGCAATCGAAAGTGCCGCTTCTCTCTGAGTCAAAGAGATATTCCAACCTATTCTGTATGCGCGTTGGGACATTCCCGAGTTGGGCGTGGTTGATCCAGTGTTCGGCGGAATATTCAGCTAGAGAAATCCAGCTGAGATTGAAACCGTCAACATGTTCGTCTAGATCAAATAAAATAGCTAAGCAGGCCTGAGCTAGTAGGAACGAATTCAAGACAATAATGTCGCGAGACTTCTCCGTTTGAAGTGGCGAGTCGATTCGAGGTCAAGTATTCTTACCTCACCGAGCTCACTCACACCGAGTGGCAGCAGACAACGAGTATCTATCTGGTTTGGCTTCTTGATTTCCTTCAGAACACGTACGTATGTCTCGTCTGACGTGCAAGAAGCTCATCGAGGGTTCGCCGAACAATTGGTGGGAGACAGTATCATGGAATTTTCAGTTGGCAGAATACCCATCGAAACCTGAGTGACAATGAGAAAGCGCCTCCCGTGTCAGTGTGTCAAGTCTCTTCAGCGCGTCCTCGATATCTGACCCTCCCGCCAGCTTCTTGAAGCTCCTTTCTATACGGGGGTGAGCCAAAAGCGAAATGGCATTGGCAATCCGGTCACTCGTTTTTCCTTCGCTAATTTCCATTGTTGCAATGGAAGGGATAGAGAGCACTTTGAAGGAGTTTTCGATACGCACAAACAGTCAACGAGCGCTCCGTGGCTAGATCTGGCATCCCTAGTTGCCTGGAAGACTTCGGCTCGGCGTGGTTCCCCAACGTATCAGAAAGTGCCAACTATGAGAAGAACACGATTGCTCGCGAAAACCGCGTTCGCGGGTGAAAACACCTGGGAGATAGATATTAGACTACGGACTTTGAACTCAATAATATCTTAAAATTTACCAGGCCAACACCACCAGGGTCTCAGACAATGCATATAGAATGTTCACCATTGGACCAAGCCACTTTGTCATTCTCTTATCGCTGCCACGAGATTGCTCCAGTTTCCGGGCTTGGTCTTGAAGCCCGGTAAGAACGGCACTAGGGCGGTCGCAGAGTTATAGTTGGGATCATGGGCGGTAAGATCATTCTTGGTCCGTTTCATGTACTCTTCGAGAGCATCATTAAGGACGTGTCGAAAGCGAGCTGAGGTGGCAATGGAAAGATTTTTTGGACAAGAGGGTAGACGGGACGATAGAAGGTATGGGTGAAGGGGAATAAGAACTAGAAGGGTCTGCTCTTCGTTAATCAATCCATCAATCAGAAGCTCCATGTGACCAGCTCGTGGTCTTCAAACGCGCGGCACCAATGACATCAGCGGCCTCGACCCGGATAATCGGGGGCTCGTGTAGCTTGCAACGCATATCAGCAAAAGCCTTTGAGTAGCCATCGTTTCAGTAGTAAAGCCAATGAATAATTTGTTTTATAATAATTTTTTTGATAAATATCTTGTCTCAGTTTGCGGAGATAATACTGTTATTTTGCATTTACTAACCTGCCAGTGGTTGCACAACCTTACAAGACCACCCGACGTATTCATTAGGATAGAGAATCTACTCACACTTTCTCTTTTGTGTGCGTACTTTCAGTCAGCCTTCAGTAGTGTACGACAACTTACAACGAACTGACGAGCTGGCAGCCTAAACTATTGAAAGCGATCCCACAATATATTCTTCAAGTCGGGTTGCTGTCCACCAAAAACATTCTGCGACAGTGTTGGAGTGCACAAGACAGTCTGCAACATCACTCGGAATGCCTCCACAAGAGATGATGTGAGCAAAAACAACATTATGATCTACTCGATAGGTATGGTACTTTATACGGCTCCACGCATACGGAAGGTAAGGGGGACACGATCCGCCAGTAATGACTGAAACTTCTGTTCTCGGGCCACGTCACGGCCGGACGAATTCCCCCCAGGGTAGCCAAATGCGCATAGGTTGGTTTCTCCGAATGAACACCCGAGTTCTAGATTGATCCAGGCATAACGGCCTTGCGCTTGCCAGATTAGCCCTAGCGAAGTTGGTTAATTCTAAAATAAGCGATCCTCGAATTTCCAATACTCTCGCCCTTCGGGACTGTGATGAGAAATATGCGGAGGCAAGGAGGTCGCTGCGGTCAGAGCGTAGCGCGCATAGCTCTTCGCCGCCGCCTTCGCAGTCAACGCGGTATTGCGGCCCCGATGTGTCTTCTTCATATTTCCCGATTCGCCGCCCTTATCGGGTGGCTCATCGCCAAGATCTCCTTGCAAAGAGTTCGAGCATTTCGAGTAGTACTCTTGCAGTTGGGACATGAAGCCACGATTGGGACATACGATCGTCCGCTTTGACCGGACGGTAGCGAGTGCCTCGTGCGGCGTCATATTGGTGGTGGCGATAAGGTAGGCTATCACAACAGTCGAACTCCGGCTGATGCCCATGAAGCAGTGAACCTATTTTAGGTTACTACCGTATTAGATGCGGGGTCTTTCGCACACAGGCCGTCATAGCAGGTACGCACCAAAATCCGATTCTTAGGGTTTTCGGTCAGTGCACCGCGGATGAAAGAAGTCGTGACCGGAAGGTGGCTAAGAATGTCCTCACTATCGTAGTCGGATATGGAGACGTGCAATGTGCGTAGTGGATATGTAGATGGGAAAGTTGGTGCGTTCTCGATGGCTGAAACGACATGAGTGATTCCGAGGTCTGCCAACTGCTTAACATCTTTGGCGGTTGCAAGGCAGGTTAGGTATAGGCGTGGGGCAATCTTGCTGGCCACCCGTTTGTTCGCTGACATCTCAGGTTGTTGTGGGGCTGATAGATGGAGTGTTGATATTGATAGATGAAGGGAGCCACCTCGAACTCTAAAATGAGGTGCGGAGACTTTATATTAAACTGCTGCGGTCGCAGCGACAACAGGAGTGCCACAGTATGTGGATGACTCGACTCGGACCCATCCAATCGCCCTTTCTAGGTTGGCAGTATCGAGTCATATGCATCGCATAAGTGACTCGTCTGTCGCGCTCGGGGCACTGCCAGTGAATCGAATTGATACAGAAGTACTATAAGTTCAAAGATGACCTATTTCCAGTAACGTTTGCTACGAAATTGAAATTCTCACTCCCAGATAATAAATCACCGGGAGATTTCTATGGCCAAGTTAAGATTAAGAGCAAGGAACATCAACGATATCAACCCGTGATAACACCCAATAGAAATCAATTGGTATCGCGAAGCTTACACTTATCGGCTCGATATCGAACTAGGCAACGCCGAGGACGGAGAAACCCCTGCGGTCGAGGCTGGGTGCGGGTTGGGATCTTTTGGCGTGGTGTCACTGGCGGATAGCCTCTGCCACGTTCTCCCCGACCTTAGCTTGGACCTTGCCTCCCCGCCATGCAACCGTATAGAATATTCCTCCAGCTGGCATAAGAACCCTATATTTGGGCTCACGATCCCACGTTTCTCCCTGACAGCAGCGAGCGCTTCGTCGGGTGTCATTCTCATCGTTGCGATGAGATATGCACACACAATGGTTGCACTTCGGCTAATGCCCATAAAACAGTGGACCTGAATTTGAAAAATGGGGTTCGGTTAAGAACAATAGAAGACGTAGAACTTGAAGCCACCAGGAACTGACCAGGACACGCGAATTAGGATCCTCCGCGAGCGCATTGCGGATGAACGAAGTGGCAACCGGGAGATGCGTTAGGATGTCTTGGTCTGCGTTGTCCGATAGTGGAATATGCAGCGTACGAAGTGACTGCGTCTGCGGAAGAGATGGCGCGCGCTCGATGACCGAGACGACGTGGGTGATCCCGAGGCTTGTGAGTTGTGCCTCGTCGCGCGCAGTGAAGAGGTCCGTGAGGTATAATCGGGGCAGAACCTCGCTGGCCATGTTCCCACGGCGTAAAGCCAGTCGTCGTCCGCTGCGCTGTTGTGCGGCGGCAATGAGGGATGTTTGCCAAGGTTGGGGATTGAAAGAGAGCATCTTAGGAAGAGGGGAGGTGGAGAGAGGGAAGGTTACGAAGCGTCTGCGGAGGGGCATGTGGCTCGTCCGAGTGCATTATGAAGGTTTCCAGGTTTCCAGGGTGTTGGTGTGAACTGCGGTAATCACGTCACACTAGCTCAACTTGCCTAATACTACGACCTGCGGTACATTTCTATTATTGTTCCATCAATATGTCGACTCAACAGTCCCCCCCAAATTCAACGCAACCATATCGTGACGGTTCTTGCCACCGAACATTGGTTCTTCGTGTAATAGAGACCTGTATCCAGGCCCTTGTCATCGCCGTCATCGGGTGCGTGTGCACTCTTAGGCGACACGTCAATCTTGCCCTCTTGTCCTCATGTCGAATCATCGATAAGCTTCGGATGGTATACTTCCTTTTTCGAGATTGGAGGTGCGTCCAGAACCTAACTAAACCCGCGTCTTTTACGTCTCATTCTTTCTTGATAGTTGGGTGGTTGGTCCGCCACGAGCAACGTCACATCACAGCAGGTCAATTCTTCCCTCCACTAAGCAGTCTGGGACTTACCCCTTATATATTGTTTTGCGTTCAGCGGTTTATATGACAGCAATGGGAATATTGTTCCCGTGTCTCATCGTTGTATATCTACAGACTTGTTCAGGCCGCTCAACACACAGCGTCCCCAACTATATAGCCCCTGAGCCACAATTAATCACCGAACCCTACGAATGTCGCCCCGATGCAAGTCTTAATTTCTGTGTTAAAGGCAACTGTAACATGCGCTGGAAGCCACCCGGAACACACCATTGCTCGACTTGTGGCGTATGCCGCATCGGTTTTGATCATCACTGTCCTTGGGTACGCGAGCTCTAGCATCCAATTCTCGACGTCACTTATTGACAACCCTTCATATCAGCTAGGAAATTGCGTAACCACCGGCCGACTGAAAGTTTTCCTGTCCTTGCTCGTCTTGACGTCTGTCACCGTACCTCTCGCCAGCCTGCCAATCTTGCCAGTCTTGAAGGCCCACGTTGTCGCCGCGCTGACGGCATCTTATGCAGACACTTGGGCAACGGCTATTTGGTGGAATCGCCTCTACTCTTGGATTTTCTGTGGTGGCCCTGCCGGACGCTGGGTTGTCGGCACCCTACTCGGCTTCCGTGTGCTACGGGAACGTCGCATCACCGAACCGTCGTGGTTTAGCGGGTCTGTCGTGGCCCAGCCACACGCCCGCGTAGTAATACTGGTCGGTTTTACAACCCTGATCTGGCTATTTGCCGTTGTGCGTAACTTTTTCAGATGTCATGCGATTATCCAGAATCGACGCCCGTCTATTGTAGGCCATGACAATTGTTGTTGCTACAGACGTAACCAGAGGCCAGACGACTCTGGAAAGCGCTCGCTTCACCATATCGGGAAGCTCGGCCCGCACTTCCACCACCTGCTTCGTGTGCATCCCGTCACGGTATTCGGATGCTCCAGATTCTGTTGGAAACACGTCTGCTGTCCATTGGACCCCTGCAACATCTAGAGGCAGACATGAGCCACATAATACTCACCGCACCTATCCAATCCTGGTCAAGGAATGCGTCTACGACCTCGGTTGGCGGGAAAATTGGCGCCGGGTAATGGCTCAGCCGTTGTTCGACCATGGAATGCCCTGTCAGGGGTGAGTCGCTCGGAGCGTTTGGTTCTCTTATCTTCTCTGAGTCTCTGTAGTGTGTACAAGTGGCCAAAAATGAACCCAGCCATGATTCAGCGCATGCAGGGGTACTGAGTGACTACACTCTTAGACACGAAATTACGCGGTTCAGTTGAACAGTTGAACTCCCGGCTCGCTCATTTACTACTCGCACGATGCATGACAGACTTGAGACCAGTATGGATACCATAACACATGCTGCCGTCACGTGCCGTGCCTCGGGGGCCCTCGGGGACTTCGTGCGAGTCCCACAGCTTTTGGAGTTTATGCTCGCTGCTCTGATCCTCCCTTTCTCGCATTCGCTCCGCAATCGTATGAAGCATATTTTCCTAGGTGCGACATTTTTGTACTTACATACACGTTGTGTGTTAAAAATGTAGATTGATGCTGAAGAAGTGCTTGCTTTATAACATCTTGTGTGTGGACTCACTGAATGTGCACGTGACCGTCTATCTGACAGGTAGACTTATGGTTTTCTCTTTTTTCTCTAGGAAACGACGAGTGCGACGACAGGATCAAGCTGAAGAAGTGGCGATGCGATATCACTGACATGCGCCCCTCGTGTGCCAAACCATCCATGTCTCAGTTTCATTCTGTCATTAAGGAGCGACTCGATCGATTAAATTCAATTGGGTATCAAGTGGGTATCAAACTGTAAGTGGAGAACGTCCGGCTAAGGAAGCTCTCCACGAGCTGCCAGAAAAGCTTCGCGATTCCTACTCGTCCGCTCTCTCTTCTCATTCTTTGTCCTCAAATCGTCCTCACTCATCTGGATCCATGTGTGCCTCACCTTCCATAAACTTCAAGACCGTAATATGAACAACTCGTCTCGTCGTGCCATATTTCGTGCCATCCGCTCACTGGGGCGGGGTCCCTTAAGAGTGAACATTAACCAAGACTGCATCACGGCGCAGGCGAATGAATGCTTCGTACCGTGGTTGCCGCACCCGACTTCTGGCCAAAGACCAGTGGTTCCATTGGCCATGCATGAGCCATTCCAGAGGCTTCCACCTTCACTACCCTTCCAGTTATCTTTACATGGCACCTCTTCGAACGTTCCGAGCATCGCGCCACGGCCCGCTGGGAAGAAGGCCGTCCCTGTTCCCGAATCTTGGCACAGATCAAAGCTACGATTCATTTTATTCTCAGCATACCACGGTTCTGATTGAAAGGCAAGAACGTACTGCATGGACGTGCCAAATTGGTTGAGGGGATGGGAGGCCGTTTGGCCGCACCATTGTTGATTGCCATCTATAGGGCACAGATTGCTAACCCTCACAACGATGCTATTGAACGGGCCCGAGAATGATGGCGAGTATGGATCCTTGTTTGAGGTTATCTTGAAGCAGCGCCCGCAAGCATCACCAGAAGCCGAGTAGGCACCGAATGCAAACGTGTTGACCGCAGCCGTATACCCGTTCGTCGTTATGCCGCACGCTGTGAAAAGACATCGCGGTCAGCGTGGACGCCATGACCGCAAAAATAGACGCCGAGATTACAGGGAGAGCCACAGCCTGAATACTCCGTGAAGGACGCATTGCCGCTGTGTGCTTGCCCCCAGCCATTCGCACTGGTGCCGTGGGTATAGGACTCAGAGGTGCAACGATGTCGGTGCACGATGCCATGCGAGGCAAAGGCAAAGGTGAAGAGGAAGACTAGAGCAAGAGCGGATTTCATTGTGGGATGAATGGACTTTCCGATGCTCAGGTCGCTGCTGTCTGTGGACGGCGGACCACTGGTTCTAGTTCGATCCCCTCAGCCTTTTATATATGCCTATCGTGAGTGGGGATATTATTTTTCTTCATCATGTACTGGCAGGATTACAGTTTGTACCGGGATATCCTCTTTATTCTCACACAAACCGTTGCCACTGTGAACACCCGAGGAGCCAGGGGCTGTCCTCAGATGCGACAGTGCCGCCGCGCTGCCATCATATTAGGCTCATTAGGCTCACGGATAATATGTGCGTCCAACGGATTAGTATGGTGCGTTTCACCAAAGACCTGCACTGTGAAGTCACACAAAGGCGACCATTCTCCCTTTGAGGTAGCGATATGTGATAAGACGAGCAGCCAATTGAAAGACTGAATTCAGAGAAGCCGACGCCAATTCATGATCACTGTCGTCAGAACTCACGCCGCGCTCTTGACTTACGGGGAAATCATAAACTTCTCTAGCCAATTATTATGTGTTGGCCCTAAGATATTCATCGTCATTTCAAGTTGATGGAAGCTCTGTCACCTTTTTTAGAATTCGAACATACCAATATAATAGCTGGCCTGAGTATGCGGCGCAGTCACCGTCTATCAACTTCAGCTTCATTTCTTCTTCACTACACCTCGGACTTCATGCGAGCTTCATGATTGATTGAAAGGCCGCGAGTCAGGAGTCAGGTGAGCAGAGTCGTACTGCAAATATAATTTCCCGTACTACTAGAGAAGTGAAGTCCGAGGCGTAGTGAGGAGGAAACCGTGACAAATTGTGGGGATGAAAAGTGAACTAGTGGACTCCGAAAGCATAATAGTTATATATTACCCTGACAGTAACCACTGTCTTCAGTAGTGGTCGCCTGGTAGAGAGAGATTCCGGTGCCGGAAAACGGATGCCATCGGGAAACACGGGCCGGCCTGCCACGATCACGTGCATTTCGCATTTGGATGATGCGATTCGGATGATGCGATTCTCCCTATAACGCTCTGGGACAGACATGAGCTCACAATTCACACCACACCTGCTCCGCAATCATGCAGATCATATTTTCCTTCTGTTGTTGACATCAGGTGTTTCTGACTCGTCTTGCGCACACCCTTCTCTTCTGTAAGAAAACATACCAAGGACGACGTCGCGGTCACACCGGTCATACCACGCACCTCTCTCCTACCCAATCCTCCATGTCTTCCCTCTTCTTTTAAGTTACGTAATTGATTTGGTATTTAACTATATAATTTCTCACCAAGTAGCACATTTCCTTCTGCGCACTCGTAAGCAGCTACTGACGTACCACTACGAGTTGAGAACTTTATTCTCGATCCATCCTCACTTGTATCGATCTGTGTGCATCGCCTTCCTTCTACCGCAATACGAAATTAATACGAACAACTCGTTCCGCCGTGCAATATTTCGTGCCATCCGCTCATTGGGGCGGGGTTCCTAAGAGGATACATTAACCAAACGTCATCACGGCGCAGGCAAGTGAATGCTTCGTACCGTGGTTGCCGCACCCGATTGCAGGCCAGAGACCAGTAGTATCATTGGCCATGCACGAACCATTCCAGAGGCTTCCACCTTCACTACCGTTCCAGTTACCGTTACATGGTACTTCTACGAACGTGCCGAGCATTGCGCCACGGCCTGCCGGGAAGAAGGCCGTCCCTGTTCCCGAATCCTGGCACAGATCAAAGCTACGATTCATTTCATTCTCAGCATGCCACGCTTCTGATTGAAAGGCAAGAACGCACTGCATGGACGCGCCAAATTGGTTGAGGGGATGGGAGACCGTCTGGCCGCACCATTGTTGATTGCCATCTATAGGGCACAAATTGTTGACCCTCACAACGATGCTATTGAACGGGCCTGAGTATGATGGCGAGTATGGATCCTTGTTTGAGGTTATCTTGAAGCAGCGCCCGCAAGCATCACCAGAAGCTGAGTAGGCACCGAATGCAAACGTGTTGACCGCAGCCGTATACCCGTACGTTGTTATGCCGCACGCTGTGAAAGGACATCACGGTCAGCGTGGACTCCATGGGGTGCTAAACCACGAAAATAGACGCCGAGCTTACAGGGAGAGCTACAGCCCGAATACTCTGTGAAGGACGCACTGCCACTGTGTGCTTGCCCCCAGCCACCATTCGCACGATGTTGGTGTACGATGCCATGTGAAGCAATGGCAAAGGTGGAGAGGAAGACTAGAGCGAGAGCGGATTTCATTGTGGGATGAATAGACTTTCAATGGTCAGGTCGCTGCTGTCAGTGGACGGTGGACCACTGTTTCTAGTTCGAAACCCTCTGCCTATATATACTCGTCGTGAGCGGGGACGGATTTTGTTTGCTTACCATGATGCAGGATTACGATTGATGTTGAGACATCTGCTAAGTTACAGAATCCTAAAAATCAGGGTCCCACGGTCTTCGTCCAAGTCAGCTTTATGACAGAGTTTGCCTCGGCGGACGATCCCATCGTTGGTGATGTTATAGTCGCCTCCAGACTTATAGTATCATACCAATTCACGACAGAGTTAGTATGGTGTGTTTCACCCAAATACTGTACTATGAAGCCATGCAAAGGTGACCATCTCCCTTTGAGGCGGTGGTAAGTGATAAAACGATTAGCCAACTTGAATTGAATGACTGAATTCAGAGAAGCCGGCGCAGATTCATCACTACTCGTCAGCCTGAGAACTCGTGATCATTGGGGTGGGAAATGATGCTTTTGACTCCTGGGAAAAATCATAAACTAAGATATTCATCGTCATTGCCACTGATGGAAAGAATGAAGGAGGCTCTGTCACCTTTCCTAAAACATTCATATGTATGCGCTTCACGTTGGTGTAGTAACAAAGTCAAGTCGCCGAGTGGATGGCGACAAATTACTAGTTATAGCTTCTAGCTTGATGCGGGACAGTTTCATTCAGTTCCTCTCCGAGCACATGGCTTCAAACACTCCTCTTCATCTTGCAGACCCGAGCTCTTGCTACGTACATCACGGTGCAGCGTGACTTCCAGGCGGCCGCGTGTTCCATTATATCAGAAACTTCTCCTGGCACATTTAAACGACAGGTTACACACCAGAAACTTTGTTCCAGATTCACCCCTGTTGTACAATACATCCATCGCTTAAGCACAGTATGAAACTGCGGCATGAGAAAAAAAATTAGATGATTCTACATCGAAGTCTTTGAAGTTTTAACAGAGGTATTTTGCGGCGTAGAATTGTTCTACTGTATTTGGTTCATAGCGTCTCATAGAGGAGGCGGAGGCGGCCGTTATTTCTAGAGTTGAGGGAAATGCAGTGGTGACATGTGAGAAGGGAGGTGTGTGATACCCAGTGGGGAAACTGCGTAAGCACTAGCCAACTGAAAGTTTGATGTCTGTCACCGTACCTCTTTCCAGCCTGCTACCCATGTTGATCCTGAGGCCTGAGGACCCATATCATCGCCGTACTGGCAACATCTTATGCGGACGTTTGGGAAAAATTAGTTTGGTGGAGATTCCCGTACTCTTGATTTTTATGTGGTGGCCCTCCCAGACGCAGGGTTGATCGGCGCCCTTGGCTTCTGCATGGTATGGGACCAGCACATCGTGACTTGGTGAATCTCCTATGGACCTATGGACCATCCGCATGCCCGCTGCTCGCCATTAATTGCTGCGACCGATGACCAGGCCGCCAGACCTGCAGCTGGCATTCAACGGCGTGTTGGGAAACACGGCCCGGCCTTCCACGATCACGTGCGTGTTCCGCATTTGGACGACGCGTGTTTTTTCTGCTCTGCACCCCATCATAGCCAAGAATCGGTCTACGACTTCAGTTGACATAAGAAATCGGCGCCGGGTATTGGCACAGCCTTGTTTGACCCACGTCCCGCCGAGTCTGATACGAGTCCCCCCGTTCTCGCAATTGCTCCGCAACCATGTTTTCCTTTCGTTATCGATATAACGTTCCTCAGGCGTTTCTGACTCGTCTTGTGCGTGCCCTTCCAGAATGGATCCGGGGCAATCTTCACGGGCAAACTTATGGTTTTCCCTTCCCCTTTGTAAGAAAAAAATTCCAACTACTGTATTACCAAATACGACGACGACGCAGGGTCATCCCAGAGAAGGGGCGATGGTAAACACGGGCCTCTCACGAACCAAACCCTCCATGTCTCGGTTTATTTCCATCTCTCAAGAAATTACGTGATTGAATCGGTATTTAACTTTACGTACACTTAAGCAGCTCGTCGGTACAGCTAACTTATGAGTTGAGAACCTCCAGCTGAGAAAACTCCCAGCCTACCAGCAAAGCCTCCGGACCCCTTATCGGCTCTGTCTTCTCGCCCTTTATCCCCAAGCCGTCCTCACTCATCCGGATCCATGGTGCATCGCCTACCATAAACGTCACTACCCTAATACGAACAACCCGTTACATCATGCTGTATATCGTGCCATATGCTCATTGGGGTGGGGATCCTTAGAAAGACACATCAACCAAAACTGCATCCGGCGGAGGCAAGTGAATGCTTCGTACCTACGTTGCCGCACCCGATTGCAGGCCAGATACCAGTACTATCATTGGCCATGCACGAGCCACCCCAGAGGCTTCCACCCTCACCACCGTTCCAGTTACCTTTACATGGCACTTCTTCGAAGTTGCCGAGCATCGCGCCACGGCCATCAGTGAAGAAGGCGCCCGCTGCTCCCGAATCTTCGCACAGATCAAAGCTACGATTGGTTTTATTTTCAGCATACCACGGATCTAATGGGGAAGGCGAGAACGTACTGCATGGACATGCCAAATTGATTGGCCGGATGAGAGACCGACTGGTCACACCATGCTGGAGTGCCGTCTGTAGAGTGAGGGCACAGATTATTAGCCTTTACAACGATGCTTTTGAACGGGCCCTTGAACGAGCTCGTGTATGGATCCTTGTTTGAGGTTATCTTAAAGCAGCGCCCGCAAGCGTCACCGGCACCCGAGTGGGCACCAAATGCACACGTGTTGACCGCAGCCGTGTAGCCGTATGTTGTTATGCCGCACGCTGCGAAAGGACGTTTCGGTTAGCGTGCGCTCTGTGGGGTACTGAACCATCAAACAATAGATGCAGAGCTTACAGGGATAGTTACAGCCCGTATACGCCGTGAAGGACGCACTGCCACTGTGTGCTTGGCACCAGCCATTGTATCCCCTGGTGTTGTGGGCAGTGAACTCGGTACTACGAAGTTGGTGCACGATGCCGTGTGAGGCAATGGCGCAGGACGAGAGGAAGACGAGTGCGAGTACGAGAGCGGATTTCATTGTGGGATATGGACTTTCCGATAGTACTAAGGTCGCTGCTGTCGGTGGACCACCGTTTCTGGCTCGATCTCCTCTGGATTTATATGTCTGTCGTGAGCCAAGATGGTTTTTATCTCCCCATGATGTAGGATTACGATTGGTGTCGGGGCATCTTTCTTGCGCACCCGTTGCCACAATAAATCCTAGTAGTCAGGGGACCCATTCTTAGTCTTCGGATGCAGCACCGTCGCTCGCTGCTAATGTTTCCCAAGGCTCCACGGATTCTGTATCGGCACTGTGACAGAGTTCGCTCTTGCGGATGATCTCCATTCGTTTTAGGCTGGGAGATGTCATCGTCACCGTGACAACTCACAATATGCGTCCCCAAACTTATCATGCTGATGCATGACAGCACTAGTTTGGTACGTTTCACCTAAGCACTAAAGATTGAATTCAGAGAAGCCGGCGCCAATTGAACACTGTCCGTCCGCCGGAGAACTCGCAATTGCAGTGGGAAACAGCGCTTTGGCTCCCGGGGAAATCATAACCTTTTCGTGATTTGAAGGGGCGGGCACCATCAGATTCATCACCCTGTGATGGTGACTCGGACGGCATAAGCCAATTATCATGCGTTGGTTCTATATATTTATCATTATTGCCACTGATGGAAAGAATGAGGGAGGTTCTGTCACCTTTTCTAGAACATACAGAAGTATGCATGTATTTTACGTTGGTGTAGTAACGACGCCAAGCCAATAAGTGGAGAGGAATTGCGGCAGACTGTTTGTAATAAATTGGCTCAGTCATCGGTTATTATAAGTTCATTTCTTCTTCACTACACCTCGGACTTCATCATTTCTCTCTGAACACGTTACTTGAGACACACGGTCCTCCTCTCTAACAGATTATGGAATTCTACACTGTAAATACCCTAACTGACTACTTAGATTTGGAACCGAACCATGATGCTACGCCTTTAATACAATGATGGCCCATTGGACTTCAATTGGACACTATGATGATACATCAAGGATTTATTGACTCATATCCGAGTCAGCATGGTACTGTCAATGCAATACTACGGTGAGGAGAACAGTTCTGTGAGGTTCAGACTCCCAATATAGCATATATTTTTGCACTGGCAGCTCGAGCGTTGCAAGTACGTGACTATTCAAGGCCCCATGATCACTTGGCCATCTAGAAACATCTTGGGCCCTCGTCGCGCCTCGGGTTAAGATGATATTATGGTACTACGTTACCAAAAGGCTCAATTCTTTTCATATTTCGGTGTTTAGGTTGAGCAGAAGACGCTGACTACTCGAATTTTCGGGGGTTCTATTATTTCTATACCGAAGCCTGATGCTAGGTATTCTGAATTCGAAAGGGCTGCTAAACACAATCGCCATTATTTTCTCGGGTGTATCGTGAAATCGTAAGAAGTTTGAATGTCCATGAACCAGCGTAGGACATGACAGTTACGGTGATGTCCCGGGTGCAGCACTCGCCCAGTCAAGTGTACCTCGCTGGCTACTACAAAGGGCAAAACTTTACTAGCTTTACTACCCGCACCCCACAAGATAACGGCAAGTTTGCACAGGCACCGCCTGTTGGGCCGCGCATTGCATGCAACTCTGCGTGGGCACATCCCTGCAATATTATGTGCTATACTGCTCAAATAAATTGGATGAGAATTGGGGAGTATATCATCTCGATTGATGATGCCAGAGCAATGCTGGATACATTTCAATGTTCAATGTAAGCGAAACGTCAAAAGATGGTTGCTGGCGGTACTTTTTGTAAAGAATCAAGTCGGGTACGAGAGGCAAGAAGAATCGTACGCATAGAGAAGTGAAATCCGAGGCGCAGTGGGGAGGAAATGAAGTGGGGATAAAGAGTGAACTGATAGCCGAAATGCATAATGGTCATATACCTTTTCCACCTCACGAGACAGTAACAACTGCCCGGTTCCGGTTCTCCTTGGGTGTAGCACAGCTGATTCGGTTGTACGTGCGGCGTAACTTCCATCACATCATAGACTTCTCCTGGTGCATGTGAACTACAAGTCGCACACCAGAAGATCCTGTATAGGAGTCGTGGCAAATTTTCACAAAGTATTTTGCGGCGTAGAATTGTTCCACTATGGTTAGGTTCATAGTATCTCACAGGGGCGGTGGGCCATTATTCTTGGGATAAGGAAATGCGGCGTTGATATAGGTTTGATATGTGAGAAGGGATGAGTGTGATAGTGATACCGAACGCCGGAGTGGAGAAGAACCCCAGCGGGGAGGAAACACGTACGGCCCGGCCTGCCACAATCACGTGCGCATTTCGCGCGAACGCGATTCTTTTTTCTGCTCTCCTGCAACGCTCAGACATGAGCTTCACAATACACACCACACCAATTTTATCATGGTCAAGGAATGGGTCTTCGACCTCACTAGACTGGAGTATTGGCTGCGCGCAGCCATCGTTCGACCCTATTTGTGTGAGTCATTCTGCTCAGGCTCCGAGTCAGCTCTCCTAAGTGATTTACCTTATGCGGAGTATTGGATGAATTAATTGATTATTTAGCCTGCAAAGTAGCGGCGACAGTACGATTCCGTGTACATTTAAGAAGCTCATCCACCAATACATTGAATTTATGCATGACCTTCCGGTAGTCCATAACCGCGCTACCGGAACATTATGCCTTATTTGCGTTGTCCGCTCAACAGGGTGCGGATCCTTAGCGTGCACATTGATCAAAATCACATCACGGCGCAGGCAGGTGAACGCTTCATACCTTCGTTGCCGCACGACTGTGCAGGCCAGAAAGCAGCGTTCTCATCGGCCATGCACGAGCCATTCCAGATAGGGGTACCTGCACTACCTTGCCATAATGTACATGATACTTCTTTGAAATTGCCGAGCATCGCGAGACGGCCAGCAGGGAAGAAAGCCTGCGGAGCTCCCGTGAGATCACACAGATCAAAGCTACGATTGGTTTTGATGTCAGCATACCATGTCCTAATTGGAAAGGTAAGAACGCACTGCATGGACGCGTTGAATTCGTTCTTCGGATTGTTGACCGTCTGGCCACACCAATTGTGCTCTGAACCTGGGTGATTAGTGCACAAGTTGTTAACCTTTACAATAATGGTGTTCCCGAACGGGCCCCGGAAGCTCGGATCGAACGGGTCCGCGGTTGCGGTTATTTGGAAGCAACGTCCGCAAGCGTCACCGAAACTATGGTTGGAACCGAATGCAAGCTCGTTGACCGCGGACGTGAACCCGGAAGTGAAATTTACGCCGCATGCTGCAGAAGGATATCACGCTCAGCGTGGGCTCCGTGGAGTACCACCAACACACGAGAACAAGCATAATGCTTACAGGGTGTTTCACAGTTATGAGCAGATGTGAAGGTCGCACAGCCGGCAGGGTTCTGCACCCAGCCATTGGGATCACAAGTTGAATCTTGACGACGTTCGGGCACAATAATGTGTGAGGCAACGGCTAGAGTAGAGAGGGAGGCGAAGACGAGAAAGAGAGCGGATTTCATGGTGAAATGGATGGACTCGGATGGGGAAGGTGAAGTCAGTCAGTGGACTACCGTTCCCAGCCCCTTCGATCCCTCTGCCTTTAATATGTCATGAGCGGGTTATTTTTATCATAATGCAAACGATTACCATTGGTGTCGGTGTATCTCTTCCTTTCTCCCACACCAGTTGCTACAGTCACAGTAGACTTTAAACTTGGACGTGGCAACATTTAAATCAACATCACTACAAACCCGAGGAGCGGAACGGCGTGACTGATGACGCGATGACGCGTGGGCACGTAGGCTTCTTGAAAGTCAGCACCATGAAGGGATAGTGAGGTGAGGTGGTCTGACTATCGTACGTACACGTACATCTAGTGACCGGCTGCACGTGCTACCCTCCAACCACAACATTGACAACAACACACCATGACAGAGTTCAAGTTCGAATTCGTTCTGGTGGATGATCCACTGCGTTGTCCGAGCCTTATGCCAGCGGTCACGAAATCCGAACTTCGTCATGGTACTATACGTTGGTGTGACCCAGAATAAGTATCTTATCCACTGCAATGCAATGATGGCATAACGAATTATCAGCGACTTTGATTTACGCATAATTTGGAGGGTGCCACTTTTTTTTAAGAACACAACTCAGTAAGTACGTGCAACGTTTCAAGTCGCATGTAATGCCAACTAACGAATGGTGAGAACTTCGGCAAATCACCGTAGTTCTTGGCACCGAGTCTCTGATCTTAGAATTGACCGCCGTATATACGATCCTCCATCTCTTCTTCACTACACCTCGGACTTCATTCTCCTGATAACACCTGATAACTTTTGCTTTTCATATCTCACTGGCTCCATAATGGTAACCGGTAAAAGCTTCATGCATCACATCTCACTTTTTTCTTTATTTACAAAGCTACGTGATTGATTCAATATTAGCCGTAATTTTACTGGCAACCAGATTCAAACTGTCCGTTTATGGCAACAAAATGGGCCCATGGGTTTTGAATCTTGCTGTGATACCACCTGTCAAGTGCTTCACGCGTGTACAGTCGCGCACACACTGTAGCAACGGGGATACCTCATTCAACACGGGGGTTGTTTTCGCCCCAGTGATCGACGGATGTGCGAGAGCGACGCGTAAAGTCGTCGTACTACTATTCCAGACATCTTGGCACGCATATGGTGGGGAGCTCACATCCTTATGCCAGCCCAGATCCTTGGTCAGCCCAGGCAAGCGATCGAGCAGGGGCATCTGACAATATAGCTGAGAAAATCCGACCCTCGAATATCGCTTGTCTCGCTATGCGTCCAGTATACTTTTCAACTCGTGCGCCTGTTCCTAAGAAACAGGTCCGACGTCCCGGCATGCTTTCGTTTCCTGTGCCAAGGGGCTTGGCTCTGCCCACTACAGGAGCCGTAACTTCGGAGTGACATGTAAAAGAACATGAGAGGGAACACACCAGTGTGGTTACATTGGACGAGAGGAGCTTGCCAGACATCATGATCATGCAGGGTAGCTCAAGAACACAAAATTTCTAAGGTGCCGTAGAAGCGGACCAAAGTAGGAGGAGAAGAAATAGTCTTATGATCCTCGCACCTTTCGCACGGTGCAGAAGCCGAGTATCATGGTGCCAACGACTCATCCCCATCCCAGGGGGAAAAAAAGGGCCAATAATACGGATATTCTGCCAACGACTGTTGCCTACTGGCAAGCCAAGGCCTAAGCATACGTATGCGATGCGACCAGTGTGGCCACGCATGTGGTTCATCAGGCCTCAGGGTCGGCAAGTGGCAGGCTGGCAAAAGGAACGCATAGCTTGGTATAAAACCGGGCATGACACACACGAGGATTACGTAATAGATCACTGCTGCTGCGCACCTGGGACTTACTGGCTGGTGATTGGCTGGCTGGTGATTGGGCTTTGGTACCGTCCACCGTCCACTGCGCAGAGATGAGTGATGGTCCCTCTCCGTTCTCAGATCCCCCAGGCTCCAATCTGCCGGACAAGCCTTTGGTCGTCAAATGCAACTACAACACTCGTCGCTCGAAGCTCTCTTTCCGATCAGCCCGCAATTGCACATACGACGGGCTCCAGGAAAAGGTCCTCCCATCCCTCCTTGACCATCTCTCTTATACTGAAACAACATGTCCCAGATTACGAAGCACTTCGGGTTGGCTGTGCCTTTCACGATACAATGGCAAGACGATGAAAAAGATTGGAATGTAATTGACGATGAAGTCTCACTCATTGACGCTATCGAGTTCTTCCAGTCCGGCGAAGAGGGATCCGTCGCTTCATCGGGTTCTGTCTTCACATCACGAAGCTCCTCGCGGCATCCCAAGATTACCGTGCTCCTCGAAATTTGTGTTGATTATGATGGTCCCAGTCTCTCCGAGACCTCCTCAGTGAGGGAGGGGGACTCGCCAGAAGGAAGTCAAATATCCTTCCTCCCCGGAGAGCTCCCAATTTCTCCTCAGGATGACGATGCCGTGACTGTAAGCTCAAAAGACACGCGCGCTCCTCGAGGCAAGGCCAAGGCCGATTCGTCCCTTTTCAAGAAGATTTTGAATGGTACTTCGCGCTCTGCGGGCAGTTCCTCTTCAAGCAAACCATCGCTTAAACCTTCTCGGTCACGGATTTTCAACCTCGGCTCACGTGCATCATCTGTTGAAGAGGAGACAACTGCGGGTAGTAGCTCCTATCTGGATGACCATTTGGCCGTATTTGAACGTCTCAAACTTGAGGAACAGCGGAGGCCTCCCTCTGTTCATGATCGACCAATCCTCGAGACCGACAGAGGGAAGGCCTGGCTCCAAAATCAAAATACTATACAGAGGGCTATACTCGGCGTGGTGCCCTCAATGAGCGATGATATATCCTCCCTCAATGACTCTCCATTTTCCGACGGGAACTCCGATATGGGTATCTCGCTTCAAAGGGATGAGCGTGGAAAATTGTATTATAACCTTACTAGCTTCGGGACCTCTGAATCTGCGGGTGATCTCGAGTACGAATTGGTGAATGGGACTCAGCCGAGTAAGCCACATGTTCCAAGAATTTGCTCCATTTCTCAATTCACACTTACAGACAACGCCACGAACCATCTACACGAGCTTCTGGTGCCCGAAGCGGTTACAGACTGCTCAGAATGTGGGATTGTCCTCGACCAGTTCAAGTACATTTGCACGACTTGCGGTGAGAAGACGCCCATGTCACGTACTGCGCTTGCCGCAGCCGCAGCCGCAGCCGCGGTCGGTGTGGGAAAGGGCAAGAGTCGTGCCTCTCCCTCCCCCGAATACCATCATCGTGGGAATGGTACTGAGTATGAATTACAAGGGCCATCCTACCCACCCCGCGCGCATCGCGGCCCAGCCACACTGTATACCTCCTCCAGCACCAACATGCCCATATACTCGTCGAACTCCAAGCCCCTACCTGCCTTACCTTCTCATTCGCCCACACAAACAATATTCGGCAATAGCTTTGGCTCCCAATCGACATTGGTTCCTCCAAGCTCGTCAGGATCTTCAACCCCGACAACGCGCGTTGGATATGAGCTTTGTCATACCTGCTTCGGAAAGGTCGGCTGCGATCACGCATTGCCTGTCAGTGTGGACAGCCCGAAATCACCGCCAACACCCGAAGAACTTGCAATCGCTCGTCGAAGCGCCCCTAAGCGGAAAGGAGATCTGCGACACGCGTTTTTGTTCCAGATATGGGGTGCGGGCTTCGATGGTTGGCAGGACGTCGGTGATTTCCCTCCCCTTCTGTAGTCCACGTTCTGGTGAGCTGAATAAGCATGGCATGAGCAGAGCACAACAATACGGACCATTGCTCCGGGTGTCAATCACAACTGTCAGGAATTTGGTATAAATGTGGCCAATGCGACGATTTTACGGTTTGCCTCGCGTGTTACAAGTACGCATCCTCATTTCAGATACTTATTAGCTTTCTTATGTGGCAACATTGAACCCAGCGAGGTGCACAATGTCCATCCGATCCATCCTTTCCTGGTAAAGCCCCCTTGCCGATCGAGCAGTCGCCCTGAAAGATCGAATGGCGATGGCGCTAGAATGTTCGACAATTCGGACGGGCCGCGTAAGTGGCAACAATGCATGACTTGTCCGTTGACACCCATACTCTCTTCTTTTCGATAGTCAAGCACCCCGGTGTCCAATGCTTTAAGTGAGTGATGGTTTCTGAGTACTGCGGTGTCTTTTTTCTAATGTGGATCCAGTTGCCAGCAGGATATTGTTGGCCCTCTTTTCCACTGTGTCGATTGTACGACGATAGATATCGACATTTGTTCGAACTGCGAGACGGCTGGCTTGCCCGGTAATCTTGACGCATCTGTGGGCGGGCACAATTCGTCACATATCATGTTAAAGGTAATACTCGTAATCGTCCCTTCTAGTCTCCGTGGCTAGCGTGCGCTGACGATCAAGGTGCTAAGATTCCTATGCCGCTGACCAAGCCTGAGGTGCAGCACGTTTCTCGACACGCTCACGGCCTCCATCACGGCCGTGATCATGCTGACTTGCGTGGCGTTTCACCCCTGACGCGCTCAAGTCCGGGCAGTGTCTCTACGATCTCTGCTGGCACAGTTTTATACGCTAATGAAGGCGGCACGGAGATAGGCCAAGACTATGTCCAACTGGAAGTCTGCAATTCGTGTGGCGAGGTTCGCGTTTTCTGGCATGTTTCGACGCACGACGACTCCTGACGAGACCTACTCGCCGTAGCCAATTGTTGGGATTAGGTACCAATGCCTAAACTGCCCCTCTAAACCCAACTCTTATAATCTGGTATGTGATCGCGTCGTGACCAAATCCTTTTAATATTAATGTAATACGAATCTCGCTCACTAACCGTCGGTGCTACAGTGCTCGGACTGCGAGCTCAAGTCATACAAGGTCCACGAGCCGATGCACGTATTCATCAAAATACCTCGGCCGGTGGACTACCCGGGTCCTTTGGAGTCTGAATTTCCTATCATCCCAGTCTTGTAGGAAAATTATGAGCTATCCGCGCGACAGACATCTGATACCTTCTTTATTGCAGGTATAAGGATACAGCGGGCCCCGCACCGGGCTCTCCTGCTGCCGAAATATCGGGGGATCCAGCGGGTATGTGACTTCACCAGAATTTATAACTCACGTCTAACCACAAGTGGCTCTAGCTTATCTGCGCGACCTTACCCATGCGTTCGCGCTTTGCGACAGGCACTTGTCTCGCATTGTCGGAAAGTGGTACCGCTGTGCCTTCTGCGCTAAGGATCTTTGCGCAGATTGCGAGGAACTCGACACCCACAACAACACTCACATCTTCCTTGTGTTCAAGGCCCCCGTAGACATGGAAAAATTCCGGTGCGCCGTTTTGCACACAAATTTATAATACATTCTCATTTTGTTGTCATGTTCTCACTCAGCAGAGATTTCGCTGATTTAGAAAACCCGAATGGTAGACCTGTCTTAGCTGATGCCATCTACCACCCATGACATGACCAACGCCTCGCACGACTCTCGCTTTGTTGCTTGCCACTACTGTGTCTGTAGTCAATTTGTATCCATCGTATTTTGTCGGGATTTATATCGCATGAACAACATAATATAACAGATTTCAGAGGACGAGTAGCGGCGTAGGCTAACCCTTCTTGAAGCCTGGAAAAGACAGTTTGTCAGACATATACGAAAGAAAAGTAGTGAATGCGAGGTACAAACGCACCGAGACGACGCCGCTCATAGAATAAGTCTGTTCTACTGGCACCAAGGTTGACAATTTTGGGACATCCATCACGATCTTTCTCCAAGCGTGTACACTCGGCACAATAATAAGCATCCGAGATCCCTAAATGAGACGAGGAAAGGGAAAGGACACGTATGTGAGTAACGACAAACAACAGAGTGAGCATATGGGCGGGGGGCGGGGATGGTGGGGAGATGAGATCATAAAAAAGAATACTCACCTGGAGAACCACAGATGATACAGCGTCCACCATAAGTGCCAAAATTGCACTCGTCACAAATCCTCACGAGCGTTTCTGGACGAACGTATGAGTCGCATACGGGACTGACCAGGACCGAACCCAACCCAACAGAAAATTCGTCAGCACGACTGATGCATGGTCCCAAAAGAAAAAAAGAGGCGCTTACCACTTTCCATCGCATTTCTCACAGAGACGGCCAATAGCTAAGGGGAGAAAAATAAGAAGTGAGTAAAGAAAGTGGATGGCTTGGCAGGCGATAAACTCTGCCAAATGTAATAAATGAGGGACTTGCCTATTCCAGGTTGGCGTCTACACATAATCAGATCTAAGCTTGGATGTCAGACCTAGTAAAAGAAATTCGAACTTCACGTACCCGGATGGTGTTTGGACATAGTGGAAGCAGAGGAAGAGGTATATCTTGAGCTGACACACAAATCCTGGATGTTGCTGACTCAGCAGACTCAGACTCCGAGTCACGGAAAGCAAACTAAATGAGTTGTAATAGACAAGGGTTGCGTACTACAAAGGAGACCTGTTTCTACCTTACCAGTGATACATTCAACTTCCACAATGCATACCGTACGGGCCTAACTAATCTTTGCCACCACTAAGATAAATGGAAGCTCCCTACACCTTCTTTCATAGCCACCTGTAACTTCTCTAGCATCACCGTCTTTGAGCTATATTCTGGCAACTTCAGGTAGTTGACGCATGTCATCACACTAGGCAGATAGTCATCCGCCTTGAGTGGTGCCTCGTGCGGCTTGCGTACCACCGTTAACGGCGGGTTGAGCCCACGGAAACCTTTAGAGGTACGAGCGTGAGCTTGAACTGCCGGACCCAAATAAAGTAGCACGGAATAGACTAACCTCCTATGGGAAGTTTCGGGCTTCCGGTAAGGAACTGGAGATAATGCCTGCGTGTCGGCACGTCAAACTCGGACATGATTTCAACCAAATTTCGGATTGTTCGGCTCTCGACATTAAATCCATGGTCTGCCTTGATGGCCTCATTTAGCGCTAGACAAGAATTAGGTCTCAGTGTACTTATGATAAAAAAGAAGCTCTCACTTTCGATAGACCAGTCTTCCTCCGCGTTACCAAAGAGCATAACTAATTCGTCGAGCGCAAATGCCTGAAGATCGGTGATCGGGAATACTTTTGAGAATCCTTCTCGGAATGCCTTAGCCTGTAATCTGGCGCCCTGTCCGAGGATGGCCTCGAGAACCTCTGCGATATATTCCTCGACGTTTTCTGAGGTCACGGTGATATTCCTGCCGTTTGGCTGGGAAGAAGTAGTTAGCTCTGATGGCCAAGTGTTGATGAGAATGATCCTACCCTGAGCTCAATATCGTATCCTGGAATCGTGAAGTCTAGTGCCAGGTCTTCGACATCGACCTTCTCTCTCAAGAGCCTCTGCAGCTATCATTTATATCAGCTAAACAGGCCAACTACGTCCGAACAAACTTACCTTCTCAAAAGGCCTTGTTGACGCCGTGAGCGATCTCAGCTTCTCCAACGATTTCGCCAGGTCCTCATCGACAAGCTTCAAAAATATGAGCGACAGGTCTACGCATCTAAGAAACCTACGGACCTTCAGCGTGTCAATAGTGAGCGGAACTTCTTGTCCGAGAGCAAGCTTGAGGAACACTTTATTGAACGACATATCGATGATCCGCGAATCCAGCATCGCCTTGGCTACGAACTGGCCGATAACACGAATGATATGCATGCGCTTCGGATCGCCATCACTTGCTATGTCCTCGGCACTGATTGGAGCCGGGAACAGACCCCTAGGATGGAAGACATAGGGACCAGGCCGCAACGGATCATCATCGCGCCAGATCTTCAGGTCACGTCTTGCAAACTCTCGCGACACGAGAGCATAGAACTCGAGCGTGGGACCCAAGCCCGTGCCGACCTCCTCAAAGTACTCCACTTCTAGGATCGAAGATGACGAGCCGTACAGCTCAAAGACCTTCATAGCGCTCTCCAGAATGTGTTTTCGCGAGATCCGGACCTTTTGTCGTTGTAGCCGGCCAAGGAAGCCAACCCCGTCATCTCTCCTCGAGCTGTCTTGAGAGCGGGTTTGTTGGCTCTGCCATTTAAGGATGAGGCGGGCATAACCGAACGAGGTCGACTGCAGGAAGTTATATCTCGTTGCGAAGGGGAATAAGAATGGGAAATGTTGAGGTAGGTCGAGCGCCCAATCAGGGAGACATTGACTACAACAATTCATAAACGAAGTGGCCATAAAGGTGAAAGGTTGGACTTTACCTTGCGACAATCATCGGCTCCTCTAGCTGCCGCGTCAGCTTGGCTGACAGTTTGTTGTTCACGAACGCCGATTCAGACAAGCTGCGATTCGAATGATGTTGCCGCTCGGTTTCTACGACGTTCAACCTATGTAGGACTCGAAGCAGGCGTAAAATCTTTGCGTGCGGTGCATCCTCCGGAAGGGAAGACAAGGATGGAGTCGGAGAGCGGCTCCGCGTGACGGGCTCAGAGGTCTCACCGCTACCTCCAGCAGGTCCCGAGACCTTCTTGAACTTGATGGTGTACACACCTTGCCACAACAAATGAGGAGGAAGCGCCGAACCTGACCCAGCCTTTTTCTTGCGGAGTTCATGCTGGTGGATGGCACCGTAGATCGTGAGGTCGAGCGGTAATGGGTGGTCGTCCATGGAGAACTCAAGGTGCCAGTCCGTTTGTTTGGCCTTGAGCGCAGATGCGTACGAACCCTTCCCTGATGACCAACCTCGCAGCCCTGATCCCTTCGAGCTACTCGGCACGACCGAAGGTGTCCCCACCCTTGTTCCTTCGGGAGTCTGTGCCTCAACTTTGGAGCCATCTAAAAAGCGGTGGTTCAATCGCCTAATAGAGAGGATGCATACGCAAGCACAGACCTTCGGCAACCGATAATGTGACTGTCTTATCCGTGGACCCATTATCAGGGTCTATCTCGTCGTCAAATACCTAACAATAGGTCACATCAATTGGACTTCAGTTATAGAGTGAAATACGAACCTCAGCTTCCATATCGTCATCTGTGAAATCCGCAGTAAACTCGGCATTGTCACCGAAACTATCCTCGCCTACAGCAGACGGTGGTGGCTCTGTGCTCGAGCTAAGGGGAGGCAACGGTGGATTAGACGGGCCAACCTCCTCGGTGGGGAGTTCAGTGGCGGCTTCGGTGGCAGCTGCAGCATTTTTCGCGCTGAGTCTTTGACTGCGCCTGCGCTCGACAGTGGTGGAGGGGCCCGCAGATGTACTAGCTTCCGGTTGTTCCGTTGGCTTGGTAGAACTTGAAGAGAGACCTCCCGATGTGACACCCGCAAGAGCGGCCAGCATGCCGCTGAGACGCGATCCGCTGAACATCAGACCAGAAACACGCGGCCGGAGGTAATCGTGTAGAGCCTGGAAGGTCGCAATAGCATGTATGGATACAACAATGTTGTTGAAGTTTTTCGGGATGTCAGACCCTTCGGAAGCAACCAAGCGTAGACGCAGTTGCCGAGCTAAGAGTGATGGTGAGCTGCTTCGCTTCGAATCTACGACAAGGTTATGAGAATATGTGTCTGCTCCGTAAGTGGAGGAAATCGTACCGTCCATCCCTTGCGTAACGGTAACGACGTCGAATGCCTCCATCCGCGTCAAGCTCTCTTGTAGTTTCTTCACAAAGATAGCGAAGGGAGTCTGCGAACCACCGAGCGCCTTTGACTTGCGGGCCGTAAAAGTATCGAGTAGCAGCTCCTGGCGCCGAGCGATAGGAACTAAGGTGAACCAATTATTAATAAATAGACATCCGGAAATAACTTTTAGACTTCACGTACGGTTTCGTGACTTGTCCGTGGCAAATTGAAGCAATACATCTATGACGCCGCTTTGCAGGAGCTCAAAGCTCGACACGGAAGTATGCGCCGAGGTAAACAGTGTCGCAAGTTCCTTTAATGCGTTACTGACCTCCTTCTCGCTAGCGGATGGGCCGGAAATACGGTCGACCAGCCGGCGGAGCGTTGCGAATACATTGTCGGCATCAGCGCTTTCCTTACCCGTGAGGTACCGGAGGCGAATGACGCGCCCTCGCAGTGTCACTGCGTCTTCCGGGTCCAGCGAGAGTGACGACAACTTTTTAAAACCTGGAATGCTGGCAGCAATCGCGGGGGAGATAGAAATGGGAGGGGGTGGCGGAAGATCAGGCGCTGACGAAGCATCAGACAGGTCTTTGTCCTTGTCCTTGTCGCTACTACTACCTTTCTTCTTTGAGGAGATCAACGTGCGTTCAGCAAGCAGCCCCACTTCATGGAATACACCCTCTCTTCGAAAGGCTGGCCGGTACTCTTCGGGACACTTGGCAAGGAGAAGTTCGACGAGTTGCAAAGCGCCAATAACGAGGGTCGGGTGGTCCTTGGATGACAAGATAGACGACGCAAAGCTAGCGATGGGTACAGACTAGGAAATATGTATTCGGTTAATCCCCTGCATGGAGAACCTTGTAGAATCTCTACTTACCGTTAGAACTTGCTTGATCCCATCAGCATCTAAGTAGCTGATGGCCTTGAGAAGGCCCGTAAGTGTCTTGATCCTCACGGTAGTGATGACGCTTGCTGCATATACGTCCACCAAGATAGGTACAATAAGCCGCATAAACCTGCCAACGACATCCGGCTTTCCACGTAACATCTCTGTCCGGTCAGGAGACTCTTTGCTAGGGGGAGTCGGCTCGTCAGCCTCATGTGGGCTATCAGCTGGTGTTGGCGTCGCGGCTTCCGATGCGGGTCCGGGCGTTGCAGTAGTAGAAGACGATGGGGTGGATACCCCAAGCACATGCATTTGCGCTTGTTGTGCATGGCGTGCCGCAGCGCGGTCAGCTTTTGCCTTTGCCTTAATCATTCTCCCAAGAGATTTCTCAGTGTATGCCTTGTGGTCGTACACGCCATCTCAATCACAAATATAAGCTTATAGGGGCCGAAGAATTGCGGCACAGCATACCTTTCGGCAGGGGTGGGAGGAGCTCTGCAATGAGGCTCAGTGCCTCCTCAACCTGGTCCTTAGGCCGGTGGGCAAGGTTCTGCATCACAGTCATATCGGCGAGTCCTCCGCCGAGCCCCTGCCCCCCCGGAGCATTACCTTGTTCGTCACTTTCTGAGCGCGATGATGGGAGGACACCTGTCAAGATCTGATACAGCGTGTCAACGATTCCCGCTTCCAGCAGTACGATTGTAATGTTTGGACTCGCACGCGCCGACGTAGCCAGAGCGCGCAGTAATTGCGTGAATGTGTTGGCCGCGATCAACGGAGAGCCACCAGCAGGTAGTAAAAGTACGTTAATAGCCGCGATGAGCTCAGTATTAACGAGAATCTCGAGATTCTCCGATGATGATCGATAGTACGAGTCGATGACGCGAATGACACAGAGGCAGGCAAACTCGACTAGGCGCTGATCTGAGTAACCAAGACAGTTGCGGATAATGGGCCACACGCCACGAATCATCTGAAAATGTTCCGGGGGAACATTGCGGCAGCAATTTGATGCCGCCTGCAAAGCCGTGCGCTGTACGGCGATCGAGAAGAAGTCGAGGTAATTAAGTAAGGCAGCCAGACCGTTCTCACGGACAATTGAGCTTGGGAATTCTTCGGAGATCTTTTCCAGAGTCTAAATTGACGTGTGAGAAATGGACACGAGTGGGTGGTAACAGGGGCGTACACTCAACGTCTGTTCTGCCAGATCGATGTAAGATATCTCAATAAGTTTGCTACAGAGCACAGGGATGGCCCCATGGTATACCACGGTGTGAGCGACACCTGGAAGGGCTTCCATGAGATTTGCCAGGCAGCGCGCGGCTAGAACTTGAGCCTCGAGATTCTCATCGCCTTGATACTGGCCACCTCCGCTCAAAGCAAGAACTGCAGCGAGCTGAGCATCCTCATCGTGCTCATGGCTGTCGTCGTCGTCATCCCCATCGTCGTCATCAGCCGCATTTCCGGTGCCACCGAGAATCTTAACGAGCTCGCGTACAAACGCGTCAACCTGGAAAGAGCCTGCGAGCGTGTCCTCAGTGCTGATACTGAGCAACTCGCTAAGTTCTTGGAGCGTCACAACACGAGTTGTTGGGTCCGCGCTCGTCTTGATGTTATTGAGCATCGTCTTGAGGCGTGAGCTAAGCCCGGACATGTAAGAGCCTAGCTGCCGGTAGTCTGCAAAGATGGCCATCGCCGCGCTCTCGTCGAGCCCTGCGAAGCCGCGGGGTAGACCTCCGATATCGTTGGCTATGCCACCTCCGTCTTCTTCGCCTGCACCGTCGCCAGCAGGCCTTCCGCCAGTGTTCTCATTCCCATCTTCGTCCTCGCCTGCATCATGATCGTCATGCGCAAGGTCGATCTGATCATCATGATCGGAACCCTCGTGCTTGTATTCAACGTCCATCATGTCAACATCGTCTTCGACGTGCGAAGGGCCAGGAGTTGCTATAGCCTTGCTCTTCGCAGCAGCAACTTTTCCTTTCGCCGTTGTACTTTGTCTATCGAATTAGTAAACAAGGGCTGAGATAAAGTGCCAAGTTGACAAATCACCTTATTTTTTTCGGCATCTCGGATACTGAAGGTTGGGTGGTGTCTGAGCGGGAACGAAGCGCGTAAGCGGTTGAGGCTGGACGGGGACGCTTGGAAGGTCCAGCAAGGACACTGGCAGAAAGTTCTTCAGGGAGGGCTTCTGGGGCAGCACGTTTCTTGCCCTTAGTGTCGCGAGTGGGTTCGTTGATAGTGAGAGAGGAAGAAGTGATGGGATAAGTCGTACGGCGGCCTCTGAGTAGGGAAGATTTGTTCAATGTGTGTAAGTAATGAGGCTGAGTCAGTCAAATTGTACGTACTTCTTGCTGGTACGAGAGGCAGGCTGTTCTTCTGTTGTTTCTTGTGACTTGCCCTTGCCTTTGGTGTCACGAGTGCGTTTGGGAGGATAAGGATGGTAGTTGGAGCGAGTTTGACGAGAGGAGGATTCTGCGGGGGCTGACGTTGTCTGATCTGGAATGTCGTTGTCTTGGGCCACTTTCTGCTTGGCTGCCCAAGCGCGTGTTGTTGATCGAAGGGTGCGGGAAGAGTCTGAAGGGGTTGTGTTGGAGTGAACGGAAGGATGAGTGGCAGAGGAAAGTTCAGTGGGCTGGGGAAGGCTGGCAGTGTTGGCTTGTTGAGAGTGAGTATGTGATAAGTCCATTTAGAGCTGGCCGCCAGCCATTGAGAGCAGTGTGTATTGGTTGATTGAAGGAGAAAAGAAAAGTAAGGTGGAGGTGAAGGTCAGGTCGAAGTGAAGGGTTGAGGGCCAATCTCCGCTCGTGACCAGTCTGTCCATATTACACCTCGCCTGACTCCACTAACACTTCCTCCAAGCTAGACACAAATATCTCTACCACCCTTTCAACCTCCTCTCTACTGATATTATATGCCGGCGCAAATATTATTAGATCCCCCTCGCTCCCTTTAATATTCGCCCCCCCTGTCATCCCCATCACGATCAGTCCTCTTGCCAAGCACCGCGCCTGCACAACCATCGCTAACTGTTCTCCCTTCAGATCCAGTCTCCTCGAGTCAAACTCCACGGCCCAGAACGATCCCCCGCCCCGCACGTCGAACACGAAGGGCTGTGCAAGTGCACCGGGTAACTGTAGGCGCTCACCAAGGAGGCGAGCTAAGTATTCGCCGGTCAGGCGCCCATTTTCGAGAAGGTTCTCTGCCGCAATCACTTTTTGCACAGCGATCGCAGCTGCACAAGACAACGGATGCGCCTGGTCATACAAGTCACATTCAATCGAAAGACGATAAAAAACGTGATCAGAATAAACCATATACGTATGCCCATGTTTCCAGAAACCATTCTTGTCCCGGATTCCGTCAGCAACCCGTTTCGACATAAGGACGGCACCGATGGAAGCATATCTATACCAAAGTCAGAAAAACGCCATCAGGTACGATCAAGAAGCCACACACCCCCCTCCGAGACCCTTGGCAACTGCCTGTATGTCCGGCGGCTCGTTGTCACCGAAGCTCTCCCAGGCATGTGTTGTACCCATCCCTAAGTCACCCATCAACCCCTCAATCTATGAAGTGCCTCAAGGCAAACAAGGTGACTCACGGCCCATTCCACTCATGACTTCATCTAGGATAAATAGAGCGCCATGCTTTCTACAAACGGACTTCATAGCTTTGAAGTAACCTTTAGGTGCAGGGAGTGCACCAGTAGTCGCTCCGACCACGGTTTCGGCCACAACTTTAAGGGGGCACCGGCCCTCAGCCCTCAGCCGTTACCCGTCAAGGTAGGAGAAGACTTACATCCTATGACGGTGTCTGGTCCAAGCTCCAGAAACTTGTCCTCGAGTTCCTGGCGGAGCCTTTCCACGTACTGCTCCTCGGTTTCTTCCGGGTATCTAAAGCGCTTTGCGTAGGCTGGCGACACTCTATGAAAGTTCTCATGTTGGAGAATTTCATCATATGGTTTGCGACGCGCGGGGTGTCCCGACAAAGATAACGTAGCAACAGTATTGCCGTGGTAGGAAAGGTTCCTAGAAATGAAATTTTTGCGTTGGGGCTGCTTCTGTTCATACCAGTACTGAAATAAAAATTCAAGTCGTTATCGAACAAAAAAACTACTGAAATCCGAAAAGCTAATACTGACCTGACGAGCAAGCTTGATGGCGCCCTCCATTGCCTCGGAGCCTAAATGAGTATTGATTTCAATCGAGCCCCGTACCAAATATTTCCAGGAAGAACACACGCACCCCCGGCGAAAAACCCACAAAGCTCGAAAGCCCCTTTCCCGGAATCGATCAAAATTCTAGCCAGTTCTTCAGCGGGCTCATTCGACAACTGCATATTGTAAACATCTAGACGCGCCGCATTATTCGTGAAACCCGTCCTCATGCCGCCCGAAATTGAGATGACCACTCACAAGCGAGCTTATCCACCTGCTCCTTTATGGCCTCACGCACGACCGGATGACCATTTCCGATGCAAGCGACGGCGGCGCCCCCAACCGCATCAATAACTTCTCGTCCATCTTCGAGCGTGATGTAAATCCCTTGCCCACTGACCGCAACTGGCGGTTGCCACGGTGTCCGATGCAGAATCGATGTGGGCCGAGGTGGCAGAGGCGGAACTTGAACCCCTTTCTCGGGACTAATTGTGGAGTCATTATGGCAGCGCGTAGATGACATTGTTGGTTGCGATGCAGACGAAAGATAGTGATGACCAGCGCCAGTCAGTCGTGTGTGTGTTCTGATATACAGCAGGAACTGATATACTGTACTGATAACTTTACGGTAATAAACCCGCGGGTGCGCCTACCTCTGACTCAGCTTCATCATGATTTCATGGACTCCAGTTCACTCATCGCGCTCCGGTTAGACATCGTATTCCCGAAATCGCCCTTTTTGAGACACTCAGCTCGGATAAGTCTTCGAGGATCATAGGATTGAGGAGAAACCAAAGGCAGATGGATGGGGCGGACCATATTCGGACCGAGTTTCACCATCGATTTAGAGCGCCTGTTTTTTTTTCCAAACTCTGTCAAAAAAGGGTCCTTCCACCATCGGCGCTCAATCTACCTAACTAACTGTTCAAACACGAAATGATGTCCGCGGGACTGGTACTGTCCAATATTTGCGTTGGTCACTTCCGTCTGTGTGACTTTCTAGACTGCTTCTTGCATTTGCGTTCTGTGATGCGTATCATGTGTTTCTCATGCCCCGACCGAGTGTGACACCTAGGATAAACATCGATGCTCACGGGAAGTACAGACTATGTTGTTCCATCTACAGCAATCTCGTGTATAGAAGGATAACCATTTCATGCTGATACTCTTCATCGTCGGACGGGCAGGCATCTTCGCAGTATTCATCCACAGAGTGGTCGACATTCACATGCTATTCAACATCTGACAGATTTACGTATTCTCATGGGTTCATCGTCGTCGGATGGGTCGACGTCTACACACTATGCGTCGGCGTCGGCCCGGCCATTGGTACATTGATGGCCTCACCTTCATCTTCAAGTTGCCCGTTGGCCCTAACTTCGTAGACTACGTTCAGGAACTACACCTTGAAGCTCCGAAAGTTATCACATTCATGCTGGGCGAATGCACCTCGGCTACGGTCAAAAACAAGGGCGTCTATGCGATGTGCAGCCGCCACCACTACCATCGTGTCGATGGGGGTCGAGGCTCGGGTTCAAATTCGGGGAAGTTGGAGGTAATGTAGGTGGCATGGCGGGCAGGTTGTGCGATGCAATAAAAATCATCAGAAGGTGATAGGATCTCTCGCCACTGACCGAAAGCGTTAGTGTGCATGCAAGTTGGTACGCTCAAAAAGTGTCGTTCCAATTTTTGCTTTAAGTACTGTATAATTGGAGGATGAACCATTCTGAGCCAGGCAATGGTCGATGTCTAACCAACAACATTATTCAACAATAGGATTTTTACGAACGAACACTAACAATTATCAAAAAATTCTGGGAGAATAAAAAAGAACAAGTTGGAAATTCCCCGCCCACAGGCAAGTCTCGGACGCCCAAGGCATGCGAACTCCTTTGAAGCGTAAATCAAGATAAAATGATATCTAGGAAAAGATGGTAGGAAGCAACTTTGTTGCTTCCTAGCGAAAATCAAGCAGCAACTGAAGTCATGTGCCGCTACGACATGGATGACGTAATTCGGCAGAGTACTGTACGCGCCCCAGCTCCTTGAATGAACCACTGGCACAGCACAGATTCTTGTATATGAGAGTACTCATCTCATCATCGCTTTCGTTTTTCTCAAGCAAGAATATATCACAGCCAATATATGGCGCCTTCAAAACAGCCATTATTCCTTCCACCTCCTCCGACCACATTGGATGATTTCTTCGGGAAATCCGAGACTTCAAACAGCCACCAAAGCGCGTCGTCTCGAGTCCAAAAGCGCGTCGAAACACGTCGTCCTCAACATAGGTCAAGAACGAAGCGCGTGCCGCCGCCGGAAGCAGAGATTATTGTCATAGACTCGGACGACGATACACCCGTGTCTCATACTACCAAGCGGAAGGCGGAGGACAATTCTGGATGTAGTTCTGATGTTGAGATTGTTGAGGTTGAGGCCATTACTCAAAGAACACATGAAGTCCGCGCCCCAAGCTCAGGAAAGAAGGCAAAAGTGGAGTCGGGGCATAAACCTGATGACTTCGACACCCAGGACACCCAGAACCTCTTCACGCCGTCTCAAGATGATATTTCTGAGTCTGTCAAGCCACAGTTGTTCAGGCCCGCTGAAGATAGTGTACCAAAGTTCATCGAAGGCCAGAATTTCCAGGCTGCACGCACTATCCCTTCGGATGATCAACACCACGTCGCAGCACCTGCACCCCTCGCCCTAGAAGCGGATGACTCGCATCGGCCTTTGTCAGAAATCCAGGGCGACTCTTCGGGTGTCCTTTCGACCAGTTCATCCCGGGTAGACTCGAACAACGTCATCGAGATTGATGATGAGTGGGGAACTGGCGACGACGAACTTGTCCAGGCGAATGAGGTTGAGATCGATGGTGCTCTCGAATTAACTGATGACGAGGTTGAAGCAATTCTGAAGCCCGGAGACGAATCACCTACTCCCTCAGAAGACACCACTGACCAGTGTCCATTTTGCGGAGCCTTTCTGACAAGTCTTTCAACACCTGTCAGTTTTCTCGCGCGATCTGCCATCGTCTTGGCTCATGGATTTTGTATCATTAGGACATGCAGTCACACATTACTACCTGCTGTGACTCGTTTTCCACTACTGCTCCTTCACCCACTCCACCCCTCTCGCCTCACAACTCGCCTACGCCGCCGCCACCGTCTGAGGGAAAGGGGTCAGTCGGTGGCAACGCATTCTCAGTACTCATGTCCTCTCACAAGGAGAATAATGCATGGAAGGAAGCCGAGGCTGTGGAAGATCGCAGTTTCAGGCCAACGAAAGCAAACGGCGGGCGTAGAAAGGCCCCTTTCTACAAAATTCTGCAAGGCATGCCCATCGCTGTCGATGCTTTCCGCTATGGTGAAATTCCCGGCGTGACATCATATTTCTTGACGTGAGCCTTTATCCCAATTATAACGATGCCTGAAATTGTTTAAGCATATATCTCCAGGCACGCGCATTCAGACCATTACACCAATCTATCGTCAAGTTGGAAGGCTGGTCCGATTTACTGCTCGGGTAAGCTCTGAATGTCTTCGTCAAGTTGTCAGTCTTGATTCTGAAAGTCTGCGTAGAGGACACCGCTAATCTAATTATTCATATGCTATCGGTCGATCCTAAATGGGTTCATCCTCTCCCCATGAACGTGCCTACCTTGGTTCCCAGATCAGGCGGCGTAACAGTAACTCTTATCGAGGCGAATCACTGTAGGATCTTATTCATAATCTTCTGCGACTCTAACACCTAAAAATTTTCGTTTGAAAGGTCCAGGCTCATCATTGTTCCTTTTCGAGGGGGCACAGACAGTTAATGCTGGTGATAGTACTTACAAGTCGAGTCATGTGGGCTCAGGCAGAAATTTTCGGTACCTCCACTGTGGCGACTTCAGGGCGTCTCCTCGACACACACTCCACGAAGCCGTCAAGGGGAAACGAATCGATATTATATATTTAGATACTACATATCTCAATCCTAGAGTGAGTCGAAGAACGCGGTTTCGGGACCCACTTCTCATCGGTAATATGAACAGTACCTATTCCCTGCGCAGGCACAAGTAATCTCAGCTTGCGCAGAGCTCGCCAAACGTCTGGTCTCCGGACTAGGCATGGCATCCGAAGACGACAAGGGTTCTGTGAGTAATTGGGTCACCTTCGCTCCCAAACCAGAAGCAAAGGGCGATACCAAGCTCACTAATACACTCGTCGTTGTCGGGTACGTTACTTATGCTAAGGCCTTAAGGGCATGAGAGCTGACATCACTACAGTACGTACTCGATCGGGAAGGAGCGTATTGTGAAAGGTCTGCACTATGTGTATACCCAGGTACTTCCATACCTATACTGATGACATTTTCCAGCCATTGCGAAAGCTTTACATACAAAAGTCTACTGTGATTCGCGGAAAGCAGCGATCCTTCGTTGTCAATCAGACCCGGAGCTGCACGAAATGTTGACCACAGACCCGTTCTCTGCTAATGTTCACCTGGTTCCTCTGGGTGTCACCACGTCCGACAGGCTGAAGGAGTATATCGGTCGCTGGAAGGGTCACTGGGCCAAGGCGATTGCCTTCCGTCCCACAGGATGGACGTGAGTCTCATGCGTCCTGCCATCTTATTCGTCCCCTTAACAATACTCATTGCTCTAATTCTATCTTGTCTCGCAGCTACTCACCTCCCGCCGGCACCAGCACGGCACCATCCATCGCCTCCATCCTGGCGCGCCCACCCCACCGCGAATTCACGTACGCGCATCTACGTCCCGCACGCGGTTCAACGTCTACTGCGCAGTTCTTCGGCGTGCCATACTCGGAACACAGTTCTTTCTTCGAGCTCACGTGTTTCGCGCTTTCGCTCGACTGGGCACGCATTGTCGCAACGGTCAACGTAGAGAGCGCAAACAGCCGCGCGAAGATCTCCGCTTGGATCGCGCGATGGGAAGCAGAACGCAAGAAGCGTCCGCCTGGGGTCGTCCCACATCGCACTTTGGAGTATTGGTAAAAGCAAAATTGAATCTTTGTACGAGTACTGCAGCGCAATCAGGTGCAGACCGGCAACGTTTCGCCGCGGCGCCGTCGTTCATCAGAATCATCAGACACCTTGTTATATGTACGTATATATGTGTAGATGTATCTTTTCTCGGATTTCTCCCATATCTGCTACGTCATATCTAGAAAGTTAACAACCCCCATTTGTCATGCACGTTGGTATTGTGATAGGGGTTCGAGCGGTGACATATGGGGTGATGTGTGTTACACCTGACGGGGTGATATCAGCTTGGTACACAGCTCTCATTGAACGTTGAGCGTTGAACGTTGAGCGTTGAGCGCTGAGCGCTGACCCCTTCCAGGGATCGGCATAATTAATCTGTTCGACTGCGGTGTGTGGGTGAAGCACAAATGTGGTCTTCCTACCCCTGAAACGGAGAATCAAATCGACGATATGTTGTATATAACTTTCGTTGAAATTTACAGAAGGAAAAGAAACGGTAGTTTGTAGAGGTATAAGGGGACCAAATGCATGCCCGTTCCATTAATCTCATGCTGTACTCACTCGCGACTCAGTAAAAAATGATACAGTAGTTATGTATACGATAACTGATAAGACGGACAATTTGAAAATCTGCATATTTCTCTTCGGCGACGTCTTACCACCATACTACCACAGCCCACTAGTCGAACCCACCCGATAGTACAGTTCAACCAGTTCAACCAGTACGGCGCCACAGCAGGATTGAGACCTGTAACAGCTGCGACGGCCTGTTGCTACTACTGCTACAAGTCACAAACCCGCTGTGGTGCCGGGGGAACCTCGGAGAACAAAATTTGTATCTTTTTTTCTCTTTTGCCCACTGCGGCCCCCACAACCAGCTTAAGGAAGGATGGCGCCACTGGCAGCCTTGAACACAGCAATCGCACTAAAACGTGCTGTCATCATTACATCACACACACACACACACAGACACCCTCAAGTTCAAGTTCGTCGGTCTGCACTCTGCACACTGGCAGACCGGATCAATGCCCTTGATCCGCCACCACTCAATGCTCTCAGGCTGTCGCAGGACCGGTCCTGGAGGCACTGGAAAGACTCGGACCTAACCTTTTCGAATTCCTTGGGTACTAGTAGCTGGCTGGCAGTGGCTGCCCGAGATGCCTCATTGACGAGAGGGATTTTGCCAGTTTGTCACGGGTGTGGTTTCATTCATGTCATGTCATATTAAACTATTTATTTGCCCGCTGGGGTTCGGTTCCCGTCATCGTGTGCTTTGTACGGCTTATTGCTCAAAATGGAGTTATTAGCGTAACCCTACGAAGGCAGACGAGCGCCTCGACCGGGAAAGAGGGGCACATCGTTCCAACTTCTCCGGCATATCCACCACAACTTGCCCCAAGTCGTATTTTTAACGACAGCGCATCACGGTTGCACAGATACCAAAAAATAATTCTGCTGGTCGTCAAATTTCCTACTAAAAAAAAGCGAGCGAGATGCGATCTATGTTGTCTCGGTTGCGGAGCCTCTAAAACAACTGAATTAAGGAACTGAGTATCGAACGATATCTAAAAAGGATAAGGCAGGTTTGCGGAAACAGCTCCAACGCCCAGCTGAGCTGTAAAGCCGGTGACAGACGCCATCCCCACTATTACACTAGCCAACCACTGGACCCCACAACAGCAAATAAAACGTCAAGTTGTATCAAGTCCAAAACCGCGGTCCCTTGTTTGCCTCACGTTTCCCTGTATGGAATGAGGAGCGCCCGCTTTCAAGTGACGTTCCAGTGATTTCGTGCCTGTTTAATACAAGCGCCCAACGTAGTCCTCGACAGGAACATCAAAGTTGGGTAGTAGGTCAATGGACACTGTGGGTATGGTCCGGAGCAATGCCCTGCCTTCCGCGGAGCTTCATCAACCATCGCAAGCGAGATCCGTCCTCGGCGCCGGTGTTGGGGAGGGTGACGAAAACTTGTACGTTCTCGGAGAGATTCAGAGATTGTAGCACTGCTAGAATACTCTGCCCGGTGCCGCTAAGGTGTAGCTCTTTGAGGTAGGGAAGGTCGCACAAGGGAGGACTGGATGACGGCAAGTGCCCTGAGGGCAAAACGTCATACAGCTCGAGGATTTGAAGCTTGGGCACAAGGGCAATGGTGCTAAGCATGGACTCCAGCGTTTGCCACATGGTTTGTCTTCCAGATAACCGCAGGTGTGTTAATCCCGGATGGAAAAGGGAGCAGTCTGCGGGCAAGTAAAACTCATCGAGGCGGAGCACGCGCAGTTCTGTGATGGCGGACGCCATGTTACTCCCATCGGGGCCCGAGTCTACCACAAATGGTATGTCTGAAGCAAGGTCGAACTCCTCGAGTGCCGGCGCGCCACAGAGCAGGGTACCATATATGATGCTCAAGATGCGATCAGCGTATTTGGTTCCCCAAGGCGAATGTATGCGGATTTTCCGGATACGGCTAATGTGCACGAGTGCGTGGCACAATGCGTCGACGGACACGTAGCCCCTATCGAGAGAGTTGTCTCGGGAGTCTATACGAAGGGTAATAGGATGGGGGTGGGAGAGCGTGAGGGCACGTTGCGCCCAACGGACGCTCACGAGCGGGATGCATGTCCACAGAGCCTTACACCTTAACGCCACCTGGCGCCAGTGATGGCAGACATGACTGACCGCGATCCAATGTGGGGTGCGAATGGGGCCGTTCCTGGTGAATCGTCTGGAAGGGTCAAGGTTGCGGTCGAGGGGACGAATGGATGGAGCATCGTGGCCGTAAAACAGTGGCATATAACACATTATTTCGGAGAGAATTTCGACGGGCAGGAGAGTGATTGGGTGTGGGACAGTAGGTAAAGCGTCGAGAGGTGATGATGAATTGCCACGTCTGTGCATCACCACTTGATTGTGTTCTGAAGACATGATGGCTGGAGAGAAGGGAGGGTTGGTTTGGTTTGGAATCTATAAGAGACTCGGACAAACATTCACGTACCGATACTTTCGGCTCCGTCTGTCCGTACGGTATGACCAGAAGACAGCTCAAGTAAATGTGTCAACTAAAGATCCGGATTCAGATCAAGATCAAGGTCGAACAACGGCTGTGGGGGATTGTTCTCCATTGGTCGATACGGATTGGCCACTTGAGCCCGATGAGGCTCTGGAGATGGAGATGGCGCTACGGGGATGACAATTATATGCGTGATCAATGGAGGGAATACCTTGTGGGAAAACTTACGCCTGCCAACTGAGTGGGTCTCTCCCAATGGTCCGAGGGGTTCCTCAGAATTGAGATGTCCCCTACGCATTTTCTCCTCATTTGGAAAGGGAGGGAAAAAGAATGGTGGAGCAGGCTGACCGGGCAAAGAGAGGTCGGGATATTTTGGCGGTGCAGAAGTAAATGCGCTTAGACTCTGCGCATATGCAAGGAGTTCGGGGTAGGGTATGGCACCTGACGGCGACCCATCAATAACTGCGAACATTGATCGAACAAAACCATGCGCGGCCGTACCAGCCTTTGCCTGTTCTATGGCATCGAGGTGTACATCGCCCTCCAAAATTATCGCCTCCAGGTCACGTCTTCCCTCTTCAAGCTGCATTATGACGGTACGCCAGGAAGCTTCCAGTGAAAGGACTTCCGCTTTCAACGCTCTGATGCTCTGCTGCTTTTTTTGATGAATATGAGCTAACTGTATTGCCTCCGCGAGAGCTGCATCTGCATTGGCGAGTGCAGCAATTGCTGGTGGCGGTGGCGGTTTGGTATGGGGCGGTGAAAGCGATTGAAAAAGCTGCTGGGCGACGCTGTTCAAGTGATCGAGAGGGCCAAGCAGAAGGTGTGTCATAGAATCGGTTGGAAGTGGGCCACGGGGTTGCTGCATCGAATGGGACTTGGGAATAATGTATAGCGTGTTAGATGTAAGATGTTGACGGGCCGCCCAGCCGACGGACACGACGCTAATAGATTTACAGTCATACTGACTACTATTCTCGCGCCGCGGCTGCGTTGTATTTGTACTTTACATCACAACATCACAACATCAGATGTAACAGGGACGATCCGACTGACTGGAGTGACATCTGCGGTACGATACAAGGTAGAGATTTTCCTTTTTTTTTTTACAGTGGGCGGCGGTTTTGTTTGTTTCCCAACTGAGTCCTCAAATAGTCACAGTACTAGTGTAGTCGCTAGTCGCTTTAGAGACGTCGCAGGCGAATCTATTCAGTTACGGTAGGTCGGACGATGAATCGATGAATGACGGGTTCCATGGATAACCCGATCAAGCTCGATCAAGTCTAGCAGGGTCGCGGGTCTGTCTTGTCCAGTATCTCACGAGTACACTGGCGATTGGGGAATACGTTGTCACACCACTTTGATTGCGTAAAAGCCACCGCTGACCCGTGCTTTGCATGGGCAGGGAGAACAGATTCTGAGATGGAGGACCAAGCAAGCAGAGAAAGAAAACCGTCGGCTAGGAACTACAGTAATGGAATTCGGCATGCAGATCACAAAGGATGGGTAACAAGTGAGCTTGGCCAATTGGCTCACTTAGTACTTCAGTAAAGCTGGAGAAGACGTCAAGTAGCACTGGCTGCAGGAACATACATCAACGTAGATTCTCCTCTTAACAAAGGTTATAGCTGCGTTGTAGGGACGTGACTGCCATGGTCAGGATGTGTCTCTGAAGTTTAGCCATGAGCATGAGATTCAATAAATATATCATTCCATACCCAGGACATATGGTGACTATACTGAATATTACTGATTAGACGGTGGCTCGCGATGGAACCGCATCACGTGAGTAACCCTTCCGCTCTGCGACCGCGGACGACCTGGCCATCTCGGACTCTCTGTCTCGAACTCTCTGTGCCCAAACATGTCCATCAGTGACCCTGTGTCTTCTCCCGAAAATTTGTGGTCAGGGAACTGGGACATTTCACAGTGAGTATATATTCTATCTTACGCCTCTTTCGCTCAGAATTTCACTCAGTGGGTCGCCACCTTCTCCAACTCGACCCCGGTCAACGCCGCACCTTGAGCGATCGTCGGAACATGGAGGCCCCTCGTACCCCGATGAAGAATATGAGCTTAATCCAGAATTCGGGGAATGGTCGAAGAGTGCTCACCGGCACCGGCTTCGTCCTCACTATTGTGACGGTGATACAATCGACTGGTGGCACGAAGACGCATCTGAACGCGAACGATGGAAGAGGTTGGTGTCGCAGTACGGGTTCAGGGGATTTTTTCTGTCTTTCGTGGATGTCACCAAGCTATGGTTCGTCATCATCCTTACCGGCATTTGCGTAGGCCTTGCTGGTGGATGGCTTGACATACTAGTCATGTGGTGAGCACTTTTTTCCATCGACGGGAACTAGGTCTTAAAAATACGTATTGGAGGTTATCTGGTCTTCGGGAGGGGAGGTGCGCACGAGGACTCTTTTGGGATCAAGTCGAGTGCTGCGCCGGAGTGGAGCGTATGTGGACCCCATTCGCCCATTTATGTATGCGACTTATAAAGTTTTGCTAGAGGGTGAGGTCTGTCGTGATTGGCAGTCCTGGGGGGTGTACTTGGGGATTGGCTCTATACTGGGTCAGTCGCTTCTCCAATCGACCGCGTACATTCTACTATCCGTACGCAAATTCCCCCGCTGTGAAATGTATCTTCATTACTTCCATCCGTCTTCAGACAGCTTTCGCATCAAGTGCCGCCGTCCTCGTAATTTCATATGCCCCATAGTGAGTCCCGCATTGGCGAATACATTTGATAGCTTACTAGACTGTGAAAGGCAGCGCTTTCCATACAGGAAGTAAGTGCTTCTCCGATGGATATTTCTATTTATGCCGAACTGGCTCCAGTTCCAGAAATAAAGGCAGTGAGTAGGATCGTGAGGTCGGCATTCATCTTTTGACCACCATCCCACTCCGCAGATCATTGGCGGTTACGTCTTCGACTCTTTTCTGAGTTCCTGGACTCTTCTTATAAAGGCGCTCGGCCTCGCTCTTTCTGTCTCCTCTGGGCTCTCTCTCGGAAAGGAGGTGAATATCGCATCCCCCAAATTTATTGTCATCTAATAGTTCCAGGGTCCTCTGGTACATGTTGCATGTTGCATGTCGTTTCTTTTCATGAGGCTATTCTCACAATTTCACCGGAACGAATGTATGCTTTCCGTTTTGACTCTAGGCACTGCTCATCGCGTGATTCAGCTCAAAAACGCAAGATTTTGTCCGCTGCGGCTGCAGCAGGTGTCTCAGTAGCGTTCGGAAGCCCACTTGGTGGGGTCCTCTTCGGCCTCGAGGGTACGTTAATCTGTCTGTATCAACGTTTCGTGGCGCTTAGCTTTGCTTCGCAGAACTCGACGCGTTTGGTGGTGACTTCGACGTGATGTGGCGCGGGTTCGTAACTTCGGTCATTGCGGCCGTCGCGCTGCAGTATGTGGACCCATTTAGGACCTCGAAGCTCGTTTTGTACCAAGTTTGTTCTGTTTTGTTTCTATTCTGCCGACGCGGTAACAGCCTATGTACGCAGGTGACTAACGGCAGTGACACTTGGCTAGCGTTTGAGCTCGTTTGTATACTTCCTGACTTCTTATTGTATCAAATCTGATGCCGCGCAGATACCATGGCTGTTTCTTGCTGTGATTGGGGTACGCCCGTCCAACAACTTTTGCCTACGAGACAGCGTTCTGAATAGACCGCGAAGGGCGTTCTTGGTTCTCTTCTGATTAAGCTAAACATCGCGGCTGCTGTATACAGAAGGAATAGCATATTACACGAATGGCCAATTTCAGAGGTCACAGGTGCGGCAGCCATAACTGCAGCCGTGAGTTACCTGGTGGGTGCCATGCCATGCCGGTTGGGGTGCACCGGAGGCTGATATCTCTGCAGATTGTTTTCCTTAGGTAAGGCTGAGGTTCTACGCATCTGGATCCGTCTACATAAACAATCCAGAGTTCCTTCTTCCGAACTTGTAGCCAACCTCTTCCAAGAGTGTGACCCCCAACGCATCGACTTCCACGGTTTATGCAAGTGAGTTGGTTTTATGTTGCTCAGAAATAACAAACAACTTTGAGGACTTCCTAGCCCAACTGCTATGTGGGAGAATGTATTTCTACTCGTATTGACCGGAGTAGTGAAAATCGGCTTCACGGCATGGACATTCGGCATGATGGTATGAGTTATTTCATGACTTCGACAATTATTTATAGCCTCCACAGGTGCCAGCTGGAATATTCCTGCCAACGATCGCGATAGGTGCGGCACTTGGGCGTGCAGTCGGTCTCCTGACGTATGGGTTGATTTCACTTCCGGGATTCAATTGTCTTGACAAGGCTTAGCCAGGGTTTGTATCGGGCGTATCCTAAAGCGTGGTTGTTCTCCGCCTGTCCACCCGACCCAACAGTCCGCTGCATCTATCCTGGCTTCTACGCTGTCATTGGTGCATCATCAATGTTGGCAGGCGTTACCAGGATGACTGGTAAGCGAGTCCCGATTTTGATCAGAATTTATCCTCACGACGGGAAAGTTTCACTCGTTGTGATCGTGTTTGAGGTAAAGTGAGAAGGAGCTCGCGGAAGTAAATTTTGCTAATTGTATTCGTAGTTGACGGGGGCGCTATCGCATGTACTTCCGATCATGATCTCGGTCATGATCGCGAAGTGGGTCGCCGACGCACTTGGCCCGGATGGAATATACGCATCGTGGATCGCGCTTCGCCGATACCCGTGGCTCGCCCCCATCGAATTTCGTGATAACGGCGAAATTGCGGCTGATGCGATGACTCCGGTTAACAACTTGATCGTCTTGCAGGAGGGGTCGCCTCTTAGCGAGCTTAGTCAGTTATTGGATGGATGACAAAAACCAAGGTTGACACGGCTTTCTGAACAGGAAGACTACTGGAAACGTGGGAGTACCACGACTTTCCTGTTGTACAAAATGGGACGCTGTTGGGCTACGTAGTGCGTGAGAAACTCAGGAGTTTTATTGGTTCGTGCCTTGCATTTGCATCGTGTTGTGGTCGTTGACCTGAGTAACCCTCTGGCAGAGCCTCTCCTCTCCGAAAGGGGCGGTGCAACGCGCATAGGCAAGTTTCATGAACCACAAGACGGGGATTCTGCGGACCTATCACCGCTGTTGGAAGATACCATGCAGCTACGGAAAGAGGTCCCACTAGAACTCGTCGTGAACACGTTCCGCAAACTGGTAGGCTCTCTCTACTTTGACTATTGTTGATGATGATCGCGTAGTTCTAACTGACACTGTGGTTTTGTATTAGAACCTGCGGCACATTATGTTCACGCAGGGCGGAGCACTGATGGGCATGATCACCAAAACGGACATTGTGGCCCTGTCAACGGCGCATTTTACCCATCGCGGCGTTCTTGCAGAGAACGATTCTCTTATAGGCAACAGATAGATAATACTATTATTTATTCCCCCTTTTTTATCCCTTATTTTCTGCGCCTTAGCTCGCGCTAACGGCATCAGCTTCCCCAATTATATCTATAGAAGTAGGAAGCATTGAATCATTGAGACGGCCTGAAGAAGCTCCGTGTAGATGTGTGGGGAAACGCCGGTATGATTGCGCTTCTTTATCGCAGAAGTTTGAAGTGTACACACTGCGGCCTCTATGCATCACCCAATTTACCGTATGTCAGGTCTTATGAGCCTAAGGGTGCCAGTGACATCACCAGGAAAAGACAGCATAAAGTCGGAGAGCTAACATCAGTTAGTAGTTATAAGCCCGGCGGGGCCTACTAGTAATTAATCCCATCCATCCGAGTCGTTCTACGTCACGGTTGGCCAAGCGCTCGAATAGTAAAAAATTGCTACTAATTTGAGTTCTCTCTACCGCATACTACGGTCGAGGTAGGATTGGTCGATACATACAAACGTTCAACGATGCATTGAGTCATGGTTAGAGGAAACACGTAAGGAAAGATGAGTTGAATTCTTCATTAGATGCATACGACATGGTATATATCTTGCCAGGTACGCATTGTGATGGCAGCATGACTCGGAACAGGTTTGTTGAAGATACAGAACACGAGGAGCATGAAAAGTGAAGCAAGTATCACAAGGCCGACTCGGAAAAAGAGGCCGAGCCAAAGTGAGAGAAGCTCGATACGACGATACCGGTCATTCATCGATGAAGTGAGACAAGTGCAGGCGAAAACCCGTTTACCCACACGCCCGCCTAGCGGCCTATGCTCGATATTGCTCATCGACCGTCTATCCGCAGTGCATTATCATCGCCCGTTGCAACGTGATCTTAGTCTCGATCAGGCATTCAGGCCATGAACTTGATATCTCCGGCGTAGGAATTGAGTGCATAGTGACGGCTACTGGTTGCAAGCAAAAAGGGGGATACACATAGATGGAGTCCGAAACAGGAAACATTACCATGATAGTTGCTCATTGCCACCATAACTTTCTCTGACAGGGTTCCTCTCGTAGGAGGTCACTGACGGTCCCTATAACAGCAATTTCTTCAGCATTCCGAGAGAACCCGAGCTTAGGGGGAACCTGGATTACTACAGGATATTGATAGCACCATGTCACTTCCGTCTCGCGAAAGTATGATATTGATACCGCAGCTTGAGTTTTGTGTACGCCCCGGCGACCATGAGGTCGTACTTGGGATCGCCAGGTGGGGATGAGTCCGGATGACTCTTGACAGTTCCGACAGCAGCAACTCAGCAAAGGGAGATACTCCTTTCTGTGACAATAGGTCCATCAACGGTCAGAGAAATCTCGAATGTCATCGACCCACAAGTCCCGTATACTGCACCGCGCTATGCGAAGTTTTGCAAAGTATCTGGCCGTTAGCCAGCACAGGATCCGGTCGCATAGGGACAGCCATAACAGGTGCATTCTTAGCGACAACATGGGATAGGGACCGGCGTAAGTATTGGAGCGCAGTACTATGGATCTGGCCCTGCGGTACTAAATAGCCTGAACCGTGACAGCTATCCGGATCATGCCATACATTATTAGCCCACGGATGTCTCGGAGTTCCCCAGGTGCATTCGAGCATAACGTGGAGATGAGCGGGCTGTATGCCGTCGTCACGGTCGCATTGGCACGGGATTAGGGGAATACCAGACTGAACCGTCGCACGGGTGCCACGTGCAGGACCAGAATGGTCTGACACAGTTTGAAAGATACAAAGCCGGCTAGCGGAAAGGGGATGAATTGATAGATGGAAAGGAACTGACCAAAATAGAGCATAGCGAAAGAAATTTGCTCGTAACAGCTGGCAAACATTTGAACTTGCGTTGCCCTCGGAGCCCTTCGCAGCCCTCGTTCAATTGTCGCGAGGAAAAATAAGATTCTGTCAACTAGGTATCGACTGCTGGAAAAACGTAAGCATTTCCCCTACATTGGACGGAATCAGAACATATAGGTTAAGCCCACTTCTCACAACTCGCGCAGCAGAAAGCCGCTGACGATGCTATATTGGACGTTCGCCAGAGTTTGAGAACAGTTGAGGATACGAAAACGCAAAAAAAACCTTATCTGACACGTAAATATTTGGTCGTGGGAGCATTTTGACAAATAAAAACGCAGGGCCAAGTTCATCGGTTCGCCTTGACCGTGACGGCTCTCAACTGGTGAAGTCTCCGATTAGCACCTTCTACGAGTTCTGTCACCCCTTTCCATACACCTCTGTTTGCCAGTGTTCATGAGTATATTTCATCAACATCTAAGTGAGCGGTAGGCATGCTATCAGACGCTAACTCTTTTTGGAATTTAGATCAACCATCTATTGTATCCGCGAGCGCGTGCCCTCCGCAGTTTTGGGGCAGTAACATTTCTTGGAGGACAGCTAGCCCCATCATTGATAGCCGGTTGTTTGACATCTGTTTCCATGAAGAAGAATGGAATTCTCTGCACTTAGCCAGAGGGTCTAGTCGGATGCCTTCATGTGCCGTCTCTGAGTCTCTCTAATCTACACATAACGCTTGTACGAGCTTCTTGCCTGGCAGGATGTTTGGCAAGTCTGCGTGGTGGCTCTACCATTTCTCCTGCAGGCTATAGAAAGCAGTTCCTCCCCCTTGATTCGGGCACAGAAGCAGAAATTTCTCAAGATCTCATTGTACCTGCGACTCGACCAGCGGTCACTCACTTGCTGGCCGAGCCGATCAAGATACGCACATACGCCACTGGTTTATTCTTTTCTCTCGTGACTCATGCACCCGTTATGCGACTTGCAACGTACACAACTTCGGGCCAATGCCTTTTCAATGTTGGATAGTCTGGCCGACGGTGTATTGTCTGTTACACCACAGAGACAGGGCTCGGGGGCAGAAAGAGCGCCAATCCAGTGCATCGTCGGCTGACGTGTTGTGTGTGTGCTTGGTCGATTGGTCAATTCACGTTGTGCGCTCCGGAGGGCCCATCTTGCCCAGGGACATGCGCGATCAGGCGGATCGTGGATGGTAGCACAGCCCCATGTGTAAGTAAACTACTTTCGGGTCTACTGCCGCGTAGTACTGCGGTGACAAAGCTGCGCCTTACTGAATGACGTATTCAGGCTCCGAGCAGGTGCCACGGTGATATGGTTCTGTCTGCTTCTTTGATACCAACTTCCAGCTATCGAACTGATAGAAGTCCGTCAACCTCCACCATCAGCGATGCTTACCGGTAAGGGTTTAGCACCTACTATATCTTGGGATCGGCTAACTCCGGTGTCACACACCTTTTAATGAGAGCAAACCTTGCTTCTTGGTCTCGAGTTGTGCTTCCCCTGCTCGCTTGTGCTTCACTTAGATAATGTCGGCTTCTCCTGTCCCTCCAGACGTCGTTGAACTGTACGTGTTCCCGTGTCTGACACCTTATCTTACATAGAAACCCAACTGACACTTTTTTTTAGCGCCGCTCCCCTTGTGCGTGTTATTGTTGACCCACTGGCATGCGCATCAGACTGCTAATTATACCTCCTCGATACCTAGCTTTTTGGGGTCCTTTGGAACTGGACCTTGTATGGGGTTTTAGTAGTCCAGATCTGTACGGCTTTCATTTTCCCGCTGTCGTTAAATTCTGTCCGTTAACCAGTCGATAAAGATGTGCACAGCTACAACTTCCCAGATGACGGGAAACCGCTCAAACTACTAGGCACGTAAAACTTGTCGCAGATTGCCAGAACCTTTTCACTCATAACTCCTTTAGTATATTCCATATTTTTTCTCGAAACACTACAAACGGCACTCAGTGGCGGGGACGTGTACTACTGGTTCGCCTCCGGATTCGGCCAAATCGATCACCTTCGATCACCTTACGCATCCGCTTTCGATGTGCCAATCATTGGATCCATCGTTTCGGGGACCGTTCAATTCTTTTTTGTTTATCGTGTCTGGGTGTTAAGTGACAGGAAGTCCTGGTGGTATTGCGTGCTTATCGCTGTGGTGGGTCAACTATACCGTGCTAAGACTATTATCCGAGCTAGAACCTATTTTATTGTAGTGTGCTACTCTCGACACTATCGGGGCATTTGCTGGGGGTATCTATGTAAGCCATAGATCTCACATCGCCTTCATCTTGGCTCACGATAGTAGGCACACGTATTAGGGAGGTTTATTAGCGGCCGATCGTTGCAGATCGTTGCACTGGTATGCACCCATATTCCCATTTACCCCCTTTAGAAGTTAATGCGATTGTTAGGTCTGGCTCAGCGGAAACACGGCGACCGACCTCTTGATTGTCGCGGCGATGCTTTATTATGTAAATACTTGGCATGTCATTCGGAGAGGTCATGAACTAACTATCACCCCTCGGGACACCCGCAGTTAGCAGGACGACGGAATGTTGACAATGGGCCCTGGTGTAGCCATGCTCTAGTCAAAATCGTGCGATTGACGATCGAAACCAACATAATGACTAGTGCGTCAATCATTTCTCATCACTCCAACCAACTGACCTGTTTTCAGCCACTAACAGTGTCATAGCATTGTTGATGGTCGCTATATTACCAGTGTGTGAATTTGAATATTTCTTGTTCTGCTGCTTACTTGGTTCCTGGTGCATCGACAACCATAGGACAAATTCTACTACACCTGCCCGTAGGTCTCAATTCGGCTCTACCTCTCTATCCGCCAATCTGATCAACGTTTCCTAGTACTGCTATCTTGGGGAAACTGTCAGGCTGACCTTTGTCCGTGAATATCAAGGCTAATGGATGTTGGTACAGATACTCCAACACGCTCCTTGTTTCTCTCAACAACCGCATCTCTATCCGCGAGATGTCGCCCGGTAGAGGGGTATTACCTACATCTCGAACACGACCCGCCTCTACCGCCAAAGATGGTCTGGGTATTGTGCATTTGGAAATAGAAGAGCTACCATACGCGTTTAACGAGAGAAAGCAATCAGGGGAGTCAGGGGGTGATGGGCGGGAGGGGGTAATTGGTAAGTGCTGTGGTGCTTCTTTTTCCCAGTTTTCTTTCAACACCTGGACCTGATTAATAGATATCGCATAACATGAATGCTCAACGGCAGGACGTCATGGGCACCAATCACGACGACTGGATCGATCGCTGTATCTATTTTTGTACCGTAATATGTGACCAGGCAGTTTCCCTATGACTCGACTGAGACGCGCGTCAGCCCTAACTGGTGACCGCCACAGCAAGTAGTGAACAACGGCCGTGCTTATTGATGTAAGTATATTGGAGTATCATTGGCCCATGTGTGTCCACAGAGGCGTGTATCAGCGACAGAGAGAATGGTGGAGATAATCCGGAAAGTAAACATTAGGCTTGCATCAGGGATACCACGCCCTTCAGATGCGTGCCGCGCGCCCCTCGGTTCGGCAGACCAAGTGTATTATGGCCGCCCATATTGCGGCGGTGGCTGTTCGTTGATTTTATATGGCGAAACGTTCAGCCTAGAACGTCTCAGCATATAAAATCAACTGAGGTTCGTCTAGCCGATGTGATCATACCATAGCCCTTCCGAGGTAAACAAAGCTCAACGTACGGCGTTCTTGGCCATGAGCATACGGGTGATCGTACGCCCATGCTGAATAGGCAAAGGAGGTGAGTGGTCCCGGGGTTGCGGGTAATTTCACTACACCACAAGTCAAGTGAAGATACTTACGGGTCTTCCGTCGAAATCGCGCAGCAAAGAGTCATTATAGGTGAAAGAAGCAGTGTGGGTGAGGGGGTAGCAAGATTGGGATCGCGCAGCAATAAGTCCCTGTTGACAGTCTAGTAACTTACATAGTACCTCAGTCTGGCTGATAATCTCGAAGGACGAAACGTGAAACGTAATATAATACGGTGGTGCTTGTTCGGTACGTCGACGTTTATGCTGATGGCGACAACGTGCGGTGACTGCCGTTGTCGTCGTTGTCCCCTCCTTTGCCCGTCGGAGGGGATGCGTGCGACAGGATCGATGCTGCCGACTTCACCTAGCATCGCTGTGGGGAACTCGATTAGGCGCGCACGCACGTCAGCAAGGACATCTGCGAGGGGTATCAGTTGCGGTAGTATGCGGAGTAGGCCGAGCTCGGCGTCACGATGGTGAAGACGACGAGGGTAGTGTGCAGCATGATCAGATACGGTGCCGGTGGGGGCGCGAAGGGAGATCCTATGGACCAGCCTGAGGAGTGGTAACCAATCTCGGGTACGACGCAGTCTACACCCAATAGTAAAACGGTGAAGTTGATGAGGTTGTTGTCTGGCAGTTCTTGGCATCTTGTTGGCAAGCTAAAACGACATAAAATGACATAGAATTTGTGGTGTGAATGGCCAGAGCAATGAAGGCCATTTTCACTTTCATGAACGTCGGTGGCGTACCTGCGATATTCTCTTTCAAATATTGTGCTATGATGTCCGTGATAACAGGTGTATGGCACAGTTAATCAAGCAACCACACAATGCATCGCCGGCTCTTCATGCGTTGAGTCTGCCCGGGCCGCTATGCGTGCGGTGGCGTGCCAGTGTATCGGTGGGACGCGTACAGCAGTCGAGTCGCTAGGGGACTCGGACGGCAGGACGATGCCAGTGGACAAACGCGTCATTATACGGTCTGATCTATCTGATCGCTTTCTGAACGTCCGAGTTAGAGATGAAAAGAATCAAACCAATATACTGTAATGCAGCGGTATAATGCAGCGGTACCGATAGCTGGCAAAAAAGCGGTGGCTGAGACCGGCGACTACCGACTTGGCGCGCCTATGCCTGGCCGCATAACTTTACCCCGTACGATATCAGCTCCACAGCAATACACCGACGATTTCAACGCACATGCCCTGATGGCCCGGAGGGTTGTACAGCCTTGTACAGATTGGCGACTTGATCCTTGGGTCGCATTCCTGAAGTCCATCAACCGCCACGGCGCCACCTGTGTCCACAGCATTCAAGGATGCATGCACTGGCAAGTATAAAACCTTGTTGACTCCCGATGTTTTATCTAGCTCTTTTTCCCACCGTGGAGTTACCGGGTACTGGATAGTGCGTGTGACTTTTCCTTCGCTTGTACCAATCTATAACTTCTCCAAATCATAGCCCCCATTCCTTTCTTCAAGACTGCGCCCATTTTCATTGTTTTGATTACCGCACTCTTTACTGGTACCTTGACCGTTTAAGGTATACTCGACGTCACACATCCCACAAATGCACCGGTATAGGATAGTTGCCCAAATCTCTCTCATCTTTTCCATTCTCAACCTCGTCCTCGCTGCTCCTACACTAGTGCAGGAGATACATGAGGCACGGAGCGATGGGATGGATGCAGCAGGGGCATCCCAGGATGCAATGGCATCTCCCCAGCATTCGTCGGACGCGATGGCATCTCCCCAGCATTTGTCGGACGCGATGGCATCTTCCCAGCATTCGTCGAACGCGATAGCATCTCCCCAGCATTCGTTGGACGGGTCGATGTCTTCGGGCTTTTCTCGGTATTTGTCGTCGGATGAGTCTGTTTCAGGCTATTCGTGGTTGGCGGAGAGGCCGCCGCGTCTGACTCCAGACCGTCCGAGTCCTGCGTCGTCGTATGACTCGGACTCGACATCTGTTCACAGTTTAGGGGGAAGTTCAATGGAGATAACACTTGAAGAGTGGTTGCAGGGGTGGCCTCCAGCGCTGTTGCAAGAGTTGGATCCTCTCCCGGGTCCTTACCCTTCCCCTTCAAGGTTACCGGAGATACCCCCATCTCTGGGGTCGGATCGGGCGACGACTGAGCCGGGGGGGTTGGCGCCATCACACCCTTCGACATCGGATGGGCCGCCGCCTGAACACCATTCGACATCGGATGAGCCGCTGCCTGAACACCATTCAACATCGGATGAGCCACCGCCTGAACACCATTCGACATCGGATGTGCCGCTGCCAGAACACCCTTTGACATCGGATGTGCTGCCGCCCGAACTCCATTTGACATCAGATGGGTCGCTGCCTGAACATCCTTTAACATCGGATGCGCCGCCGCCTGAACACCATTCGACATCGGATGAGCCACCGCCTGAACACCATTCGACATCGGATGCGCCGCTGCCAGAACACCCTTTGACATCGGATGTGCTGCCGCCCGAACTCCATTTGACATCAGATGGGTCGCTGCCTGAACACCCTTTAACATCGGATGGGCCGCCGCCTGAACACCATTCGATATCGGATGAGCCACCGCCTGAACACCATTCGACATCGGATGTGCCGCCGCCAGAACACCCTTTGACATCGGATGTGCTGCCGCCCGAACTCCATTTGACATCAGATGGGTCGCTGCCTGAGCACCCTTTAACATCGGATGGGTCGCCGCCTGAACACCCTTTAGCATCGGATGGGCCACCATCCGGCCACCCCTTGAAATTGGATGGTTCACCGCCTGAACACCCTTTAACATCGGACGGGCCACAACCCGAACACGCTTCGACGTCGGATGGGCCGCCGCCCGAACTCCATTTGACACCGGATGGGTCGCCGCCCTCACCTTCTTCACCGCCAACTGAGACGCCCCCAGACAATGCGGAGTTCTTAAACAATAAAATGATGAAAAACCTCAAGATTGCTGCGGGCGTGATTATCATTGGTGGTACCATCGCCGCTATTGTGGGTACAAATATTAAACATAATAAACACCGTGATTCCCAGGACAGTTGACCCTGGCGGGTACGTTTCAGCTTCCTCCCTCCCCTTTTCCCGACACTTTGACAATCCGGGTCAGAAACATTCTGACTTATGGTCTTCTTTAGTTCAACAAGGATCACGACACTTGTGTATTCACACAAGAAATTGGTGTCATGCAGTTGCTACTGTGACGATAACTGATGGATATGGGACTTTCGACTAGGTGTCCCCGCCACGCCTCACAATTCACAAATGATTGACGTGACTTTGGCGGATCTCTTGATTTGAGAATTCGAAATGCGCTCCTCAGCAGACCCCTCAGCGCTCCCGTTCACCCTCGAAATGACAGAAGTATTTTGTTTCTTGATTGCCATGGTTCTGGACGAGGCGAAGTGCGAAGTATCGTATCTTGTCAAATTGGGATGATGATGCATCCACCCGTCAGGCGGGCCTCAGGCTGAAGGACCCATATATATATATCAAAAATTTCAGCGAGAAATAACGCCTTCAGAGTGAGGTCGTCGAGCACTCTGCAAGACCGCCGTCCAGGAGGGGCCCGGGGTTGGAACAACTTGGGAGCTTGAATGCGAGTGCCCATGTCTTGAGAATCGGAGCTCTTGAGGTGTTTGGCAACGTGAACGAGGTTGGGGGGTCGGGATCGTGTTTTGTTGAGTCCGCTTATCGTCAGCAACGTACTGTAAAGGATTGAATATGTCCAAAAATTGATGACTAAGTAGAAGCTGCGTATAAAAATAGCCTGCTTATGTGGGTTAATCATAAAGGTACCCTCGCAGTCGCAGGCTAAGCATAAGTTACAGAATACTACAAATCTACTCCCCTATCTCATTCCTATCTCACCTCTCACCTCACCTCCTGCAACCCAGTGACCTGACCGCATGCGCGTGTATCTTATCGTGCCATCCCGTTGCGTACCTGCGCAGTTATCGACACTAACAAAAGAATCCTCGCTCCCCTTTATCAGATGGCATGCCAGTGTCCGATTCGGTTTGCGTGGTCAACACCGCCAGCCGCTGAGGGGGAAAGAATCCACAATTATTTTGTTAAACGTTTTTTTTTCTGTAAATAAGATCGACTACGGGGGTTGTTGTGCGGCTGTGTGATGGGAGTGGAGCGAGCGTTTCGGCGAAGCGGTGTCAGTAATTAGTTTATCACCAGACCGCGGTCAGCTGGTTCTTTCTCCCATGGTTGTCAACAAGGCGTCCCTAGCAATTCTTTGTTTATATCGGGTGCAAAGTATTACCCACGTACAGTAGTGTACTACATGACGTATAAATATTCCGATTAATGTATCACCGGCATGTATTTCCGTGTAATGAACCATGTCAGATCGTTATCATTCCACCTGCCATCAATTCCCTGGAATTGGTCGACAGAAACACAAATAACTGGGGACGCCTGCCCGAGAGCCTTAGGCCCATCGGCCCAGCAGTGCCATAATCCCAGCACCGAGCAACATGCAGGCAAGCGCATACAAAAGCTTCCCGAGGCTCGCCTCGCGCATCTCGGGGCTGAATAAAAATTCGTGGGCGAGGAGCTCGACGAATCCTGTATACAGTAAGATACCCGCGCTCAGCGAGTCGAGAACACCCGAGACTAAGGTCGACTGCGTCGAACCCGGGTTGTATGTCGTACGTATGCCGAGACCCACAGCGATTCCGATCGGCGTCGTGATGCCATAGAGGAAGGAACCAATGTAGGGTACATGGTGATATTTGGGAGGTAGGATGAGGTGTGCAAGGCGGGTACCAACACCGAGGCCCTCGAACATTTCTACGACAGGGCCATGGAATAGTTGAGTGGTCCAGTCAGGGCGACCGAGATGCTTTAGAACACATACGATGGAAAACAATGACGACAAAAAGCACCTTGAATCTGTCGTCTACGGCCAACGTAAGCCCAATCAAGACGCTGAGAGGCAGACCCAGTTAGCGATATGCAGAAGAATATGCAGACCCGCGAAAACAAAGTACGTGCCTGTGTAGGGTAACACCGAACTCGAGGATGGCGACGCCAATCAACTGGGCCATGGCATTTTCGTCCGACAGAAGCAATGCTTGCTTACTGTCGTCCATGTGGCTGTGCTCGTTGCTAACCGGGGATACCTTTGCTACTTTCTCGGGGTCTGAATGTCCATGATCATTATGATCATGGGACGTGGGAGCCGACAACGTTTCTGGACCGTGAGCGGTATAAGCACCCACGGCGGCGCCGTGTCCGTGCGGATCTACTCGAGAACGAGAAGAACGGAAGTATTAGTACGGCATTCATATGCACTTATAGGGAATCACCCATACCATGATGGATGCCAAGTTTCTTGAGCTTGGCTGTGCCAATGCGGAAGGCAATAACCTCAATCAGAAAGATGCAAAAAGACGATAGGAGAGCGAGTGCCAGGGCGTAAGGCTACATTGTATGCGACGGTCAGAATTCGTCGTCGTTTAGATCGGAGAGATTGCGAACATAGAGCTGCCATTCGGGTCCAAGACAGGGTGAGGTGAGCTCGCTTATGCCGGGGGCGAGGAGGTGGATGAACCCAGTGGCGATGATGACCCCAGAGCCAAAATATTTGGCCGTTCTGTGGAGAGTTGGTGAAAAATAGAAAATGACGGAGGAAGGAGACAGACTCGAATACTGCGAGCGGGAAATGGATCACTCGTGAGCGATGGGCGACAACGGGGAAGGTGGCGGCAAAGGAGCTGGTAGCCCAAATGATGAAAAGGGAGGCTATGCGAAGGCCTTTGAAGGAGGTGTCACCGCCACCTGAGCCACAGTTAGGCAAGGAGTCGGACATGTTGATGGGAAAAAGTAGAGGGGGAGGGGAGGATTAGTACACTAGTTATAATCCGGCAAGGGGTCTGCGTAACCGCGAGGGTCCTCATGATGACCGTCCAGGCCAGGTACCTTTTAAATACGACTTGCTTTTCCCATGGTGGCTCTAATACTCCATCAATTGCAGCATCTCCTATAATCCCGAGATCTACAATCCCACCGAAACCGGGGGGTCTTGAATATTAAGCTAGCGCACATCTGCTCAGATCCAGTTGCATAGTATTCGAGTAAAGAACATGTCGAGTTCATGCACTTACCCTGCCACCCTGGGCTACTTTATTCTCCGTCGCGAAGCCAAACCCTCGGAAGCGCCGAGTACCCTCGCGGTCTCGTCTGCCGACCGTTAATCCGTTATCATCGATGGCAAACTAATCAAATTTCTTAAAACATTCCTGTCTAGGGTGTGCCTACAAGTAGTCACCTGTGCAGCTGTAAGTGGGGTCCGAAAAAGGCCCTGAGAAGGGCCTGCGCGGATTGCACCAAACACTGCACTCGCCTAGAATGAGCCTGAGCCCTGCCCTTGCCTCACATTGTCCCCTTTCTGTCATCTAACTCCCATTTCAAGTGTGCCTAATTTGCGACATTAACTTGCATTTGCCCGTCACGCGGCGTTCGGTAGAAATTCTTGACGTAACCGCGTGGAAACAGACATACGTTATCATTCCTCCTGTCATTCGCGCGCACTATTGACGACTCCGGAGTTCTGCCGGTGCTATGAATCAAAAGCGGCCCACTGCAGGACCTGAACCTGGGTAAAGGGTTCACGGATCAGTTAAACGAATTGACTTTACAACTGACAGGAAACTAAGAGCTAGATGTAAATGTCCACCAATCCCACTGCGTGGGACTTTCGGCCCGGTGCCGCAGAATCGCGCGTCAGCGACGGCGACCGCAGCGGTGTACTGTACAGTACAATCTAACCTCTCCCGTTCCTCGTCCGCGGCTACCGAGGTGCAACAATGGGCACCAATTCCAGTAGGGCAGATACTTCCACTGCGCAATCCTCAAGAGCACGCCCGCTCCCACCAGGCATGGTCCTCGGACCAGACGGCAAGCCCTGCAAAATCTGTACTTCCTTCCGCAATTGGAAGCCCCCCACCGGCACGACAGGCAATACGCCGACGCGCGGGAACAAGAGCAACACGGGCCCCGGCGACTCCGCAGCGCATGCTATCGCCTCTTCCACCGCGGCAGCCGCCGCGCTGGCCGCGTCCGCGTCCGCAACGGTGAACGAAGAAGACGACGCACGGTGGCGTGCGGCGCATTGTCCACCGGACGTCGAGTCACTAGGCCGCGCGACCTGGACATTCCTCCACACGACAGCCGCATACTACCCAGAATCCCCTACGTCGACTCAACGAGCCCACATGCTACAGCTCCTCCACGCCCTACCCCAACTCTACCCATGCTCCCACTGCGCGGAAGACCTCGGCGCGCGCGTGCAGCGCCGGCCACCTGACGTCCGTTCGCGTGCTGCGCTCGCGGCGTGGCTTTGTGCGACGCATAATGAGGTGAATGCCAAGCTGGGCAAACCTACTTTCGATTGTGCGCGCGTTGACGAGCGGTGGAGGGACGGCCCGAAAGATGGGAGCTGTGACTGAGAGGTACACTAGATGGGCATTTGCTATAGATCTTTCATCCACCTCACCACTCTCTGTAAACCTAACGCACTGCTCTGCATTATATATTCCTATGCAACACTCTACGATGAAATCTGCCCGGCTCGGTCTACAGATCAACGCCATCACGGTATACCTCACCCCATCTCGATATCTCTTCGCCGTCTCCTACCATGCTCGTGCCAGGGTCCCACAGCCAGCGCGCAGCAAACCACGCAAGGAACAGGCCAAGCCGTTCTTCGTTCACCGTTGTCGTAGCCTTGCATAACACCGCCGCGTCTACCCGCACCTGTTGTGTATGTGCCCTCACCCGAATAGACAACGAGCCGCAGATCCGTGTGGTGAAACAACGCCGATATAAGTCCCCGTCCAATGTCCTAGGTGTCCGAGCCTCATGGAAGGCGGTGGTCCTTGAGCGTGGTGGCGCCACGTGGATAAGCAAGGCTATTCTATCAGTGGGGGCACCGTGGCGGCTCAGGGACGATGCCGGACAAGTTAGCCCACTGACATGAGAGCGGGCCATAATAAACTTACGAGTTAATAATTATACAACAGCCAAACGTGTACAACAGTAGTTTCATTAGTAATAATAATGATGATGTTTGTATCAATTATACCGATGGCCAGTCGCTTTTCACCATACTGGAGGGCATCCGGTTTTCGTTTCAATCGGCCTTGCAGTGTGCTCGACGAATGCCCTACCGTGGCCGAGCTCTGCGTAAGTAACAGGGGACGAAGACGCGGGTTTTTGTTCAGCAGCTGCCTCGTTAGTACTTTGAACGAGTTCTCTTCAACGGGGCCTTTGCTTGCAAGATACCGGAGCATTAGACCGCAAGTCCACAAGTCAGCTCGTATGGGACTATACGAACACTTGGGCCCATCCTGATGGCCGACCTCTGGGGCCATCCATCCAGGAGTCCCGCACCAGCGATCAATCAACGTATCTGGGCCATCGACACGGACAGAGATATCAAAGTCGATTATGAACAATTGGTCTCGAAGCGCAACGATGTTTTGGTGCTTGACGTCGAGGTGGGCAATGCCGTGAAGATGCAGAAATGCGACGCCCTGAATCAACTGGCGACTGAAATTCACAACCTTGCTGCGAAACATCCCAAGTGTGAATCCAAGGTCTAGGGGAGTGGCTTCGGGGAGAAAGATGAACGTCCCCAAATTCAATTTGAGCGTCCCAAGTAAAGGGATGGTGTGGTTATATTGCGACTTGATCGAGTGGAGGTGTCGGAGAATCCGGAGTTCATTAGAGCCGGGACGGAGCAGCTTCACGACAACGGTGGTGCCGTTGGATCGTTTGGCGTGTCGCATGATGGGCTTCAGCTGCATGTACCTCATCAGTTCAAGTCAACAGACAGCGTGCTTGGTTGGTTTCAATTACCTGGATCAGCGGCGCCCAGCCATTCTCGTCTTCCTCGTTCGACTCCAACGTGTACCCTGCCCGAGTGAATGCATCGACAACCTGGTGATCGTGATAGACGTGCTCGCCACGGGATCGCTTAGTTGGCTTGGTCCCGTCTTCGCCGGTGTCAGAGTGCGACATGAAAGTATTTTTGAAATTATTCAACACTTCATCACTGAGTAACCCGATGTCGATTCCTTGAAGCTCAGGTCTGTCACTTTGTATTATTGATACCAGGTTGTAAAATTCGAATACAGCAGTAAACAACTTGGACGGTCGCATCCAGTCTTGGACGTCCCGGACATAGGAAACCTAGGAGAACCAGCGAGAAAACGCAGCATTGTTTAGATTCAAATGTGCATACTATGGAATCGGTGTCATCATGTTGAAACAGAAAGTGTCGTATCACCCTACCAGAGTTCTTGATGTACAATGCCACGACAATGAACGGCGTATTATAAACACGGCACCCAAGTCGGCAGCACATGCAACCTGAAGAAGCATCCGATATAGATCGCCTTGATTTTCGTCTGACTGAACATCAACCAAAAGATAGATCAATCGATTAACGGAACCATGAAAATAGCTTCGTGGGGTGTAGCAGTATTTCTTCTGTTCGGATTTGCTGGAGACAATGAGCCTGAACAGCCAGTTGGCACGACTGCAACAAATGTAACCTCCAGAGCAAAAATAGAACAATGGCAACACCCACAATGCGTGCCTTTCCCCTGGACCGAGAAATGAATGGAAGTACCACCCCACCTGGTCAAAGATCCACCGGACATTATTCTCTTTGATGACGTCGCCTTGCTTCCAACCCTCGAATAAAAGCGCGCCTGCAAGATGCCACAATAGATGTTGGCTGAAGACGAGGTCTCCTTGCCCCTTGAAGGCCCGTGGGTGCGACTTGAAAGTACTTGTCAAACTCGTCAAGTCGGTCCTTAAAAACGTTCTGTGACAATCTTCAATAACTAGGGTGGTATGTGATTTAAAAAAGCATACCAGACTCGATGATCCAACGCCGCCGCCCCAGTTTGGTTCTGAATTCCACAAGAAAGTCCGGTTCAGCACCATGCAGTTCGAAGATCCTGTTACACTCGAGGTTGTCCTCCCTACCAAAGTCTCCTTGAGCAGTCGCGTTTATAGTGACCGCGGGCCAAAGGTGACTTGTCTCCGGAGGAAGTGTTTGGGATGGCGATGGGGATGCAGCGCGATCTAAAGCAAAAACACATGATAGGTCGCAATAAAAGACGAAAACATTGTCAGCAAGGCGGCGAAGAGACACGTAGCAAAGTGAGAAAGGAGATTGAGGACAATCGAGACAGGGTCAGTGAAATCCCGCTGACACAATGCACACAACGCTTACCAGAAGGAAGCTCTACAATGATGTGTAGACGCTTGGGGTAAGGCCGTGGCGGGGCCGCAGGCCAATGATCCGAGATGTTGTCGGACTCTTCTTCAAGCTCCACTGAATCCATCACATTCTTACCAGTGAGGTGCTTCCGCTGATCTTTGGGCGGGAGTGGAAGATCAACCTGCGGGAGAGTTAGTTGTGCTATCGCTGGCCATGGTCGTCCTCACCTTCCAAAGAATAAATTTTTTGGCAGCAACGCGACTGAGCACGTTGTTGATGCGCTCTTCCTTGATGAGGTCCTTCAGATCCATTACGTACATATTCCCGGTTGGCTCGACTCTGAACGTCTGAACGTTGAAGATTCGCCTGCAATGAGGCATGTAAGAGCACGAGGAGCGTCGTCGGCCATAGAGGACTGTTGTGGTTTTAGAATATCATCCCTTGATAGGAGAAATGGTAGTAATTGGTTGTGGTGTGGCAGCATTCAGCGATCAACAAACATCAACTTGATATCTAATTTTTGGCAAGTCGAACAAATCCATGCTCGACAAGCGATGGAAAGATGACATGGTGACAAGTTGAACCAGTTGAACACCTTGATTAAAAAGTGAAATAGCATAGCATTAGAAGAATTCTTATGCGGCTTAAAACATCTTAATCACATTTCCTTTGCTTCCTCCCCATGCACCACCCTTCCAAACACGAGCCATATGTACACTTGCGTGGCCCAGACCGGGCGCGCTAACTTGCACGGACTGCGGTTGTCAACAGTGCATATCGAGTCGTACTGTGGGTATAGTCTTCGAGTTGATATTATTCACCGGGACATCCGTGCAGACTCGGATAGCACGAGGAGAAAGGAGACACGGACCTGCGTGTCGAGATGGAGTGATTGCCCGTCTTCTGCGGTGACAACGGTGGGAGTGAGTGGATGAAGCTGTCAAAATATGGAAGGGTATAAAAGAGGGAGGGGGCCAGGTGATCGCCCTCGCCAATGTCTATATGGTGGATTCACATGTCACCCTTCTCAGGCTTTCTATTGGACGCCTGGCGAAACCGCACTAAAAAATGCCTATTCTCCTCCCGCAAAGAAAAAAAAACATCTGGAGGCGTTGCTACTGCTACATAATACAGGCGAGTCGTGACACTGCAGAGCTGCAAGGCATCCGTATCTAAAGAAGCAGCAATATCGTTCAATTCAGTTGCTTTAACCTACATGATGAACAGTGTAATACAACCCCTCAGATCCCTGTCCGTGCGCTCAGATAAATACAGGCATGAGAGGCCCAGAACAAAAAAAAAGCGTACCTTGACTGAAATCCCAATTATCCACTCCCTGTCCGCAACAACTCCTCTATAGTACAAATCCTTCGCTACGATGTCGCGATATGGCAAACGCGTCACAAGTTTACCCCCTACCCAGTGCTCACCGAGTACTTCGGTAGACTTGAATACCGGCGATCCCAAGAGACGCGAGGTCTTGTCATCTTCCTCCTCCTCCTTCGCCGCCACCGCCCCCGCGCGCGTGGAACGCATCCGGAGCACGTCATAGTCGCGTATTACCAACGGCGAGAAGCTCGTGATCCAGAAGGGGCCAGCTGGCTTCGGCTGCCTGCCCTGAGAGCTGATGAGGACGCGTGTAGCAGCTGGGCCCCAATCCCGCCAATACAAGGTGCGCACGGCAGCGTTTCCAGTATCGTCATCATCCTCGGAGGAGGAGGAGGAGGAAGAAGAAGAGCACCCATAGTAGATGGCGGAAAGTAGCGCTGCGATGCTGACGGTCATCCAGCAGCTGGGCAGTACGCGAACGCTCGCCGTTCGCATTTCATGTCCGAGGCCGAGGCCCATCGTACCCACTTTGGAGGAGCGAAAGGGGACGACGCGTTTTCGTGGGAGTTGTTGTTGGGAGCGGGTTCCGTACCATGTAGATGTCGGAACCCACTCTTTGTCGACTCTGGACACGACGACGAAAGCGTATGGTTCTAATGCCGGTAACTCGAGGAAGCACACGGTGTGCAAGCGTGGCGGTTCTTGAGAGGCAAACTCGAGCCGGCAGATCTCGAGACTGTTCTTGGTACAGTTCGCCAGCATTATCAAGCCGCCATCGATGACGACGAGTCTCGGCACCCATAACGGTCTCCACCGATTTGACAGTTCAATGTCGCGGAGCTGTGGGGAACAGACCAAAAAAAACACGTAAGTCACTGAGGTATCAAAGAGGAAACAACTACGCACGAGGGTCACAACTCCCGATTTCCACGAGACAAGATAGAAGCAACAGACATCGCGTCCAGACATCACCGTAGTCAGGACATAATCTCCCAGGATCTCCGCCTCTGCATAGGCCACGTCGACGACAGTATTCGAGGGGAGCCGCACGGTGGGCTTGGATGAAAGGGGGTGGGGCGCGCCTGTTGAGAAGTCGAGAAACGTAAGCTTGACAAGCGAACCGGGCCTGTTGTGCTGGGTCCTGTGCAATTTGATTAGATATTACACTCGGTAGGAGGGGGACAAAAAGGGGATAGATACCTCAGGACCACAGCCAAGTTGTTGTCCACAGCGAATACAACGCACAAAGGATGACAGATATCCTCTCTCGAAATATGGGCCCAACACAGTTCCTCGTCCGGAACCGCCGAGAGAAGGTCCACGTATCCATACTGCAGGTTCCCCGCCATCTTGTTGTAGATTAAATATCCGTCTTGAAGAAAATGGCGGTCGAGAAGTGGAGAAGCAAACTCATGAGAAAGCTTGAGTTGCAAGTTACTCCACGCGTTCTCGTGACGTCTCAATAGCTCGAGGCGTTCGGAAAACGGGCAATCGTGGGGCAGGAGGTCGTCGACGCCGTTTATCTGTGTGCGAAGGATGTACTGGAGGTGCGCGCTTTCGGTGACGATGTTGTGGATCCTGTGGCATGTCCTCTGGACAGCGCACAGTTCTACGACGGGAAGGTAAGAAAGAATGAGGATGAGTAGCTCGGTCGGAAGGGTGGGGAAGGTCGGCGTACAGGGCTCGACTGACATTACTGCCAGGCTGAGGGGGGGTGGTGGTGAACGAGCCTCCATCACCACGACGAGACTGCCATCATCCCATGGCAGTGCATCGCCACATCTGCCATCTGTCCATCACCTCACTTGCTCTCGTCTGCCCCCTACCATTACCGGATACGCAATTCCTCCGCGAGTACAGGTGAAGCGACCGGGGACACGACACGGTGATACTGAGATAAGGGGTGGCTGTATATCCAGCACTGCACCGCCACGCCATGGTAACGGTAACGGCACCGAGGGTCAGGAATACCCCATGAAGATTGATGTTCGTTGGCCTTCCATCCGCTCACTTAGGAAGACCCATATTTCTCCGTCAGGTAGTGATTGGAGGCCACTCCCTCATCAGGCCGGCGCCCGCATTCGAAGTTGCACGTAAATCCAGTCTTCCTTATCGTTGCCCCATCTGGTCTCACAGTGCCAACAAATGTAGTCTCACCCATGGAAACGCCACACGGGCGGAATCCTTTTCCCGAAGCTCGGGAGTTGTTGACTGGTTAACCATTTTTGACATAGATTCGTGTACAGTAGTAGAACGTACCACGAATAAATGGACGCTCATTTATGTGATTTATAAATACTATAGTACAACCTGAAGCACGTTTACCAATGACATCCGAGTCAGTAACAAAGGGACATGGTAAAATGAAAATATCTTGGAAACTCTCACTGAATGTTGGAGGGCGACTGAGCACATGCATCATTTCTCCGGGCCACTCTTTACATTATGGTTCACTTGCGCCTTGTAACGCCCATCATGTGGGGTCTGTACTGATAAACGAACTAGAACCAGCCATTTGTGACTTCGAAGGCTGGTCATTTTCCGCACGCGCGGACTTCATCTGGCTGAGCGGGATGGGCCCAGTGCGGACCCGCATCTTCGATACTATGCGCCCACTGTCCCGGAGACTCTCGTCTGAACTAGAATGATTATCGACCACAATTAGCCTGCTGGAGGAAGCGACGAGGGGAGAATTCCTTACATCTCGGGGGAGCCCACGTCCATAAGAGAGCGATACATCCTTGATGCAGCAATTGTCATTGTGATTGTATTGAGAGGCTGAAATATCTGTGTTACAGAAAGGCGTAATGAATCGGTAACCTTCTCTCCACCTGTAGTACAAGGACGTACGTAGCTCATGGGCTCTGGTAATTGTATGGGAATAAAATCCAATCAACGCTCGTCGTTGACGGATTGGAGAGAAAGAAAACCACCATTCAAATTCAAAAAGATGAACACCTACGCGATGAATAGAGATGAGCGAGAAGGGGGCAACAGAATAGACAGACGTACTGTCGGAGGGATTTCGCCGACAAGGGCAAGCAACAGCCAAATGAGACCCTTACGAACAAAAAATCACATTAGTAAATTTGGGACCACAAGCAGTGACAAAGACAACCGTCACACCTGTTTCCAGAGGACTCGTTCTAAACCAAACGCGTGGCCTGATCCGAAACGTAGGCGGAGCAACCCAATGAGCATGATGAGAAGTAATATAACGTCAGCAATTAGTGAGCCCGTAATACTAGGTTTTATGCTCCCGGGGTCGACCAGAATGCAGGTTTTGCGGCCCTCCGACCACGAATCATGAACCTACGGTTCGAAAATACAGTAAGCCTAGAGTGTCCAGAATGGTCGACATTGAAAAATTCACCCGTACGACACCTGTGATATCACCGGGTTCGTAAGAAATACTTCTTTGGTCGAAGGAAGGTACTCACCATGCACAAGGAATGCGACGTCTGTCACCCATATTCCCATTGCGATTGAAGTAATAATCTTGTCCCTGTTCCAAATGGCCATTCTGCCAAGTTTTCTTAAGTGCCCCGCTTCTGGATGATGATCATAACGTATCAGAGACGTACATACGGAGCACAATCAACAGCGAAGCGGCAGCAAAGGCGGTGCTAGGAATGAGCTAGAGAAAAAGGGCATGAGATACTAGATGCTGCAGCCAGGCCGCATGAAGGGGGGGTGCTTACGATGATAAAAGTGCCCCAGGTCTTGGGATCGCAGTTGACCAGACATATAACAAACCAAACGTGGGACGGGGACTTACCTGACAGTCGATTCGAGTTGCAGTATCCAAGGCAACCATTTTGAGAATTACGGCTAAAAGAGTGGCCACGCGCGCGAGGGAGTAAATCTATAGCAGGTAAAAGTTTAATCTTCTGTTGTGGGTGGATAGTGACGAATGCCGAAAACGTTATAGACCCACCCATATCGTCCGTCGGTATGGGCGACGTCCCCGAATGACACCCCACTCATAGTCAAGGGTAGTGAGGAATTCCCAACTAGAAGCGAAGGGTCATACTTGAGTACTATGGTATGGAGTCTAGCATGGCAGGGCAAGTAGACTCACATAAATAAACCACTGAAGACATGGTGGAGATTTACGAGTGCCGCTGTTTAAAAAAACGACCGGAGAATTAGGATGCAAGCCTCGGGGCGAGACGGAAGGCATATGCACTGAAATCCCGAGCGATCCTGTGTGGATCGTGATAGTTCACCATCCCGGAAGAATTAAGTGGATAGGAGAGCGATGGGTTGGGGGAAAGAAGCCTTTTCAAGTCTTGGTTCCAGGCGACATTAAAAGCCGTCGACAAGATTGTATGCAGTACTAGAAGTGGCTGTAAGAGCACGTTTGCGGCTTCCACGCTTTTTCACAGAAGCACGCCTGTAGCCGCTTGTGGTATAGTGGGGTTAGGCACGCTTTTGAAAAGCGTCGTTGCCGAACGCGTTCCTAGCTTAGCCTCTCTTTATAAACAGTTCCATTGACTCTTTACGCAGGGGATCGCTGAGATGCCCGAGTTGGCCTAATTCCGCCGCATCTAAACACGTAATGCGTAAGTAAACAGGATGAGGCCCGGTATGGGCTCTGGTAGTTATAGCGACATCGTAAAGTTCAATCAATGCTCGTCGCTGATGGATTGGAGAGCACCACCATTCAAATCCAAACATATGAACACCTATATGATGAAATAGAGATGAGCGAGAAGGGAGCAACGAAGCAACAGAATAGACAGACGTATCAGTGTTCTGAAACTCAGTACAAAATCGATTGTACACCTCGCGGCCATACAAACCATCTCTTGACTCCGAATCAGACTTGGTCCCTGCCGGTGTACACTTACACAACTCCTTCAATACCGTCCTACCAGCTGGGACAACTCTATAAGATAACCCTGGTCCACTGTCAAATCCCCATTTCCCATTTTTTCAGGCTTGGATGGATGCTGGTCCTTGCTCCTGTGCCAGTTCCTGTTGGAATCGGGTAATCCAGGGGCTCCCGCAGTCATGCACCAAGCTGCACGAACGCGCCTCCGAGGCTGAAGGGGGAGAGGGTAAGCACAATCGAGGGCGAGAGATCCCTGATCGTTGCATTTTTCTTTCGAACGCCGCAGGCACTTTGATTTGACTCAAGAGCACTTATCTTTTTTTTGTATCGGTCAGTCCATACCCATTAGCTACGGCATACCCGACAACATGCCCAATGCGGAGCCCGACACTTATGCATTACTTATGGCTTATCACGTCTGATCGTCATTTGTTGCCGCTCACATGTTGATGTATTTTGCTTTCTCCTTAATTGTACTTCTTCTGTTCTTTCACATGTGTTGAGTCCTTTTCATTTAAAGGTGTGATGTACACCTTGAATAAAGCGTTGTGTCTTCTTTCATTGCCCCAGCGTGCCCGCGTCCAAGTTCTAAGTCGTCCCCTTCATTTGTCGCCACTTCTCGTTGAAGCTGCTCGCGGCGCGTTCCCACGCCACCTCGATTCGTTGGTTTTTGCGCCTCGCGCCACCGCTACGTTCCTCTATACTTTATTTCAGTTCCCATATAGGCCCAATGGTGCAACGGTGTACCTGTCTTGCAACTGACTGGTCCTGAGCATCCACAGTCCCCACGTTCACTGCACCCTATATTCATCTCCCCACCAGCCAGTCGGGAACTGATGTGTTTATTGCATCTCACAACAATCACAACCTTCAACGCCGTTACGAACTTCATGATCATTCTGTACATATGTTCACAGCCTACAGTATGTCCAACTGCCTCTTTGATTCACACTTATATCTGCCTCCGCAATCATTTCAATTCCATTTCCCCTCTTCGAATGGGCAAATTAGCGGAGATAGCCAGGCAACTTCCATCCGACCAAGATAGAAGTTCTCGAAAACATACTCGAAAGCGCCCTTGTGTCCCAGCTGTGTTTACTGTAGAGCCTTGTACAATTGTGCCTCTAACATCGGTGGATAACCAATTACACATTGTTACAATGTATAGATTGAAATTGGCGTATTATTCAATAAAACTTGCCCTACGAGCTCTTTTCGTCACTGCCAAACGTTAAGAAAATCAAGTATTTTCATTGGCTCTCTGGCTCTGAGTTGTACCGGTCCAGACCGGTGTGTAACTCGAAAATCCGAGTTGTGTCGAGTTTGAAAACTCGGACTGGACAGCAGTGGACCCGGGCCGCGCCATACCCACCGCGCGACTCTAGCTCGTAGATCCATTGGTGACCCATTGGCGATATTAATCAATAATACTGCTACATTATATTTGGACCTGGGGCACGTAATACAAATCTAGGAGTATAGCTACGGTTTATCGCGGGTATCTAACCTACATGATACACAGTGACCGAGGTTCCTTCGCTGTCTTCCTGTAGTCGCGCCGCGGCGCTCGCGTGATCAGCTTCGCCATTAGAAACGCTTCGAGAAGTGGGCCCGCAGACGAGAAATGGACGTACCAAAGCCATTATCCCTACTATCCACTCCCTATTCGCCATAATCCACGAGAAATGGCGGAAATCTAAATCATTTGCCACGACGTCGCGATATGGCAGGTGCGTCTCGACGCTACCCGCTTCCCAGTGCTCGCCAAACACCTCTGTTGGGGAGGACACTGGTGGTTGAGGGTGTGACGATGATGTGTCCTCCGTCGTTGATTGAGTGCACCGCGTACGCAGAAGGTCGTAATCGCGTACCACCAGCGGTGAGAGGTCCACGATCCAGAAAGGTCCAACAGGCTTTAACGAGGTCGTATCAAGTTCGAATATGCGGGTCCCGGACGGACCCCAGTCCTTCCAAGGCACGTTGCACACGCCATTAGTAGCGCGAATGACAGAGAGTATCGCAGCGACACTGATGACGATCGTGCATCTGAATGGACGACCAATACCTTTGGGATAATCGAGAAGAAGAGCTATCGAACCAACCGTAGAGGAGTAGAAGGGAGTGTGGTGCTTCCGAGAGGACGAAGATCGTGCGTGGTGCTCCGAGGTCGGGACCCACTCCTTAATGGCCATGGACAAAACACAAGAAGCCTCCGACGTTAAAGGTGGTAAATCAAGGAAACACATCGTTCGGAGGCGCGGGCCCGGAGAAGCGGTGACCTCAAGTTTACAAATTTCTAGACTGTTCGCGCTGTCCTTTATCAAGGCGATCAAGTTGTTGTCGATGACCGCAAGCTTGGGCGCTCCACCCCACAGCGGAGTCCACCTCTCTGATAAGCTGCGCAGCTTCAAAGATTTTGTCTGAGCTTGGGAATTGTGATATAAGACTAGACGAAGACCACTCACGGGCGTCACCGTCCCTATTTTCCACGAGACCAGGTAGAAAGAAGCCTGGCCCGTCCGGCGCCGCACCGATACCAAGATATGGTCTCCCAGGACTTCTGTCTTTACATGAGCAAATTCGAAACCGACAATCGGAGGAAGCAAAATAGTGTGTGTAGATGAAAGGGGATGAGGTTCGCCGGTCGTAAATTCAAAGAATACAAGCTCTAATCGGGCCGTATCGTACGTGACGTCGTAACCCTGTTGTCTGTGACTCGTCAGGCTTTGCAAAGAGAAATGAAGGAAGGGACGAAAAACCTTAGGGCAACCACCAAGTCGTGGTCTACTGCAAATACAACCTTCGATGGAAGGGGAAGATGGATGTCGTACAATGTGATATGAACCCAAGACGGATCTTCATTTCGAGTAGCAGAACATAGATCCGTATATGCATATCGAAGCGTCGTGCCTGGGAGATCTTCATAAATCAGATAGCCGTCTCGAAGGGTATAAGAGGCAGGTCGAGGGACGCTAGTGGTAAATTCAGAGAATAAATTAAATTGTAGACCATTCCACGACTCTTCATGACGTCGCAGAAGCTTGAGACGCCCGGTGTACGGAAACTCGGGAGGTAGGAAGTCGTCAACGCCATTTATCTGGGTACGCAGGATGTATTGAAGGTATGTAGTGCCCATGACGATGTGGCGGATCTTGCGGCATGTGCGTTGCACAGAGAACAAATCCACGGTTGGGAGATAAGACAGGATCTGGACAAGCAACTCTGTCGAAAGATTGAGGAGAAGGGTGCGCTGGCAGGACGGATACATAGGTAGTGGTGGGTGGGTTGCACGTACTTGTGCCACTGGCTGTGGGCATTTAACTCCACTGGGGCCGCCGGGTAGTTGGTTTCATCCTAGGAATTTAGCGCCATTGAGACAATTGTGGAACAACGCCGACCTCTGGCAGTGTGGTCAATTGAACAATGCCGGCCTCTGGGCAGTGTGGTCGAGAGGAGGGCAGGATGAGCGGCGAGGATGACTCTTTTTTCCCGGCCGAATAGCCGGACGGAGGTCTAAATAACAAAAATGGTTGCTAATATTGCACTGAGGGTTTCTTTTTATGCCGATACGACAAGTAACAGTGCTCAATTTCGGATACGACTGAGCATTATCTCCCCATTTGATTCGACACCTTTAACCCGAATCAACCACCGTTGTAGCCTCCTACTCTTGCCCACCTCTTCCGGAGTGGTCCCCTATTCTTTCCTTCTTCCGTGCACAAGCCTCCGGACCACTACCGCCTACTTACAATAGCAAACGCGACGGCCTTTTGCACCCTTGCCGCGTGCTTGACTCTTTTACCCTGTCTCACCCCTTTTCTCTCTTGCCAGTGATGCATCTCACTTTGATTACAGATATAGCTATATTTCCTGTAGCCTGTAGCGCAATAACATGTAAGTAGATAAATACCCTGCACAGCCTATATTTGGGTCTTTAGTAGTCCCCGAAAGCAGTGTCAACTCGCGCATCGCATCGGCAATTCCACCCTACATTCTCTCACCATGGTGCCTTCTCTTGGATACTGACGTTCGGTCAAGATCACGGATGATCCTTGTCAACAGGTTGGCGGTCAGTGCGGGGAAACTTGAGAGGTTTCTTGCTTTAGTAGGGTTTCACAGTGATCCTCAGCGATTCCTCACAATAGCTTGACACCCTGCTCGCCTTTGCATGATTATATGCGGCAACACCATAGTGAAAATCGAGGGGGAGGTCGAGTGAGAGTCGCATTCACTGTCATCATTCACACGGTTGCGTTCGGAACCAGATCGGGACCGGATTGAACTTCCGGCCCGTTGCTATATCACGTCATGGTACCACCTCACTCTTTCGGTTTTGAAGACGACCTTACTAAGGCACAATTCGTGGGATCCGTAGAATTAGTACCCGGCTTTTGATGTCTGAAAGAATCTGAGTTTGGGCGTGATCGTCATAATGTTGGAGCTCGCAATGTGCATGGCGCTCTAGAGCTACACTGGCAATGTTCAGCGGCGCTTCCAGATTGAACTGTTCCCACAAAAGTGACACGAGGTTTTACACGAGGTCAGGTCAACGAACGTTTGTCTTCTTACCCCACATCGTCGTCCATACTTCCTACGTGCCCTCCTGGCATGTCTTCTCTCGCACCTTCCACCTCTTCCCTTCCATCTACCAAAAGAATCGGCCAAGGTAGCGAGCTCCAACGGCAGAGGTACGTTTTTTTTTCACCTGTTATGCTTATCAGCTTGTGCTTAACGGCTCACGGGCAGCAGTCCACATACTGTGTCGATCCACATCCTCGATGATGATTCGCTTCTTAACGTCTTTTATCTCTATCGACCGGCCATCTTTGACAGAGATGATGATGACGATGTCCGTTTCAGGGGAGGGAAGGCATGGACCCGGGAAAAATGGTGGTATAAGCTTGCACGCGTTTGCCAAAGATGGCGACGCCTCATGCTTGGGTCGGCATCCTACCTTGGTCTTTGCTTCGTCTGTACATCCAGCACACGCGTTGAGGACGTATTGGCACATTTTCCTCCCCTTCCACTCATTATTGATTACGAAGGCAAAAGTGACCTCATGGAGATGACTGCTGCAGACGACGAAGAAATAGCCCTCGCTCTCGCGCAGCACGATCGCGTCCACCGAATCCGCCTCTCGCTGCCTGCTCCGAGGCTGTATAGGCTCCTCATGGCCATTGATGGGGAATATCCAATCCTGAAATACCTGATTATGGAGACTCTGAAGGACAATCATGATGCCTTGATGCTTCCTGAAACACTTCAAGTACCACACTTACATCACCTCATGCTGTTTGGCTTCGCCTTTCCGATGGGATCTCAATTACTTACGACTGCTCCGGACCTCGTCACACTCTGCCTTCACATGCAATACCCATTCCACTTCCTACCAACTGTTCTGCTCCTGCGGCGTTCATCCATACCCCAGCTGGAGACGCTTGTGATCGGCTACTATTCCTGGTGGTGGCCTATTTCCGACGATGACTGGGATGGCGATGAAGTAGAGAGGCAACTCATGTCAATGCCGACACAAATTATACTTCCGAACCTCCGCTGGTTTGGGTTCCGAGGTACTAGTGCTCACCTGGAAGTGCTTGTTCCTCTGATCACCGCCCCCGGCCTCGAGAAGCTCGAAATTCTCTTCTACTTTCAGCATACTTTTTCCGTCCCAAATCTTTTGCAGTTTATGAACACAATAGACCTCAGTTTCAGCCGTGCTGAATTCCAGTTCTCTGAGGAGGAGGTTGTAGCGAGGCTGTATCCCCGTGAAGCAAAGATGCATGCTCTTTCTACTATATATATAGACTGCCGGCACCTTAACAGCCTCAACTGGCAAGTATCTTGGGTGGCTCAGATCTTCGATTCGCCCGGCCAAATATTCTCTGCGGTGGAGCATCTCACCCTTGAAGACGATGTACATAGTCGGTCATCTGAAGAGCAAGACGAGGTTAACCGCACCAATTGGCGGAAACTTCTTAGGTCGTTTAGCAACGTGAAAGCCCTTCGCGTCGACCGTCGGCTCGTCGGAGAACTCTCCCGTAGTCTACGACCAGACGATGGAGAGCTCCCCCTGGAGCTGCTACATGAGCTGCAGGAGCTCACGATTATAGGCAGCGGCGACGTCGGTGATGCATTCACTTCATTCATCGATGTCCGCCAGAACGCAGGTCGCCCTGTAACCCTAGCTTTCCCGTAGCCCAGACCCAGGTATTCCAGAGTCGTCATTTTCTCCCCCCTTGTGACCACGTCGGGAAGCAGGCAGGGGTAACCTCGATACATGAACTCGGCTCACATATGCAAGCCACCGCGCCGTTTGTCCGAGCCCCGCGCTACTACCCACACTCCTCTGCCCCTGCCAGCTTTTATCCCCACTGCACCCATGGCCTTCTCGAAGACTCCGAAGATTTTGTATGCTGATCACCCCTCAGATCTATGGCATATTTCTTAGTTTCACGTGGTTGTATCCTTCGTATACCCTGCTTCCCTTCAAAGCGTTTGTTACCTCGGTTTCTCGAATCGTAGCGCCAAGGTACTGTATACCATACGATAACAATGCAACGTACGCATGCATGTCACCCTCTTGTTTCTGTCTGAGCAGACATGTAGCTTCTAGAAGATACAATACTCAGAGTGCTAGCGTTACTGACAAGGAACAAATATACTGTAACTAACTTGATAATTACCCGTGCTTTGTAGGTAATAACTGGTGGAAGCGATGGTCAATTACCCTCTAATGTCCTACAAGTCCGATACAGATATATGTATGCACTCCTCCAGACACCAAGTCGAATGCATTACCGCGTCAATGGTCTCGGCTTTCGTTGCCTTCGCCTTTAATTTCTCGCGGTCTGCTTCAAAGCGATGACGGAAGACGACAATTTCTTCTCGAGCAATCTGAGGTGCAAACGGGGGGCAGTATTCGACAAGTATTTGCCGAAATCTTCAAACAGTAACTTAGAACAGATAATATAGATCAGGCTGATAAGGCAGAAAGCGAACTCACTGGCACACACTGCGGGGAGAGGGGGCGGGGGAAGGGTCACGCAAGCATTGACAAAACTTCAAACGGGCCACCACCGTTCTAAGACAGAGGCGGAAAAGAGTGGGGATCTCTCCAGCCTCGTGCCATCGAAGTCCTGGAGACGGGTCTGTTTAGTTGTTGTCGGTTTCGTCTGATCGACCTGAAAACGCGTGGCCACACTCTCTGGATCGCGCGTTTGCATGATCGCGGTGGTGCATCCGAGGCCGAAACTGAACCTGACGCTGGGGTACGATGGTCTTGCCGATGATGGAGATTGGAGAAGCACGCGGCATTTCGACAATTTGTGGGGCAAACGCACTGGCAGACGTACGCAGACTCAGAATCCGGGGATGAAACCCCCGAGTTGATGCTATCGTAGAACCCACGAAAACTCTTTGCACGTGACGTAGGAACGTAATCCGCCTCCGAATCGGCGCGTCTTGCGAAGCGAATTTTCTACGGGTGGTCTTAGCGGGATGTTGGGAGTGGATAAAGGGGAACGACTACTGTAGTGACGGACATCATGAGGAGAAAATAAATAAATAAGATGGAAGGACACAGACTCTAGAGAAAAGGATCCGTACCCAGCATCATCGATTGCAAGGGGGGCCCGGGATGTGAGATAAATTCGATTTTTTTGGAAACGGCTTGATGGCCTGAACTAACTAAGTACGTAATCAGGGGTATTTCCATATAAGGAAATTATATTACAAATTCGAATGATAAGAATGCGAGCGTTCAGTGACAAGACAAATGTGATGCCTTTGAGGCCCTCAGCGGCGTCAGCGCGTGAACATGTGAAGGCTGATTGTCCCTACCTTCTCACTTTGCATCCAGAAAGGCCTCGGCAACCATTTCCCTGATGAGCACTACGGCATTGCACAATATGCTCATGGAAGTCTGAGTCCACGAGCAGCAGCGAGCCCCTCTCTACAATGCCTCTGAACGATTCACAGCGACAGGGAAACTTCCCATCGAGACACACCGCACTGGCAGGTGAAGCGGCGCCCTGGCTCCTGCTTCTGCACGGGCATTCTGAATGCATTCACCACAGTTGTCGTCTGGCCTGTGATGCCTGTCGCCATGGCTCCACAGTCAAGAGAAAGGAGAACGCGGCAGTCAATGCCTCTGAGAGTATATTTTGAAATGTTCACAGCACGGAAAGTAATATTGAAATGATATGACCAAGTGACCTTTCACTGGCTACCAGCTACCAGCTACTAGCCCACTACGGTACTATCTTCGGCTCTTTTTTGTCAATGTGCATGCATTACAAGTCCACTTCCTCGGACCCACATCAGCGTACCCAACGCATCGTAGATGATACTATATAGATTCAGCCATGTTCCTTTAAAAGGCGGCAAGAAAGGATCACTCACCCAGACAGTCTCACACCCAGCCCTCTGGCATTGAATTGAACCCACACTGTCCGGTTGTGCGCTAACTCCGCACAAGCATAAAGATAGGCTACTCATGTCCCTGCATTTCCGCCTTCGTCCTGCACATGTCAGCTCCGAGGCAAGAAAGAATTGCTGCGTTTCTGAGGTGCCCGAGTCATGACTGTCGATAGGTGGGTGAATCGTTGTGGTAATGTGAGAGTCGACAGATTGGTGAATCGTCAAGGTACTGTGACCTTCGATAGAAGAGTGTCTTGTGCTGGTGGGGTGGTTGTCACTGGCAGTGGAAGGACGGATTATTGATTTGAGCATTGAGGTGTCACGGCTGTTGATAGAAGAGCCCGTCAACAAGGCATCGTCACAGTCTGTAGATAGGTGACTTGTCGAGGCAGGTGTCGAGGCATCATGATGGTCCATAGATGGGTAATTCGTTGAGGTAGGTATCATGGTACTGCAAGTGTCTCCATCGCTATCTTCTTCCATTCCCTCCGAGTCTTTGATCCCACTTCCTTCTTCGTCCGATACTACCCCTTCCTGGTTGTGTTCGATGATACTGCCTTCATCGGAGGCGTCTGGCTCCGAGTCCAGTACTGTCTTACTGCAAGGTATTTCTATATTAGTATGGCAGGGGAATAGAGTCACTAGTATGAAATGTACATCAGGAAAAGCGGAATCAGCAATTTTGACTAAATTTATCCCACCCACGCAACTCGACATTATTGTAGCAAATTTTAGCAACTCGACTCCAATTTAGTATGGCTGGCACAAATTTTAGCAATTTGACTTCAATTTATTACGGCCGGCACAAATTATTGTAAACTTGCTTCAATTAGGCTGTATTTCAGAGGAGTAAATATTGACTATGTATGTGACAACCAAGTATTTCGTTATTACTTCACATCATCCTATCCCTCCGGCCTTCTCTTTGATCGTTATGAGTATCCTTCACTAAAATCCATACGGGTAGCACTTTGTGCTGTCGAGGGGGGAAGGCAAATTTGTTCGCTGGCTATACACAAGTTCGACGTTGGCCACCCATGTGCTCATGGGAGTCGTGGAACATCAAAGGATGTGAGAGTGGCATATTCGGACAGATCTCTAAGGATGTGCGACAGTCAGTGAATTGTCAAAGCACACTCTAAACACATGCCAATGGACAGACACACTCACACCGATGACAAGCGTCAGACTTGTCATGACATGGACATGCTGGGCATGCACGGCGCATCCGCACAACCGAGTTTGGTCCACAACACACTAAGCTGTGCATAGCCTTCACGGCCTCGGGAAGGTATGTCTGGTGATAGGAGAGGGCCGCTGAGAGCGCATGGATGTGTCCCCACCTAGAGAGAAAAAAGGGAGCCAAGGAAGGAAGAAGGCGCGCATTGGGAATGGGAAGGGGATGAATGTACGCACATGACACGGTCATTTGTACTGTCCCTAAGCACATACAAGCCATCGTCGTGCGCCAACCCACACAGACATGGGATGCTCATTCCGACCTTGTGCCTGGGCATCGCGCTGTGCTCCCTCGAAGAGCCATTGTATTGAGCCATGCTGCGCGATGACTTCCACGTACGAGTCGTGGAGCACGTCACCCCATACGGGTAGACAACTTGCTGGAACTGCATGAGACGCAAAGTACTTGCACCGCTTGCTCACGACCTAGACACCCAACATTCAAACGGAGGGCATGATTCCAAATAGCGGGGTCACACCGATCGAGATGAAAAACTGGGCAATACCGAGGATGAGAGCGAGGGATCTGCCGCCACCCGGCTGATTCTACACATGGCGATGTGGAAGGTAGGCCTGGCCGTAAGAGCTAGGTTGACGAGAAAAAGTAACCAACAGGTGAGGTGGGATGTATTGTTCCAGGTTGTGGGGACGTACGAAAACTCTGCGAGGGTTGCAACCACACCCCTAAGTGCTGTTACGAACTGTGTCAAAGCAAACGAGTAGCCTCACTTTGGTATATGGCTGAGGCATGGAATGCTGTATAGAACCAAAATAACAAGATATGAATGACCGAACTGCGGTTGAAGTTGACAAGCCTGGAAGACACTTCACGCCTGCACCAAAGGAGAGGAGTTGGCACAGGGGCATGGGCATGCCACATACATCCTGAGGGCCCGGCACGTACAAAGTGGGAGAGACAACCAAAATGGGGGAGCCACCAGAGCGCGAAGAGGAAACAGTCGTGTCTCCACAATGCCTGTGCTACATGTCTTGCATTGTAGGCTGCCCTTGCCCGTGAGATTATGCGAGCGCGACTTGTGTAACTTGTGTTTGAGCGTGGAGATGGCGCATATTAGCGTGCGAATGGTGCGAATGATGATAGCAGAGCTGACATGGGAATGCGCTGGCATGAGCGTTGTGTTGTGGACTTGGAAAACCGCAGGAGGCCGGGCATGGAAAGGATTTGTCAGCTACAAGTTGAACCTTTTGCTTTGCTTCAAACGACTGACCTACTGGCACCTCCTTCTCGTGAATGTAATAGCAAGACCGTGAAGTTTGTTCTGAATAAGATGGCTGATGGTCATCTGTGAAGTTGGTCTAGAAGACAGTGACAGTGTTACCACGACGTGCACACAGGATGTCGCGTTGGTCACGTGAAAATTAGGTTTTGTTGATTCGTTTTTGTTTAGGCCCCGTCCATCTGCAAGTCGCTAAGTCACGTCACCACCATCTGCCGTTCCCTTCCCACTCCCACCATCGCCGTTAGGGTTTCAATGCCTCTGACCGTCATTCTCTCACCTTTTTTTAAATTATCTGTGAAGGCAATATTCACAGGCCTCGGTATCCTACTCTCTGTATGTGCCTTTCTTTCGTCCCTGAGCGCACACCTTCGTGACATCCAACCATATCAGGTGGTCAAGGGTGTCCTTGACGATTACGACACATTAGCCAATCTGATTGAACTGATTGAACACTTTTTGAACTGCCCAGACATATACCATGATTCCCCCCTATGATATCACACGACCATCCTTGATCCGCTCGGCGAGATGAACTTGTATTTCCCTACAATAAATGAGCACATCTCAAAACGGAATAAGAAGGTGAGTGTAGTGCTCCTGTCCTCGTGATTTAGGATCCCCCTTGATCAGACACATTTCTCCATGCGCCGCCGCTCTAGCTCTTCAACTACGATGCCGCTATTAGCCCTGACTCCTTATCAGTTCTGGGACTCAGGTTTCTCAAAGCAATCTTGGACAGGCTACCATCGATATTGAATACATGTCAGAGTAAGTGGGCAGTGCAGCTGCGCTTCCACAGACCCCTCTGACACATTCCAATCCACATTCCGAGCAGTCTGGTGGCAGCACCATAGTTCCGATAGGGCATTTTGGCCTTCACCCCTTTCTATTTCGTGCGTGTCACTCTTGTACGTGTACTTTACTCACTTCAGATGTCCTCAATACGATATAGCATCTTCATCTGTATTGAGACCGCCATACGCCCACAGTCCCAGCTTCGCACTTCTTCCCCTTATTGTCGTCATGTGCCATGTGTCACGCTGTGTCATCGCACAGTCGACGCATATCGATTTTTCATTGATCTTAGCTTTGCTCTATCATCTGCTCGACACACGAAGACGGACTCTTAGAAGGGAGCACAGTTTTCCTTAAGGTCTGTTCTCGTTTACTTTGCCCATGCAGTTGATGCTCCCTGAATTCCTTCCGAGACGACATCCTTTTCCAGTTCTTCGTATTCTGTCGATGCTTCTGTCGGACACACACCTCTGCCGCTACAAACGGCGATGTCAGTCCGCTCTCGCAAGCCCCGGGCGCACCACTACCTTTCACACGCGACGTATGTCTTAGTTTCCGGGCGCGCCATCTTGTTTTTCGGAAGGTTCGCACTCTCGGTTTTTGACAAGAGCGACTTTGTGATCTCCCGCCAGTCGCGGCACGTCATGTAAGGCTCATCGAACTTGATCTTGAAAAAAAGAGGAACCAGGAGTATGGGCCTGTACAGCGACGCGTCGGCACCTGCGCTTCTTTTGATGGGGGGCAAGCTGATGAAACCCTCGAGCGCCTCGCTATTCCACTTTTCGCTACGGCCGACTTCTTCCGTGAACGCTTTGACTTTATGGATGGCAGTTCGTAGGACGCGGCGAGGATGAACCCCCACTCGCGTGCAAACTCGTCTACGACGCCGGTCGACTGAATCTTGAAGTCCTTAGAGTACTCATTAGGGCCTAGATGTAGGCCTGTCCTTTCGGCGGACAATCGCAACACCACATCACCGGACTACGAACGCGAATGGGACTACCAAGACAAAGATAGGGATAGAGTTCACGACTCAGAAGAGGATGCGGATGGAGAGGTCGATACCCGCCCTTGCATCTGTCTTCTCCATGCAGCACTCCAACCCAAACGACGCCGCACCCACTGAGCCACTGAGCGGCCTGAGCCAGGTGTATCATTTTCTGGTTGGAACTGTGACCCTCTTTATCTTCTAGTTCTTTTGTCTGTCCTTCCTGGACTTGCACGCGCGATACCCAGCTGCGCTACAGTAGTACAAATTGTGCAAGTAATAATAGCGCATTAATATTAATATTCTTTGCTGCACACTGAAATGGGAAAAAAAAGACAAATGGACTTGGATTGAGTCAAATATTAGGTGTTCGGTGTGGAGAGGCAAGTGTAATTACTGTAAATGTGCACAATTGCACACAAATTTACATATATTATGCGGCGACAATTTTTGTCTAACATTATATTTTGGCAATTTTATACAAGTGACTCAAGGCATCAAGCGGGTCAAATTACACTAAATTATAGTAACTCGCGCCCAACTTGTACCAAGTTGGGTGGTCCCATTTTCCTGATGTAACCTTAGTACGAGACGTGAGAGATGTGTCTCCGAGATCACAAGTGGCATGCGTTGCATCCTCGGGCGCACTTTTGGTTGCTTGAGACGATGCTCCCAGATGCACCGCATCCCATCCTTTTCGAGCTTTGATATTGCCCATACAGATCTATGTCCATCCAGAGGGACTTTACGATGAACGCGACGCAAATGCTGCTGGAATGTGTAAGACCAAACTGCTGGACTGGACTTGGAGCAGTATGGGCAACGCATTGGGTGATTAGTACACGGGGAGGATTCAGAACATTTGGCCGCAATAGCGATAGAGAACTTGACAAGATTGGGACACTTGCTCGCCTGCACATCGATAGTAAATTTACTTGTTCCACGCTTTACTTTCTTCAGAATGATCTTGCAAAGCGGTGCAGGCTGGAGGCACAGTCCACATCGTTCCGATGAGCGGTCAACAGAGGGGTCATGAAGTATATGAGCCCCGATATGTTCCACAATGTGTTGTCGAAGTGAGCTATTGAATGTGATCGTGGGATGGCATTTTGGACATGTCAGTCCAAAGTGCTCGAAACTGCCGGCATCAGTATCGACTTGCTCCATCATAAAACATGCTTTTCCTGATTAATGTCATGGTTACCATTTCGGAGTCTAAGGCAAGTCACAAGAAAACATACCGTCCTGCTCTTGATATGGAAATTGGTCAGACGGTTTGACATGCGGTACATGTTTGCGATAACTATGCAAAATACCATCTTGCAGGTCAGCAGCTAATGCCATGAGTGCGGAAGACTCGAATAGAAAGAAAGCGTCACAAAGATTGGGGGATGTGACAGTGGGATTTATAGGCTGCACGATTGCACCGGGAACCTTAGCTGAAAGGGAAAATAAGCCCAAAGTCCTCCAGTCATGTGTCCCATCACGATCATCAGAGTAACCGGCAGGAACCAAGCGCAAAGCTTGGTATGAGACGCAAGTGATCTTCTCAGAAAGAACTGAAATGGGTATATCATCGACAGGCTGATGATCGAGAAACAGCCCATTAACCTCGCCTATACAGAGGAATAACTTGTCCTCACAAAATACGACGGTGGCAATTGGCTGGAGAATGGAAAGAATGGGCCCTTCGATGTCTCCGTCTCCAGATAAGGAAGAATCATGACCTTCAGTAGGTTTGAATCGGCTCTCTTGGGCCACACGTCGGAGCCTGTCTGTTGAACTGACCGATGTTACATATCGGAAGTGCTGGGAAATTGCGCGAGACTTATTCATCGTTACTCCTCCAATTTGTACAGAGTTCGAGAACTTGCTCTGTGCATAGCTTGTACCATTATGCCACTGAACGACAGTCGCCGCATCCTCAAGTTCCTGCATACCCAAGGTCATGTTCGAGTCATATGATTGCTCAGCTGCCTCAGCGAGAATCATTGGCTCATCGAGTTGAGGGAAGGACTTGGATGTGTCTTCCTCTGATACAGTATCGTCGACATTGTCTATGAGATGAGTAGTCACAAGGCTTGTTCCGTAGGGAGCGAGAATTGACGCATTTTCTGTGGTGGAAATACAATGGAGTATCTGCACGATCCATGGGTACTTTTCCTCCAGTAAGTGCCGCCCTCGCTTCCATGCTGTTGCCAGCGTCAATCCAGAAGGCAGGAGCTTGTCTGGACACAAGAATGCCCTTGGTCCTGTGTGATCGACAGCATTTGAAAAGTTATCCATTGTCTTCGAGACTGTAGGCAGTCGGAGTCGACGTGGGCTCTTGTCCCATTCAGGGTGCTTTGCCAGAATGTTTGAGACCTCGGTAGTTGATGTTACACGAAGCGCAAGTTGTAGGATGTCGAGATTTGCATCATTCCCTACCATGGTGCGGAGAATCCCAAAAAGGGACTCCAGTCGGTCGGTTCCGAGCAATACAACGAAGAAAGGTTGATTTGGATGGTCGGCCTTTGCCTTCGCAACACAGAAGAACACATTCTTCACCATAATACCGATGTCGATGAAGAGCGCATTTGGAATAAATGATGATCTGGCATCATTATGAACGTACAGAGCCAGGACCAGATGTACAGCTGTACTAAGATGTTCGAGTTGTTCCGAGAGGGTGAGCTCAATGCATATGTAAGGGAATATGAGGTGATAGCATAGCTGGCCATAAAGGCGTAATGTCTCGCGTGCCTGAATGTATGACTCGGTGCTTGACTGACGGTCAGCTGGAGGAAGACACCAAAGATCCTTCAGGAGATTGTATGCCAACACAACGTCTTGCTTATCTGTGGGATTGAGAACATAGTTGACATGACTATCTGTCAGGCCACTATGCTGGAGGTGCTTCCGAATCAGCCCAGGTGTAAGCTTGATGCCATGAACGATGCAGCCATTCTTGCGGAGAAGAGCATTCCTAAGCCGTTTGAATATATGCTTGTAGTCCTTATCTGCAGTAACGTCATCCATGCCAACGAAGAAGTCCATCAGGTTGAGATGGACCAACTGATCGTAGATAGGCGACGATGGTGCAAGTGGAGTAATATATGTCAAGTGTGCCAAAGCCTTCCCCCGTCGGGATTCGCCATCAGAGGCCAGCGAGATAATACGGAGTTTAGTCAAGTCTTTTTTCCTGTTAGTGGCTTCAATAACAGCTTGCAGCATTACAGCATGATCTTTGGCTGTCTCACGCTTGCAGCTTCCGGAAAGAAGGATGGGGCGCGCACTGTAAAGTCGCAGCTGTGGACTTAGAATACCAATCGCACCAACGGTTGCCTATCCAAACAGACGTAATGAATGTTAGAACATCATTCATTGGTGATGGACGCAATAGGAAGGACCGCATTGGCACATCAATGCATCAACACGCACCTCGTGAGCCAAATGAAATTTCCCACAGTTCAACTCTTCCCACAATGTCTGTAAGTCTTCTTCGCTTGTGAACTCCAGACTAGTGTCACGCCCATGCTCTCGGCACACCCCAAGAATCTTGTTAGACTTGTCATCCCAACGAGGTCGCTTTTCTATCGCAATTTCATCAAACATGAGGATGCAATGAAGCGTGGATACTCGAAGGTTATCGAGAACACCTTCAAGACAAGCTGCGATGTTGTGCTCAATCTCGTAGTGTGTAGGAAAAGAAGGTGATATAAGGATTTGGGGGACAGTGGTGCGTGTCCGGATTGTTGAGACCGAAGGAGTCCCAAAGATACGATGAGCAACATCTGCTACTCGTGCACCACCCAAACGTAGAAAGAGTAATGCCTGTAGGTCATCCTCTTCATCAAAACTCTTTGGATGGTACGTTCCTGCTGCTGCCTTCTTGACAAGTTCCAGCATTGAATGAATGCTAGCACCGCGCCGAAATCCCACGCGAAGGACACGGTCGACACGAGGGACATGCTGTGATGACAGAGCGAACAACATTTGTTTGTGCATGTCGATAATGCCTATCTGCACCACCAGCTTCTTTAGGTCATTGAGACGATGAACGCGAAGAAGGTCATTTTCTAATGTCTTCCGGCGCACAACATCAATGAGGCCACCAATTCCATGATAAACAAGTTGTGCATTCTCATGTACCCCATCCGTGTATCTTGTAATGATCTTCTTGAGTTTTTCGTTTTCCCCCAGGTCGTCACATTGCTTACATCGTCCATTTCTCTCAATGACGCCAGTACACGAGTGTGAGACGACAAAAAAGCCATCGTGGTGCACGCTGTAGCCCCAGGGCAAGGAGAGGACGGTATGAAGGGCAAATGGATAGGATGTATGGCCTTGTTGGCCCGGAGGAAAGATAAGTTGGTATCCAGGACACGTCTTGGCAGGTGCGTCGACATATCGCTGCTTTGTGGGGATAACAGTTGCTTTCTGCATACAGGATGGCAGATCTTCGTCATCCGAGATAATTGTAACATCGAACCGGGTTGGACTTGTGCTGCGCAAGAAGGATATCATTTACAGGTGGGTAACTTGCGCCTTGCTATAGCCGCACTACATACTCACCGTGTTTGAATGAGATTCACCAATCGTTCTATCTTTCCCTCTAGGAGACCTTCATCTATTTGATACCGGCCAACAAACTCCTTAAGGTATCGTACCATGGCTGCCAATCCCCATGCTCCACCCCGTAACTTGTTTGATATGCTCTCTGCAGTCTGGTTGAAACCCAAGAATCGGTTGAGCATAGGATCGAGATATTCCCAAGCATCCTCTTTGGCCAAGTCGGTGGGGACGTGCTCGGCAAACATTGAGATCTCATTGGATTCGCTCGCTTCGGGAAGGCCATGTAACTTGTCAATCGCCTTTTCCAATGTCACGAGAATGTTGACCGCATGTGTATCAGGTAGCATAGATGGAGTTCTCGATATGGAGTTCATGGAGCGACTCGGAGGCCCAGAGGGGGCTGATTCTATGGCGTATGCAATCACGCGAGCTGGTGTAGGGACTGTTGGAGGGATGAGGACCTTCGGTTGCTTTGTGAAGAAGGCCTGGAGCTGGGTCTGGGATTGCTGGTGAGCACTGGCTTTCTTCTTTTTCTTGAGGTTAATTTTGCACGCTTTGCTGACTCCAGGATTATGTTGTTTCAAGAAATTCTGTACACCGCCCATGCCAACCTTGATATCTTTGTCACAAGCTGGACATTGAACTTTTCCGTCATTCACAGCAAGCTGGTAGGATCACCGGACCAGTATGTATCAATGACTATCTTTTCAAGTGTCTTGTTTGCTTACAAGAGCATTTGCGTCGCTAACATGATCCCCATGTTTGACCTGTTTGGGCAGACGTCCTGCATCAGAAAAAAGGGAAAAATGCTTAAACCGGCTTTAACCGGCTTGACATGGCTTAACAGAGGTTTTTAAGCCAAACAAAGCCAGGCTTAGAATAAGCCATACTACGCTTAGACTAAGCCAGACTAGGCTTAGCCAAGCCCAAAATAACTATGGCTTATTGGCTTATTGTTGGCTTAGTGAGCTTAGTGTACTTAGGAATTCTACTAGTATGCCGGAGCAAATGCACATCAAAAAACTTTATTTTGTGCTATTTTATACTTGCCAGAGCTACTCGTTGCGTCCCATATTTGCTGCATTACCAAGATGGCCTGTATAGGTGGCATGTCCCAAGGGTTGATGGTTTGACCAACAATGGCCATATATGTTGTGATGAAAGTGCGCCGGAACCACAGCCCATCAATCCCATCTGGAAGGTCATCGGTTCGAGGTCTCTTAGATGTGGGTTTCAAGGCTTTTTGGACTACGAGTTGCTGATTGTGACAGTTAGATCATTGTATTAAATAGAGGTATTTGTGTACCTTGCTCGTAACGCGCTTCTTGCCCTTGAAAGGGCTGGCAAACGCGGCCTCCCGTTCCTCTCCCCTGATCTCATCATTGTCGGAGAGACCACCGTTCTCATTAAAACCGGTTGTGGATGCTGGTTCGCTATTAACCTTAGCCAACCCAGAGGGCTGGCGCTCAGTGATTATCATGACATTCCTGGTGAGAACAGATGGTGCAGATGAGCAACCAGCACCGCTCATAACAGAGGGTGTCAGGGTCTAGCACGCCTAGTAAGAGAATTAGCCGCTTGGGAGGTAGGTTTACTCTTTGGGACTGCCAAACGCCACTTTTTGATTCCATCAGAAGGATCCCTGTTGTCGCCAATATAAAAATTGCTGAGGGTTCGATAGAAAAGTGTGGATTGATCAAGTGTCAGCAATGACATGCACATGAGGTACAAGAGAGAAAATTAGGGGAAGACTCGCCTTATCGGATTGTTGTCATCGGGTTGCGTATGTTTGGTCGAGTCGTTTGATGACTGATCTGATTGTTGATAATAATTTTAATAACAAAGACGGGCCGTACAACTCTCACAAAAAAGAGGTGGAATGCCGCCCTTCATGCCAAAGAGATGGTGCTAGCCTCAAATGGAATGGGCTCGGATGAAGAACTGCCTCAGAAGCCGAAGAAAGCGAAGTTCAAGTTGCGAGACGAGATTGACATGGAAACGAAGAAAATTGAAGAGGAGAGGATGTGGAAGAAGGGTGGTGACGTGGCGAAGCTGATGTCTGGTCAGGAAGCAGAGGAGGAAAGGAGTGCGATGCCACTCCTTGAACCCCCATCACAGGTCCAGTGGGGGAGGGCATTGAAGAGAATGGGGGCGGTTGCCGATCTTAAGAATCAAAAGAATTAAAAACAACAAAAAAAACAACAAAAAAACAACCTTTGCCTTCCCAGTCGTCTGGGCCTTCAGTTTTTTGGGAGGAGGCTGTGGGTCACTCTTGTCAGAGGATTCTTCTTCGCTGGTGAGCGGCTCTTCAGAGTCGAGTCGCTGGAAGGATGACAAGTTGCCGTTGTCGGAGTCATTGCTGACCTCAGCGACAGGGCCAAGGCTGGCATTTTTGCGATTCCTGGCAGGTGGCTGCGGTTTTGGAGTAAAGCGTGGATGGGGGTAGCATCGACGATGTCCTCATTAACCATGTCAGCATCCTTGAATTCAGCTGCACGTCATATACCCTGTCACTTTTTTTCCTCCCTCACTGCCTTTGCCTGAGCTTTCGCTGCACGCTCATTTTCCACCTCAACTGAGGTCCGATGTGGTGGGGCCTGGTCAGGGATTCCCGGGTGAGTTTCTTTGTTCTTCGTGCGGGCTTTGATTTGAGATGGAGCAACCGTGGATTTGGGAGGCATTGTAAAAAGGTTTAGAAGTTGTTTGGGGCTAGGGAGGAGGAGGGAGGATGGGTGCAAAAAGGTGCATGACAGGTTTTTTGCTGAGTTGAACAAAGCTGACAAACGAACGGCAACCTTTGACTTAGTGAATTTTTGAGCTGTCACCTGCCTGCATGCATCCTCGTTGCACGCATCAACCTCATGACGTGCAAGCTCTTGGCTCTCTATCAGCAACCATTGCCATTGTCTGTACTGTTCCCGGCAATTTTTGCACAAATCTGGATGCACCAAACACATATGAGCAAAGCACCAGGCTGAATCCAGACTCCATGAGCCCAATCCTTCTGCGCCACCGTCGCCCATTCCCATTCCATACTCGTCATCTCATCCTCCAAGTCCAATTCCTTCCAACTACACGCATCCTCCTTCTAACTACACATCGCCACCTCCTTCCAATCACACGCCGCCACCTCCTTTCGACGAGCTACCGCCTGCTGACTGTGTGCCACCACCTGTTTCCAACTATTTGCCACTGCCTTTGCATGGAGGCGTCGAGATTGCTGCCCTAAATTCAGACGCCGAAGACGATCTGTATATTGCTCTAGGCGTGAACCACCCTCAAGTTCCTGACACTTCATCCATTACACGTGTTTATCATTTGAAGTTGGACGGTAAAGTCGATTTTTTTTCTGGCTATGTACCGATACTAAGATTACATGTAGGGCGGATCTGTAATGAAAGTGGCAGCAACCTTCCACTCGACACACTACCACCTTGACGTGACTCGGATAAGGGATTGGACGATTGGACACCATATAATAATCGCCTCCAGTTTGAGGTCGCCGACTTTCTATTCCGCCGAAATCAGATGTTGGCTGGAGATATCAACTCCCTCCTCAGCCTCTGGGCTGCGTCTCTGGCCAGCCATGATGACGAACCGCCGTTCTCGAAGGCTAAACACCTCTATGACACTATTGACTCGACTCCTCTTGGCGACGTGACATGGGAATCGTTTGCCTTACTGTATAATGGACGCCGACTTGTAGAAAACTTGCCACCATGGATGGAAGCGGAGTATGACGTTTGGTTTCGGGATCCTCGCACCTTGGTCCACAACCTCTTGTCCAATCTTGATTTCAAGTCTGGTTTCGATTACGCGCCGTATCAAGAGCGGGTTGGAATGGGACAGTGTTTTAGTTATGTCTCTCCCTGACAACTCCTTCAGATTATCGCTTGCTACTCCAGAAGGACTTTCACCTCTGACCTGACTTCAAGGCCGATGGGGTTCACGCGGTTGCGGCTGTGAGGACAAGGAGGGATGATGTGAGTTCCCCTAGTTTTTCCTCTTCGTCCTTTATTTTCTGAGTACACTTCAGAGTTTGAGGGGGAAGCGATGTTGTCATCATGTCGCAGCAGCATCAGGGGAGTCGGCCCTCAGTGCAGTGCAGTGCCTTTGGATCAACCTCATAATGGACGCTTTTGCCATGCTTGTGCTCGCGACAGATCAAGCCACCGAGACTCTGCTTGACTGTAAGCCGGACACGCATTTTCGAGCCCAAGAAGTGATTCAACACTGACGACACTGCTCGAGCTTCAGACAACGACGCGACTCCCGTGATGCTCATGCGAGTAGCTCATGCAAGAGCTCATGCACCCACACCGCCAGTGGCCGTACCCGTTTTTTTTCTTATCCCAACACCCTCCCCATCGAGCCTCATACACCCTGTTCATGCCCATCTCTGAAATATCATCCTTAAGCTATCAAAGCACCAAGACGAACCTTTCCTCCTCAACAACGGCGATCACACCACATGTTTACTGCCATATACTGTCCCAGCCGACATCCGCTCCATCTTCCAACCTATCTTTCAGGGTGTCCCACTCAGCCTCTTAAGGATTCGCCGACACCCATATCCATTGTCCCCCACCCCTGTGGCAGAACGGCGCAATGCCTTCACATGACAACGAATGGCGCTCATCAAGTCGCACCTCTGCACAATCAGAGAAAACGCTGCCAAGTATCAAATCCAGCCTGCATATTGCTTCGAAGCAAACAAGTATGTCAAGTAGCATGTACAGCATCACCACAATGAGTTCAAATCCCCAGCATGTCAGTGTGTCCTCAAAAGCTCGTGCGTTAGGTGGCAACCACCACTTTATCTATGCCTCCGTCATGCCCTGCACCGAGCACCGCACCTCTGCTGATGCCCACAGGATCGGATCCTTGTTATGCTACTTACATGGCTTAGACTTGTTTTCCGTACTTGAACCACTTAGTCTACTTGTAATGTGCTTAGGGATGTTCATTTTGGCTTAATGAATAACTTTCTAAGTAAAAAATAAGCCACTTGAATGGCTTATACGGCTTATTTTGAAAATAAGCCTATATAAGCCACTTAAGTATTTTTCCCGTTTTCCTGATGTGGCATGCAGGCCATGATGTTTTAAAGGATAATAATGCAGGGAGTAGTGGATAGGGAGGTTGGTCGTTGTAGGAGGAAAAAAATAGAGACAAGAATGGAGAGCGTCGTTGGCATGCTCATCGGCATGAATAAGCAGTCTTGATATCCCTTACTTAACTTAAACATCAGATATCCTACGTGTTCCATTCTGTATAGGATGACTAGTGACTGTGCATCAAGACCTATGGAGCAAGCCTGCCACGGCACTTATGACATGTTCCAACGTGTCACAGTTAGACTGGCCGCGGTCCAGTCCGGAATGTCCACGGACCAGGTTTGCACATGAACCGGACCCGATGTTCAGGTTCGGGTTCATGCCTATGGCCAGACCCGGACCCTCACTGGGGTCCAGGTTCGACGCCTTGCGCGAACCTGAACCCAAGGTTCAGATCGTTCAGATCCGAACCTCAAGGCCATGCTACAGATGTCGGTCCAAGTCCAAAGGTCCTTCACTTCTTCGTCCGGCTTGCGCATCTTGAGCTCCACTGAGAACAAGCGCAAGAATTCCCATGCCTCGTTTACTGTAATAGTGGATTGCCTGTTCGATGGGTTTCTGGAGCGTCTGGAGCACTGGGAGCAGGTTGTGAGTAGTAAGCAGACCGGAGCGGAGGTACAGTATGCAGTATGCCTCGATCTGGAAGGCATTCTTCCAGTCCATAGTCTTGATCCACAGTTGTACTTTAACGATATCGCGATGTGAGAAAAAGCCCATTGCACGGGCATCTATGGGAGGAACGTGGATGGGACGGGGTTTGCACTGTACGACATGGCATATCTTCTCGAACATTGTGAGATCTTCTGGGTCAGCAAGAAGGATCCTCAGATGATGTGCATATGGGGCGATTCGGGCATGCGCAGAGTCAATTGCAGAAATACGGTCATGCGTCTTGAATTTGCCTTTGCGCTCGATGCCCTCCGGAGCCCGACCGTTGTAACTTTCTTACTCGAAGTTCGGAGGTATACGCAGATCGAGTATAATGACTATTGTAGTTCTACTCTCAGCCACGAGGAACGCTGGTGAAACTTGAAAGTGCCAGGGGGACTCACAAGCTTGTCCGGATTCATTGTAACCAATTCCCAACTTCTTAATGCTTGAGAACTTGACAAGAATCATGTAATTAACCTCCATTTCCCTCTGTCCAATCTGAGTGTGGGGAGCTCAGGTCAATATAAATATGGGTAGTAGAGTAGCACTTACGTCGATGTGTATCAGCTTGTGCTCGTACACTACATATATGTACACTGTGGAGTTGGACAGGAACTCTTGTTCATGCTCGATCGAGAAGGTCCTCCTTGGGCTAGGAGAGTCCGATGGCCTGTACCATACACCAAACTAGACTTTTGCAATTCACGCACAAACCAGCTGGGCTTGCTCTTCTATTTGAGAGTGCAGCCTGTCCCTTTCCGGGTTGATCTACAACGCTTTTCAAGCATTTGTTTTACGTTGTGAGGCACCGATTTGAAAAGGTTGAAGATCTTGACACGGTGTCCCTTTACCTCGATATGATTGTGGTCCCCTGACTCCCGACTCCACTTGAGTAACTTGCGTCCTAGGTTTGAGCCAACTCAGAGAATAGCCTTTCCGTTGTGGATATGACCGGCAGGGCTTTTACCCATGGTAATCTCAAGGTTTGGTACTTGCCCTTTGTTCTCTCTGTCGTTGGGGTCGTAGAGATCCGGGCCATGAAGGACCGCAGCGACAGCATTACAGACATCATAGACGTCTGCTTCGAAACTAATATGCGTGAGCTCAATCTCCATGAGTTGCGGGGTCGAGAAAGGAGAACTGGTGAAGGATATCCTGCCTACAGCAAGGGTTTATATGGTGCATTCAACGCTGCAGACGCCACGCTACGCCATCAAGGAAGCATTCCGTATTTGTGGTTGGTGGCGTCCGCCGTCGTTGTAGTCCTTTGATAATCAGCCTCGTCCCGTCCACTTCATTCCACACAATGACCGTCCAGACCGCCAACGTCTCGATCCTAAAGAGAGTCAAAAACAATGTAATCGGCAACCCCTCCGCCAAGTTATTGCTTGCCCAATATGAACTTTTTGTCGCCACGTCCATGTCCACTCTTTCCTCCTTATCCCTCTAACCCTCGCCCAGCCTTGTCAAAGACTCAAAGCCCAATGCACCAGAACAATTCAAAGATGCTGCGGGATCACAGGACAATATCCGTGTCAAAGCTGCCCATGTCATCACCTCCTTATCTTATGGTGCGCAACCATTGCTGCGGACGACTCTTTCACCTACCAATTCCCCTTCTCCCTTCTTCCTTTACTAGGCTCCGCACAAGCACTCCGCAACATACTACATGCCAATGCACACCAGGCCTTCCTCTATGCTATCTCATGTTTTGACCCCTCTGAACCCACAGCAATTAAAGCTGCCTTTGCTCGTGCCCTTCGTGCCATTACCGCAGCGTGTGCTGAGCTCGTAGGCCCATCACAATGGAGTCTCAGGGATGATTCTTCCCCTGCACATGACGAGGCGAAACTTGCGCTCGACTATTTTTTCCAGGTAATCACCTTGTGTTATCCAGCCTTCCGATCTTCACGGGTCACTAATAAACTCCGTAGCTCGAAGTTCTTGATGTGTACCTCCCGCTCCTCACGGATACCTCGATGCAGGTCGGCACATCTATCGTGCAGCTCCTTGCTGCCGCACTTTGCACACCAACTCATCATGCTGCTGTTGTGGAATGGGTCCCTTCGGCCGAACGCGGACAAGAAGCTTCTCGGGGCTGGCATCGTTGGGAATGTACATCATGGGTGTCTTTTGTAATTGTAGTTTGTATGTTGTATGGTACAGTACATGCTTTGTGTCCGAATAGATTTTTTTGGTTAACTAAACTGGTCCGAACAATGTTCGAACCCGAACTGGACCTGAACCTGAGGTGCAGGTTCAGGTTCACCAATCTGCCTGAACTGAACATTAGGTTTGGTCCGGGTTCGGGCCTGGGACCCCCGAACCTGGACCGGACCGGACCCCGGCCAGTCTAGTCACAGTGTCAGATTCCATACTCCAAGATGAAATATTGGCTGGAAATGGCCAGAATTCGGACCATAAGGCACCTGCGGCTACTTTTTGACCGTGAATTTCCTGTTTTGGAAGGTGCGTACTTTTTCCTTACCCCAGGTACGAGTTGGACTAACTATCTAACCCCGGGTCCGGGATTGACGGTCCGGGACCCCCTTGATCGATTGAGTCGGAGAGCGCGACCTGCCAGAGGTCTGGCGCCACCGCTCGGGAGACGCACACTCGCACGCGGTCAAGGAGGTGGTCCCGCTTTCGCCCATCAATCCCGTCCCTTTACCTTCGCATTCTCTCTCTCTCACTGATCGGCCGCCTCGCACCCATTATCCCTTGCCTGCTTCAACCAAGCGTCAACCAAAAACTAAGTAGCCCTGCGAAACAAGGCGGTTAAGCGCCCCCCGAGTCGGATCTGAACACCGTGACTATCTGAACCGTTCCCGCAAAGGTTTACACGAGTCAAGCCGACGTTTGTCTTCAACCACATCATACTCCATACTCCATACATGCTCTCCTGGCATGTCTTATGTCGCTCCTGCCTCATCCACCGAAAGAATCGGCCAAGATGCAATACGTAGCGAGTCCCAACCGCAGACTCGGAGGTACGCTTCTTTCACCTGTCATGCCTATCAGGTTGTGAGTGAAATGGCTCACGGGTAACAGTCCACTGGCACATACTGCGTCGATCCATATCCTCGACGATGATTCGCTTCTTAATATTTTTTATCTCTATCAACCGCCCATCTTTGACGGAGATGAGGATGACAGTGAGCATATCACAGGAGGGAAGAGATGGGTCCGTGAACGATGGTGGTACAAACTCGGGCACGTTTGCCAAATCTCACCTTCGAACACGAGGTACATTATCAGTCATCTGAAGAGCACAACGAGGTCGACCGCACCGAGTGGCGATGTCAGTGACGCATTCGCCTCATTCATCGATGGCCGCCAGAATGCAGGCCACCATGTAACACTGGCTCGCAGCCCAGGTATTTCAGAGTCATCATCCTCTTCTGCCCCTGTGATCACGTCAGGGAGCAGCGAGGCAGGGAATGACCTCGATACTTGAAACCGGCTCACATACTCAAGCCACCGACGAAAGAGAGGTCAGAACTGCAAGTGGTGCTACCAGCACCCCTCCATACGCCTGCTAGCCTTCATCCCCACTTCAGTCATAACCTTCAGGATTTCGTATGCTCACCACCCCTCGTATATACCTCTCATACTTGCCTCCGTTTAACTTGATTTGTCACCTTGGTGTCTCAGATCATAGCCCTCCGATATATCTTACGATGACTATGTGATATATATATTTGCCCTCTCCTGACCGAGAGGTTGGATACAAATACAATATATTCATTCTCTCCAACCGAGTCGACGTTCTCAGCTTGCCTTGCCCTCGCCTTTCCCGCGGTCTTTCCTTCAAAGTAACGACGAAAGGCATCAATTTATTCATGAGGTATCTGACATCCAAACGGGAGGCAGTCTCTGACCTCTGCCCATAATCTCAAACAGTAGAGTAGATAATTAGATCAGGTAGATCAAGTAGAAGTTGGATATGAGAGAGCGGGGTCACTGGCACACGGGGAAGGCCACTCACGCAACGACGGAACTTTGAAGGGGCCACAATTCTAAGGCACAGGAAATAGACGAAATACTCACATTCGTAAGCCTAACAAAGAAAGAACTGTCATAAGGATCTCCGGGAGACGGAGCTGTATGCTTGTCGTCGGCTTCGTCTGATCAACACTAAAAACGCGTGTCCACACATCCGACACACGATTGGAAGCCTCTGATCATTACCGCAGTATGAATCATTCAAATACGAGAAGTGTCAACTGACTGTGTTAAAAATATGTTGCACTGCCTGTCTTGTATAGTATACACAGTAGTGCAGAAGAAGTGCGGAAGATAAGTGCGGGAGATAGGGCGATAGGGAGGCGCTCGGCCCGAGCATTGGCGGTGCAAAAGTGAATTTGTAATTTGTTTTGCCAAGCCCTTATGTTCCGCTGTGAGGCCGAAACTGAACCTGACACTCAGGCTGACGCTGGGATACGCCAACGATAGAAATGCACGCGACATTCGGACGACTTGTGGGGAAAACGCACTAGCAGCCACAGACTCTGAATCCGGGGACCGAGTTGGTGCTAGAACTCGCAAAGACTCTTCGCGCGACGTAGGGACTAGGAACGCAATGCGCATCCGAATCGGCGCGTCTTGCGAGCCTATTTTATACGAGTGGTCTCAGCGGGACGTTGAGAATGGATAAAGGGGAATGACTAGTGACCGACATCATGAACAGACTCGATAGAAAAGGTTCCGTACCCAGCATCAATTTCGAAAAGTGTCAGCAGAGAGCGCGAGCTGACTGGTCTGGAAGCGACTGGCGCCAAACCGCCCGGCTGTGACGTGAGTTTAACTTTGGGTTTGGGGTTCCCTCGCGAGCGCCGTAAGGTTGCTGTACTAGTACTGTACCTGCTCCCTCCAACGTCCTCGATGCATCCAACCAGTTCGCAAAACGCTCATCAGATTGAAGCAACGTCATCATTGGGAATCCAGAGAAGGAACCTTGTGGTTTGCATTGATGGCACGTCGAATAAGTTTGGCTCAAGCGTATGTATCACATAGATAAGCCTCTTGAACACAGGCACCGTCTCACTGAAGGCTGCTACAGAACACTAATGTTGTTGAGCTTTACAAGCGACTTGCAAAAGACCCCCACACACAGCTCACCTATTACAACAGCGGCGTCGGGACGCTCGCAACTCCCTCATATATCTCATTTGCATTCGTCTGGCGAGTCGTTGACCATTTGATTGATTTGGCAATTGGATGGTGTTTTCTATTTCTGATGAGTGTGTTCCGGTGCCTACAACTCTCATTTTCACAGGAGTTTCGAAAAGGCAATTTTGAAGGCTTATCGCTGGCTAGCGGATAATTACCGCCCTAATGACCGTATCTTCGTCTTTGGTAAGACATCCACTGAGAATGTATTAAATTTGGTTGACATTCTTCTCTCTTTGAGGTTTCTCACGAGGAGCGTATCAGGTTAGAACTCTAGCAGCAATGATAGATGAGGTGAGCGTTCGACCATATTCCGAACTTGATTCATCGTGATGAGGCTGGATTGTCATCAGGTTGGCCTCCTGCAACCTGGAAATGAAGAGCAGATTCCTTTGTATGCATGTCTAGCTGATGTTTCTCGGTATGTGCTGACTTGGAACTTGCGAACTAGTGCTTATGAGTTGTATGCTCGGCACTCCATCACTCGCACGGCCTCTCTGCTTTACTGTCTTTACATCGGTATTGGATTGATTCTTGTGATCTTACGGTTGTTATTGCCTTTCCCTCGGATCCCTCCTTATATTATTGTTGCTGCCTTTTTCGGCTGGGTTATCTTGGGCCTCTCGATTCTTAACCTTCTTGCAGGTATGATATCTCTTGCACATGTGATATATCTTTTTGCACGGATGAGACTTCTTCTTGCACGGATGAGACTTCTTTTTGCACAGATCAGATTTTTTGCATGGATAGGATCTTCACCGCAGATGAGATCTCTTCTTTCACAGATGAGATCTCTTCTTTCACAGATGAGATCTCTTTTATCACAGATGAAACACTGGCATGAAACAAATGCCCATCTTTCGAATCATTATAAAGACATATTCTCGAGGCAAGCAAGGGTTCATTTCCTTGGTGTATGGTTTGTGATCACCTCCAAGTTCTGTGCAAGCGTTCGCATCCTAATAACTTTGTTTACAGGGATACTGTATCTTCTCTTGGACACCTAAGTTCCAAAGACCTGCCCAAGACTGTGGATGGAAATGATCACATATGTGTCTTTCGGCATGCTCTTGCACTTGACGAATGTAGAGTGAAGTTCCTGCCTGAATACCGTTATGGTGGTGCATCACAGACTTGGATTGGCAGTGGAAATAATCTAGCTTCTCTGTCACCACCTTCATCTATTCCCAAAGTCAAAGAAACTTGGTTCCGTGGGTCACATCCTGATATGTGAGTACTTATAGATGAATGAGCGTGAATGACAGCCTTAACACTGCTCAGTGGTGGGAAACACGACATTGGTGCAAAATCAGTCCCAAACAACCCCTCTCTTCGGTGGATGGCATACGAAGCAGCCATGTCTGGGTTAATTGTCGATCTTACAGACCTCTATGATCGACCCACTGAACCAGATACTGTGAGGAATACGCTCAAATGTTTCTGGAAGATAATGGAGTACCTACCAATCAAGCACCGCTCCTATGAAGATCGGAACAGTGTCACCCATGTGTATGTGTAAACCGTCCGTCTTCTGTTTCAGAGTCTAATTGTGTTTGATGATTTTGGAATTTAGGCCACATCTTGGCAAGAAGCGTATCCAAGTTCCTGGACAAAAAGTACATGTGTCTGTGAAAAATCGGCCTGACGGGATAGATGTTGACAGTGAGGAGGATAAAATACCGGAATCACTGGCAGTTCGTCAGCATTGTGTCTATTGTGACCAAGGTGAGAAAGGGGTTATTCGTTGTCTCTTGTCATTGTTTTTAATGGAGATCCTAGTTGGTTTGAACAATTTTGAAGAGAACAATCAACACGAGGTCGTATGAAATAACTGAAATTGGCCTGGCTGAGAGCATGAGACGGACTTTGACAGAGAGCAGAGCGACGTATACGAGGACCTGATCGAGGCGAAGTATATATATCTTGGAACACCGAATGTACTGTATGCGCACGAAATTGTTACGGTTATGGTATGTTACGATCAAAGCTCGAGACACAGAAAGAGGGAAATACTGCTTATTGCAGTTCGCAAATCCCCGTCGACCGATTAGCAGCTGTTCACCAGTGATGACTCGCTGCACACTCGCACAGCGTCTAATGATTCAGCGTTCAGCCTGAGGAAGTCAACATACTGTATATGGTCTGCCATTCCGAAAAACATTGGCTGATTGACAGGGGAGGAGAATGGAAGGAGTTCACGTACACGGGCGAGAGCGCCACATAGTAATTTATCAAGGGATCCTGGCTTTTCCTCTTGGGATACAACCGACGATAACATGAAGTCAGAGTTTAGGAATTTAGGCAATCGCTTCTGAAGTAGCAGAATCAACTGAATAGACTACCGACACAGCGGTGAACGAAGGTAGAAGGCCATAGACGCTGGACAGAACAATGGCACTCGAATAGTATCAGAATTTACCTTTATTCAATGAATGTTTCATATGGCAAACGGATGAATTCGAGGAACTGGCTAATGTTCTTTATTCAGGACGCATCAATGGTGCCATAAGTCAAAGACGTACGTGAATCGGAAAGTCTCCGGGCGGGAGACTAGGAAGACTCGGGAGACTCGAGACGCACAGACGGTACCGCGGTTCCGCAGGACCCATTATTTTACGATGACCGTGACGTACGCATACGTTCACGGACCGGAATCGAGGGGCAACGTTAGTAAACCCTACACGATCATCCACTCACTCAACAGTCTCTATCCACCCGCGTGAGCGGTCGACAGCGCGCAGCCAACCCCTCCAAGCCACACTACTACGTTCCTCCCCGAATCGCGGCAAAAGTGCGTGCTACGCGCCGTATTAACGCGCGCAAGAGTCTCCGGCCTAGCCAAATCTCATCCAAACAAGCCAATCGCAGCCCGGGCAACGAGTGTTAAACCCAACGCTGTACTCTCGCGCATCTCAGGCCGCGCCACCTCGAACCCGCCCACATCTACAAGCACCTCCATCGCAACATCCCCGTTCGTCATGCCGCCGTCCACCTTGAGATGCGCGAGCTCCGACTTGGAGTCTAGCTTCATGCTATCTCTCACCACGCGAGTCTGGAAGGCGTTCGCTCGAGCGTCGTGCGCGCGATGTGCGCTGGCGTCGTGTATGATGTCAAGCCGACGAGAAGGCCCGCTGCGCCGGGATCACAATACGGCACCAGCAGACCGGAGAAGGCAGTTACGAAGTAGACACCCGAGGTGGAGGTCACCGATCGCACGAGCGTGTTGATCTCATCAGCGGTTTTGATCAACTTCATAGAGTCCCGCAGCCATTTGATAGCACTTCCAGCAACCGATACTAAGAGAAAGTCAGCATTACTTGCATAACTTCGAGGATTCGGTGCTCAATCTCTCGCTTACTGGCTGCTTCCAAGGTATAGACAGTCTTTCCTTGAAAACCCACTCGAAATGCAACCTGCAAAGCGTTATCAATGCCTAGTACGTCGACAAAATGTCGCGATTTACACACCGTACTAAACACTGGCAGTCCATGGCTATACACGATATCGGTCTGTGCAGAACAGCAAGAACGCACCGGTACTACCATACTAGTACGTGCATCTGGCTTCGCCCTGAGTAAGGCCTTGTTACCGATGAGCGCACCTTGCTGGTCGCCAACGAGACCACCAAGCGGCACGCCCTTGAGAGGCCCATACGCCAGATATCCGTACTGTACACCTCGCTCGTCGAGACGAGACGAGGAAGAACCGATATCCGTATGCCAAAAGATTGCAGAAGGACAGGATCCCATTCGAGTGTGCGGATGTTGAGCAAAGGGTCCGTGATGCATTGCTCACTTCGCTAATTTGTTGGTCGGCGCTCTCGCCACCGAGCAAATTCTGTCTAGCTTTTCAATGACGGGTGTGGGAGGGGTATAAGGGGAGCGGGGTGGCTCGAGACTGACGTACTGTAATATACTCTCGGGACACCATAGGCTCTACGGGCTTCTGCCGGTCCCTTGACGAGACCCCTGGTATTATCATTGCTTGGGAGATTACTCGACGACAGAAGGGTTGATATGCCAAAGTAGACAGTCGAATCTATGAGGTATCTAAATGAACGGCGTTATCCAGATGACACTCCTGAAACGCTGACGACCTACCGATGCATCCCTAAAACTTGCTGGGAGAGGGCCAAAGGACAACGAGATCATATTGAATTCGACTTGTTTGAGTGAGATCGACTCATCAGGAGTTGGTTGGTGTAACAAGTAGTCAGAGCGAAAGAGGCAGAGATGGAAAGGCTAGCAAAAAGTCTATTCCATCAGCACATGATGGAACGGGGACAACCAACAACGTTGAGCAATTCTCTGCGCACGGGAGGGACACATGTCCAACTCGCAGCGTCTTCCATGTGGTCCACAATGCAGATGTGAAATCATCGAGATCGGCAACTCCCGCACGGCCCATTACTTGCTCGAGGAAGGAAATATCGAGGGCGATGCGAGCATATAAGGTGTTGTAGTAGGCATGTTGGAAAGTCAATGCTTTGGAAAAGAGGTGGGGGTGTGTTCGGATCAAGGAGATCGGGGAGAGAATGGCAGATTCGGGCGCACAGTACAGTGTACAGATCAAGGTTAATACTGATAGACATGTCGGCACTTCAGCTATCACTCCACCAAGCCCGGGCTTTAGAGCTTTAGCGCTTAGTTGTAGCTTCAGGGCGTTTTCTGTGGCGAGACGACGCCTGCCGCTCAATTTGGGCTCGTAATTGCCTTTTCGGGCCATTTTCCCAGGGATCAACTGTAAACACGACTATCATGATACCAAATCGATACCAAAGCCCCCCTATGTCTGGCCGCGTTCCGCAAACCCCTTGGCACGCGGCATTCGGATGACTTGTGGGGAAAACGCACTGGCAGACGCAGAATCAGAAACCGGGGATGAAACGACCGAGTTGGTGGCTAGAACTCGTGAAGACTCTTCGCGCGCGACGTAGGAACGTAATTCACCTCTGAATCGGTGCATCTTGCGAAGCGTATTATCTACGGGTGGTCTTAGCGGGACGTTGAGAATGGTTAAACGGGAACGACTGACGGACTTCATGAAGAAGGAAAAACAATACGGCGGAAGGACTAAGACTCGAGAGAAAAGGATCCGTATTACCCAGCTGCGATTTCGAAAAGAGTCAGAGAGTGCGACCTGGTCTGGCGGTGACTGGCGCGAAACCGCTCGGCTGGGAAGTCCGAGTTTAACTTTGGGGTTGCCCAAATGTCACCACGCGCTATCAACGTGACCGCGGTAGTCCCGGCCTCGCGAGCGCCGTGAGGTTGCTGCACCTCTCTCTCCAACGTCCCCGATGCATCCAACCAGTTCGCAAAATGCTCGTCAGATTGAAGTAACGTCATCATTGGGAATCCAGAGAAGGAACCTTGTGGTTTGCATTGATGGCACGTCGAATAAGTTTGGCTCAAGCGTATGTATCACATAGATAAGCCTCTTGAACACAGGCACCGTCTCACTGAAGGCTGCTACAGAACACTAATGTTGTTGAGCTTTACAAGCGACTTGCAAAAGACCCCCACACACAGCATCAGCAAAAACCCGGTTTGCTAGCGAATGCTAGCGAGAGATAATGTAAATAATCATTATGTACGCTTTCGTCATCAAGGCACCGCACAAAATAAGCTATATTTTATTTCTATTTTATCTATGAGTAAGTTAATAGTGCAGGACCACCTGCCCGCATGCCCACCTGATTGCCCGCATACCCGCCCGCCCGTCTACTTGCCCACCTGCTCATCTGCCTGTTTGGTCATCTGCCCGCTCGCTCACCCATCAACCGACATTCCCACCCACTTACCTACCCGCCCGCCTGCCCGCCCGCCCACCCTCCTGCCCACCTGCCTCCTTCCTCCCCCACCACACTCCCGTCTCTCAACTCCCACTCCTCAACTTCAAACACCCCCTGTAATGCAAGATGCGCACGTGCATGTAAATGGAATCGAAAGAAAAGAAAGTGCAGACCCGTGCGGAGCACAGGACAATGTCTGGCAAGGAAGTCAGGCGCGTCTTCTGGAATGCCAAGGCAAGATGCGCCGGTACACGGCCATCTTTGATGAAAAGGGGCTTCCACTAACGGGCACAATGATCGGTGGCCCGCGCTCGAGCATGCTCGCGGATGGGGAAGAAGGGGAATCAGGGACGGGGCCGATCATGGTTGCACACGCTGTCATCGGTCTGGATCACACGAAAATATTGAAGCCTGAAAACAAAATAGAATAGATAGAATAGCAGTATATAGTAGTATAGTATGATACAAAAACGTTGATACGCGTGGTACCGGGCTGTACGCATGGATGCGACGGATGCGACATGCGATGCGATGCAGTGCGATAGGATGCGACTCCGATGCGACACTGTGCGATAAGATGCGATACGTGATGCGACAGACGGATCAGGCGGGCCGACGCGATCGCCCAAAGGAGTAGAAGCCAGCGACCAGTGTGTCGGGCGGAACCCCGAAGGAATCGTCGGTCTGTCGGTCCCAAGGCATGGCCAATCACCCAATCACCACGCGACGGATGCGCTTTCCCTTCTAGTCCAAAAGCAGAGGACACCTGGGGAGGTCGGGCGATCGAGCGCGACCGAATGCGACACAGCGCGACCCGATCCAGACATAGCTAACACCCACAGTCGGACTAATGCGCCTCGTGTATCGCAACTCGATCAGGACAGCAATACCTGTCTAGCGACGAATGCGGCGACCTTTGAGGCGCTCATATGGCATGTGACGCCGGTGCGACGAGGGCGGACACGTCGGAACTATCGCAGATCGCACCTGCGATCAGGACTTGAAGTAGAGGGTCTGTGCGTCGCATATTGAGCGTATATAAAGTGTATTCTCTTAGAGTAGTTGGAGCTCTAGCTTAGCAGCAGCTTGTACTAGCAGAGCCTAAGACAGCGATTCCCTTCCCTTTCTCTCCTCTTCAGTTTCCACTCTCTTCCTGCGTGCGATATAGCGGCCGACGATCGGCATCGCGTAGCGATAACGGCCATACATAGCGATACATTGCGATAGGCTTGCGATAAGCCTCCGACACAGCATCGGAATCAGTACAAAGTCGCAACTTTGTCGCACAGCGGTAGCGACAGCGCACGATCGCTTTCAGTCTCACAGCAACCTCAGAGCCCAAGCAGTGTTTTTGAGTGGTTTGCTCGCGCTCAGCACCCTCCTAGCACATCATTTGGTGGCCAACATGGGGAGGTCAGTGTTCAGATCTCCGAGGACCTAACAGACTTCGCGAGGCAAGCGCAAAACCACGCAACAAGGCGGCGTACACTCCTGGAAGAACTAATCGACACCGGATTCAACCTGGATCAATACGAGACCAGAACGTTCACACCACTCGGAGAAAGTACTCCAAGCCCCCTACCAAGCGACCTTAGCGATTTGAGCGCAAGCGCAAGTCCGCGCCCGCACAAAACAGAGATAGACAGCAAAGAAGAGGTAACTCTAATTCTGTCGCAGCCACCGGACCCTGCACCAGCGCTGCGAGGCGTCACTACCCGATCAAAAGCAAGGGCCCAACAAGCACTAGCGTGATCGACAGCAGCTTCCATTTCAGCAAGTCAATCGCAGAACGCGAGTACCTCACAAACTCCAGCTCCGACAGCGGGAGCAAATCCTGCGACAACACCAATCCAAGCGCCACCACCTAATCCAGCCCCAGCGTCGACGCCCCCATCAAATCCAGCGCCACCAAGGTCGCAAGTACAAGCGCCACCACAGAATCAGGTACCCGCACCCCAAATACAGGTTAATCCGCCACAGGCACCCCCTCCGAACCAAAGGCAAAGGATGGCACTAGCAGATTTACCAGCACGCACTGAGCGCTCCGCGCCTACATTTGATGACAGCCAGCCTGAAGAGCTGGAAAGATATTTCGCCGATATAGAGGCACTCATCGACCGCCATGGCTTGGCAACCCCCTCCCATTGTAAACAGGCAGCAGTCAAATACCTGAAGAAGCAAACAGAAGACCTCTGGAAGACGACAGCAGCATGGCCCGACGACACCATCACATACCAAGATTTTAAAAAGGAAGTATACAAGCTCTACCCTGGCTCATCGGGCGACCGCACCTACACAATCCAAGACCTGGACACAGTAATAGGGCAGTATGCGCGCACTGGCGTCTGGAACTCTACGGACCTAGGCAACTACCACTGACGCTTCCTCCTGATCTCGCGCTACCTGATTGGAAGAAATCGCTTGTCAACACAGGAGCAATCGCGCTTCTTCTTCAAGGGACTTCCGACACAGCTAGAGGGTCAGGTGCGACAGCGCCTTCAGCAGAAATTCATCAACCACTTCCCCGACGACCCTTACGAGCTCTCCGACATCTATGAGGCGGTAAGCTACGTGCTACTAGGAACGGCAGCGTTCGGCCTGTCGCAGCAACAACAACAACCAGCTCCGACAATGGCCGCCATCGCTAGCCCGCCGGACCAAAATGCGATAAAAATAGAGGCCCTTACTGCGATGGTCGCTAGCCTCGGTGAGATAGTCAAAAGTGTGATCACTCAGCCACAACAAGCGGGAGCCAGACCAAGGGTGACGGGAGCAAATGCTACGCCGATAGGTGCGCCAGGAGGAGCCAGCGTCTGTAATTTCTGCGGCCTTCCAGGTCACTTCATTCAGGAGTGCGAAATCGTCGTGGAGTACACCAGAACCAGGAAATGCAAGCGCAGCCCCGAGGGACGGGTAGTACTCCCGTCAGGCGCGATGGTCCCGCGGAGCATTATAGGCACTTGGTTGCGCGATCGCGTAGATGAGTATCACCGGCAGAACCCCGGACAGATGGCCGCGCAAATGCTCTTCGAGGTAGCGTCGCCTGCGACAATGCCTGCGATAGAAGCAGCGAGTCAATCATCGCACAGATACCACACGCGACAAGCGGACCAGTACTATGGTAACTCTGCGAGGACATTCGCCTTTAATCGATCTTCGCGACTCCGCCCCGAAGTGGTGATCACTACCCAGCCACCGCGTAGAAGCGGCCGCGTTGGACTTGGTGAGAACGCCGGAGGTGCGACAATAGCTGAAGTCCCGACAACACCGCAAGAAGAATCGCTCCCGACTGGCGTCAACGAAGAGCTATCCGCCGCCAACAAAGGCAAAAGCACGGAAAATAGAGAGCCCATACACCCGTACGCCACTGTCCCTGATGCGATTCCTGGTGTAGCCGCAGGACCAGCGACCAGGCCAGTTGCAAGAGAGTCGGCAGCAGGCAGACACGACGCCGCATATTCGACTGCAGCCAAGATATACAACCCACAGATCGCCAAGACCGTCTATGAGCGCGCCATGGAGGCTCCCATCACAGTCACACAGCGGGAGCTGTTGTCGCTGTCGCCCGAAGTCCGATCGCAAGTCGCAGAGGTAACGATCAAAAAGCGCATACCCTGAGACCAGACCGCGGTGGTAATGATAGAGGAGATTCCAGATGTAGACGAACCAAGCCCCCGACAGCGCGACGAAGCACGCTTCAAGCATATGCCTGCGACCTTCGCCATCGCAGCGCGCACCCCCCCAGAGAATGCGACAATTATCGCAGACCCCTTCGAAACCCTCCTGAATCAGAACGCCACATCCATCAACCCCACAGAGTCAATGCAGGTCGCGGCGGAATCAAACGCGTTGCGCGCAGTGCTCCCGGTCATCGACGGCCAAGATAAAATCGAGGCCATACTGGACCCAGGCTGCCAAATCGTCGCGATGTCGGAGGAGGTTTGTAATGCACTGGCGCTCCCCTACGACCCGACAATACGACTCAACATGGTATCGGCCAACGGAGGCGTCGACCAGTCGCTGGGACTGGCGCGTAACGTCCCCTTCCTTGTCGGAGAGATCACACTCTACCTACAGGTACACGTGCTTCGCGCCCCCGCCTACGACATTTTGTTGGGTCGCCCCTTCAATGTACTCACCCAGTCAGTGGTACACAACTTCTCCGACGAAAACCAGATGGTCACCATCCTCGACCCCAACACAGGCCGAAAGGCCACCGTTCCGACAATTCCGCGTGGAAGCTATCGCTTCGCGGAAAGGCGCGTCCCTAAGGACTTAGGCGCAGTCAAATCGCAGGATTTTTGAGTATCGAGGATTTGGCCGACGGCCAAGGAGAGCTCGCGATAAGCATTGACTACGATGCAGAGACTGATGACATTTCCATAGGGGCCTGCGCCCCCCTTCCACAAAACACCACACCCGCCGATATCGCAGCAGCATATCTTTCCCTCTGCGATGCTGATGGTCCCCAACTATACAGTTTCTTCCATTCAATCGCGCCCAACACACTAGACCCGACAAAGTCCGAATCGCGCACAAAAGCGCAAGTATATACCATTCTCAACGCCAGGCCCCCTCTCGCCATCTACGCCGGCAAGAAGTACAAACCTGTCACGATCAAAGTCCGACCAGTAGAAACGGAGCTGCCAAGCCGATTTCGCATCACACGAAACATCAAGGGCGACCCCCTCAAAGACATGCCAATACTCCCGACAAACCTACCACCTTTCGCGCTGACTGGTCGCTACACTGAGGAGCGCAAAGAAGTCATAGACAAAGCCCACCCAGGTGACTTCCTCTTACCGCAGGAGCATGCGCTCATGCACCACTTCATGTGCCTTCAGAACGCTGGGTTCGCATGGACAGACCCAGAGCGCGGACACTTTTGCGAAGACTTCTTCCCCCCCATCGAAATCCCGACAATACCGCACAAGCCATGGGCGCAGAAAAACATCCCGATACCGCCTGGGATATATGAGGAAGTATGCAAAGTCATTAGGCGCAAGCTCGACGCTGGAGTATACAAACCCTCCAACTCCTCCTACCGATCACGATGGTTCTGCGTCGTCAAAAAGGACGGCAAATCGCTCCGAATTGTTCACAGTTTGGAGCCACTGAACCAAGTCACCATCAAACACGCTGGAGTAACACCCTTTACCGACCAAATCGGCGAGCATTTCGCAGGTCGCGCTTGTGGAGGTATGTTAGATCTCTACGTCGGGTATGACGAGCGCGGCCTGTCGGAATCGTCGCGCGACCTCACCACTTTCCAATCGCCCTTCGGGACACTGCGACTCATCACCCTACCGATGGGGTGGACCAATTCCGTTCCTATCTTTCATGACGATGTCACATACATCCTACAGCCCGAGATACCTGACACTACAGTCCCATACATCGACGACGTCCCGATTCGCGGACCTGAGGGGAGGTATGTACTTCCCGACGGCACTGAAGAGCGCATCGCAGGCAACCCAGGCATCCGACGCTTCATCTGGGAGCACTTTCAAAGCGTCAACGGCGTCGTACAGAGGGTCAAGTACAGCGGCGGCACCTTCAGCGGCTACAAGTCCACCTTATGCGCCGAAGAGATCATCGCAGTCGGACATCGCTGCACCCCGCAAGGCCGCCTACCCGACCCAAAGTACATCGACAAAATATGCAAGTGGGGTCCCTGCAAGGACGCATCGGAAGTTCGCGCGTTCCTTGGCACCATAGGCGTCTGTTGCATGTTCATCAAAAACTTTGCAAGGCGCGCTAACTCCTTAGTAAACCTGACGCGAAAAGGGATACCCTTCCACTTCGGACCCGAGCAAATAGAAGCGCAGGAAGATCTCAAGGAAGCGCTGCTCGCTTCCCCCGCACTTCGCCCCATCGACTATTCCTCCGACTCCCCAGTAATCTTAGCAGTCGACACCTCGTCTATCGCAGTCGGCTTCTACCTGTGTCAAGCGGACGCAGACAACCCCAAAAAGCGATACTTTGCCCGCTTTGGCTCTATACCCATGAACGACCGGGAGCGACGCTTCTCCCAGCCCAAGCTAGAGCTCTACGGACTCTTTTGCGCCTTGCGTGCATATAAAATATTCATAGTCGGCATCAGAAATCTCATCATAGAGGTAGATGCAAGGTATATTCGGGGGATGATTAACAATCCCGACATCGCACCATCCGCAAGCCTCAATCGCTGGATAGTCTCAATACTGACCTTCCACTTCGAGCTGCGACACGTCCCTGGTAAGCAACATGGTCCTGATGGACTATCGCGCCGGCCACCACAGCCTGGCGACATCAGCGACGACGGTGACAACCCCGAAGACTTCGACGACTGGGTCGACAACCTCTATGGCTTCGCACATCTCCTAAACCCGACAAAGCCGAACTCTGAATCGGCGCAATTAATTTGCGCCTTCGCAATGGAACAAGCGCATACAGCACCAGAGGAGACCACAGAATCGGACCAAGAAGAACCCTCTCTCGTCTATCAATCAGTCCCTTGCACTGCGACAGCCGCCTTCGCCGACAAACGCCTCGAAATGGCGCACGACTGGCTCAACTCGTTAGAACGGCCCGACAACGTGTCGGACCATGAGTATTCGCTCATTATTCGCTACGCCTCTGGCTTCTTCGTCGACAGCAACGTCCTCTGGAAGCGCGACTCTCAAGGCGCAAATAAAAGGGTACTTTACGGTAACCAACGAATCGCAGCCTTAGTCGCGGCGCACAACGACACTGGCCACCGCGGCTACTTCGCATCGCACGCACTCCTCGCAGAACGGTACTGGTGGCCATTTATGGGTCGCGACGTCGCATGGTACGTACGCACTTGTCACATATGCCAAATCCGACAAACCCGACAAATCGCAATTCCGCCCATCGTCGCAACACCGGCACCACTCTTCGCAAAGATGTACATGGACACCATGCACTTATCGCGCTCAGGCGGCTTCTCATACATCGTACAAGGGAGATGCTCGCTTACCCACTACCCAGAATTTCACATGCTCCGAAAAGAGACAGCGCAAGCCATCGGCGACTGGATCTTCCAGGACATACTCTGTCGCTGGGGGACTCTCGTAGAGATCGTCTCCGACAACGGAAAACCCTTTATCGCAGCGCTAACACATCTGGAGAAGAAGTACCATGTGAAGCACATCAGGATCAGCGGGTACAATTCGTGCGCAAACGGCATAGTAGAGCGATCGCACTTCGACGTCCGACAGGCCCTATTCAAAGCCTCTGACGGAGCAGAGAGCAAGTGGTCGCAAGCCGCCCAATCAGTCTTCTGGTCGGAAAGGGTTACTCTGCGAAGGCGCATGGGATGCTCCCCATACTTCGCAGTCACAGGAACTCACCCACTCCTTCCTTTCGACATAGTCGAGGCAAATTACCTGGTACCCCCGCCGGAGTCACTCCTCTCCACAACAGATCTTATCACGCGTCGTGCAGTGGCGCTGCAGAAAAGACAAGAGGACTTAGCCCGACTGAAGGCCCGAGTCCATGAAGCGCGCACCCGCGCAGCACTGCGCTTCGAAAGAGAGCAATCGGCCACTATTCGCGACTTCGACTTCAAACAAGAGGACCTCGTACTAGTGCGAAACACCGCCATCGAAAAGGCTCTCAATTGGAAGAAACGACCAAGATATTTCGGGCCCATGATCGTCGTATCGCGCAACAAAGGCGGCGCATATATCATCTGCGATTTAGATGGTACACTCTTACATGCGCCAGTCGCAGCATTTCGCGTCGTCCCTTACCTAGCGCGCAAAAAGATCGACATACCCGATCTCGAAGACCACATAGACGTATCAGTGGCGCGACTCCGTGAAATGGAGTACAGTACAAGCGCAGATCCCGACAATCCGATAGTCATCGAAGAGATCCATCCCGACGAGCACAGCGACAATAGTGATGACAGCGACGGAGGAGAAGAGGAGACTTAAGGTCTCTCAGTAGGGAGGAGGACTCCCAGGACTTGGCGAGTGATGCCACCATGTTCAGTTTCGGACTCGTGTCGGAATTGTTGTGTATACTTATCGGACAATGTCTCCTCTCGAGTCGCGCCCATGTTTCTTTACACCCGACAGGCAAACCGCCCGATTCTGCTTACCAGGCGGATAGAGGGGCGGTCGGCGTTACTCAGTGATGACCCGGACTCGGTTACCTCGGACAGCGGTTTTACCACTCGCGCGATGCGTGCAGCAGTACTCTTCCAACCGTGTTCCACTTTCTGAGGGTAGCGCCGACTTCTCTTTTATAACTGGCGATAGGAATCGCGGTAGCTGCGACGTGCGATGAAGACCCCTGAGCACGGCGTCGGGCCCTTCTTTTCGTGCGACTCTGACTTTTTTTTCAGACACCAGTGCGATTCACATTCATGCATCCCCATTTCATTTTCGCAACTTGTTCTCTTCTCTTTAAATTTGTTCCGAAATTTTAAATCGCTGCAATCAATCATTGCTCTAAAAACAAAAACCTATGCGCGATCACCAGATAAAAAGCTGCGACACCAGGAAAAAGCAAAAAGCGCAAAAGCCCGACATTCATTTCTTCTCCTCAGTCGGCGGATCTCCAGTACTAGTTCAAATTCTACTTTAAAAATATTCTCGCAGCGCATATCGCGGACCTATCGACTCAAAAACCCCCGCGACCACGTACTATAGGCTGAGGACAGCCATTTCTCAGTTGGGAGGAGGCCCTAGGCATAAAGACGAGCTCACTCCGACAGACCCAAAAGCCAAAACCCGACAAAGGCGACTCGATTCACGACTACAAGTACACGAAAAACAAAAGAAGCTATATACATCATGCGACCTACGACTGGTCCATTGCAGCGCCCTCATCTTCATCGCCCTCGACCTCAGGCTCCCCATCGTCATCACCGACGTCGGACGGAAGGGCACGCGCCTTACCCTTGCCCTTGCTCTTTCCCTTGCTCTTACCCTTGCCCTTGCCTTTGACCTGCGAAGACGTACCAGCCCCCGAGTGTTCATCATCGTACGCGAGGCCGAGGAAAGAGTAGTATGTCGTCCACGCGAGGTCGCGACGATGGGAAGCAGCTTCCAGGGCAGCATTGGCAGCCCGCACCGCCTGCGAAGCGGCATCATGCGCAAGGGAGGCAGCGAGAACCTCGGCGCGCCAACCAAGAAGGATCGAGAGAGGAGCGGAAGGAGTCCCGCGACGAGGGAAGAAAGGCGGCTCAGCGGGAAACTTGCCATCGCCAGGCAAGGCAGGCCTCGACACGCTGCCAGACTCGGCAGGAACTGCGACCGGCGCAGCGACAGCGGGAGGCTCCTCAGGTGTGAGAGGCGCGAGTGGCGACGGCGATCGCTGTCGGCGACGAGAAGGCGACGCAGGACCTGAAAACACTGAAATCAGCGAGCCTCGGAAAACCGACAAGTTACTCACCTGCAGACCCAGTCCCCCAGCTACAAGTCGCACCCTCCTTCAGGCAAAGTGCGCAAGCATTAAATGGCGGCGCTCCACCCTCAGGAGGGAAGCAGCCCTTCTTGCGATGCTTGCAGCGCGCACAACTGGCCCTCTTAGCGGCAGCAGCAGCCTCGGCCACAGACCGCTTCCGTTTCGAGCGAGTCTTCAGCGCAGGTGCAGGCGCAGGAGCAGGTGCAGGCGTAGGTACAGCAGCAGCTGCAGAAGCCGAAGCGGCAGCAGCTGCAACGCGACGAGGTCTGGGCGCGGGAATAGTGATCGAAGGGATCACAGGAGCCGGAGGAACCACAGTCGGAGATTCAGGCGGCGGAGACGGTGCGATCGCTGGAGGGCCACCGGGCGAACGATAGGCGGCGCGAGGCAAGGGACGAACGCGATGGGCAGCAGGATCGACGACTGGCTCCGAAGGCTGAAGTCGCGAAGCTTGTGACAGCCCCGAAACCTCAGAGCCCGAAGATGGCGTGGCCGACATCGGAGGTGCGACCACTGGAGAAGGCGCAGCGGGTCGCGGAACGGGAGGGACAAGTGCCGGAGTCGCAGGCGGCGACGGGGTAGGAAAAGCATCAGGGAAGGCCTCCCCGAACGTTTGCCCAGGAGCCAGCCCCCTAACCGTGTCGTGGATGTCCGAGATGAGACCCCAAGCACGCGAAACCCACTCGGAGGTCACATAGCGCAACAGGGACTCGCGCGCGGAGCGGATAACAGCGCGCAGCTCGTCATCCTCCGCACGAAGGCCCAGTGTGGTGCCAAGGTTAGCGAGTCGCTCCTACAAATGGATCAGCGTGCGCGTAAGGAGATACGAGGCAACCACGCACACAGCCCTCTACGAACTCCTCAGCCCACTCCAGGGCAGCATCCCTGTCCGATACCGTCGCGAGCGATTCGCCCATACTGAGCAATTTGATGCGCTCCTGCCTAAAGACGACCCGATCGTACAAGGAGGAAGACGCACTGGAGGACACAGAGGACTGAGAGGCAGATGGCGCTTGCGACATAGCGATGAGGAGGAGAAGTGGGGGAAAATGCGATAAGTCGAGCGACACACCATTTGACCCCCTCCGCCTCAAGGCAGCGCCACGAGGCGTGCCTAACCCCATGCAACTAAACCTCAACCAATCCCGATATAGCCAGATCGCGACAGAAAGGGACCTCAGGCCAGCCTAGACAAAGACCCATCCAAATCGGGCAATTACATCCAAAAATGTCAAGTCAACCTTGCGCCCCAGCTAAAACCACAGTGCAGAGCGCGCAGGAGCCACTATCGCAACAGGAGGAAGGCCAGCGATAAGATTCCGACAAAGAGTCCGACAGGAGCATGCAATATGGTGCGAACAAAGCACAGCCATGTTTGGTTGTGTGATGCAGTGGCCCAGGCGTTGCGACGGTCCGAGCTGACTGGGACAGTCAGATGCTCAGTAGGGAGGAGGTGATACGCGTGGTACCGGGCTGTACGCGCGGATGCGACGGATGCGACACGCGATGCGATGCAGTGCGATAGGATGCGACTCCGATGCGACACTGTGTGATAAGATGCGATACGTGATGCGACAGACGGATCAGGCGGGCCGACGCGATCGCCCAAAGGAGTAGAAGCCAGCGACCAGTGTGTCGGGCGGAACCCCGAAGGAATCGTCGGTCTGTCGGTCCCAAGGCATGGCCAATCACCCAATCACCACGCGACGGATGCGCTTTCCCTTCTAGTCCAAAAGCAGAGGACACCTGGGGAGGTCAGGCGATCGAGCGCGACCGAATGCGACACAGCGCGACCCGATCCAGACATAGCTAACACCCACAGTCGGACTAATGCGCCTCGTGTATCGCAACTCGATCAGGACAGCAATACCTGTCTAGCGACGAATGCGGCGACCTTTGAGGCGCTCATATGGCATGTGATGCCGGTGCGACGAGGGCGGACACGTCGGAACTATCGCAGATCGCACCTGCGATCAGGACTTGAAGTAGAGGGTCTGTGCGTCGCATATTGAGCGTATATAAAGTGTATTCTCTTAGAGTAGTTGGAGCTCTAGCTTAGCAGCAGCTTGTACTAGCAGAGCCTAAGACAGCAATTCCCTTCCCTTTCTCTCCTCTTCAGTTTCCACTCTCTTCCTGCGTGCGATATAGCGGCCGACGATCGGCATCGCGTAGCGATAACGGCCATACATAGCGATACGTTGCGATAGGCTTGCGATAAGCCTCCGACACAGCGTCGGAATCAGTACAAAGTCGCAACTTTGTCGCACAGCGGTAGCGACAGCGCACGATCGCTTTCAGTCTCACAGCAACCTCAGAGCCCAAGCAGTGTTTTTGAGTGGTTTGCTCGCGCTCAGCACCCTCCTAGCACATCAACGTGATCTAGTTTACTTGGCACCTGTGCTGGAGAAAGAACTACACGGTGGCATAAATAAACAGAATTGAAGAAGATTGGGAATGACTCATACCTTGGTGACAGATTTAGTACCCTCAGAGATAGTGTGCTTTGAGAGTTCACCAGGAAGGATCAGACGAACAGCGGTCTGGATCTCCCGTGAAGAGATGGTTGATTTCTTGGAGTATGCAGCCAATTCTGTTAGGCAAGTATCAGAATACTAAGTGAAGCAACGCACTAGAGGCTTCAGTTGCAATACGTTTGAAAATATCGTTAACGAAAGAGTTGAGGATAGCCATTGCCTTGTTGGAGATACCAGTGTCAGGATGTACCTGCTTCAGCACTGACTCATTTATAAGTTTTACATCTTCATCCAAATGAGAAAATCGACGCACCCTAGATATAGGATGAGTAAGTCTCCTTGCGGACCTTGCGACGCTTCTTCTTCTCGTCAGAGGGCCCAGCAGCTGGCTTGGACGACGTCTTTTTAGCAGACTTAGCACCCTCAGTCATTTTTGGTGGGCGCCTTGGAAGCAGTCGAGGCGGGAGCTTTGCCAGCGGTGGAAGCGGGTTTAGGAGCCATTGGAAGTTAGAGCGACGGTTTGTATGAGAATGGTGGTGGTGAAGTGAAGTTGCAGGGGGATATGCTGATGGTAAGGAGCAGAGTACACGAACGGCGGACGAGAGAGACACTTTAGGAGTGTTTGGCCACAGGCGTGATGATGCAATGCGAGACGGTACCCCATTTGTTACGCACGGACTTTGCGTATCGAGTTACTAGTCCTTACCGCTGCTGTGAGAGTAAAGATGTTCGCCTAATGTATAGCTTACCAATAAGTGTGGTCTTACTATACACTATCATACTTAAGAGAGTCTACTCTATGTACTAGAGTCGCCTAGATACTTTAAGGCAAAGCTGACTTAATCTGAAGTCAGGTCAGATAGCGGACTCAAAGCAAAGCTCTTGAGCGCAAATGGATGATACGATGAGAATCAGACAGGGGAATAGAGCGAAGCTCTTAAGTGGGGTTTATGGTCCTGGATTCACAAAGGAGACCAAGTCTGAGGCGACATTGGACTCTTGTACAGGGTTTATATACGACAAGTGCTACTAGAATCTGAGTCAGGAGAAAGGAGGCTTTGTAAGTAGACATAGAGATGCGTCAGCGGTTCAGTAATGAGCTTACTGATGCTTGGTAACGTACTTAGTAAGTAGCAAAAGAGACTGAGTAAGTAGCTGTGCAAATGACTCACGCGTAATGGAAATACTGTACGACTTTGGAGGAAGTGAAGTCAGGGCGTATTAAGTAAACGTGGGAAACCAGTCTGAAAGAGGAAGGTAACCTGAGTATGACGTGTAAGTTGTTAAAGCAGCTAAGTATCTAGATAATGGGTAAGTCCGGTAGATGGGTAAAGCGGTCCGGTAATACACATATATGGAAACGAGCCATGCGATACGAAACTGAGACAGGGGTTAACCCGTATGGATGCAACAGAGGCATAACACCATTGGGATGAGACGGTGGCGGCGAGTGGTGGGAGGGAATCGAGGGATCGAGGATGTGAGAACGCAGATTCGCGAGATGCAGTGGCTGAATGGCTGCTGCTAGACCCTGGTCTGATATGAGGAGCGGTTGTTTGTTGACCGTGAAGAGGATGCGAGTTCGGTTACACCGAGTTAGACGCGGGAAAGGACTGGCCGGGGTGTGGTTGCAGTTTTGATGGATGTTCTGTGCTCACCGCAAAAGGTAATACGATGAGCCTTTTGGCAGAGGTCATGTGATAATGGGTGGTGGTGGATGGAGCAGTTGAGGACGTATGATAGGTAAGTTTGCTAGCGAGTGCTAGCGAGTGATAATCATTACGTACGCTTTCATCATCAGGGCATTGCACGAAAATAAGTTCTATTTTATTTATATTTTATCTACGCAAACATCAAGTAATGGTAAATATCAGTGAAAGGATTAATATAAAATGATTGGCAGTGATCCAAAACCGTAAATGTACTCCAATCACTATGGTTACTAGTAGTCCCAAATCGGGGGAGTAGATGTACGCTACAAACGATTGACTCTACCGAAATAATGGACGCGCTTCGTCGCCCACCCCTAACAAGCTTGGACACCTTATACATGAGGTGCTTGGGGTCAGGTGTCGCTGGGATGGGTGAAAACCACTCAACATAGGCGAGATGGTTCGGAGGTCTGTTGTCAGGTGAAGGGAACACCCTGTCGATGTCCTTCATCAGCAAAATGGAAAAAGTTCTTACTAAACTTATGTTACTTAATGTTACTTAATTCAGTGCTAAGTACACCAAGTCCTTCAAGAACGGTCAAATTTCCTTGATTTTAACTTGGAGAATTGTCTGCTAAGGAACGACATCAGAGTAAGTGATCCAAGTCCAATACAACAACATCCAAGTATACAAGAATATAAATAATCAGCTAAGACAATAGATCATCCCACCAAGTAAATAAACATGCAGCTACGGAAAATGTTAAGAACATTCAAGGAGGTGAATTGGTGAAAACATAACCTGAAGGAAAGAAAAAAAAAGGTCCAAACCACCACTTTCCTAACGTGACTCTCTCAGACTTCTTTCCCACCCCACTCCAACACTCGGAACAACATGCGCGCACAGCACATCAACACCAATGACATTCAACCAGAACATTGTGCCATCCTCCGCAGCTGCGCGAGCAGCCGCCAGCGCCCAAAAGTATCACATCGTCTGGGCAGGCTCTGTGGAAAAGCAAGCTTGAAGACACAGGTGACAACATCCGGCATGGGCGAGACACGAATCCGAGCCGCTTTTTCGTACGATGACTACGCGATGTATTCATGTTTGAGTAAACTCGGCAGCCAAAGTCTGCGCATAGCCCATCCATGCCTAAATAACCCAGACCCTGGAGAGGGGGAATTTGGAGAGAGGCAAAAGTTGACGTGCGCGATGAACAAAAGGGGTTTCGCCCATGAGATTTATCAGACTCGGGCTTGGCGGAAGAAGAGGAAAGCGTACGCGATGAAAGAGGTACAGGCCTCAGCATATAGTGTGAGTGCCTTGAGTGCTGTGTCTAGGTAATTTGGGATTTTGGCTATCAGGAGAAGGTTTGAATCCCCTGGGCTCAGAGACGGGTGGGATTGATCAAACGTCGATGTCCTCTACAGGGGTTGTTACACGGGTGGCGTCTGGCATGACGGGGCGTTGTCTGGCTCTGTATTGGGCAACATCAGTAATGGTTGTCCAGATAGTAGTGGTACTGAGGTGATATTAAGTGCTCGTCCGTTGCACTATCTGAGATCTGAGAGGTCAGCGAAGGATAGCCGAAATGGAGATGGCTGGGCGGAGTCGTCGCCAGATTCGCTGCTGAAATCATCAAGGTCAGGCATGGCGCAATGTGAAGGCGAAGGTGGTACAACGTCCTGCTCAAAATTGTCCCAGTCGAGGGACGAGTGGTTAAGGGAATCGATGTCCTCGACTGTCATGGGTCCAAGATTTGAGGTGATGCTGGAACTTGACCTACAATGAGGTACGCCGAGTGAAAAATCAACAGGTCAGGGACTCAGAGCCTCTTCGCTGGAGGTGTCCTCGTCGTGTCGTGCCTCAAATTCGCCTCCGTACGCGTCTTCCACTTGTCAGCGACGCCGGAATGGCCACCACTGTTACTACCACCACAAAATGGCTCAATACTACTGAAGAGTTCACCGCTGCTTTGCGCTCCCGTTCGGACACTGAGGGCGAAACAGAACGGTGGGGAGGTGCAAGTGTGATCGAAGATGATTGGCCGAATGACCCCGTACCAGTGCCCGTAGCACTGCTTGTCGTATTGCTGCCACTTGCGTCGCGAGAGTGGAGGGCGTAGGGAAAACCAGTGTCCAACGTTAGCACCGGTCGCGGCAGTCGCGAACCTCGTTCATGGGCCTATCAAGTGTAGATGGTAGTGCTAACTCGGAGATTGCACGCGCGGGCAGGATTTGGAGGATGTTGGCGGCAAAGGGAGTGGGGAGAAGGTTCGTGGTGGAAAGGAGCTGGGCTGAGGGACATTAGTGAGTAAGTGACAAGGCGGCATATCATGCACAGTGTTGGCTGGTCTGTGGGCACAGGGGTGATGTGGAAAGTATATTTGAGAAGCCGACTGGGGAGGACCTAAGGAGGAGAGGTCAGAGCCCGGTGGGTCGTCCGAGACACCAAGACGTTGTAAGGCTGAGCTGTGCGGGCCACGGAAGAAAATTCCGCTAAGTCATTCAATTTCCTGGTTCATACATCACACTTCACACATCACATTTCAACCTTCAAACTTCTTTAACTCGTCACGCATCAACGCGTCAACTTCAACACCACCGCTGATGCACTGGCGATTCACACCCACCCCCACCAAACATGGCTGACAATCACGGCTGACAATCACCTCCAGGACACGCTTGTTGTGGAAATTGGTATGCCATTTTCCCCCGTTCCTTCATTGACTCACTGAATCCAGACCGTGACTCCTCAGCGAAAACTTGCTCGCAATCGACACGCCTACCACGACAAAGTGCGACACGTGTCAAGTGTACTTTTGTGGTATTGGTGTGCAGCACCGCTGCATCGCCATCCATCTCGCAAGTGCTCACCCCCAAGGAATGTCAGACATTAGCGACCTCATCCAGTCTACTGAGGTGTATGAGTGCTTCGACGGCAATGCAGTCGAGGTAGAAATCATGCTCGACTATCTTGGCGCTCAGCATATTTCGCCACGACATATATGGCGATGTTAGTGTTTCACCTTTGGCACCCAAAATATTTATCCCTTTTCTGACAAGCCATTGATAGATTGCGCTGCATATCCTGTTGCAGCCGCATGAATTTGTGCCACTGATTGAGCTAGACTTGTTTGTAGACATCCACAGCATGCCACCTGGCCCTGGGCTCGGCCTCGATGCCCCACGACAGCGGATTGTAGGATATGTGCTGCGGAAGTACTCCTGCGGACTAAAGGACTGGTGGATCTGCGAACGAAAGAAAGGTCTTCTTGACCCGAGTGTAAGGAGCGCGTCGGAGGTACGCTCGGAACAGCCATGTCGGAGCGCCCGTCAGCCACAGCTGTACAGTCGGTTCCCATGTCCATCATCCATCATTGTCCATCTTTTCTTCTTCATCGCTTTCACTTCCCCTTCGCCTCTCGATCATCGCTCCACCCCTCATTCCTCAACCTCCGGTTCAAGGCAGTGCCAAGAAAATCGAAGACCGTTCCGCCTTCACAGCCACCCATTCGACGCTCCCCTCCCCAACTTCATGCTCCTGTTTTAGACATTGGACGACGACGATCAGCCCTGCCACGACGGCACGACCTTAGTATACCTTTTCTTACTCATTCCCTTAGCTCCGTTTTCATAGTTACTGACTTTTCTTGACACTTTCCATACATCCGGCACATCAACATTACGCGCGTTCATTCATTTCCGGTCATCCTTCTTGCCGACTCAGGCACTCAGTAGGGACTAGCTATGTATTTAAGCCACCTTCACTGGAGGGAGGAGAGGAGTACTACCTGCTTGAATCCAGTGTGTTTTCCTTGCCCCTTTTCTCTCTCTCGTGCGTCTCTCGTTCTCCCTTGTTCGGCACTCGCGTTCGCAGACCCGCTGTCTGCAAGCCTTCGTCACCCCTGCTCGTTATCCCCTTCGTTTCATATCTTATCTCCCCCTACTTCCACCTAGGACGACTCCAATCTCGCAGCCGCCATCTTAGCTACACGAGCATCGCGGAGAGACCAGACTGCCCCGATGGCACAACATGCCGACGACAAAAGGAGCATGGTGAGCGTTTTTTCCGAATTCAGCCATGCCTATACCTATAAGCGGACTGCGTTCAAATGTGGGGGCCATCGCTGGTGGCATCACCGGTAGTATAGCAGCAACACATTTTCGGAATGGAGATCGTCCGGAGTGCCAAGTTCACTTCTATGCCATCTATGGGTCCATGGGAAACGTCTGTTAATCCCCAGCTTTGCGGTTCGACAGAGACTAAAATGTTTTTGTTGGTTTCGCAGCGGGCGCAGGAAAAAGCGTGTTTTGGCATGTAGCGATTTACTTAATTTTAACTCTGGCTAAGTATAATATATTGTTAAGTGGTAAGGACCAAGTCAAGCCAATTCATCTTTCAAGTCAAATAAGGCTGACAATAAGTGTGGCTAAGTCAAATTCATCGGAAGACCCTACTTGTGACAAGTAGATGCTCCTTATCACAAATTTTACTTAATTTTACTTAAATGGTTAACTAAGTAGTTATAAGAATATTTAAGAAAAATTTCCATTTTGCTGATGCTTGGCGGGTATCTGAAACACCACATGCACTTGGGCAATTTGGCGACCTAAGCGTCGATCAATTGATCAGTTAAACTTTAGTTAAGTCTGACTCACCTTTACTAGTTTCCACAAGAACAGTATCAAAGCGTGCAGGGATGGTCCATCCACGCAAATCCCTTTGTTCCAGCTGAACGTGAACTGCATCTACTATCTCCGTGTCCAATTTGTTATTACCCCGCTTTGTGAATTTGATTTTATGGTAGACAGGAACCCGTGTAAATGGAATGTGTGTGTCGTGTGCATGAACTTGTAGTGCGCCTCCGGACAACCCAGGGTGGTTGAGTTGCGCAATGAAGTCAGCTAGCGTGTCTTGAAAGTCGAGAGCGCCGTAGTCCTTGGCAAGGACACCAAAGGGAACTTGCTTTTTTTCAGGATGTTGAGCCATTTTGGCGTTTCGTGGACAAGCACGTGGGGGGCCAAGATGATCATTTCAAGCCGGTAACCTGGATTGATGACGCTGCTGTCTCTGAGTAATTAACACCAAATGCTGTAGTACCTTTTCTCTGCGCTCCAACCATTTTGTCATTTGGGAGTATTCATCTCTCCGATTGGTTGCACGATAGGCGTCCTTTGCGAGATCGATGTGAAGGCGCTCCATTTGTTCTGTGTTGTAGTTGTCCGTGGTGCCAAAGAGCCGGATCGACGATGCATAGTGTGTCAAGCTATGAAGCTTCGGAAGATTGAAGTTTTCACGTGCTTCGAAATCAATAAAAACTTCTTTATTTTCATGGAATCTTGTGAGGCATTGCTGTAGCAGACGTAAGGTATCGTTTGTGTGTGTTTCATATTGCGCCAGAAAGAGGAAGTCTATTAGTGCGCGTACAGCCCTGATGATGCGCATCGAATCGAACCCGCCAGGTACAGGGAGATCGACAATAAGCCCCAGTAGAATGGAGCACATTTTCTTGTGTTCATGACCCGACACGTGAGATAATGCCGTTATTCCTCTTGTGAAAAAGGTCACACTGTGATTCAGAGGGATCATTTGACAGCGGGCGTCGATCGCTGCTGCTCCAAAGACTTGAGTTAGCCATTTGACGAGGTGTTTGACCATCCCTTGGAGCAACTGATGGAGTATGTTGGGGGTGATCGATAAGAATATATCCGTGAGCGGAAGCGAAACCCAAAATGGATGGTAGACCGGCTTCATTCCAACTTCATGACACGCCTGATTAAATGTGTGTGTCTTGGCATCACATAACTGATACATGTCGATCACCGCACTTTGCACGCGTTGCAGGAAAGTCTGATATTCGCCCAATTGACCCAGAGGAACCTTGCACTTGGGACACCGGCCGTTGTAAGTACAGGTCACAAGGGCCTGTTCAGGGTAGTCGCCAACGAAAATGGCCAAGATTGGGTGGCATCGCCGCCAGACCCCATCCCCGCTCTTCATTTCGATACTGGTTTTGCCATGTGAACTGATTGGTCCTAAAACTTTTTGCATGCATGTATGAAAGAGATTGGTTAAGGCCTGACGGCGAGCCGTCACGCCAGGTATACAGGCAAGTTTGGTCGTTGGTATGTACCCAATCAATATTTGGGCCTGGGACGTGACCTTCCGGCGTATTCATTTTGGGATATTTCCGATGGTGAGGTAGATCGGATATGCCATCTTGTCGTGGAAAAGTGTAAGCAAGGTCTTGTCAGTGGACACAATCAACGGGATGACTGTAGCCCCTGGCCGGCGACGTTCCAATGAATCCTAGCACGATCTGTTAGTTGTGACTCGTGAGACCCAATTGATTATAATTCACATACCTGTACCGTCCACCACCAATCACCTGTGTGCATCTCATTATAGATGCGGCAGCTGTGCTCGTGACTTGTATAGTGTCATTCAGGGGCGAACACGAGATGATCCGCAAATTGCAGATCGCCATAAAGCGCTCGAATACATTCCACAACGTCCCTGCAATAGAATTCGAGTTCTTCACATCCAACCTTGAACTCCTTGCGTTGGAAAGATGGCCTGCCTAGCAATTCATCGTCGACAATTTTATTGAGTTCATTGACGGTCTTAAACGACAGTCCGAGTGCATCAACAACCTATCATAATTGAGTTAGAGATGCCGCACAGTAAATTAAATGCACATACCCCTGGAATCGCGAGCAGTTCTGACACTGCTGTTGAGGTTCCACCATGCAGTTTGGCCCAACGAGCCACATCCCACTCCAACTGAGACCGAAATGGTGCCCATGGAGAGGCCACTAAAGTGGCTCGCGACTCATATTCCGAAGGCTCCTGAGCCCTGTCAGGTATTGGTGCGCCTGGCCTACTGAAGGGGAAATGCTCTACCTCGACAGTGGACGCTGACGAGAAATCCATCATGTCAGATTGATCGCCTACATCAGTTGGATCGGGCTGAGGTGGATCAGGCTGAGGCAGATCGGGCTGAGGCATAAGATCTGGGGTCTCATCAGCCATCGGCTGATCATGAGTGGAAAGACTGTGGTGTAGGTCTTCAAAAGTGTCGGCATCTGCAAGATCTGCAGGGTCAGGAGGTTCAACGGAAGCGGTATCAAAATCGCCGGTATCATCTGTAACGGTGTTAGATGTCCTGATAAACATGCCACATGTTGCGGCATTCGCACCTTCTGAAACGTCGCCATCATTTGAAATCAGACTTGTGTTGTTTGGGTTTAGTGGCGGTAGCATTGGTGTGTGTTGAATAGACGATCTTGCCGCTTGGACTTGTGATGTCTTGAGTGTGCTCCGACAGCAGGGGTCCTGAGTTTGACTGACGTGTTGGGAAAGGCCGCACGGCATAAAATATTTACCACAACTGTGGCATTGGACCTGGGTAGTCTGCATGATGGGTGTAAAGGGACAAGGAACAGGAGACGGCGGGTGGAGACGGAGTGGGAGATGGGGGCAGAGATGGAGCAAGAGATGGGGGCGGGAAAGAAGGGACAAGTCCTGCTGTGCAGTTAGTTATTTACGCAACCAGCTTCTGATATAAAAAGGGAAGTACCTATTATGTGACGCCCCATCCCCACACCTGTCGTTTTTGATTATAATCAGTTTATTCATCCACTCTTTACATTTATGTTAGGATCTGGCGGCCAGTAGCGCGTATCCTGGCCCAAATCCCTATATGGTTTCATTTTCCCACGTTTCGGGTAAGTCGCCCTTGTACGATATAGTATTTATTGCATTCGATCCCATCTCGCTCGATCCATCTCACTCGATGGCATCACTTGAATGATCCCGATACGATTGTGACCCTAGGACCCTGATGTGATACGCCACATAGAGATCTCAGTATAAGCTTGTCGATGAGTTGACAAGCGTTGATGTTACTATACGATCTGACTGGCAGAGTTCTCGATCAGGTCTCGATTAGGACAGTACACGTGTATTTAAGGACCGCAGTTTAGCTCGCTGTACCCTAAGTTCAGCTTCGCTAAACATGCAGCTATACACTTCTATTCTCTGCAACTGCCTGACCGGGCCCCTCTCTACTTCTGCCATTCTTCAGTCACCTTTAAAGGCAGGTGACTATCCCACGCCTACTGCTTGGGCGTAAGCAAGCAACCGGTCACCACTAGTGTGTACTAGTGCAGAGGATATACATCCTAGACTGAGCCGCGGCTCAGTAGAAGTTATTAGTGGCAGGAACCCAGCCCTGCACTACATCTTATTGACAGGTGCAAGTCCCTCAATACTATCATCTCATAAGTCCCGCTGCGGGCTTAACAATTTACTTCTCTTGTGCTCATTTTTTGTGTTGACAATGCCCTGTCATACTCGCTGCTCTTGTGCCAATTCCATGGTGGATGTACGCAGGTAAAAAGACACTCCATTGTCAAGTGATACAGATCGATGCTGAGATAATGATGTAGCAAAGAAAACGTGGGCATGTCGCCAACTGCCGAACACCTAAAAAGTACGTTGGTCCATCGCTTTGTCAGAACCCTCTAATATATGAGAATCAGATAAAAAGCGCACCATTAAAAACCTTGAAGATATACCCGTCTCCACTCCCTCCATACCACAGGAGACAATTGATCAGAATGTGTCTAAGAAGGCACGAATGACCAGTAAGTCACTTGCCAATACTATGTAAAGTGGGCACATACTGATAATACACTGGCAAGGCCCATCTCGTTCCCGTCCGTTACAGCTCCAAGTTGAGCTCACTGAAAGTGATGGAGAGGAGCGGCAGCTCCAGGCAAACGTGATTGATAAGAACAAGGCGTACAAGCATCCTCAGCCACAACCATTGAAGCGGAGTTAGGCCATTCACCTTCCGACAATTGTTCGTGTTCTGACTTCCGAAAAAAATTTTAGCTTCGTCCTATTACCCTGGCCATGGCCAGAATGTCCCCGACATTTTTGCCCAGACCCATGTGGCGAACGAAGGGCTCAGCAACAGCGACCATGGTGACATCGATATAGAACATGAAGAAGAGTGGCTTTCAGTCCCACAAGCTGGGGTACCCACTGCAAGGAACACCAAGGCGTCGCACGTGTTGGCCATCGAGGTAAGAACCAACTTCAATTTTTCCTTCGAGTGCTTACATCTTTAATTCTAGCGGCCGGTTTGGAAGGATGCCATTCCTACCACCATCTCAGCAAGTGCCAGTTCCGGCACTGTGGCACAAGCTGGTAATGTACCCGCATCGCAGGAGCACACTGTTGTTGTGCATGACCCAGGTGTACCTACATGGCCGACCAAGACGGACCTAGTTTTTCTGCACGGGTCAAACAAGGTGATGCTAACCATCCAGCCTCCCCTTATACGTGCGGTCATCCAAGATGCGATTGAGAGGACGCGTTCAAATTTGATGGTCTCCAATGCGTTTCCGACCCCAGTTGAGGCAGTTGAGCTCCTTAGGGATGCCCTCGTTACAGCGGCCAAACTTAATGACAAGGCGACAGACATCCTTTGCCGTCTTCAGGATGACAATGGCTACCGCAACAATATGGCCCGCATCGTGAGTTTTTGGTTGTCAATGATGAAGGTTGCTGACTATATACTGTACTTAGCCTCGTGCACGCATCCCCCTCTTCCGTAGGGAAGTCAAAGACTGTTGCGTTTCAATTGTCTCTGCTGAATTCCTGGTCATTCGATCAAAGTTCGGCATTATGCAAGTGATGCAACTGGCCGAAAGGCAGCTATCACGATACAACTACACGTTTCTGACAACAGGCAATGTAAGAGAACCATTTACAGTAGAATTGGTCTAATGTCCTTTCTCGCAGGGTAATCCGCATGATTTCGTACCAAGGCGCACACGTCCTTATCGTAACATCCGAATAATCAATGTTATCCACGATCTGTTTTTCACCGGAGGGACTGCTTCCTTTGCAAACCGGTTTCGTGATGACTTCCCTGTCCATGAGGGGAATGATGGGGTGAAGTCACGGGAAATTCCAATTGCGATGGTAGCTCTCATTGCGACGGGGGTGAGTTATATTTTATAATATAACTATCTGAGTTTGTCTAACGCTTCACATCAGCTTTATGCCGCTATAAAGGAATGGGAAACCGGAACACATAGGTCAATCAAGTTTTCCAAGAGTTTCTTCACAGATGTGTACGATGGGCATGTCAACACCTTTGGGCACCTTCGTGTGAACCATGTGAATGCATTTCACTTGATGATGCGTGATATCTACATGCAGGCAAGGTGAGTGTCACGCAAGCAGTTTGTGATGTTACTAATTAACTTGTTACAGTGCTGAAACTATTGAATCATCAGGCGTTCCGATCGCAGATATCGACCTTGATAACATTGAAACCTGATCATTGAAAAGGGTTCAAGACCCGCTGCTTCACTTTCCATTCAATACTTGACTTATGCAATTTGGCATTTCAATGCCATTGGACTATGGCCCTCTTCAGTACACTGTAGAGTAGCGATAATCGTAGCGTAGCGATAATCATAGCTTGGCTGGCATGTTATTGAAAAAATATCACTTATTTATTGAAAATTTATCACTCGTCTGTCGAAAAATTATCACTCATCTGTCAAAAAATTATCACTCATCTGTTGAGGAATTATCACTCATCTGTCGAGAAATTATCACTTGTTTATCAAAAAATTATTGAGAGTTATTAACAAAAAATCAGATAATTTATATGTAGAATCATGCACTGTCTAGCGACGATAATACGAATTTATTAATAATTTTTTGCTCGCTAGCTCTCGCTAGCGTTCGCTAGCAAATCGGGTTTTTCCCGATGAGCTCACCTATTACAACAGCGGCGTCGGGACGCTCGCAACTCCCTCATATGTCTCATTTGCATTCGTCTGGCGAGTTGTTGACCATTCGATTGATTTGGCAATTGGATGGTGTGTTCTATTTCTGATGAGTGCGTTCTGATGCATACAGCTCTCATTTTCACAGGAATTTCGAAAAGGCAATTTTGAAGGCTTATCGCTGGCTAGCCGATAATTACCGCCCTCATGACCGCATCTTTGTCTTTGGTAGGACATCCACTGAGAATGTATTACAATAAATTTGATTGACTCTGTTTGAGGTTTCTCGCGAGGAGCGTATCAGGTTAGAACTCTAGCAGCAATGATAGATGAGGTGAGTGTTCGACCATATTCGGAACTTGATTCATGATGACGAGGCTGGATCACCATCAGGTTGGCCTCCTGCAGCCTGGAAATGAAGAGCAGATTCCTTTGTATGCATGTCTAGCTGATGTTTCTCGGTATGTGCTGACTCGGAACTTGCGAACTAGTGCTTATGAGCTGTATGCTCGGAACTCCGTCAATCGCACGGTTTCAATGGTTTACATTGGTATTATATTGATAATTGCGATCTTATGGTTGACATTGCCTTTCCTTCCTGATATTATTGTTGCTGTCTTTTTTATCTGGGTTATTTTGGGCCAGACATTTCTTAACCTTCTTGCGTGGATGATATCCCTTCTTGTACAGATGATATTTCTTGCACAGATGATATCTCTTATTACACAGATGGAATATCATGCACGGCCTGCACGGACGAGATCTTTTGCACAGATAACATCTCTTCTTCCACGGATGACATCTCTTGCACAGAAATTTCTTCTGCATATTCTACAACGTGAAACAAAAGCTCAACTCACAAATCATTATAAGGACACATTCTCGAGGAAAGCAAGGGTTCATTTTTTTGGTGTATGGTTCGTGATCACCTCCAAGACTTCCATGCAAGTGATCACATCCTAATAACCTTGTATACAGGGATACTGTATCTTCTCTTGGACACTTACGTTCCAAAGACCTGCCCAAGACCGTGGATGGAAAAGATCACATATGTGTCTTTCGCCATGCTCTTGCGCTTGACGAACGTAGAGTGAAGTTCTTGCCTGAATACCGTTACGGTGGTGCATCACAAATTGGCAGTGAAAATGGTCCGGCTTCACCGACTTCATCTATTCCTAAAGTCAAAGAAACTTGGTTCCGTGGGTCACATCCTGATATGTGAGTACTTATAGATGGATGAGCATGAATGAGACTAAACACTGCCCAGTGGTGGCAAACACGACATTGGTGTAAAAGTCTCAAACAACCCCTCTCTTCGGTGGATGGCATACGAGGCAGCCATGTCTGGGTTAATTGTCGATCTTACAGACCTCTATGATCGACCCGCTGAACCAGATACTGTGAGGAATACGCTCAAATGTTTCTGGAAGATAATGGAGTACCTACCAATCGAGCACCGCTCCTATGAAAATTGGAATAGTCTCACCCTTGCGTATGTGTAAACCGTCCGTCTTCTGTTTCAGAGTCTAATTGTGTTTGATGATTTTGGAATTCAGGCCACATCGTGGCAAGATGCGTATCCCAGTTCCTGGACAAAAAGTACATGTGTCTGTGAAGCGTCCGCCTAATGGAATAGACGATCTTGACAGTGAGGTGGACAAAATACCCGAATCACTAGCAGTTCGTCAGAATTGTGTCTATTGTGACCAAGGTGAGAAAGGGATTATTCATTGTCCCTTGTCATTGTTTTTAATGGAGATCCTAGTTGGTTTGAACAAATTTGAAGAGAACAATCGAAACGGAGCCTCGTGAAATCGGCGTGGCTCAGACGGACTGTGACAGAGAGCAGAGCGACGTATACGAGGTTATGGTTGAGGCAAAGTATACATATATGTTGGAACACCGAATGTACTATATGCGCACTAAATTTGTTACGGTTATGGTATGCTAAGATCCGGATACACAGAAAGAGGGAAATATTGCAATTCGCAAATCCCCGCGACGACCGATTAACAGCTGTTCACCAGCGATGACTCGCCGCACACTCGCACAGCGTCTAATGGTTCAGCGGTCAGCCTGAGGAAGTCTATACATATGGTCTGCCATTCCGAAAAACTTGTCAGAACATTGGCTGATTGGAAGGAGTTTACGTACGCGGACGAGAGCGGCGCACACTATAGGAAGGAATCCTGGCTTTTCCTCTTGGGGTACTGTACAACTGACGCTAACATGGAGTCAGAGTTTTCTAGGAATTTAGGAAATCACTTCTGAACTAGCGGGTCGTCAGAAACAACTGAATAGACTACCTACACAGCGGTGAACGAAGGTCGAAGGCCAAAGACGTTGGACAGATCAATGGCACTCGAATATCAGAATTCACATTTATTCGATATTAATTGTACGTGAATTGGAAAGTCTCCGGGAGGCTCGAGACGCAAGGCGGTCCCATATGCCCATTATTTTACGATGACTGCAACGTACGCATACCCCCATGTCACCAGTACTCTTCTGTTTCTGTCCGAACACACAGGTAGCTTATGGAAGAGACGATACTCAGATTGACAGTGCTCACAGACCAGAATCACAGACCGGAATAGGCAACAGCTAGCTAGTAAACTCTACATATACACGATTATTCACACACTCAACAGTCTCTATCCACCCGCGTGAGCGGTCGGCCGTCGACAGCGCGCAGCCAACCCCTCCAAGCCTTACAACGTTCCTCCTCCCCCAATCGCGGCAAAAAGTGCGTGCTACGCGCCGTATTAACGCGCGCAAGCGTCTCCAGCCTCGTCGAATCCCACCCAAATAAGCCAATCGCAGCCCCGGCAAGGAGTCCCGAACCCAATGCTGTACTCTCTCGCGCATCTCAGGCCGCGCGACTTCGAACCCACCCATATCGGCTAGCACCTCCATCGCGACATCCCCGTTCGTCATACCGCCGTCCACCTTGAGATGCGCGAGCTCCGACTTGGAATCTAGCTTCATGCTATCTATCACTGCGCGCGTCTGGAAGGCGTTCGCCTCGAGAGTCGCGCGCGCAATGTGCGCTGGTATCGTGTATAATGTCAAGCCGATAAGAAGGTCCGTTGCGCCGGGATCCCAATACGGTGCCAGCAGACTGGAGAAGGCAGTTACAAAGTGGCCACCTGAGGTGGAGGTCACCGAGCGAGCGAGCGTATTGACCTCATCAGCAGTTTTGATCAACTTCATAGAGTCGTGCAGCCATTTGATAGCACTCCAACCGCTACTAATAGGAAGTCAGCATTACTTGCATAACATCGACGATTCAGTGCTCAAGCTCTCGCTTACTGGCTCCTTCCAAGGCATAGACAGTCTTTCCTTGGGAACCCACTCGATATGCAACCTACGAAGCGTTTTTAACGCCTACGTCAACGAAACGTCGCGATTACGCACCGTACTAAGCGATCCATGGTTGCTGTACACGATATCGGTGCCCGTGCAGAACAAGAACGCGCCGGTATCATAAGTGCATTTGGCTTCGCCCTGAGTAAGATACTTGTTACCGATGAGCGCGCCTTGCTGGTCACCAACGAGGCCACCAAGCGGCACGCCCTTGAGGGGCCCATACGCCAGATATCCGTACACCTCGCTCGTCGAGACGAGACGCGGTAGAACTGATACGCGTACGCCGAAAATTTGCAGAAGGACATGATCCCATTCGAGTGTGCTTCGAGTGTGCGGATGTTGAGCAAAAGGGTCCGCGATGCATTGCTCACTTCGCTGATATGTTGACCGGCGTTACGCCACCCGAGCAAATTCTGTTTAGCCTCTCAATGACGGGTGTGCGAGGGGTAAAAAAGAAGCGGGGTGGCTCGAGACTGATGTATGCTATCCAAGACTCGACCGTGCCAAATGCGAGGTCGTCGGCCTCGTGCGCTCTGCGGACATCCTCCCAATTATCGATCATCCATCGGAGCTTGATCGAGGAGAAGTACGTGGAAAGCGGGAGGCCGGTCCTACGCCAGATTAATTAGAGGCGGCGCAGCGATTGAACTCCAGAGGTGGCCTAACAACTCTTTGGGGCTCTCAGCGCCGTCTGCTCCGCTGCGCAGTTGACCATTGATCTTAATTCCTTGCGTCTTGAGGGGATGTTCATAATGCGCAACTACTCCAAGGGTGCGAGAGTCATCCCCATACGATTGCGCGCGATAACGGCTTGCATGTCTTGCGGCTCCACACCACCGTTGTCCCGAGCTGATTGATGACGCCTAGTCACTTACCGATTAGCACGCGGCATTAAATTATGACCTAGAGGGCGCACCGACGACCTTTATGCTGCTACGCTTATATCCCGCTTCTTCTAAGTTGGCAATAGCCTGCTCGACGACCTTGTCATACACTTCCTGCATTTCGGTGGCGTCGTGTTCGTGCCATCTAATCAAAGAAGAAGCAGCTCAAGTTAGTGGATGGGAGTAATAATGAGGAGTAGGCTTACCCAGTAGTACTGAGGAGACTCCAGTTGGCTCTGCGCCACGATATTTGCGTATTGATCAAGGATGATGAATCGCGTCGAGCTGCAAGTTGGTTGTCAACGAAAATGCACGCCCGTGGCGGACTGTTTAGAATCTGAAACTTACGTCGTGCCACAGTCGAGGTTACCAACAAACTCACATTCCCTGAGGGCTGATATGGTCATCGTCTACGTACGGGTGTGGAAGTGGGGGGAATAGAGAGAAAATGGGTTGGGTCATGTGAATGATGTGGATCATATGCTGCCGTGTGAGACTCGGAAGGATCCGTCACGGTATACTCCGGCCTGGCATTGGAATTCGGAGCTCGCCATCCTCTTCGTTGAAACAATCGCTCCAGAAGGTAAGACGTCGAATTGCTGTCTCTGGTGGAGGATATAGGCTTGATGGAGTAGGGCAAGTTGAGAACTAGAGATCAGCTGTGCACTGGCGCTACCGAAACAGGAAAGTTCGGCACTTCCCCAGACTGTGTCTTCCTCTCCCTTTTTCAGGTCTTAATTCCCTCTCTCGAACTTGGTGGCGTCTTCGATAGAACTAGTCCTGAAATTTTACAATATGATTGCGATTCTGCCTTGTCGGAGGGATCACCTTGCATCTCTGTATTTGACTCGGAGACAGGCGCTCAGCACTTTCAGCACTGACTGAGAGGGAAAGTGGGAAACCCTGCCCTGTGCACTTGCTTGTGCAAGATCCCATTCCTGCCTCGGGCACATCTAACTATAAGGGCGCGTTCGGGTGACTCCCTGTCAAGTCCATCAAAAGTGGTCCGGTTTTGATTGGCAGGGACGCTTTCAGAAACCGCGTACCCCGAACTCACTGTTACTGTGATCCCACAAAAGCGGTCGAGCGCTTAACCGCAGCGCTCATCAATCTTCCACCAATTACGCCTCATCGTTTCTGGCATACTGTGATTAGCGTGTGAATGTTTGTGATATCGATAAGCAACGCGGTCGCCATTGTGCACGGAACCTCCATTTCAACCCTCTACCACCGAGACCACGTCCCATTATCTCCCCATCATCTCCTCCCAGCGAACCAACTCCCCCTTCCAATTTCATCCCCCACTTTTGACATGAGTGAACAGTCATCTTCACGTTTGCGTGTGCTCTTTGAGGCCGCTTTGGAAGACTACAAGCAACAGACGGGCATAGAATTGGCCAAACATCCTCTTGCCGAGCGCCTCCAATATTGTAGCTCCGTCGAGTCCGTTACCGCCGTTCTTCGTGAACAAGCGCAAGATTTCAAGGAATTCCGGGAAAAAGACAAAGTCTTGAATCCACTCAAAAAGGTCTTAACCGTTTTGCATGGACTCTCCTCCGCCGGCGTGGTATGTCCGTAGGCGCCGACAGGGTGCTCAACGTCTCTGACCACTTCCTATAGTACTTCCCACCCGTGAAAGCAATACAGACTGGCCTCGGTATACTACTCTCTGTATGTACCTATATTTAGTCTCTGAGCGCGCATCTTTGTAACATTTAAGCGCATTAGGCGGTCAAGGGCGTCTTAGATGACTACAGTGCCCTGGCCAATTTGCTCGAGTCGATTGGACACTTCCTCAATCGCCTCGAGATCTATACCGAGATCCCTCCCACAGAAGCCATGAATGAGATGGTTGTCAAGATTCTCGTGGAGCTGCTCTCCACACTCGCGTCGACGACCAAAGAGACAAAGCAGGGAAAACTTAGTGAGTCCATCGTCGGTGAGGGGAATTCATTACCTGACTTATGAATGAAGAAAAACTTGTTCGGAAGCTTGTTGGCGAGAAGAAAATGGATGCGATGGTCCAGAGGCTGGACCGATTGACACAGGACGAGGCTCGGCAAACCGTAGCACAAATCCTCAAGGTCGTCCATGGTCTTGTCGAGAATATGAAGGTGGTAATGGACGGTGAGCAAATCCACCAAGCTTGTCGCCTGCTGGGCGTTGAGAATATTTCCCTGTAGACGGCGAGGTATCGGTTGACCATCTTGAAGAAACCCTCAGTGTGTTTTTCAGGCCACAATCACGTGATCGTGTATCTGACTGAGCATCAGAAATTATGCATCAAGTCGCGAGTGATTTGAACAAGGCGAAGCGTGAGCCATTTTATGATGTTGTGGTAGCTGCCTGGGATTACCGAGATCGTCCAACAGGTGACAGCTTACAGAAAGATATTTTCGGGTGGCTATCAGCACCTGACCCCTGGAAGAACCATCATGCTGCCTGCAAATCACGCCATCGCGGGACTGCGGAGTGGTTCATTCAGAGCAACACATTTTTAGAATGGAGAACGTCCGAAGTCCCGGGTTCACTTCTATGGGTCCATGGGAAACGTCTGTTAACCCCCAGCTTTAGCGATTCAATAGAGACTAAACTTTTTTTTTTTGGTTTCGCAGCGGGCGCTGGAAAAAGCGTCCTTTGGTACGTGAATTACTTTTATTTCCATCTTGGGATAACTTATCGTGTTCGCCAGCTCCACAATCATCGAAGATATCCATGCAATGCGGGAGACTGGTCTCGCGTCATTAGCATTTTTCTACTGCGATTTTAGGGAGGACCGAAAGAAGGAATTGCGCGGACTGCTCTTGTCCTTCCTAGTCCAACTTTATCACCAATCCGATTCCTACTTCGATATTCTTTCCGACTTCTACTTGAAACATGGCGAGGGTTCGCGTCCCCCTAGCGATGATGCACTTGCGAGATGTTTAATGGACCTACTTAACCTCCCTGGACTGGCCCCCGTATATCTCATCGTGGATGCTTTGGACGAATGTCCAAAACCCTCTGTCGTCCGATCTCCCCGTGCCGAAGTCCTGAGCCTCATAAAGGATCTTGTCAAAACACAAAATCCGAATCTGCGCATGTGCGTCACTAGCCGACCGGAGCTTGATATCAAGGATGTCCTCGATCCTTTAATTTTCCGATCTGTTTCCCTGCATGACGAGAGTGGACAAAAGAGGGATATTGAGGACTACATTAAGTCGGTCATTAATACGTGTACAACAGAAAGGTGGAATGAAGAGCACAGAAAACTTGCCATCGACGTCCTCATAAAAAAATCGAACGGGATGTAAGACGTCGATACTGCGCTTGATGACTCTTGCTCATTTCTGCGATGTAGGTTTAGATGGGTGGATTGTCAGGTGGTCGTCATTTGCGACACCATCCCAGCACGTCTCCCGCAAGCATTGGCCGAATTACCAAAGACGCTGGACGAGACATATGAGCGTACCTTGCGAGGGATCAATGAGGCAAATTGGGAATTCGCCCATCGCATGTTTCAGTTTGTCTCAGTGACTTCCCGCCCACTTCACGTCACGGAATTGGCCGACTTACTCGCGTTCGATTTCGAGGAGACAGGATCAATACCGAAATTCCATAAGGATTGGCGTCTGAAGAATCCAGCGGGTGCCGTACTGTCTACATGTTCCACTCTACTTGCCATTGTCAACGATCAAGGTTCCCCCGTCGTACAATTCTCACATTTTTCCGTCAAGGAATTCTTGACGTCCACCCGCCTTGCCGAAGCAACCGACACTATTTTCCGCCGTTATCATATTTCTATGACGCCTGCGCATACCCTTGTAGCACAAGCCTGTTTGGGCACTCTGCTACATCTAGACAAGGATGTTACCAGAGACAGTCTGAAAGATTTCCCCCTCGCTGGATATGCTGCAAAGCACTGGGTTGATCATGTCCGGTTCGAGGACGTGTCGCGAAATGTGGAGGATGGGATGAAACAACTATTTGACCCGAGCAAACCACATCTTGCGATCTGCGTCTGGATATATGACCCAGTTTGGATGTGGGGACGAATGACACGAAACGAAACGCCGGTGCCACTTCCCCAATCCTCCTTGCATTATGCCGCTTTTTGGGGCTTACATCCTGTTGTAGAGTTCCTCATCATTGAGCACTCACAGGATGTGTGTTCTCGAGACTTCACCGACAATGCGACTCCATTGCATGTGGCCTCGGGAAACGGACACGTGAAAGCTGCTTGCAAGCTTATTGAGCACGGCGCAGATGCGACAGCCCAGAGCAATAGTGGACAAACACCATTACATCTCGCGTCAGAAATGGGACAAGTGGACACCGCTCGCATACTTATTGAGCGCGGCGCGGATCTGGCAGCCCAGAACAATCACGGGTGGACACCATTACATTTAGCGTCACAAATGGGACAAGTGGACGTCGCTCGCATGCTTATTGAGCGCGGCGCGGATCTGGCAGCCCAGGACAATTACGGGTTGATGCCATTACATCTCGCGTCACAAATGGGACAAGTGGACGTCGCTCACATGCTTATTGAGCGCGGCGCGGATCTGGCAGCCCAGGACAATTTCGGGTTGATGCCATTACATCTCGCGTCAGAAATGGGACAAGTGGACGTCGCTCACATGCTTATTGAGCGCGGCGCGGATCTGGCAGCCCAGAACAATTTCGGGTTGATGCCATTACATTTCGCGTCAGACATGGGACAAGTGGACGTCGTTCGCATGCTTATTGAGCGCGGCGCGGATCTGGCAGCCCAGAAAAATGACGGGTCGACCCCATTATGTCTCGCGTCACTAATGGGAAAAGTGGACGTCGTTCGCATGCTTATTGAGCGCGGCGCGGATCTGGCAGTCCAGGACAATGACGGGCGGACACCATTACATCTCGCATCACAAATGGGACAAGTAGACGTCGCTCGCATGCTTATTGAGTGCGGCGCAGATCCAACAGCCCAGAAAAATGACGGGTCGACCCCATTACATCTCGCGTCAGCTCCACCATCATGGGCTGAGATTTCACCAAAGAAATGTGCAGAAATTGCTCATATGCTTCTCGAGCATGGCGCAGACGTCAATGCTTGCGACAATATAGATGGACGGACTCCATTTGTTCTCGCATCGCGACGTGGGCTTGCAGAAGTCATACACGTCCTTGTCCAGCATGGTGCCGATTCTGGTGCACACGACAACGCGAATTGAATTTGAGGTAATGTACGTGATATAATTATTATCTTATTTATTTAACTTACCGTGATTATAAGCACCTATACGACCACGTGGCTAATAAATGTGTCGAAAAATGTGTCGAACACATATTAGGGTGCCAAAGATCTGACGGCCATGCATAAAGAACAAGTAACCAGTCTTGTGGGTCCTTTTATCTGGCTTCTGACTTCTGGTTAAACAAAATTTCTATTATAAAGGCCTTTGTTTATAATAAATGCATTGTTTCTTTAGTCAAAATCATAAAATGCATGAAATTATTACCATGCCGCCTACATCACTTCTGGTATCCTGCCTCCCTCAAGTTTTGTTTGTCGCCTCGGTTTCTTGGATTCTAGCCCTAAGCTATAATACTTTACAATGACTGCGACGTACACATACCCCTATGACACTCTTTTGTTTCTGTCCGAGCAGACAAGTAGATCACTAGTATAGGAGACAATACTCAGATAGAGTAAGTGAACACGGAAAGAAAACTGTGAGAGTATGTTGAAGACCAGTGCTTGCCTTGCCCTCGCCTTCAGAGGCAAGACTCTACACGAACATACAGTCATCCACTCACTCAACAGTCTCCATCCACCCGCGTGAGCGGTCAACAGCGCGCAGCCAACCCTTCCAACCCTTACTACGTTCCTCCTCCCCGAATCGCGGCAAAAAGTGCGTGCTACGTGCCGTATTAACGCGCGCAAGCGTCTGCGGCCTGGTCAAATCCCACCCAAACAAGCCAATAGCAGCCCCGGCAAGGAGTGCCGAACCCAACGCCGTACTCTCGCACATCTCAGGCCGCGCCACCTCGAACCCGCCCACATCCGCAAGCACCTCCATCGCGACATCCCCGTTCGTCATACCGCCGTCCACCTTGAGATGCGCGAGCTCCGACTTGGAATCTAGCTTCATGCTATCTATCACTGCGCGCGTCTGGAAGGCGTTCGCCTCGAGTGTCGCCCGTGCAATGTGCGCTGGTGTCATGTATGATGTCAAGCCAATGAGAAGACCCGTTGCGCCGGGATCCCAATACGGCGCCAGCAGACCGGAGAATGCAGTTACAAAGTAGCCACCTGAGGTGGAGGTCACCGAGCGCGCGAGCATGTTGATCTCATCAGCGGTTTTGATCATCTTCACAGAGTCGCGCAGCCATTTGATAGCACTTCCTGCAACCGCTGCTAATAGAAAGTCAGCATTACGTGCATAACATCGACGATTCAGTGCTCAAGCTCTCGCTTACTGGCTCCTTCTAAGGCATAGACAGTCTTTCCTTGGGAACCCACTCGAAATGCAACCTGCGAAGCGTTATCAACGCCTACATCAACGAAACGTCGCGATTTACGCACCGTACTGAGCAGTCCATGGTTGCTGTACACGATATCGGTGCCTGTGCAGAACAACAAGAACGCGCCGGTACCATACGTGCATTTGGCTTCGCCCTGAGCGAGGCACTTGTTACCGATGAGCGCGCCTTGCTGGTCGCCAACGAGACCACCAAGCGGCACGACCTTGAGGGGCCCGTACGCCAGATATCCATACACCTCGCTCGTCGACTCGAGACGCGGCAGAACCGATACCCATATGCCGAAAAATTGAAGAAGGACAGGATCCCACTCGAGTGTGCGGATGTTGAGCAAAAGGGTCCGCGATGCATTACTTCGCTAATATGTTGACCGGCGCTCACGCTACCGAGCAAATTATGTCCAGCCTCTCAATGACGGGTACACGAGGGGTATGAAGGGAGCAGGGTTACTCGGGACTGACGTATGCTATCCAAGACTCGACCATGCCAAAAGCGAGGTCGTCAGCCTCGTGCGCTCTGCTGACATCCTCCCAATTATCGATCATCCATCGGAGCTTGATCGCGGAGAAGTACGTGGAAAGCGGAAGGCCGGTCCTACGCCAGATCAGTTAGCGACAGCGGAGGCGATTGAACTCTAGAGGTGGCCTAACAACTCTTTGAGGCTCTCAGCGCCGTCTGCTCCGCTGCGCAGTTGACCATTGATCTTAATTCCTTGCGTCTTGAGGGGATGTTCGTAATGCGCAACCACTCCAAGGGTATGAGAGTCATCCCCATACGATCGTATAGGATAAAGGCTTGCATGTCTTGCGGCTCCACACTACCGTTGTCACAAACTAATTGATGATGCCTAGTCACTTGCCGATTAGAACGCAGCATTAAATTATGACCTAGGGGGCGCACCGACGACTTTTTACGCTGCTACGCTTATCTCCCGTTTCTTCTAAGTTGCCAATAGCCTTCTCGACGACCTTGTCACACACTTCCTGTACTTCGGTGGCGTCGTGCTCGTGCCATCTAATCAAAGAAGAAGCAGCCCAAGTTAGTGGATGGGAGTAATAATGAGGAGTAGGCTTACCCAGTAGTACTCAGGAAACTCCAGTTGGCTTTGCGCCACGATATTCGCGTATTGATCAAGGATGATGAATCACGTCGAACTGCAAGTTGGTTGTCAATGAAAATGCACGCCCGTGGCGGACTGTTTAGAATCTGAACTTACGTTGTGCCACAGTCGAGGCTACCAACAAACTCGCTTTCCCTGAGGGCTGATATGGTCGTCGTCTACGTACGGGTGTGGAAGTTCGGGAATAGAGAGAAACTGGGTTGGGTCATATAAATGAATATGCTGCCGTGTGCACAATGCCACTCCTCTGACTCGAGATGAGAGGACGGTATACCCCGGCATTGGATTCGGAAGTGGGCGGGGTCGTCACAATGTCGGAGCTCGCCATCCTCTTCGTTGAAACAATCGCTCCAGAAGGTAAGACGTCGAACTGCTGTCTACTGGAGATCAGCTGCTGGCGCTACCGAAACAGGGCACTTCCCCAGACTGTCGAACGCTGTTACTTACTCTCCTAGTCCATTTTCTCTCTCTCCCCCGAACTTGGTGGCGTCTTCGATAGAACTAGTCCTGAAATTGTGAAATATGATTGCTATTCTGCCTTGTCGGAGGGATCACCTTGCATCCCTGTATTTGACTCGGAGACGGGCGCTCAGAACTTTCAGCACTGGCTGTCTCGGGAATGCCTTGTGCAAGATCCCATTCCTGCCTCGGGCTCATCTCACTATAAGGGCGCGTTCGGGTGACGCAGTTCCAGATCAAAAGTGGTCCGGTTTTGATTTAGGCAGGGACGCTTTCGGAAACCGCGTCACTGATCCGACAAAAGCGGTCGCCGAGCGCTTAACTGAAGCGCTCATCAATCTTCCAATTACGCCCCGATGATCGTTTTTGGCATACTGCTTCCCACCGAGACCGCATCCCATTATCATTATCTCCTCCCCATTTCTTTCCAGCGAACCAACTCCCCCTTCCAATTTCTTCCCCCACTTTTGACATGAGTGACCAGTCATCGTCACGTTTGCGTGTGCTCTTTGAGGCCGCTTTGGAGGACTACAAGCAACAGATGGGCATAGAATTGGCCAAACATCCACTCGCCGAGCGCCTCCAATATTATAACTCCGTCGAGTCCGTTACCGCCGTTCTTCGTGAACAAGCGCAAGGTCTCAAAGGAATTCCGGGAAAAAGACAAAGTCTTGAATCCACTCAAAAAGGTCTTAACCGTTTTGCATAGACACCCCTCCGCTGCCAATTTTGCTCAGGATGTCGGCTTGGTATGTCCGTAGGCGCCGACAGGGTGCTTTACGTCTCTGACCCTCATCCTATAGCATTTCCCACCCGTGAAAGCAATACAGACTGGCCTCGGCATTCTACTCTCTGTATATACCTATATTTAGTCTCTGAGCGCGCATCTTTGTAACATTTAAGTGTATTAAGTCAGAGATGCCGTGACGTGCAAATTCTTCACTGGAAACGTCTACGTATGCAAGTGGGTTGTGACTATGCGATATCCGAAACAAGCTAAGAACAACGCACACTGCCTTTGTTGCCTGCACCTTGTCGAATTCATACGAAAATATGTGCCCCGTGGGGCCAACCATTCTCGTGATTGAATGAGTGAAAGATGCCGAGCCAGTACCTGAAAAAAGTAAGTCGGAATGGATATCCGAGAGCCAAGCGGGGGTGGAGCAAAGTGTCTCGCTTCAACTACGACACTGCCGGGTCGGATGTAAAGCCACAAGGTGATAAACACAATGTCGGCGAGATAGAGGATCTGTGTTCTATGAGGTAATGCGAGGGTCCACAGTTCTGGGTGGGACGGAGGATGTGGACAAAGCCCTTGCCAGTGCGGGAGGAGACCTTTGAGCCATAGGGGATGCCAACGAGGTCCGAGTGGGGATAGTCGCCTTATCTGCTGTTGAACGCGTTGCCGGACGACGAGGGACTGGACCAAGTCGCGGGTCTCAGGCCAGGGGTGTCAAACATGAGCTAGTACACCTGTGCATCCGATGATTGGTTTCAATTAATATTTTGTTCCCAAAAATGAAGACTTACTTCGAGGTGTTGAAAGAAAAAAATTACTGCGCTGTAAGGGAAGGGCGCGCAGAGAAGGACCGGGGGGCCAACGTAATGTGCGCCCCATCAGCCACAACTGCATTAATATATATTCGTGCCAGCCACTAATACAGCCACAACTGCATTTGTTCATCAACATTCTACGTCCGTCCCCTCGACCTCCGGCACAAGACGACAGCGAGCAAATCGAAGATCTTCCTGCCCTCAGCCTAAAGCTCACTGTGATCGCCCAGCAGCAGCAGGAAAGAGCGACCACTGCACTGGCGCCGGTCCCCCTGGGTGCCGAACAGGACTTGGACAACGATGGCCTCGATGTGGTGCCAGATACAATGCACTCTGTCACGCGCGAAGAAGAGGCCATGACGCGCTGCTGCAGGGCATACTCGTTCCCTGGCTGGCCGCACAACATAGCTGTGCTTTGCCCGTGTTGCAGCTTCGCCCCAGCTCAATGATGAGCATTTCATTATCCCAACCACCGATTAATCGCCTGAGAAGCTCATGGCGGCCGCTGCACGGTCCACATCCATTTCCTCACTCGTGCGATCGGTGGTGCGGCGGCGGGGCGTGTGATGCGTGATGCGTGATGCGGGGATGACCAAGGCTGACCTCGAGCAGATGGTGCTGCACAGCGCAGAGGCGCAGAGCGAACAGCAGACGAGGGAGAAGGAGGAAGATACGCGTCATCACAATGTAAGTTGTTGGCAAGGAAAATATTTAAGAACTCACTGGGGAGGGAATGGAGTGCAGTTGACATCGTACAACATGATGTCTCTGGCACTGCACCTACTCATGATGCACATGTTTGTTTGGCGATACTGTATACTGAGTACTCGAGTGCACGGGGATGGGAACAGCGCTGCAGCCTAGCGGACTACCATAGCCGTGCCTAAGCCACGAGCTGAGCCAAGCCACTGGTAAGCCAGCCTCATATTATCAGCTCCGCTCAGCGGCTCAATCATCATCCCCCGGAGCCACCGGAAGCCGAGCCGAGCCACGGCAACATAATCTATAGCTTGCTATGGCATCTATGACTTACTACAATTCTCCAGCATTTGTGTAGGCAACCCATACAGTAGTTTGCTGATGTATTCACATTCGTAAGCCTAACAAAGAAAGAATTGCCATAGGGATCTCGGGAGAGGTATCTGTATGCTTGTCGTCGGCTTCATCTGATCAACACTGAAAAGGTGTGTACACACTGTGCATCCGACACATGATTGGAAGCCACTGATCATTACTGCAATATGAGTTATTCAATTACGAGAAGTGTCAATTGTGAGAGGCAGGGAGATAGCGTTCGGGCATTAGCGGTGCTAAAGTAAATTTGTATTGCCACGCCGTCATGCCGGACCGCCGCGAGGCCGAAACTGAACCTGACACTGACGCTGAGGTACGATGGTCTTGCCAACGACAGAAAAGCACGCGGCAATCGGACGACTTATGGGGCAAACGCACTGGCAGACGCAGACTCACTGACTCAGAGTCCGGGGATCAAACGACCGAGTTGGTGCTAGAACTCGAACGTTATCCACCTCTGAATGGGCGCGTCTTGCGAAACGTATTTTCTACCGGTGGTCTTAACGGGACGTTGAGAATGGATAAAGGGGAATAATTAATCATGAACAATAAGGTGGGAAGACCCAGACTCGAGAGAAAAAGATCCGTACCCAGAAACTGCGAGCAGTCAGCGGGGCACTGCCGAACGCCGATGAACTTAGATTCGCTCAGGCAGCTCCGCGCCGATTTTCACTGCGCCTAACTGGTCTGGCGACGACTGGCGCCAAACCGCCTGGCTGGGACTCGGAGTTTAACTTTGGGGTTTTGGGGTTGCCCCATCGAGTGCCGTGAGATTGCTGTACTGTACCTGCTCCCTCCAACGTCCCTAATGTCTCCAACCAGTTTGCCAATCCCTCCTCAGATTCAAGTATCGTCATCATCTGGAACAGCTAGAACATATGTCCAGAGAAGGAACCTTGTGGTTTGCATTGATGGCACGTCGAATAGGTTCAGCTCGAGCGTACGTATTATACAGATAAGCCTCTTGAACGCAGGAACTGCCTCACTGAACGCTGTTGCAGAACACTAATGTTGTCGAGCTTTACAAGCGGCTTGAAAAGGACCCCTACACACAGCTCACCTATTACAACAGCGGCGTCGGGACGCTCGCAGCTCCCTCATATGTCTCATTTGCATTCGTCTGGCGAGTTTTTGACTATTCTATTGATCTGGCAATTGGATGGTGTGTCCCATTTCTGATGAGTGCGTTCCGATGCCTACAACTCATTTTCACAGGAATTTCGAAAAGGCAGTTTTGAAGGCTTATCGCTGGCTGGCTGATAATTACCGCCCTGAAGACCGTATTTTTGTCTTTGGTAAGACATCCACTGAGGATGGATGAAGTTTGATTGACATTCTTCTCTCTTTGAGGTTTCTCGCGAGGGGCGTATCAGGTTAGAACTCTAGCAGCAATGATAGATGAGGTGAGTGTTCGACCATATACCAAACTTGATTCATAATGATGAGGCTGGGTCACCATCAGGTTGGCCTCCTTCAGCCTGGAAATGAAGAGCAGATTCCTTTGTATGAATGTCTAGCTGATGTCTTTCAATATGTGCTGACTCGGAACTTGCGAACCAGTGCTTATGAGTTGTATGCTCGGAACTCCGTCAATCGCATGGTTTCTGTGCTTTACATCAGTATATTATTGATGATTGCGATCCCTGTTATGGTTATATGGGTACTGGTATGGTTGGGATTGCTTGATATCCAATTTTTTGTTGTTACTGCCTCAGTCTTTTTTGGCTGGGTTATCTTGGGCCAGACGACTCTTAACCTTCTTACACAGATGATATCTCGTCTGCGATCTTCGCAATCTGAAACAAATGCTCCGACGGGTAATCTCTCTAATCATTATATGGTCACATTCTCCAGGGAAGCAAGGGTCCATTTCCTTGGTGTATGGTTTGTGACCACCTCCAACACTTCCGTGCAAGTGTTCCTGTCCTAATAACTTTGTTTACAGGGATACTGTATCTTCTCTTGGACACTTACGTTCCAAAGACCTGCCCAAGACCGTGGATGGAGAAAATCACATATGCGTCTTTCGGCATGCTCTTGCACTTGATGAACGTAGAGTGAAGTTCCTGCCTGAATACCGTTATGGTGGTGCATCACAGGATGGTAGTGGAAATGAACTTGCTTCACCAACTTCATCTATTCCTAAAGTCAAAGAAACATGGTTCCGCGGGTCACATCCTGATATGTGAGTACTTATAGATGAACGGGCATGAATGACAGCCTTGACACTGCCCAGTGGTGGGAAACACTACATCAGTGCAAAATCAGGCCCAAACAACCCCTCTCTTCGGTGGATGGCATACGAGGCAGCCATGTCTGGGTTAAGGGTTAATCTTACCGACCTCAAAGACCAACCCGCTGAACCAAGGATTGTGAAGAATACACTCAACATTTTCTGGAGGTTGATGGAGTACCTACCAATCGAGCACCGCTCCTATAAAAATCAGGACAGCGTCACCCTTGTGTATGTGCAAACCGTCTATCTTCTGTTTCAGAATCTAATAGTCTTTGATGATGTGAAATTCAGGCCACATCATGGCAAGATGCGTATCCCAGTCGATGGACAAAAGGTACATAAGTCTGTGGAACATCGGCCTAATGGAATAGATGTTCGTGGAATGGGTGTTGACAGTGAGGTGGATGAAATACGGGAATCACTGTTAGTTCGTCAGAGTTGTGTCGATTGTGACCAAGGTGAGAAAGGGGTTATCCATTGTCTCTTGTCATTTTTTTAACGGAGATCCTAGTTGGTTTGAACAATTTTGAAGAGATCGATCAAAACGGGGCCTCGTGAACGACGTGAAATTGGTGTGGCTCAGACCGACTCTGACAGAGAGCAGAGCGACGTATACGAGGTCATGGTTGAGGTAAAGTATACAGTATATATACATATATATGTTGGAACACCGACTGAACTATATGCGTACGAAATTTGTTACGGTTATGGTATGTTATTATAAGATCAAAGTTCGAGACAGAAAGAGGAAAATACTGCTATTGCAATTCACAAATCCCCGTGGTGACCGATTGACAGTTGTTCACCAGTGCCTGAGGAAGTATGCATTCATAGGCCTGCCATTCCGAAAAACTTGTCAGAACATTAGCTGTATGATACTTTGATGGGAGGGAGTTCACGTGCACTGGCACGGACGAAAGCGGCGCTTGGAACAGCGCATACTAGTACTTTATCAAGGGATTGCTTTTCCTTGGGATACAATTGACGCTAACATGGAGTCAGAACTTAGGAATTTAGGAAATCGCTTCTGAAGTAGCGGATTGTCAGAATCAACTGAATAGACTACCTACACAGCGGTGAACGAAGGTACTCAAGGTAGAAGGCCATAGACGTTGGACAGAACAATGGCACTCGACCTTCAGGGCGGATTGATGGTGCTCGCAGCGCTATAAGTCGAGGACATACGTGTATCGGAAAGTCTCCGGAGGCGAGGCCCATTATTTTACGATGACTGCGACGTACGTATACCCCTATGACTAGAGGTCATGCGGGGGCAATAAACTCTACACGATCATCCACTCACTCAACAGTCTCTATCCACCCGCGTGAGCGGTCGACAGCACGCAACCAACCCCTCCAAGCCTCACTACGTTCCTCCTCCCCCAATCGCGGCAAAAAGTGTGTGCTACGCGCCGTATTAACGCGCGCAAGCGTCTCCGGCCTCGTCAAATCCCACCCAAACAACCCAATCGCAGCCCCGGCAAGGAGTGCCGAACCCAACGCCGTACTCTCGCGCATCTCAGGCCGCGCCACCTCGAACCCGCCCACATCCGCGAGCACCTCCATCGCGACATCCCCGTTCGTCATGCCGCCGTCCACCTTGAGATGCGCGAGCTCCGACTTGGAGTCTAGTTTCATGCTATCTATCACCGCACGAGTCTGGAAGGCGTTCGCCTCGAGCGTCGCCCGTGCGATGTGCGCTGGTGTCGTGTATGATGTCAAGCCGACAAGAAGGCCCGTTGCGCCGGGATCCCAATACGGTGCCAGCAGACCGGAGAAGGCAGTTACAAAGTAGACACCTGAGGTGGAGGTCACCGAGCGAGCGAGCGAGTTGATCTCATCGGCGGTTTTGATCATCTTCATAGAGTCGCGCAGCCATTTGATAGCACTTCCTGCAACCGCTACTAATAGAAAGTCAGCATTACTTGCATAACATCGACGATTCAGTGCTCAAGCTCGCTTACTGGCTCCTTCCAAGGCATAGACAGTCTTCCCTTGGGAACCCACTCGAAATGCAACCTGCGAAGCGTTATCAACGCCTACATCAACAAAACGTCGCTATTTACGCACCGTACTGAGCAGCCCATGGTTGCTGTACACGATATCGGTGCCTGTGCAGAACAACAAGAACGCGCCGGTACCATACGTGCACTTGGCTTCGCCCTGAGTAAGGCACTTGTTACCGATGAGCGCGCCTTGCTGGTCGCCAACGAGACCACCAAGCGGCACGCCCTTCAGGGGCCCATACGCCAGATATCCGTACACCTCACTCGTCGAGACGAGACGCGGCAGAACCGATACGCGTATGCTGAAAAATTGCAGAAGGATAGGATCCCATTCGAGTGTGCGGATGTTGAGCAAAAGGGTCCGCGATGCATTGCTCACTTCGCTAATATGTTGACTGGTGCTCACGCCACCGAGCAAATTCTGTCTGGCCTCTCAATGACGGGTGTGCGAGGGGTATCAGGGGAGTGGGGTGGCTCGAGACTGACGTATGCTATCCAAGACTCGACCGTGCCAAATGCGAGGTCGTCAGCCTCGTGCGCTCTACGGACATCCTCCCAATTATCGATCATCCATCGGAGCTTGATCGCGGAGAAGTACGTGGAAAGCGGGAGGCCGGTCCTACTCCGTATTAATTAGCGGCAGCGCAGGTGATTGAACTCCAGAGAGGGTGGCCTAACAATTCCTTGAGGCTCTCAGCGCCGTCTGCTCCGCTGCGCAGTTGACTATTGATCTTAATTCCTTGAGTCTTGAGCAGATGTTCGTAATGCGCAACCACTCCACGGGTGCGAGAGTCATCCCATACGATCGCGCGGGATAACGGCTTGCCTGTCTTGCGGCTCCACACCACCGTTGTCTCACGCTGGTTGGTGACGCCTAGTCACTTGCTGATTAGCACGCGGGCGATAAATATGACCTAGGGGGCGCACCGACGACCTTTACGCTGCTACGCTTATATCCCGCCTCCTCTAAGTTGGCAATAGCCTGCTCGACGACCTTATCACAAACTTCCTGTATTTCGGTGGCGTCATGTTCGTGCCATCTAATCAAAGGAGAAGAAGCTCGAGATCAGTGAACGGGAGTAATAATGACGAGTAGGCTTGCCCAGGGTTTGGATAGTACTGAGGAAACTCCTCTTGGCTTTGCGCCACGATATTCGCGTATTGATCAAAGATGATGAATCGCGTCGAGCTGCAAGTCGCTGGTTGTCAACGAAAATGCACGCCCGCGGCGGACTGTTTAGACTCTCGAACTTACGTCGTGCCACAGTCGAGGCTGCCAACAAACTGGCTTTCCCTGAGGGCTGACATAGTCGTCGTCTACTTGCGGATGGGGAAGTGGGGGAGTAGAGAGAAAATGGGTTGGGTCATATGAATGATGTGGATCATATCATATGATTACAGTACTGCTTCCAAAGGTATTTTTGCTAATGAGGAACCACATGTCGTGCCAGCTCAGACATAGCGCTCTCCGTGTAATCACCACGAGAACTGCTGTGCTGGGAGAGCGGGGTTAACCTCACACATCGTGTCTTCCCCCCGCGGGACGCCCACTGGCACTGGCAAGTCACTGGCAAGTCACCGCTCTTTTTCTGGTGCAGATAACGGAGATCCGATACAACCGATAATCTAATCTAATCTCGGCCGAGTGAAGCGACATCAATCACAAGTAGGGCCGTCATCTCAAATCAATCTCAAACCATGTCTTTGAGCGCAGAAACCATTGCCCAAACCGCCAAGGCAGCGTTTGAGGCATCCCAGCTGATCAACGCGACAGAGCGCACTCGTGCACTGCACGAGATCCGAAAAGAACTCGAGGCGAACAAGGAGTCCATCCTGAGGGCGAATGGCGAAGACATGGCGGTGCGTCGCACTTTCACACACACACACATCCAGAAACTCGACTCGGAGGAGGGAGAGAGCGGCTGTTGTTGACCGGTGTGTGTCGTTGTACAGCGCGCAGAAGCGGAAGTCGCCGCGGGGCGTCTTGCGTCTTCGCTCGTGAAACGCCTCGACCTTCGTACAGGCGAGAAATGGGATACGATGCTACAAGGCGTGACGGACATTGCATCGCTTCCCGATCCCACAGGCACCATCACCTACGCGCGCGCACTACACGATAACCTCGACCTCTACCGCGTATCATGCCCGATCGGCGTGCTCCTCGTCATCTTCGAGGCGCGTCCCGAAGTAATCGTCAACATCGCAGCACTCGCGCTCAAATCCGGTACGTGTACAAAGCAAGCTTTATCACCGACATGGAAAATCTCATGGACGCATGCACAGGCAACGCAGCCATCCTGAAGGGCGGCAAAGAGTCCGCGCGCACAGCTGCGGAACTAGCGCGCACGATCCAAGCCGCCCTTGCGCGCACCCCGCTCCCGGGGGCGTTCATACAGACCGTCGAGACGCGCTCCGAAGTCACCGCGCTGCTCTCTCAGGACCGGTACATCGACCTAGTCATCCCGCGCGGGAGCAACGCGCTTGTGCGCGAGATCCAGCACAGTACACGGATACCGGTGATGGGTCATGCAGATGGACTCTGTGCGATATATCTTGACGAGTCTGCGGACAGAGAAAAAGCGAAGCGCGTCGTGGTGGACGCAAAGGTTTGTCCGCCGTCATATTCCTCTCTCTCTCGGACTATTAATTCACCGTGACATCGCTCCTTCTACCCTTTTTCATTCCTCTCACTCCCCCCCTGTAGATAGATTACCCCGCGGCGTGCAATGCAGTGGAGACGCTCCTAGTCCACCAAAGCCTGCTCGAAACGATCTGGCCCGACGTAGCAGAAGCGCTTCTGACAGCCAACGTAAAGCTCCTCTGCGACGAACCAACACTCTCCGCACTCACTTCTTCCCCAACCAAAAAGACCGACAATCATCCCAACTTCCAAACGCACGTACTACCAGCCCCACCAGAAGCCTACACGACCGAGCACCTCTCGCTCACGCTAGCCGTGCGCACAGTGCCCTCCCTCGCAGCCGCCATAGCGCACATCAACGAGCACGGCTCGCACCACACCGATTGCATCATCACAGAGTCGACCTCAGCCGGCAGCACGTTCGTGCGCGGTGTTGACTCGGCTGGCGTGTTCGTGAACGCGAGTACGCGCTTCGCGGACGGCTTTCGCTTTGGCTTCGGAGCCGAAGTTGGGATCAGCACGGGACGGATCCACGCGCGGGGACCGGTTGGCCTCGAGGGGCTCGTGACGTATAAGTATGTTTTGAGGAGCCAGGGTGAGGAAGGTCATATCGCAGGGGAGTTCGGCCGGGAACCCGGGAAGAAACAATACACGCACCAACCCATCGAGGCGAAGGAGCTCCCTTTCTAAAATCAGGAAAAAGTTTACATCATGCAAGAGAGATGAATAGCACAGTATAATGTACGGATAGTATATCGGAGGAGCGTGCGTATATGAGAAGCAAGAAAAACAAGAATCTTGGAGAACGTGTCATGGCGCAAGGCTCTCCTCCAGACGGGCCTTCTTATCCTGCGACGTCTGCTCCCCGTCATCCGCTTTGCGTTTCTCAGCCGCACCGCTCGCCTCGGGCACAGCAGCAGGCGCTTTCTTTTTCTTCTTTACGACCATCGACGTGAGGTCGTTCACCGGTAGGTCCTGTTGCGCCTTCGGAGCGCTATTAAGTTCGCGGTCAAGCGCGCGCTGTGCCAACTCTGGCGCAGACAGCCCGCCGTCCCGCTCGTCGTTAGGCGCAGACTTCAACTCGTCCACCTGAGCAACAACCACGGCGAATTAGCAGCTATGTCATGTATCGTGGAGGGAACAAGGGGGTGGTGTCAGAGAAGAACGAACCTTGAGCGCGAGATCTTGCTTCAGCTCGCCGAGCTCTTTAATCTCAGCCTCGATTTGTGCCTTGCTCCGATTCTGTACCAACTCCTCCTGAGAAAGCATAACCTGCTTGCCCTTGCCCTTTCCATGAGTCTCGGAAGGTTCAGGTAATGGTGGTAGCGTGCCCGCGAGACCAGCCCGCAACTCAACAAGACGCGCCTCGATGCTCTCAAGGGCGCGCTGCGCATGATGGATAGCATCCGCAAGCCGACCCGCGGTGAGGTCAAGGGCGATGCTCAGCTTGTAATGCGCCTCTGCAAGCTGGCGAGACGATAGAGGCAGTAAATCCGTTTTTAGTGCGATGCCAGAACTATAGTCCGTGATCGCCTGATCAAATTTCTCTAGAAGCCACCAAAGGTGAAAGACTCAGTTTTGGAACGTAGAGGGAAAAAGAAAAGGGGGGCAGGACGCACCTGTTTCGAGAGAAATGTCACCCAGCATGATGAACGTGTCCGCCACTTTGAGCCGCATTTCATCATCCCCGTCCATTTGCTTCTCGTATATCGCGCGCGCAAGATCGAGCACCTCCCACGCAGCATTAAAGTCATCTTCAGGCTCCGCCTCGTCCGCGCCATCGCCAGCTTCGTCCACGCCCTCAACATCCGGCTTAGACGCCTCCGCGAACAAATCGACAGCGGGATCATGATCATGATCAACACCATCTTCACCATCTTCTTCATCTTCTGCGTCGCCGGAGAACGACAGGATCTTGTTGCCATTTGGTGCTGGTTCTGCATGGGACAAAAACATCAGCATTATCACCCTCGGTCAAATGGTTGGCACCAGTACCTTCTGCAGCCGCACCACCCTCCTGTTGTTGTTGTTGCTGCTGATGCTGCTGCTGCTGCTCCTTCCCAAGAACAGAACTCTGCGCGATAGCGTTCTCAAGTAACGCCCTTCCATACGCGAAGTAAACGTCCGCCATCTCCGGCGCGTCTTCCGCGTGCGTCTTCGACCTACGAGAGCACAACATAAGGATCATGGAGGACGTGAATGGACACGGCGTAGGAGGAAGAAACACGAACAAGAGTTCTAGAGCGGTCGCATAATGTTCGACAGCCTGTTCGTATTTGCGCAACGCGAATGCCCGTTTCGCGTGATCAAGCGCGTCGCTGACAGTCGCGGGCGAATCAGTAGTTGTGGTGGTGGTGGTGGTTGATTGTTGTTGGGTTTGTTCCTGACTTGAGACAGACAGAACCTGATAAATACATCATAAGACAGGACGTGATTGGAAACCTACGCGGACATGGTGTTTGGGTGTGGTAGAGGTAAAGGTGGCTCGGGTGGCGCGCCTCGATTCAGAGTCAACCAAGCAATCTGTTCCCGCGCCGCCAAAGGGAACGCCCAAAGTCCATCAACTTCAAATCTCAACCTAAGCAGCATAAAAGCCGAGAAAAAATCGGGCCGAAAAAGGAATGTTTCAGATATACACCGATGCAAAACGTAGAGATAAGACATGTACTGTAGGGAGGTTCCGAAGGTTGTCGCGAGAATATTAAAAAATGAAAGAAACAGAGAAATAGCCCATCATACTTTCGGCTGCGTGGCATTTCACTATAGGCTACATGGTCCAAAAAGAAAAAAAGAAAAAAAGAAAGTCTATATCAACGACGCGGTGCCGTTCTGCTGCTTCGACGCATCCGTCGGCGCCCCCACGAACAAACTCTGTCCAAACGATGGCACACCAGTAGGCTGCGAAAACAAGTTGGCGCCTGCATTAAAATTGGCAGGATTGAAAGGAGGGAGTGTCCCGGCGGCGGATCCCATGCCTGGTGTCATAGCAGACGCGCGGAACGGGTTCGCTGCGCCGAGACTGACACCGAAGCCGGTTGCCTGCGGACGCAGTCCGACGCCGATCGAGGAACCTAATCCCGTATTGGCGGTAGGTGGACTAGTTGGTTGCGCGGAAAGGCCAAAACTGCCACCAAGGCCTGCTTTTCCCACACCAGTCGTTGGCGGCGACACACCACTGAGGCCCGTACCGAAGCCTGCAGCACCACTTGTTCCTGTCCTCAAACCAGTCGTTGGCGAGCTTGCACCGCCGAGACTCGCACCGAGACCCATTCCCCCGGGTGCACTGACGCCATTAGTTCCAGTAGTCCAAGCTGGGGGTGACACTGCTGCCGAAGCCGCGTCAAGCGCAGGTGTCGTCGGTTCGGACTGTGGGATTGGTGGCAGTGCCTCGAGAAGCGATGCGCCGAAGGATGAAGTCGGCTTGAAGGCCTTGACGCCCCCATTAAAGCCTGTTGCTTGTGGGCGCAACGGTGCGCCAGTTGGCTGGCTTGACAGCGCAGTACTGCCCGTGGGTTGCACGCCGAACGAGCCGAGAAGTGAATCAGAGAAAGTGGACCCCGTGGCCGTCGTCGTGGGTGTCGAAGGGCTCGTACTTGATGAGCCCAAGGAAGTGAACGACGAAGTCGCAGGCTGAGGTGCCTGTGCACTGCCAGTACCACCAGTAATGAACGTGGAAGCGACACTCGAGAAGGTGGTAGTTGGGAAGCCTGTTTGTTGGGGTTTGACCTGCACCGGGCTTTGTGACTGCGGTTGGGACTGAGACGCGCCCTTCCCAAGCTCGAATAGCGTAGGCGCGCGGGGAACCGGTGGAGGTGATGGGGCCTTGGGAACGCCGAACGGGTTGCGCGAACCGGTTTGGTGAGGTTTGAGGGGCTGCGGGGGCGGGGAGGAAGGTTTCCTATGGGTGAGAGGTGTCGAGGCCGGCCGAGGCACAGGTCCAGAAGCCGGCCCGGTAAGATGAGACGTCGTCTGTGCAGGCATAATTGGATTGGAAAGGTTCATAAAAGGGGGCTGGCTGGGGGGTAAAAAGGAAAAGGGTTGGGAGACAGTCGGCGATTGGGTAGGGAATGGATTCGAATTCGAATTCGGAGATGGGAACTGGTTTGGACTCGTTACATTTGGGGCAGAATTGTTCATCGCTACAGTGAATGGATTTGCGTTCGCTACGGCAGGGAATGGGTTCATCTGTCCGGTACTGGGCAATGGATTTGTAGGGTGCGTACTTGGACTTGTCGGGAAGGGGTTGGTCCCAAGTAAGCCATTTTGTGCCGAAAAGGGGTTCGGAATCACCGGCACCGGTGGGGGTGGGTTCGTCTGACCAAATGGTGAAAGCCCCGCGGCTTGCATGGGTAAGGTACTCGCGCGGAAAGGGTTTGCGCCAGTCATCTGTGATGGAAGAACACTAGGGAAAGGATTCGACGACTGCTGAGCGGCGCCAGGCACAGCAGTGAACTGAGGTTGCAGGACGCCAGTCGGTTGACGCTGGGCTTGGAACTGTGGGAAGGGGTTTGTTGGGGGAGCTGAAGTCCCCGCTGCTTGGAAAGGGTTGAAATTTGCCTGTTGGAATTGGGCGGATGGCAAGCTGGCGACGAAACTGGTGAGACGAAAGGCGATCTACAGTAAACAGTACGGACCTTCCGGATTGCGGATTAAATATAGTTGTCTGTTCATTGTCGATGGCTTCGAAAAAGTCCGTCAAAGCCTTTGCCGTTTCGACCTTTGGTGTCTCCTTCGAACTTGAACTCTCAGGAGCTGTCGCCGCCGGGGTAGATGACGCTTATGCGGGCAGTAATGTATGAACACTTTGCTATTAAGTGACCCCAGTTGAGGTGCTTACCGATTTCCGCTTTCTTCAAAACACTCCGACCATTCTTTAGGCTCCTATCCGCAGCATCCTTGTTCGCCTTGTACTCGATCCTGTTCTGCTCGAAATTTGGATCATTCAAATACTCCTCCAAGGCCCCCACAAGGGAGACGGGTGCCTACATGAAAAGATGTGGGTGAAACATCGAGTAAGTGATGTCGGCGACATTACATGTTTTAAACTTGGGATGGGTACATTGAGGATATTTTGAAGTTTTCTTGCCACGCCGAGAAATTCGACGGCATATTCCGCTTGTTTGCAAAAATGTCGATAGACAACGAGGGCTTGTTCTGCATCGACATGCGTCATCTCGAAGTAATGCTCTAAACGAGTCGAGTAAATGATAAGCGCTCCCGAGACGCTCGGGCACAGCGCTTACCTAGAACATTGATAACTCCTTCATTAACGGCCTGAAAGAGGATAAGGAGATCCTTGACTACCATCTGTAGTGCCGCGGTTGTTAGCTGATCCTCCAGGTCATCGAGGTAGAACTGAGTATCACCATGTGAGCTCCAAGAAAAGGAACCGCTATGAGGTTTTAACTCACTCTGCATTCTACAAGTGCGTCCAACAACTTCTGAACCACTTTGGTCTCTCGCAGCAGACCCTTCTCTACTGTCATGACTCGGAGTTTGCGGCCCATAATTGTCTTTCTCCTCGAGCCACCGGCCCCTTGAATTTCTCCAGGTGAAAATTTACGGTTCTGTCGCGCATCGTTTTCGAGGGACATGGATAAACGTAGGTCACGGTTTGTTTCAGACTGGACACGGATGGCATCATGCTTCAGCTCGCGGTATGAACGTATGCGGGTGTCCAGGTAAAGAGCGTAATGCTGGAGATTTGTAGGTGCATTATATCCTGAAATGAAAGTATGAGCTGGTTCCGTCCACTGGACACAAAGAATAAAGCAAAGCATATATCACATACCCTCCCATTGACCACCGGCCACATTCTTTAATCGTAAAACCTCCGAAGAAGACAAATACTGAAGTACATTGTCTGTTGCGCCGTTCCGAATCATGGTATGGAGAACAATGAGCGCCTTGAATACCACCTGACGAGGTGTCAGCCCACCAGGAGGTTCGACGGCTCACGAGATGAGAGGAGCGAACTGACGATGGAATTTGGCTCCCGAAAACGGGGAGCGAGGGCTCTGCAGACGTCATGGATGGCACCGTCGTCAGACCATGTGGCTGCGATGATGGGGTCGATGTACTGTTGGAAGACGGCTGAGGTAAAGGCGCGGGAAAGCAACAACGAATGGTGCAGACCTTTGATTTTGGAGGAGCAGGCTTTGGTTTGCAGGCATTTTTGACGACCTTTTCGAAGGAGGACATTTGTAACTCGCAACGCCAGTCACTGCCAGTCAACTCTTTTGGCCTCACCCGACCTACCTTCCTTTTATGGAATACCTTTCTCTGTCCCGCTGTGATGGAAGCGAACGCCATCCACTTCTTCTCACCTATTGTGGGCTGTACATTGTACTGAACAGGGACCAGAGGCATCTATTCAATAATAGGTGAGTTGATATTATGTTTCTCACAAGGGGAAACACAACGTACAACTCCTTGGAGCGCGAACATGCACTACTGGCAGGGCAAGATGAGCACGTTTTGCCGTCGCATAAAACCAGCTGACACTTATGAAGAAGAGCTCATATTGTAGTACGATACATAATAGGGGCGGCGGTGACAGCAAGCAAAGTACGGAAATGTACAATACGATGCGCTGTCACGGCATCGAACAGCATGCATGCAATATGAGTTTCCTAAATAATTGTATCATGGGGACGTGAAGTCGAGGTGCAGAGACATTCGAAGACATCCAGAACCCGGTGAATGGTAGCGGGTCCCGCGGACAGCTGGTGGGCCACATCACACGGTAGCGGGGCCTTGTGTTGGCGGAATGCCAGAAAGTTGGCCCAGCTTGTCCGCGGTAAGAGTCTTCTTTAAGCTTTTTCCCGAGGGGTTGAATGGAATATGCAAGTTGCAAGTCATGATCATTCATATCATGCCACACCTGATGGCGACGTCTGCTCATTAGTTAATGGTCTCATCCTTTCAAGGGCCAGCTATTCGTGTCGGTAGCGATCATAATATTTCTATATGATAAATTGATTGTACTGTCATACAGGACGGGGGTTCGATGAACTTCTTGGCGGGCGGCAGAGACCGAATAGCGCCCCGAGAACAAATTCATCGGTCCATCAAGAATGAATGACACTGGCACCGCACACGGAATTCTATGCGGCGCACACGTTTGAATCGGGGACCAGTCCGTATGGCGCTCATTCCAGGCCGCCGATGGGGTAACTACTAGGTAAAACGTTCCTTGTGACTTGACTCTGAAGTTGCATGTGTGATCCGGAATTGAGGGTCTGGATTCAAAACCCAATTCAATTATTGGGATGAGCCGGCGAATGCGGCCCATGCTCGCTGGTCACCTGGCCCCGTAAGGGACTCAACGCTGTTCCTTTCCGTCGCATTCTGAAACCTTCTGGTGATCTCAATCATGCTCGTGTTCCCTCTCGACCTCCATCATGTCCCAGACAGCTGTGTCTCCCACCATCAGTCCTCCGCATTCCCCGCCGTCGCTTAGCGGGCCCTCCAGCTCCATGCAGTCCCATCGCGTCCAGCATCGTAGAGGCTCCACCAGTGCTGCGGATCCCTGGGGGAATCACCTCCAGCTCAACATGAACCCCAGCCGAACGACAACCTGTAAGCTGACAATCGTGCGCGTCAACCCAACACCTCCAATCCAGCTCGATGAGCAGCCTCCTTCCCCTCATCACCGTCGACATGTCGGATTCGGCGCCCATTCCCAGAATACACTGAGGCGCCTCGGAAGCCACGGTACGGGGAAGGGCGAGAACACACGCATGAGCTTCGCTTCGGCCTCTTTTGCTCCACCAGGCTCGTCTTCGGGGCCTGGACTGCGTTCGGGAAGCCCCACCCATGGACATGGTCACAGCTTACATCGACGTCCTTCTGCACCGAAGCCACATCTCTCCGCGGACCAGCTCGTCTCACTCGCTCAGCAGTCCTGTAATCCGCAGTCGGCACCTGCCTCTCCCCGTACGCCTGGCGGATCAGGCGCGGCAACTTCCGGATCGGGTCACAATTCATTCACCGCAATTCCGGATGACGTATTCCTTCCTTTTGTGGATCGCACTGAGGAAGTCCGGGCGCTCTTTACGTCCCCGCAACCAGGCGCAAGGTTACTCGCTCTCCTCGCACAGACATTTCCGTCAAAATCTGTTCCGGAATCTCCCGTGACAGACGAATCGGTGTTTGGGACAGACCCAAGGCAATGGTCATTTGTGCAACTCGAGTATTGGGTCAAGCAAGTCGACCGTGACGTTGCCCCGGACGATGTCTGGGTTGGCCTCATTCGTCGCTGTGTCCTATATCGAAGCGAGCTCATTTGGGAACGAATCAAGGGCGCGCTCGGAGCACCTCCGGAACTTGATCCTGATGGTTTCGAAAGGGATCCTTATACGGTCGATGACCCCGTGATATTCAAAAACCTGAAATTAGACCATTCGTCGGATCCTGGAACGCGATTTACTGAAAGTCCGATTCAGGATTTCGATGTGGAACCCCAGCTGACGCCAGACCATGTGTCAGAGTCCAATGTATCAGTTCCTGCTGGGGGCTCTCCTGATATCTCCGCATTATCCATCGAACCGGTACTCATGACCACCTCACCCACGGCCGAACACGACCATCCGCCAACACGCCCTGGCGGTCACCGCATGCACGATATATCCGAGGATGTCCGAGAGGAATCTGACGAGAACGAAGACGAGGCGACGGCTACCGCTGAGCCCGTTTCTTCTTCGCCGCCACCGCGCGGGATTATACAGGGCTTGTGCATTTCGACCGGGCCTGCCTTACCGGGTCTCTTCGCGACTGAGCCTGGTCAGATCGTGCCCACGCCACTGTCGCGTACTACATCCGTGTCGTCTATGGCACAGCATCAATCGACTCAAGTCGCTTCTTCGCCACCCAAGAGGAGGTGGAGCTATGCGGCGTCGAACGCAAGCAGCGATGCGTACGATATGGCGGGCGAGCGTGGGCCTGGCAATCCACTCTTCCCGACCAATTTTGCCAGGCTCGCACTCGGGCCGACGCTCACAGCCAAGTACGTGTTGTTCCTCTCGTTCATATTCTCGATGACGGTGGCATTGGCTGATGATCTTTCATCCTCTCAGTAACCCTGCTTTACGTTCGCGTGACTTCCCTCCCCAGCCCGCGTTTTCTAACCCGCACGCAATACGTGAGGGCGTCCTGCGCGGACGGCGCAGTAAACCGAGCTGGGCTGATGGTTGGGACCCTATGAAACACGAGTACGCCATAACTGCAAGCGAAGGTAGCGGTGGCGGTCCTTGAATCTCGTTTTTTTTGGCAAGTTTTTCGTGATCGTTTTTTGGCTGGAACGGAGCCTAGGGCTTGGTTACCCACACTCGAAAACTCGTACCTCTCCAACTTACAAAAAAAAAGGAATTACTCACGATTCTTCCTGGTGTGTTCCTCTGTCAGGTTGTTGATAACAATGTCTTTCTGGCTTGCCAGTGTGCTATTTGGGTGTGCGATGTTACAAGATAGCGATGATACTGAACCAAACATGCATCCTACAAATCGATCCTCTAGCATGTAAGTTACGCTGCGATAAAAAGGGCTCAATGTATTGGTATTTTGCACCCTTGGGATCTGGGGTGGGCATAATGATATGAAGTAAGAATAATGGTTTTCGATCTGTCATAGTCGCTAGTTCTACAGTGTGTGACACTAAGATGCAACACAAGTAGGTCCTGAGTCCCGAAATTAAAAGTTTGATTTTCGATTCTAAATGATGCCTCTTACCACGAAACAAAGGAAGGCCGTAGATTAGCAGGTCAAGAGCTTTCACCAGTGGTCTTGTTGGAGACTCGTCTGACAAAACTATAAATCTAAAGTATCAGAACCAAATCTACCCTCTCCTGATATTCATCCAATTTCTTGAGACTGGCAAGGATTGCATCACACAAGGTGGGTGTTGTGTCAGAATTAAGTCGTTGCCAGAAGGCATGTGGTACCTGCATATATACAATATTAGTAATTTAGTATTGGCATACCAAACAGACTCGACAAATGATAATAGTACAGTATACTGATACCAGATCAGAGCCAATGGTTTGACATTTGCCGGCAAAACAGTGTGAAGCAACAAAGACCAACTTAGCCTGCATCATCCCTAACCTCCCTCAGAATAGCAAGATGACGCAAAGCATCTCCTCTTGATCTTGGAGGTGGTCACTCAAATTGTGAGTTACTGTGAAGGAAGATGCGAGTGTCAAGATGCTTAGCCCTTCAAGTTGAACTGAAGAAGATTATATGTCAGAATGTTTGTCACTCGGGTTGTTAATGTGCCGGGTTGAGACATGGGAGGAACAGAAACGTACCCACCAGGGCCAACTGTCCTGGGAATCACGGTGTTTATTATGTTTAATTATTGTGGGTGATGATGCCACCAACGATAGCCACGCCCACAACAATCTTGAGTTTCTTCATCAATTTCTTGTTAAAGAAATCTGCATTGTCTGGAGACGGTGTGGATGGCGACCCCAACCCATCCGATGCTGAAAAGTAGTGCGAAGACAATGGCCCGCCTGACGCCGACGAATATGGTGTAGACATCGACCCGCCTGACATCAACGAATATGGTATAGACATCGACCCGTCTGACGTCAACGAATGTAGCGTAGACATCAATCCATCTGACGTCAACGAATGTACTGTAGACATCGACTCGTCTGACGTCAATGAATGTAGTGTAGACACCGACCCGCCTGACGCCAACGAATGTGGTGCATACATCGGCTCATCGGAAAGATGCGAAAAGGGATCCGTCGACGACAACAGCGATGATGAATAGTGCGAAGGCGTAAACCTGTCCGACGTGGAGTAGGTCTCAGTCGTCGCCAGATCCGACCCAGTAAGTTGCAGAGATGATGGTATCTCCGACTCGGATGACCCTGAACTTGAGGGGTGAGGAGATGGTGGCATGACTGGTGCCAACCATTGCAACCACTCTGGAATTGCTATCTCCGATGACCCTGAACTTGAAGGGTGAGGAGATAGCAACCCCTGCAACAACGCTATAAAGTGTGGAGGTGGTGATGGTGGTGTCCACTCTGGAAGTGTCATCTCCGATGACCCTGAACTTGAAGGGCGAGGGGATGCCGGCTCATGCAACGACGCTGGAAGGTGCCCACTCAGACTCAGCCGCGGCGGCCTGTCCAAAAACCACGAGTAGCCTGAAACAGACTCATCCGACGACAAATACGGGGCAGAATAGCCCGAAGACGTCGACCCGTCCGACGAATGCTGCGGAGATGCCATCGCGTCCAGGGATGAAGGCGGATCAGTCGACCTGGTCGATGCTGCCTCCAACCCGCGCAACTTCTTCGGTATTGCTGCCGCATCCTCGGCTACGACCATCTCATCGCTGCGGGCCTCATGTATCTCATGCACTACCGTGGGAGCAGCGACGACGAGGTTGAGAATGGAAAGGATGAGAGAGATTTGGGCAACTATCCTATACCGGTGCATTTGTGGGATGTATGACATCGAGTAGATCTTGAATGGTCAAGGAAAAGTGTAGGGCAATCAAAGCAATGAAAATGGGCGCGAAAGGGGCTATGATTTGGAGCAATTATGGATTGGTACAAGCGAAGGAAAGGACACACGCACTATCCAGTACCCGGTAACTTCACGGTGAGTAAGAGGGCTAGATAAAAGACCGGGAGTTAACAAGGTTTTATATTTGCACGCATCAATGCAGTGGACACCGTGATAGGTGGCGGTTGGTGGAAATTAGAGATGCGATTCAAGGATCAAGTTGCCAGTTAGTACAAGGCTGTACATCCCCACTGCATCAGGGCATGTGCGCTGAAATTTCCGGTGTCTTGTTACAATACGGCCGTACGGTGACGGTGTACAGCCCGCTGCGAAGCAGATATGGGAACAATGCTGTATAGACGCGCGGCGGACTCCGAGTCGGTCCGAGTCGGTCCACCGTTTTTTATGGTCCAGCTGTCAATGCTGCATTGAGTCCTATCATGTCCTCGGAGGGAGGCTCGGGCTGTGGTGGCAGTAACGCGAGATTTGGTAGGCGGTAACATTGCGCCTTGAAGTCATGACTCCGAGTCACTCACGGCAACGCCCGGACCAGATCGAAGTTACAGTACTGGCGTCGACACCTGCCTCAGCGTCATGGCCATGTGCACCATTCTTTCCGAGTCGCTAGTCTGGAGATGACTCAGATCAGCAAGACATCTTATGTGGGTTACGGCTTGGATGTACTCGAGAAAGATGATAGTAAATTGAAGGCGTTCCTCCGCTCTGTTGTGTTGCAGTACAAACCCCGCCGACCCTGGTTCGAAAGTCGTTGATGCCATTTACTATAACTCTCCGATGGTTCAAGTTGGTCCATCTATATTGCCGATTGTGGGACTGCGGCAGTACAATCTTCGAGATGACGGGTACATGATTGAACATCGAATCGGAGTTCGAGAAAATCGTTTTATTAGGTGACTCGACCTTCGAGTTCAGGTTGTAGTCGACCCATTGGAACCTTGTATAATGACACAAAGACCAGTGTCTTCCTCAACGCTGTGATGAGGCGGCGCCCAACGGGCCCACTGGCAACAGCTCTTTCCCCTCTATCTCCCCATTACTTTGCACAGGCCTTCTCTTGCACCCATGAAAATCCCGGCTGCCGCGTAAAAGTTGCTCTCAAGCATGCAGTTAGTTGTGCCCAGAACAGTGGGATGGGGGATCATGATAATGGAGCGAAAGCGATACAGTAGTCGATATGATTAGTCATCCGCTGACAGCTTGTTTCCGAGTTCGGCATGAGTGGCGCTCCCATTACTGACAGCTACTGTATTTCTACGTGTTCCAAGTGCTCACAGTGAGGCTACAATACTAAGCGAGACATGAGACTACAGTGAGTAGAACGGCTGATCGTAAGTAAATCACGCTTGGAGTGGCACGTAGGTAACCCGGAAAGGAGTTGTGCGGAAAGGAGTTGTGTTGTAACTAAAAAGGGAAAAGGGTTCACGCGTCCATTTAGGAGGGTACTACGTGCAGAGGAAACAAAAAGGGCAATAGAAGAATCAGGAGGTGATACGAATATTGTAAATAGGCACGAGGCTTACAAGGCTCCAAAATTGGTTTCGGGGTCAGACGGTGGCCTAATGTAATCTCGACACCTGTTTCGATTCCTGCTTGAAAGATGTGGCCTTTGACCAGACCCCGCTAATGATATACGGATACCAGAGCCAATGGATTGACATTTGCCGGCGAAACAGTACGAAGCAACAAAAGAGCAACTTAGCCTGCATCATCCCTAGCTTCCTTCAGAATAGCAAGGTGACGCACACCATTTCCTCTTGATCTTCGAGGTGGTCACTCAAATTGTGAGTTATGGTGAAGATGCGAGTGTCAAGATGCTTAGCCCTTGAACTGAAGAAGATTATAAGTCAGAATGTTTGTCACTCGGATTGTTGATGTGTCGGGATGAGGGTGGGAGGGAACAGAAACGTACCCACCAGGGTCAACTGTCCTGGGAATCACGGTGTTTATTATGTTTAATCTGTGAACCCACAATAGCGGCGATGGTGCCACCAACGATAATCACACCCGCAGCAATCTTGAGTTTTTTCATCATATTCTTGTTAAAGAACTCCGCATTGTCTGGGGGCGCCTCGGTTGGTGGTGGAGAAGGTAAGAGCGGCGACCCATCCGGTGTCAAAGATTGCATCAGTCCCTGTGGCATTGAATGGTGCGAAGGCACCGACCCCCCCGATATCGACTCAAGTGAGGGCATCGATATCGACTCGAGTGAAGGCATCGATATCGAATTATGCGAATGTACGCCCCCCGATATCGAATCAAGTGAAAGCATCGATATCGAATCATGCGAATGCACCCCCGATATCGACTCAAGTGAAGGCATCGATATCGAATCATGTGAAGACACCGACCCGTCCGATCCCAATGAATAATGCGGCGAAGGTGTAAACGGGTCCGACAGGGAATGGGTCTCTGTCGTGGCCCGATCCGATCCCGTATGTTGTGGAGATGGTGGTATCTCGACTATCTCCGGTGCCAACCCTTGCGCTGGTGGTGGCATCTCCGGCGCCAACTCTTGCGCTGGCAAGGGCTCTGGAAATACTATCTCCCAAGCTATATCCGATGAATCCGATGACCCAGAACTTGAAGTTGAAGGGTGAGGAGATGCTGGCTCAGGAGGTGCTGGCAACGGCGCTGGAAGGTGCCCACTCAGACTCAGCCGCGGCGGCCTGTCCAGCATCCACCAATTGTCCTGCACAGACTCATCCGACGACAAATACGGGGCAGAATAGCCCGAAGACGTCGTCGACCCGTCCGACAAAGATGAATGCTGCGGAGACGCCATCGCGTCCTGGGATGATGCCACCGCGTTCTGGGATGATGTCATCTCGTCCTGGGATGAGCGCGGAGATGTCGGCCTGGACGACGGTGCTGCGTCCAACTCGCGCCGCTTATTCGGCATGGCTGTCGCATCCTCTGCTACGACCATCTCATCGCCGCGTGCCTCATGTATCTCCTGCACTACTACGGGAGTAGCGAAGACGAGGTTGAGAATGGATAGGATGAGAGAGATTTGAGCAACTATCCTATACCGGTGCATTTGTGGGATGTGTGACGTCGAGTATATCTTGAACGGTCAAGGTACCAGCCTGAGTAAAGTGTATGGCAATAAAACAATGAAAATGGGCGCAAAGTCCAGAAGAAACGAAAGGGGCTATGATTCGGAGAAGTTATAGATTGGTACAAGCGAAGGAAAGGACACACGCACTATCCTGTACCCGGTAACTTCACGGTGAGCAAAAGAGCTAGATAAAACATCGGGAGTTATAGTAACAAGGTTATATATGTATGATAGGGGGACTTCCCGGGGCATAAACCAATGCAGCATTGACAGCAAAACAGTTAACCGACTCGGAGGCCGGCGCGCCTACTATGTCGCATTGTCCATATTGCCCGTATCACTGGCACATGATCTGATGCAGTGGGGATACAGCCTTGTACTAACTGGCAACTTGATCCTTGAGTCGCATCCCTGATGATTTTCCATCATTTGCCACATCATGTGTCTACTGCATTGATGCGTGCAAATGTCCTCGGACTGTGGTGGTGGCAAAGATTTTGGCAGGTGGTAACATTCCCACGCCGCCTCGAGCCTGTCACTCTACCTCTCCCTTTCATCATGGCTTCAACATCATGGCATATTCTCATCGCGCGCGATGATAGCGGTATTGGTCGATGATCTTCATCCTCTTAGCAACCCCGTTTTACGTTCGCGTGAGTTCCCTCCCCAGCCCGCCTTTTCTAGCCCGCACGCAATACGTGAGGGCGTCCTGCGCGGACGGCGCGGTAAACCGAGCAGGGCTGATGGTTGGCCCTATGAAACACGAGTACCGTGACGCTTTAACAGCAAAGCGAAGGTAGCGGTAGCGGCCCTTGAATCTCGTTTTTTTGGTAAGTTTATCGTGGTCGTTTTTAAAAGGAATTACTCACGATTATTCCTGGTCTGCCCCTCTGTCAGGTTGTTGATAACAATGTCTTTCTGGGTTGTACTTTTTGGGCGTACGATGTTACAAGATAGCGATGATGATACTGAACCAATACATTCTACAAATTGATCCTCTAGCAGGTAAGTTACGCTGCGATAAAAAGGGCTCAATGTATTGGTATTTTTCGCCCCTGAGACCTGGGGCGGGTATAATGATATGAAGTAAAGGCAGTTCGAGGATGGCTGCCAGGAATCGTGCACTCTAATGTCTTCCAGGCATGGATAGGGACTCGGAGTAAGATATCTTGGGTAAGGAGAGGTTGACAATGTCCGCCAATTCTGAGTCATTGGCCAGTCAGGGTCGGTCCCGTTCGGTAGTCGGGTTGCTGCTAATCCTACCGTGATGGTCACTAAGACGCAACACCTCCCAGTCTATGGCCGGTGGCACTATCCAGTACCCGGTAACTTCAGTGAGCAAAAAGAGCTAGATAAAACATAGGGAGATGACAAGGTCATATATTTGCACGCATCAATGCAGTGGATACAGGTGGCGGTTAATCAGGGATGCGACATAGGATCAACTGATCTGAAGTGTCTCGGAGGCGGGAATAGATGACGCCGGAATTGCCGCGGTGTATTGTTCTTGGTACCGCGACCTCGGTTACAGTCGGCCTTCATGTCCCTCGGCACGGCGTGGATTCGAGTATTTCTCTGGACAAGTTGCCATTGAGCATACACTACGCTATTTCTACGTGTTCCAAGTGCTCGCAGTGAGGCTACAATACATGAGTACAGTGATTGGAGCGGCTGCGCACCCGGAAAGGAAGTCGTGTTATAACTAAAAGGGAAAAGGGATCACACGACCATTTGGGAAGACATGGGGATCAAAGGAAACAAAAAGGGCAATAGAAGGAGGGAGAAAATTAAATAGGAGAGACACGAGAATAAGGAGTAGGCACGAGGCCTTCGAGGCTCCAAAAATTGGTTTCGGGACCGTTTTCACTTTCCAGACGGGGCCTAATGCCATCTCGACATCAGCTTCGATTCCTGCTGGAAAGACGCGGTCTTTGGCCAGACCCCACTACTAGTGGTATACTAATACCAGAGCCAATATTTTTACATTTGCCGGTGAAACAGTACGAAGCATGTTGAGACCAAGTTAGCCTGCGTCATCCCTAACTTCCTTCAGAATAGCGAGATGACGCACAGCATTTCCTCTTGATCTTCGAGGTGGTCACTCAAATTGTGAGTCATTGTGAAGATGCGAGTGTCAAGATGCTTAGCCCTTGAACTGAAGAAGATTATAAGTCAGAATGTTTGTCACTCGGGTTGTTAATGTGGAGGGATGAGAGGTGGGAGGAAACAGAAACGTACCCGCCAGGGTCAACTGTCCTGGGAATCACGGTGTTTATTATGTTTAATCTGTGAACTCACAATAGTGGCGATGGTGCCACCAACGATAATCACACCCGCAGCAATCTTGAGTTTTTTCATCATATTCTTGTTAAAGAACTCCGCATTGTCTGGGGGCGTCTCAGTTGGTGAAGAAGGCGAGAGCGGCGACCCATCCGGTGTCAAATAAGGCACCAACCCCGATATCGAATCATGTGAGAGCGGCGCTGCCGAGAGATACCCGCTTGACGCCGGCGAACCCCCTGACGCTGACGAATAGGGTGTAGATATCGACGACGACAACGATGATGGATGGTGCGAAGACACCGACTCCCCCGATATCGAATCATGCGTACGCACCCCCGATATCAAATCATGTGAAGGCACCGACCCGTCCGATGCCGGGAGAGACCCGCCTGACGCCGACGAATATGGTGTAGGCATCGACTCGTCGGAAACCCACGGATTCATCCCTGAAAAGGAATCCGCCGACGACAACGATGATGGAGGGTGCGAAGGCGTAAACTGGTCTGGCGGGGAATAGGTCTCTGCTCGACCCGACCCCGTAGATGGTGGTTGTGTTATATCCGATGACCATGAACTTGAAAGGTCTTCCAACCACCCTGGAGGCGGTGGTCTCACCGGTCGTAGGACCGGTGGCAACATATGCAACCACATTCGAAGGCGCCAAAATGGTCGTATCGCCACCTCCGATGACCCTGAACTTGAAGGGTGAGGAGATGCAGACTCATGCAACGACGCTGGAAGTTGCGGACTCAGACGCGGCGGCCTGTCCAACAACCACGAATAGCCTGAGACCGACGAATCCGACGACAAATACGGGGCAGGATAGCCCGAGGATGTCGAACCGTCCTCCGAAGACGAATCGCCGCGTGCCTCGTGTATCCTCTGCACTACTACAGGAGCAGCGAGGACGGGGTTGAGAATGGAAAAGATGAGAGAGATTTGAGTAACTATCTTATACCGGTGCATTTGTGGGATGTGTGACGCCGAGTATATCTTGAACGGTCGATTGAAGGCACCAGTAAAGTGTACGGCAATTAAAATAATAAAAATGGGCGCAAAGTCTAGAAGAAACAAAAGGGGCTATGATTTGACGATGTTAGGATTGGTACAATCGAAGGAAGGGACGCGCACTATCCAGTACCCGGCAACTTCACGGTGAGCAAAAGAGCTAGATAAACATCGGGACAGTAAGTTATAAGTATATATGATATCCTGAGGGGGACTCAGAGCATTGCATCCATGGTCCATCTTAACGTCCATCAGCGTATACAGCATTAGCGGCGTTGACCGCTGGACGTTGACGCGTAGACGGCTGGACCACACTGCAGACGAAGAGTTGAACTATTCCCGATCACGTGACTAATAATAGCCAATCAAATATTGTGTATTAGTCACATGCCTAATTATGTGATCGGGAACTTTCGTGTGTCTGCACTGCAGTGCCATAAAAAAAGGTCTACCGACTTGGAGGCCGCAGCGCGCCTTGTCATACAGGCTTGGCCCTCCGCATCTTGCCCATATCAGCTTCGCAGCAATACACCAGCGATTTCAACGCACATGCCCTGATGTAGGGATGTATAAGGCTAGCCTTGTACCTAGTGGCAATTTTATCCTTCAATTGAGTCGCGTCCCTGATTTTCCATCAACCGCCACCTGTATCCACTGCATTGATGCGTGCAAATCCTCGGGCTGTGGTGGCAACCAGGGTTATAGCCTACACGAGATTTGGCAGGCGGTAACATTCCCTCGCCGGCTCAAGTGCTCACTGGCAACTTCCGATTGTTGTCATCCTCTAGATGACGCCTCTACTGCCTGAATCCAATGCCCACTGTCACTGCTGCTCTTCCTCTCCTCCTGTCCACACACTGTCAATACAGTCACTGGTACCCAGAAAACTGAATGTTACTTAGTTTGGCCCACGCAACACATAATAGACTCCGTTGCGGCCACATTTGGTCATATTATACCCCACTCGAATGACCTTTAATCGATTATCTTGTAATTTTTTGCTTGACCCATTCTTAGCACAATTACTGTAATTTGCTTGGTCAAACAAGCTTGCTTCAACGACGTCGAATGGGATCTCCTTATATCTGCTTGAGTCAAACTCTAAGAAAGTTTAAGCAAGTTTGAGCAAATTTAATAAAATATGAGTTTTCTTTAACGGCCTTTTTCGAACCAAATTCAAACGAACCAAACAAGGACGACCCACAAGACGCAGCGGGCAGATCTCACGGTCCGGTCCGGATCGAGGTTATAGTTATTCACTGTAATTCCGAGCGTCGCGTGTCCGAGTCTGCCTCAGCGTCATGGGCCACTGGCATGTGCACCATTCTTTCGCTAGTCTGGAATGACTCGGATCAGCAAGACATCAGCGGACATCGTATGTAGGTTACGGCTTGGATGTACTCGACTCGGACCCATTGGAACCTTCAAGTTGTATGATGACGCAAAGACCAGTGTCCTCCTCGACGCTGTGATGAGACGCCCAGGCTACTTTCTCCTCTATCTCATTACTTTGCACAGGCCTTCTCTTGCACCCATGAAATTCTACGCCGCCGCGTAAAAGCTTCTCTCAAACATCCAAGTCCCCAGGTCTGCCCAGCAGAAGATCCGACACCTCCCTGCTGATTATTTGTGTGTGAGCAACTCTCCCAGCACCTCAAGATCTGGCTCGGCTTCGTGTTAAAGCCTATCTGCGACTGGATCCTCATGCTTTACCCAAAGCAAGTCAAGATCCATGCGTACATCTCGCGCATGAGTGATGTCTTCAACCATCCATAGCCTGTCTCTTTCCCACGTCTATGGCCATCGCAATGTCGACGTAGTTCGCGCACCGGGTCTCGGGCTGTATTGTTGCGCCTTCTTCACTTCAACCTCACTTTCTGGGTCTCCCGAGTCCCGACGGTAAAATTCAAGTTACCTCCGGGTAGCTACGAGTGCGTTATCGGTGAGCACATATTTCTTGTCCCCGCATGCGTCGCTCTTTTCAGGTGCTATACTTCCTCGAATATGTTGTCAATCGAGGTTTTGATAATTGATGAATGTGATGTGATGAACGAACAGCACGGCGGTTAAGAGTTTGGAGGCAATCTTCAAGTTGGTGTTTCACTGTTTGTCCAGACTCCAGAGTGCCAGGAGTACAGTGTATTGGTACACCTCGTCTGGGCATGGGAAAGGAGGTGATCGTCACGATAGTTATTGTATTCTCTTTCATGTACATGCCGCAGCAAAAGCATTTAGTCCAATGGAAGGAACTAATTTTAAGCAGCTGCCAGGAACACAACGTCATGGTGGCATATCATGATGTTCAGTTACCGTCCCATCACCCTTCGGATTGAGCACGTCACTCGCAAAGGCTCGCTGACTTCGAGCACCACCCGTCTCCTGCATCGCAAGAAGACAAGTCCACTTGATCCCGGCCCACGTCATCTCACGCCATTCTTATCTCACTTTTTGCATTGTCTATACTTTCCCTCGGGAGAAGACGTTAATTACAATGCAGCTGTCCTATTTGCAGTTCTCGAGAAGTATGTATGTGACTTCTTCTCGTCCCCATTCCAATCCTAGAGACAATGGGGTTGATCCATCGATGGTCTCGGCTGTTGCATCCGCGCCGTGCTCAAGAAGTAAGAGAACGACTTCCTCAAGTCCCCATTGCGACGCGATATGCAATGGAGTTGATCCATCGTTGGTCTGGGCTGCTGCATCCGCGCCATGCTGGAGGAGCAGGTAAGCAACTTGGACATGTCCATTCACCAACGCCAGATGCAATGAAGTTGATCCGTCGTTGGTCTGAGCTATTGCATCCGCGCCGTGCTCAAGAAGTAAAAGAACAACTTCCTCAAATCCCCATTGCGACGTGATATGCAATGGAGTTGAACCATTGTTGGTCTGGGCTGTTGCATCCGCCCCATGCTCGAGGAGCAGGTAAGCAACTCGGCTATCCGACACCAGATGCAATGGAGTTGACCCGTCGTTGGTCCGAGCTGTTGCATCCGCACAATATGCAAGAAGTAAGAAAGCGATTTCCTCGTATCCGCGATGCGACGCCAGATGCAAAGGAGTTGATCCGTCGTTGGTCTGAGCTGTTGCGTCCGCACCATGCTCAAGAAGTAAAGAAGTGACTTTCTCATATCCTCGTTGCGACGCTAGATGCAAAGGAGTTGAGCCGTCGTTGGTCTGGGATGTGATATCCGCGCCGTGCTCGAGAAGGACGCGAGCGACTTCCGTATGTCCCTCCTGCGACGCCAGATGGAATGAAGTTGACCCGTCGTCAATCTTGGCTCCTACATCTGTGCCGCGTTCAAGAAGTAACCGAGCGACATCTTCGTTTCCGTCTTGCGACGCTAGATGTAATGGCGTCCACCCGTCGTTGGTCTGGGATGTTATATCCACGCCTTGCTCGAGAAGGACACGAGCGACACCCTCTCGCACCGCTAGATGTAATGGTGTCCACCCGTCGTTGGTTTGGGATGTTATATCCGCGCCGCGCTCAAGAAGTAAGCGAGCGACATCTTCGTTTCCGTCATGCGACGCTCGATGTAATGGCGTCCACCCGTTACTGGTCTGGGATGTTATATCCGCGCCGTGCTCGAGAAGGACGCGAGCGACACCCTCTCGCGCCGCTAGATGTAATGGCGTCCACCCGTCGTTGGTCCGGGATGTTATATCCGCACCGTGCTCGAGAAGGACGCGAGCGACACCCGCTCGCGCCGCTAGATGTAATGGCGTCCACCCGTCGTTGGTCTGGGATGTTATATCCGCGCCGTGCTCGAGAAGGACGCGAGCGACATCCTCATGTCCTTCTCGCGCCGCTAGATGCAATGGAGCTAACGCGTCATCGAAGCACTGAGAGTGCAGGTCTTGTGAATGTTGAATAATCAGGAACTTCACAATGGTGTGTAAACCGCAAACCACAGCGTAATGCAGGGGGGATCCCCTCGGTTGCAACGGTCTTTCTGATCCACTCCTCTGGACCCATCCAAACCATTCGGTCCACCGAAACCATTCCGGGTCGTATATCCAAACCCAGATCGCCAGATGTGGTTTGCTCGGGTCAAAAAGGCGTTTCATCCCATCTTCAACATTTCCCGATACACCCTCGAACCGCGCATGGTTGACCCAGTGCCTGGCAGCATATTTAACCAGAGGATACTCCCCTAGGCTGTCTCGGGTGACGACGTTTATATCCAGGTGAAGCAGAACACCGAGGCAGGCTTGTGCGGCGAGGGTATGAGCGGGGGTCATGGAGATATGATAACGGCGGCAAATGATGTTGTTTGTTTCGGCAAGGCGAGTAGATGTCAAGAACTCCTTGACCGAAAAGTGAGAAAATTGGATAACTGAGGAACCCCGGTCGTCGACAATGGCAAGTAAGCTGGACGTTGTAGACAGCACCGCATCAATTGGATCTTCAAGGCGCCAACTCTCGTGGAATTTCGGAATTGGTCCTGTCTTGAAGTCAAATGAAAGTATCTCTGATAGTTCTTCGACATGGAGTGGGCGAAAAGCCACTGCGACACACTGAAGGAGATGGTGGGCAAGTTCCCAGTTTGCCTCATCGATATCTCGCAAGGCGCGGTCGTATGTCCCATCAAGCGTATCCGGTAGTTCATCCAGAGCGTGATGGATGCGTCCTGGAAGGCAGCCCCGAAGGTAGGCGATCTGACAATAAACCCACTGGAACCTATATGGGAGATGGGCAAGAACTCTGAATATCCAGAGCGTTGATGCTTACATGCCATCAGATTTCTTTATGAGAACATCAATAACCAGTTCCCGGTCGGCTGCCGTCCATCTTCGCATCTTCGCATCCGTGCTTACAACAGACCTGATATACTTCTTGATGTCCTCCATTTGTTCGCTCTCCTCATGTAAGGAAATGGAATGGAAAGTCAAGGGTTCCAGGACACGCTTGATATCGATCTCGGGTCTGCTGGTGGCGCAGATGCGCAGATTTGGATGTTGCGAGTTGATGAGGTCCTCCAGAAACGTCAAGACTTTCTCGCGAGGAGACGGCATAGATGACGTGTTTGAACATTCGTCCAGGCCGTCTACGATCAGATAAATAGGCGCCTGTCCGGAGACCCTTAAAATATCCTTTATGCACCGTACAAGTGCATCATCACTGGGATGTCGCGAACCGTTCGCATGTTCCGAGAAGAAATTAGAAAGAATCCGATAGTATGAGTCGGATTGATGACAAAGCTGGACTAGCACGGATGAGAGCAGTCCGCGCAGGTCCTTCTTTTCATCCTCCCTAAAATCACAGTAGAAAAATGCAAGTGAGACGAGCCCAGATTTCCTCATGGAATCGATGTTCTCGATGATCGTGGAACTGGCCAACACCATTGGTTCTCAAGACATAAATGGCGGGGGGTTGACATACCAAATGACGCTCTTTCCTGCACCCGCTATGACGGGGTGAAGCCATCAGTCCCTGCGAAAGCGTAGAGGGTTGGGGAACTGACGTTTTCCATGGATCCATAGAAGAGAACTTGGACCGGATGACGTCCATTCCGAGAAGGTGCTGCCTCCGACAAACCACGCTGCCGTTCCGCTGTGTCGCGATCCGCAGGCGATATCATGGTTCTTCCATGGATCAGGTGGAGAGAGCCAACTTTGAACATCTTGCTGTAACTTGTCATCTGCCAGACAACCTCAGCGATTCCCATCAGCAATGACAACTTTATGGAATATCTCACATAACGATTTGTTCACTATTTGCTGTATACTCTGAGCCGACGCCTCGCCGTCTGAAGGGAAAAACGCTCAACGGTCAGCGGTCGACAAGACAGTGTATTCGCTCACCGTCTATGACCCCCCTCATATTCTGGAAGAGACCGTAGACGGCCTCAAGCGTCTGCGCTGCCGTAGTCCGAGCCTCGTCCTGCGTCAGTCGGTCGAGCCTCTGAAGAACCGCATTGACACCATTCTCTCCGAAAAGCTTCTTTACAAATTTCTCTGCATTGCGTTGAGCCAGGCAATATGTTAGCAAGACGAACAAACTCACTTGGTCGACCCTGCTTAATCTGGTTTGTCGCGAGCGCGAGGGTGGAGAGTAGCTCCACCATTATCTTCACGATTATCTCAGTCATAGCGGGTGTAGGAGGGACCTTGGTGTAGATGTCAAGACGATTCAGAAAGCTTTCTATCGATTCGAGCAATTTAATGGCACACTTCAAGTCGGATACGACGCTCTTGAACGCCTGCAACACCTGAACGTTAGACGGATACGAACGTAGAACGAAATGAGGCGTATACAGTGAGTAGTATGCCGAGGCCAGTATGTATCGCATTCGCAGGTGGGAATGACTATAGAATAAGCGTTAAAATCCGTGGTACACCCAATCGGCGGCCTGGGACACACCGTGCCGAAATCTTGGCCGAGGGCGGCTGTGGCAGAAATTTTCGAAAGAACTGATACCACATTCTTGAGCGACCCCATGATTTTATCGCTTTCTCGGAATTCGCTAAGGGCCCGTGCTTGCTCTTGGAGAAGGGCAGTGACGGACTCGGCTGAGTGGCAGGTTTGGAGTTGATCTGCGAGTGGGTGGTTGGCCAATGCTATACCGGTCTGCCTTTCGTAGTCTTGTAAGGCAGACTCGAAAAGCACTTGAAAACTTGAATGAGACACTCCTGGCTGGTCACTCATGTTGCGGTAGCTTTGGGGGTTGGTTGTGCCCAGACAATGGGATGTGGGGGGATGATGGAGATGGAGCGATGGAACAAGGACTTGTTGGTGAGCACAGAGCTCCCCCATCGATATGATTAGTCATACAATGACAGGCATTTCTGTCTATACTGTACAGTCGATAATTCAAGCTATTCAAGTCTTACTATTAATGCTACCGTTGGTTATTCTGATGCATCTCCGGTCAAGTTGTTCGAGATTGGTTCAGGCTGACGTTGTCTCGACATCCCTTTATTCCCAGCCGTAGTGGAAGGTGGTTGGGTTGTCACAGTAGTTGTATTTCTCCTTCACGTACATGCCATCGACAGCTTGCAAATACCATCACCTACAAATCATAATGGAACGTATCAGCCTTTCCCATGTCCCCACCAGGGAAGCATTCAGTCCAACAAAATGATGAACCGGGCCTAGTAATTTTATGCAGCTGCCGGAAGCGCAACATATTTCACCGTCCCATCACCCTTCAAATCCACCCATCGCGTCGCAGGCCCACGCTGCACACGCACACACTCAACGTCTCTCGCTGGCGGCGGCACACGCTCATCGATACCCGCCTCCGCCTCCCCCACGTCCTCTTCGAGGTCTTCGCCCTCCAAGCCGCCCGACCTCGAATAAGACTCGACCTTGACGCGTTTCGTTCGCGAATCGACCAAAAGCACACGACGTCCGAGTCCGAGTCCGAGTCCGCCACCTCTCGCACCTCTCCCCCCTCCAAATCCACCACCGGCCGCACCACCAGCACCCCCACCCCCACCAGAACCAGAACTCGAAAGAAGCGCAGGAAACGCGCCTTCAGTCAAGCGCAGTTCCTCCGCCTCCCTCTCACGCGCCTCCGCCTCCTCTTTAAGCATGTGTGCTCGTAGTTCATCTAGCTGCGCCAAGAGCGCTGCTCGTGCGGGGGGCGTGAGGAGCGCTGTGCTGCAGTGTGGACAGGGACGGTATGGAGGTTGTAGGGCGCAGAGAACGAGACCGCAGGACGAGCAGATGGGAGTGTACTCTGATAATGCGTGTATTCGGGCTGCAATGGTATAGTTCAAGATTGGGAATCGAAAAAGAGGCAGAGAAAACTTGAACAAGGCAAGTAGGCAGTGCAAGAAAGAAAGAAAGAGGTTGACGTACCTTGGCAGAAACATCCCTCACTATCGGCGGAGGCGCCAGCGCCCTGCGCCGTCGTAGCCTTTCTAGTTTCGTTTTTAGGATGGTTAGCGGTGGACGAGGAGCGGAGACCGTCGAGGAGTTCGTCGAGCTTACGCACGGCGGCGCTGCGGGGAGGAGGCTCGGGTGCGGCCGCCTTTGCTTTTCCCTTTCCCTTTTCCGACTTTGTTGGCTGGGGTGACCCTGAAGGAGGGCGGATGCGGTCAGAGAGGAGGGAACCGTGAGAGACCCATGGTGTTCCACGATGAGGTGGCATCGTATCGTAGTCGGTCTTGTTTGCTTGAGGCCAAAAGATAATTGCCGATCGCGGCCGAGTAGTCACGTAGTAGTACAGTACTGTTTGCCACAGAATCTGCAGAACAAAACAGGTGATGATAGCGTTGCGTTCAACTAGGTAAAGAAAGGAATGCACTATATACACTAAAACAACGCAACTCGCAGCACAAAGTTCATAAAAAAAGAAAAGCGAAATAAAAGTAGCAATAGGTAAAGAGGTCCTAGTCCCACCGCAAAACACTCCCCATCCTCGCACAATTCTATAAATAACATCGTAATATTGTATGGTGGATGATGCACAGCAAAGAGCATAAATATATCGTATCCTTGAAATTCGTACCGGTCCATGTCCAAGTCTGTAATACTGATGTCCTGGATGTCCCCAGGGGTATACTTCGACAAGCGCGACCCAGGAATGCTATGCGCGCGCAGAAACTGCGGTTAGCGCAGCTGTGAGCGGTGGAGAGTCCAAGGATGTCGGTGGTGATGGGTAAGGCAGCAACACAGGTAAACTGCCCTTATGCGGTGGGGACGCGATGTCGATGTGTAATGGCATGTGCGTCTTGGACCGCACCGGTGATGTCGACGCATCCAGCGGGCGCGCACTTGACACCGCCAGACCGAGCTCCGCTGTCGGCCGCTCGTATGCTGGTACAAGCGGGATATTCACGGCCATATTGAGGGCACGCTCCTCCGAACGCGTCATGGGTAGTACACCTTCTCGTGCTGCCTCAACTCCGCGTCGGCGCGTCTCACCACGGGCGATGTCTCCCTTGGCATTATTGTACATCCAAAGTCCCAAGAAGGTGAGCCCGATGCCGACGCCTTGCAGAGGGTGGACATGTTGATTGAACCAAACTAAGGCAATACAAATTACGGCCACCCGCTTGAAGAGGGAGGCGATCGAGTAAGTAACGGGTGATACAGATGCGAGGATGATGAACGCAATGATGTTTTGTGCAAAGTGGACTATCCCGTTGAGCAAAGTATTATACGTGACTGAGTGGGTGACATGTCCACGACCAGGATGAGTGATATGACTTGGTTCGGCGGCTATGAGGAGCGGAAGGTCGGTAAACGCCCAAATTGGGATCATGAGGAGAAAAGCCATAGATGATGAATAGAAGAGGAGGTTCAGCTTGTCGAGTTTGTGGTGAGAAGCTGAGGAACCAGTAGGCATAATCTTCTTGAAGAAAATGTTCGATGACACGAAGACAATGGCTGAACCAAACGCGCACAATAAACCGATGGCGTTGGATGCGGACACATCAAATGAGCAGGCCAACATGACGCCCAGAGTAAGGGGTAAGAAGGATATGTACGTTTTGGCAGAATACCGCACCCCGAACAGAAGGGCATAAGCGGCAACAGTGAAAAGAGGTGAGAGCGCCTAGATATGGGGGCGGGAAAGTTAATTACCAGTCACTAAGGGATGGGCGTTGATGGGCGCTTACCTTGATGGTGTGCGTTGTGCTGACAGGAATCCGTGATATAGCCATACTCGAAAAGATGTGACCGCCAACTTGAAAGCAGCCCATTGGTAGCGTATCCCTCAATATAGCTCGGGTTGGGCGGCGCATCCGGGAAAACCGAATAATAGGGGACATGAAGAGCATGCAGTACGCCGCTACGAAACCAAATTGCACAAAGGTGAGGGTGATGGGGTAACGGAACTGGTTCAAGATAGCCTTTCCGGTGTTGGACGACAGCGCTGATGAAGCATACCATAATCCACAGAGGAGCATAAAGCGCAGTGTCGACAATGAAGGAAGGGAAAATATATGAGGGGATGTGATAGAGGCGGGGGTTGGCCGCCCTAAGGATAGGCCACCTGCACGGCGTGACATTAATGTGAAATTAGGAAGAGCGTCTGAAGATCGGAGGGCATTGCGGATGGCTCTCCTGAGATTGGTGAGGAGGCCATGACGTGGTGAACCTTTCCACTCGAGCGTATCATTGCCACTCTTTCGGTGATGGTGCATAGGGATAGTATCCCGGGCGTTACTGGCCAGCCAGCCGCGGGTCGAGCCCATCTTGAGAGTTGAGCTGAGGGAACTCAGATATGTGGGTTTTTCGTCGACTTTGCGCCACGACTGATTGGACGAGTGGGAGGAAAGTCGTGGCGGCGCATGGGAAGTCATGCGAGCAAGTTACGGGACGTGCACGTGGGGAATTGGGAGGAGAGAGGGCCCAAGGAGTGGAGGGAGAGGGGGAGCAGAACGAGGACAATGAAAAGCTGTGAGAGAATGATGAACTTGTCGCAATCATCCCGGCAAAATCCGCGCCCGGAGAAACCATGGCTTATGTCATCATCGCCGCATCCTGCCAACCGCTTGATGCCTACTCCGTTTTTCCGTGAAATTTTCACCAGTTCTCAACGACCTGTACAGTATTGCACGCGCCGGCGCCACACTATTCCTCGTTCTCAAATCCCCGCCGTATCTGCCCGATCTAGATCCGTCGTGCTTCCGACTCACCGTGAATCCGAGTCTCCGCGGACACCCTCCCCATCATGAATCGTAGTCTATGCAACATCATCCCCTACGGCTATCACAGAAAAAGGTGTGATGCACCTCGCCTCGTTTTAGTTCCTCAAGTGACAGGCGGCCACTGCTGGTTCGCCTTCTTGGAGTGTTCGTGTGTGTGAGCCGCAGCCGGCTTCAACTGCAACCCGAGCCGTTAGGCAGGGCGTGACGGTACATCGAGCTACTGACCGCTTTTTGATGCAGCTGGTGATCACATATATATGCAGCATTTGGGTCGTAAATGTGGGGTCAATGGGAGAGGCCCGCCCGAAATTTTTATTGCGGAAATTACTGTAAAGCCCCAACTCAGAGCTTGCATTTGACTGTGATGTCACTTACAAAATTCAAGCTCTTACTGTAATGGTCTTTGAAGAAGTCGAAGCAAGAACGATCCAGCCCTCTAAGACGCCTGAGACTGTCTAAGCCGACTTGGGTTTTTACTGATGCATTCGTTGTGCAGACTTCCTTTATTCTTTGTACGGGACATCCGTCACTTCTCTTATTCTCTGCTTTTTATGCTTCGGGCATTTTCGCATCACATGATCGGGTTTTCAACACTGACACTACCGTGACGTCCCAATCGGACGTGCAGACGTTGTTGATTGATACTATAGTACTAATCAACGCTGTCCGGATGTACCAAGTCAGAATACACTATTGCAGCCCGCTGATATTGCATTCTAGCTAGTCACGGATACCGTCGGAGTCCGGTCGATTCCTTCCCTGGGTTCCTTTTACGAGCTAAAACTATTGTTGGGGTTTCACCTTCAGTCGCGCTATCGTCATTTCCTCTCTGGTTTACCTTGATTTACACTTCAACGGACTTCACATTTCCTTGGGTAGCTTTACCCACAGGTGGAGAATTTCCTAGTTGTACATTGCGGATACTTTGCAAGATTCGGCCTACGTATATATGGCATAAATTGAGAGTTTCGATGTGAGTCGTATGGGAGCCCGAGCGCGAAAGCAAGGTGAGGGTTGGGGGGCCTTCGGTACGCCTAGTCCACTGGCATGGAAGTTGGTGTACCGTGACTCGGACAACGTCTAAATTTAGTTCATCTGCAGGGGCAGACCGCTGAAATAACGCTGGATACAAACCCCGGCCACTGCTTATTTGCATCTTAGCTAGCGCTATAGCCTAGCTTACTATTTTCATACCAATAGTGTTTCTACTAGTACAATGGCATGGCCGCTGAAATGCGATATGCGCACAGCAGAATCGTTGTAAAGGCGCCGCGCAGAGATCCGAGTCCTCCAACTATGAATTGAGAAAGATCATACGTTAGAATGTTTGTGACTCGGGACGTTTAGGCGTCCGTAGGGGAGGGAGGAGGCAGAAACGTACCCACCAGGGTCAGTTATGATTTATCCTTGTGCAACGTCATGTAAAGCACAGAAGCGGCGGTGAGGCCCACGAGGAGAACCACGAATATAGCTTTTTTCGCCCTGGGATTATCGTAGAATTTTATAGGCACTAGCCCGTCCGTCGAATGGTGCGAAGGCGTCGATGCCCCCGTAATCGAATCGGGCACAGGCGCAGGCCCGTCCGTCGCCGACGAATGGTGCGAAGACGTCGATGCTCCCGTAATCGAATCGGGCACAAGCGCAGGCCCGTCCGCCGCAGACAAAGGGTGTGCAGACGTCGATGCCTCCGTTGTCGAATCGTGCACAGGCGCAGGCCCGACCGCCGCAGACAAAGGGTGTGCAGACGTGGATGCCTCCCATGTCGAATCGTGCACAGGCACCTGCCCGTCGGCCCCGTCCGTCGCCGACAAATGGTTCGAAGATCCCCACTCGCTCGATGACTCCGAACCCTGCAAAGACGCAGACTCGTCCAATGGCAACGAATCGTGTGGAGGTGATCCGTCCGGCGACGACAACGACGAATGTTGCGAAGGTGTTGTCACGGGTGTCCCGCCCGGTGTGGCACGCCGCCTGTCTGACCCAGTTGTCACATCCTCCGCTACCACCACCACATTGTTGCCCGTGTCGCGTACGTCCCATGGTACTGCAGGACCCGCATACACGAGGTTGAGAACGGAAAGGACAAGAAGGGTTTGAACAATTGTCTTAGTAGTATACCGATGCATTTGTAGGATGTATGACGTCGGTTATACGTTGATTGGTAACGAAGCCAGTGAATATACAGTCGTCAAAAGAATGGGAAGGAGCTCTAAGTCTAGAAAAGAAAAACGAAAGGGGCTAGAATATGATGTGACTGGATTAGCCTGTTACACTGGTACGTGAAGGAAAAGGTACACGCACTATCCAGTACCGTAACTTCAAGTGAGCAGAAGCCATGAGAGATTGACAAAGCTTTTATTCGCATGGGCCAGGGAAATGCCGTGGACATATGCGATTGTGGCATCTTTGATGCTACACAAGATCAGTACACACGATCAATGTGATATGGCCACGTAAAAATTTATCATGCAGGAAAGCCGCAATGAAATGCTGTGTAATGACCTTTAATACGAGTTAGCCCGGTAGCCGCTGCCAGTGATGCGCTGATCCGCCGGATCCGGTGCGAGGGGTGTACAGAATGGCAACCAGCTGTACGGTACATGCTCACCGCCACATCTCGACATCATGATGTGCCTTGGAATCGCAATTATAATTATATGCGTCCTGATCATCAGGACGCATGATAATTGATAACGACGACCGAGCTCAGTACGTTGCGGGGCCAATGCGGGCACTTTTCGTTGGCGCAAACAGCTCAAATTACCTTACAAATTACACTGTTGATTAGAGTAAGATTAAAACCGCGAAGACTGTGTAATATAGACCTCTGTCATATACTCGTATTTTTGGCCCACACATGGCCATCATCAAAGGGGTGCCGGAATTGCGGAAGGGTGACTTTTTTTGGAAACGGCTCGGAGCGATGGTCCGGTCCGGTGTCCGGTGGACCTGTAATCAGGTGTACTATCGTCATTTCCTCTATCTGGTTTACCTTGATTTGAATTTGCACTTCAACGGACTTCACATTTCCTTGGGTAGCTTCACCCACAGGTGGAAAATATTCCTACTTGTACATTGCGGATACTTTGATGCCTTTGATATGCGTTATTACTGATTGCCAGTGTATTGTTATAGTAATTTTATTCCAATCAGGTTCGGAATGGTTCGTTTTTCAGACCAGTTACAGTGTGAAGCTTGAATATTGAAACTTATAGCTGTGCTGCCAAACCAAGATTCGGCCTACGTATATATGACGATGTGAGTCGTATGGGAGCCCGAGCGCGAAAGCAAGGAGGGTCGGGGGGCCTCCGGTACGCATGGAAGTTGGTGTACTGTGACAATGTGTAGATTTAGTTCATCTGCAGGGGCAGGCCGTTACCCGCTGAAATGCGACATGCGCACAGCAGAATCGTTGTAAAGGCGCCGCGCAGAGATCCGAGTCCTCCAACTATTGAATTGAGAAAGATCATCTGTTAGAACTTGAATGTTTGTGACTCGAGACGTTTAGGCGTCCATAGGGGAGGAGGGAGGAGGCAGAAACGTACCCACCAGGGTCAATTACTATCGTGCAACATCCTGTAAAGTAAATAAGCGGCGGGGACGGCGAAGAGGAGTCACGAGTGCAGGCGCCGGCTACTGTAATGGGACGACGGACCCCGGCCCGTAAGCACTTTGTCTCGGCCCGGGGAAAGTTGTTAATTATGCAGCTGGTGATCGCGGCACGCAGCTTTGGGGCGTAAATTTAATCAGCTTTGTCACATTTCGCTTTATTGCGGCTGCGTAAAATTTGTGCCACTCAGTTGCAATGTCACTGACTCACACACAACGGTAAATTGACGAGTCCATAGGGGATAAGGCATGCGAGAAGAGAAACGACATCAGAAAAAAACATATTAGTAGTCCAAAACCCTAAGCAGGCAACAGAACGTATTCGCAAGTCCAGGAAGCCACAACGATATACACTTATCGAACCTATCTTTCGCAAGACTTACGTCGCGGTCGTTGGCGGGACCTCGGCAGTTGATGGAGGGCGAGAACCTAGCCCGGTCTGTGAAAGAAAGGGGACGTTAGTAAGCTAGCGCTGAAGGTCCGCGGGATGTAGATACGAATTGAAACGCAATGGAAACAAGTGAGATTATATATTGTGACCAACCTCCTTGTAGACAGCCTCGATCCATTCCAGGTTGGTGATAGAGTCTTGGGCATCAAACCAGTGTTCAGGATCGCGGCCGCGTAGCTTGTCAACGAATGCCTCCAGCTGATAGCGATATCTATGCGCACGTGAGCATGCACAACGCCAACATCGTCAGAATGTGGGAAGTGTGACAAAAAACACGAAACGATACTCACGTCGTCCACCCAAGATTCCCATACCGCTTCTCTGACCGCTTCCGCAACCGCCCGCCCTCCTGGTCTGAACTCTTAACCGTGATGTCGTGATATACCCAGGGCCCAACAAAGTTACTCAGCTCAGCGGTTCCGCGCGTCCCAGTAACGCGCACGGATATCATTGGCCAGCGTGGAAGGAACCCGAGCCGTGCGGGGAGCCGGAAATTCACATTGAGCGTCGCGGTCAACCCATCGGCAGGACCAGTCTCGGAAATCCCTCCCGGGGTGGGAAAAGCGAGCGTAGCAGTGGTGGCTGTATCAATCTGAGGGACCTTCGGATGTACGTCCGACTTGGCACTGATGACCTTTGTGGGATCGGCACCTGATAGGTACCGCGACATGGACAAAGTGTAGCCTGTGGGGGAATAAAATCGTGAGACGTGGGGTAAGATTGTACTATAAAACTCACACCCCATATCCATCATAACACCACCACCTAAGTCGTATACCATGCGAATGTCATTATCCTTGACGAAGCCAGAAGGAAGAGCAAGATTGGCCTCGATCTTCGTTAGGGTGCCGAGCTCGCCACTGTCAACAACCTCCTTCAAGCGACGTGTCGCAGGATGGAATCTGCCGACCATAGCTTGAAACGCATCGACAAGACATGTGTGGCGGGCCTACCGGTAGTGGAAAGCCTCCAGGAGTACCAAACGTTTCTCTTGAGCGAACGCAAACATTTTGCGTGTCTCTTCAGCGGTGTTCGCGCTTGGCTTCTCAAGCAGGACATGTTTTCCAGCCGCGAGTGCCTTCATAGTCCATTCATAGTGAAGGCCATTAGGCAGCTGTGAGACGGGAGATCTTTAAGTGGCTTCATTCAAATTTGAGAAATATGCGACTCACAGGGTTATAAACGACATCAATCTCAGGATCGTCCAGCAGCTCTTCGATTCGCGATTGACATGCGGAACTGATGAAATACATAACCTACGCACTTTGGTACGAGCCGGGACCGCCATAAGCCTTGGGGATGCCGTGTTTCTTCGCGAATTTGTCCGCACGCCCTTGATCCCGCGCGGCGACAGCCTTCACCACCGCATCAGGATGGTTTTTAACTGGATAAATGAGCGCGATGGGCGCGATGCCGGCCGCGCCAAGTATACCAAATCGCAAGGGTGAGTCAGTGGGTGCTTCCGGAGCGGGAGGGTTGAAGACCTGCAATGACACAGTATTAGTAAAATATGTGCGCGAAGCGAAACAAGAAGAAAGGATTCGTACGAGGTAGAGTCGCTTGATGAACCCGTAGAGTGAAGTCATGATGGGTTGGTGGGAACTGGGGGTGGAGCCTGAGTGCACTCATGGCGGCCGGACGCTGATGTGTACTCAGGTACAGGCATATGCTTACCTGAGCTATATTACATTGGCCGAATATATTACGTTTCACGTTCTACTCAGGGGCGGTGAGGCCACTGGCGCAATGCTTGCTGACACTGATCGCCTTCAAGAGTTTGCACCCACTCAATGTCCCTGTCATACAGAGAAAAGGATTGCCTTGAGGGCCAGGTGCGTCTTCCATGTTGACCAATTGATGATGGTAGATGCCTGCATTTGTCATTGGAACCGTTAGTATAGGTACACGGTACAGTAAGACCTTCTTATGCGTGCTACCTTGCTTTTAGACAACTAAGTTCCCTCAGTGTTGTCTTTGAAGGTCCCTTGCGTGCTACCGAGGTCTCTAGTTTCATCGATGTTCGGCCCACCCTGTCCCTTCCCTCTCCTTTCTCCACCTTATTGCCCTCCCGAACTCACTCGCCGTCCCAGTGACCCGCTACCCTGTGTTTGGTTCGTCTCTATCTTGTTAGGGCGAGACAGGGTACTCAGGCTGGCGAAGCCTTTCAACCTATTGGTATTCGTGGCTCGAAGCCGCTTGCATCTCGTCTCACGGCTCACCAATCTTTTCTCCGTACACACAAGCACTCGGCCAGCACAAGGAACCAAATTATTTGGTCAGCGGGCAGTAGTCGACGGGCCTGTCGACCAGGTGCGGAGTGACGCAGTGCTTCCTCAAAGAAAGCACTGCATTACTCCGCATCTGGTCATACTTTTTCTAATCACCACGGGGCCTGATTGACGTTGTTACATAGCAAGGTACACGTTCTCTCTCGTCTCTGAATCCCACTGCATCATCGTCACGCGAGGGCAGGGGTAGTACTCATACCCTAAAGAAATGTTAAGCGGTGATACAAAAGAGATCGAAGCCAGTACTCATTCTGCAGGCATGTTAATTATACTATCGTGTGTGCTTCGGTGCTATGTCGTACTAAACCACACAGCACGAAATTTGACTGACTTCGCGAATGGGAGGACACTCGTTTATATAAGGGGCAGTGTGTGAAAGGAAGCACAAGTGTATGCTGCATTGGTTTGACTCTTTTCACATTTCTCCAGTCCTCTTTTAATAGCTTTGATATTACAGTAATTATTACTTGGACGTTCTGATAGCGATGATCAGACCGTATGACGACGCGTTTGTCCGCTGGCATCCCCCTGCCGTCGCCTGGGGAGACTCTAGCTCACTGTTATTCATACAAATGTTATCACGGACGTCATAGCACAATATTTGAAAGAGAATATTGCAGGTGCGCCGCCCGCCAACGTTCATGAAAGTGAAAATAACCTTCGTTGCCCTGGCCATTCACATGTGACATATGGACAGCAGGGGATCGTTCATCAAACTTAGCCTGCATCATCTCTCGCTTCGCCTCTGCTAACTAATCACGGCCCACAGGAAACAGTCGGAGATCCTCTTCCCTCAGAATAGCAAGACTAAGCGACAACAGTTCCTCTCGATATCAGAGAAGGTCACTCGAACTTTGAATATTGCGAAGGGGCTGGTGTCGAGATCCTTAAACGTTGAACTGAAGAAGATCAGACTCGGGTGTCAGATAAGAGGTGGGAGGAAGCAGAAACACACCCGCCAGGGTCAACTGTCCTGGAAATTGTCTTGGATATCACGGTGTTTATGTTTGATCTGTGTAGCACCCACAATACCAGCGATGACGGCAGTAAGGATGGTCGCGCCCGCAACAATCTTGATTTTTTTCATCATACCCTTGTTAAAGAACTTCTCATTGTCCGGGGGCGTCTCAATTGGCGGTGAAGAAGGTGAGGGCGATGCCCCATCCGATGTCGAATGGTGTGATGGCGCCAATTCCTCTGACATTGGATGGGGCGAATGCACCAACTCGTCCGATGCCGAAGAATCGTGCGAAGACAGCGACTCGTCTGACGCCGGCGCACTGGCGTGTGGTGTAGGTGTCGACTCCGAGTCGGCGGAAATCCGATCCGTCGACAACGATGATGGTTGGTACGAAGACGTAAACCGTTCCGTAGAATATGTCCCAGTCGTCTCCTGATCCGACGCCGAGCCCAGAATCTCCGATGACCCTGAACTAATAATATTAGGATGCGAATGTACCAACCCGTGGAACACCTGTGGAGGAGTTGGTGGTATCTCCTCCGGTGCCCACTCCGGTGCCCACTCTAGAAGTGGTATCTCCGATGACCCTGCACTGTGTGAAGATGTTGGCGTCCCCGGTGCCAACTCTTGCAACCACCATGGAGTTGGTATCTCCGATGACCCTGAACTTGAAGGGTGAGGAGATGACGCTGGGTTCGGACTCAGACGCGGCGGCCTGTCCAACATCCACGAATAGCCTGAAACTGACACATCCGACGACAAATACGGGGAAGGATAGCCCGAAGACGAATGCTGCGGAGATGCAATCGCGTCCGGGGGTGAGAGCGTGGACGTCGACCTGTCCGATGCTGCATCCAACTCATGCAACTTCTTCAGCTGATCCTCTGCTACGACTATCTCATCGCCTGGGTCGCGTGCCTCATGCATCTCCTGCACCACTATAGGAGCAGCGAGGACGATGTTGAGAATGGAAAGGATGAGAGAGATTTGAGCAACGATCCTATACCGGTGCATTTTGTGGGATGTGTGACGTCGACTCGGAGTATATCTTGAACGGCTAAGGTACCAGTAAAGTGTACGGCGATCAACGCAAAGTCTAGAAGAAACGAAAGGGGCTACGATTTGGAGAAGTTATGGATTGGTGAAAGCGAAGGAAAAGACACACGCACTATCCAGTACCCGGTAACTTCACGGTAAGAAAAAGAGCTAGACAAAGACATCTGAAATTAACGAGGTTTTATATTATTACGCATGCAGTGGACACAGATGGCGATTGATGAAAAATCAGGGATGCGACGCAACGACCAAGTTCACAGTTAGTACAGGGTTGTACATCCCCACTGCATCAGGGCATGTGCTTTGAAATCGTGGATTGCTGCGGAGCAGGTACGGGCAAACGGGGGGCGAGATACGTACTTGCGGCATAGGCGCCGCACCGCGGCCTCCGATTCGGTCCCGGTCGACCTGTTTTTATGGTCCAGCGTTCCCATCATGCACAACTGCCGCGGTCCATACCACCGCAAGTTGATTGGTGATTAGACCAACGGAGCATGTGCTCCGCCGCGGCGCTTCAAGTTTCAACTTAAGTTCGTCATCACGCACCATGGGTTCCACAACTGCAGCTCTTAAGATGTGAGAACTCAGTATTGGCGCGTCTCTCAGAATTTAATTATTGATAAACCCAAGACTTGCCACTGTCGAGGGTTTTACGGAGAAGATTAGGGAGTAGTGGATCAAAGGTATGTTTGAAAAGAAGAGCATAGGCATAGTAAGTATAGAGGATTGACAAAACGATCACCATGCGTTCTCCACGGCTCCGCCGTACTGCGTTGGTAGTTCTTTATCGTCAATGAGCGGAAGAAGCTCCTTCCCGATCGTGCTCGGACCGTGGCCGACAACTTTCATCTTGGCAAGCGTCGCAGGAGACAAAACAGGCTTGAAGAGCCAGAAGATCCACGTCATAAGCGAGGGGACATTCACGAAGAACTTGCGTGCCTGGTATCACACACATACAGTCAGAGTTACATTGGAACTGGAAAATGATGCCGAGGCACACGTACGAGGAACTCTGGATAGTGGTTTTGGAATATGGTCGAGATCGCAGAGGCGGCAGCTTTCGAGTTTGCCGTACGGCTGCTGAGGGTGACACCCTCGTAGTCTGTTTACCAAAGTCAGTGAGCCGCATGTGCGCGGCATTTAGAGCGTACCGTGCACTTGAACCATTTGGTCGACGGTCTCGAAATCTACCAGTTTGATCCCTTCCTCCATTAACGCAACGCGCCATCTACGTTTGATAGAAGGTACATCAACGATCGCGTAATATAAACAGAATTCTAAGAGCGCACCGAATGAACCGCTGCACGTCGCTGAAAGCAGTCGCAAGATCGTTATTCCTACCGTATATGTTATACCTGTGGGTGCCGTCAGGTCCAACAGCCAATGATCACGGAACAAGGTAATGTACATGAAAGGCCGCCCTTCCTTATCGCGTCCATACAAGTGACCGAAACCATTGAAGACGTCGGGATATGTCTCTTTCTTAGCCTCTTCGATCTTGAACTCCTCGCGCCACCGAAGTGTGTCGATCATCATGGTCTTTGCATCGTTCACATTCAAGTTTCTTGGCCACATATATGAGAACATGCACGATATCACACACATAGGTTTCAGAAGGACACACCTGGCACGAAGCCACTTCATGAGGACGACGCTTGCGCGCGCGTCTTTCTTTCCATTTGGGTCAAGTGTAACGCCCCATAGGACAATGGGTGTCGTCCGTGCGCCTTCCTTACTATCATATGCCTTCTCTAGGATATCTGGGAGAAGAGGCTGAACAAGAATCAGTTGTGGGTGTGCCAGAAATGGCATGTGGAGCGAATCTTGATGGCACGTACACGAAGCTCTTTGAGCGCAGCCCACTCTTTCTCAGTGAACTTTTCAGTGAGTGCATTCTGAGGCTCTTCATCTGTGCCTGCCGGTGCCCGTTCTGTTGGTGCTGGCCCAGTGGGCTTTGTTTCAGGGTCTGAATTGGCGGGTGCGGTGGTGGACATAGTGGTGGGAGCGAACAAAGAAGGAAAGCAACGAGGCCGACCTAGCTCGCTTCCACGACTGACTAAACTTATCTGATAACTGAATCTATCGTCACGTGCCAGCGTGGGCAACACATTGTTTCCCATGCCCGGTTAATTGTAGCAAGCAGGACACGATGAGCTCACGGAAGAGGTGCACGTCCCGTAAAATTGGCCCATTACCCAACATGTACTGACTCTGTAACAACAGCAAACTCGATCTCCTGGTCAAGGTCCGCTACCAGAACCCACTACCAGCTCCACCATGTCCACCTAAACTCCTCGACATCCCAACCAACCCAAAACGCTACACTCGACCCGAGTTTCTCGACGCCGCCACCAATGAGTCGCTACTCCCTATGGTAGTCGATGCCGAGTGCGGCATGCCCCTCGATCTCGGGAAATGGGAGGCACTCTGGGAAGACGGCGCGGACAATCATGGTAAGCCCTATCCGATTAAAAAAAACCTCTCCTTCCCCCACACATACGGAAAAGCGTGCACTCTCTGACGGCGGTTCCCATGTTTGTTTGTTTTTCGCCTCTTTGCAGCTCTGAATCCGGACCCGCGAGACCCACCAGTGCTCGACCCAAAGGACCAAGCATTACTGCTTGATCCTGGAAGTAGCGCGCTCGACTATGGACGACACCACGGTCACGGTCATCACGGGCCCGGTACGCCGCCCATATCAACAAATGTCTCATGGTTACGCAAGACGGAGTACATATCGCGCGACAGCTCTGCCCCCTCGCACCGCCCTGCAGCCGCCGACATGTTCGTCTCATGATTGTGATTTTTCTCCTTACTCCTTACACATTCTTGCAGAACGAATTTCCGGAACGAGGCAGTGGACATATCGCGCGATGCACAACTCGCGTCCATCGAAAATTCTTTCGCTGCGGCGCGCAGCTCAGAGCAGCTCAGCTCACTGCGGCATCCGACCAAACCACGTCTGCGCGCCGTTTCAACGTACGAGGTACTCCCGGACGCAGACGTATGGGCGAACGCATACGACTTATTCCGGTTCAGCGAACGGCCAGGCGAGCGTGGGCCCGAGGTGCGTTTTGTGGTTAGCCCAACGTGAAATGACTAACGGAGAGTTGCCTTCTCCCGCTTATTATTGGTGCCGTAGTTGGACGACCCCCGACTAGACTGCGCGATCATGCGTCCCATGGAGTCGGACGGCGACCACTTCCTCACGTATTATCTCACGAAAGACGACGATGCAGCGGAAGAATTCAAAGAGTCACGAGCAGACCCTCGCGCTATCGACTCTTTGCAAGAGGAGGAAGAGGTTGGTTCATATCTCTTCACATCCCTTCCCCTCATACACGCTCGTACCCCACCAACAGGCGACTGAATTCCACTTTGTGCGCGACTATGAAGTGGTCAAGGTCGAACAAGAAGTACCAAATGAGTTCCTCCTCGTCTTTGACGACGGCGACTTAACTTCATCAACCACCAATGGTCTAAACGATGACGAAACTAGACGCGCAGGCGCATACTACAAGATGATCGAGCGCAAGATGCTGCTCAAGAAAAAGCGGACCGAGGTGCGTTGTCGCCGACTTTCCTTTTATTGCCCCACGGACTGGGTTTTTCTCATAATGCGTGCTTTAGCCGATCGAGCGCTTCCGCGACAAGTGGGCTCTCGTGCGTGTCGCGCATGTACCGCCGAGCCAGGAGGAAGCCGAAGAGCGCGCCGAGGCACTCGCGGAGGTACGCGACCCAATGTACTTGTTACATTCAGCCGATGCGGAAGGCGAGGATGATATCGATGCCGACGGCGAGGGTGATGCAGACGCGGATGGAGAAGGCGAACTGGTCGTCGGCGCGGCGGGATAACTATTCCCGTGTATACTATATTGCTATATCATGTGTTGCCTTTGTTTTGTTGTTGCCCATGGTCCAATTAGTATTTTTTGGAGATCTCGCTCCCTTTTCTTACATGATGTCGAATCGAGCAATGGGTGTGGACAGAGTGTACACAAGAAAGGATACAGAAGAACATGGTAACACACTCTGGAGTCTGGCCTCCCAAAAAAGGTATAATTATGGTCATGAAAGTGGCGTACGGTCGATAATTGAATTGCGGAAGGAGGATTTGTCGGCCATGGAGTCTACGTATCTGTATCAGAGAGGAGAGTAGAGATAGAGAACGGGCGTACGCACCGTTGTTTGATTTGTACTCCATAATGGTTGATGGCGGAAGATGCAACACGACACGTATCCTATCCCTATCATACGCAAGTCCCATACCAGATAGAGGTCAGCGCACTTAGTAAGGGGCAATTTGACCTGACGCACCTGATACGCTCGCGTAGCTTGGGTTCATCAATGCGATTCCAAACACTAAGAATGTCCTCGCTTTGACGCACGCTAATCGTGCACCCACATATCTCAGGCCACTCGTCCTCGTGCGGCGGTGCGACGCCGGCGAACTGGTCGCCAACGAGAGCGAGGACGAGGTCCTCCCAGATGCGATCTGCGACCCCCTTGCGGAGGCGTAGGATCCACTTTCCACCGGGGAGGTTAAGCGGGTCCTCCCATACGGGGCGACGGACGCCCTGATGGAAGAGGAGGTAGTCTGTCGTGGGGAGGAGAGCCGAGGGTGGATGGAGGTGCGTCCAGAGGGACCAGAAGGATTCTACCGAAGCAAAGGCGGAAATCTTCTTGATGCCCTCTTCATAGTTCGTAATTTTATTTCCTGGCGCGCGCTGCTGGCGGAACCAGAACACCCATCTGTGTGCAGGGCAGTCATCACGACATTGTACGCGCGAGCTTGAACGGCTGAGAGATGAAGGAGGGACGTACGTACGTGCTACGGAGGGGATGGACAGACAGCGTGGGGAGCCCTGACGACGACGTCGCGGGGCTTTTTTCTCTCACGGCGGAGCCCTTCTGCTCATCCGAGAGGGTTGTCGAGAAGTGTTTTGAAGGTACGCGTGAAGACGGTGGTGCTGCGGCCGAGAATGAGGAGGCAGTGGTTGTGGTTGTTACTACAGTCGTGGATGATGATTGGGAGTCCCTGTCTTTGTTTGAGAGAAAGCGAGATTGAGTTGAGGTTGCAGAGAGGTTTGAGAAATAATTGGCCATAACTTAGAATGAGCAGACCGACTTTTGAGCGTCCTCAGCATGAAGACGCGCGCAACATGCCGAGGGAATCAATCTCCGACGAAGCGTTGCTACCGCGTGCCGAATGCCGAGTGCTCCGGGTTTCGAGTTGCGGTTCGCCCGTTGAGACGAGGCACCGCTCCTTCACTCCTTTTTATCATTTGCCAGTTGCATTTTTACATGTGCTCTCATGAAACTCACCCTTAAACATCAACTTAGGCCGAGGCCTTTCACTTCCATGCTTGGTTTTCTCGATCTCAAGACCGGCGTCATTCTTGTCGTCCTCTTTGCAGTGCGAACCCCATAATCCCGATTATACCCGCTCTGCTAACACCTTTCCTCAGGTACTCAACAAGGTCGCTGGTATTTACGGCCTCATTGCCCTTTTAACGGGCGCAGGTGGAAACGCTGCTCAACTTACCCTCTACATCTACTCCGCCCTCGCCCTTATCGGTCTCGCATGGGGAATCCGCGCCGTCAATCAAGTTCGCCACCCAATCTGATTCTCTGTCCCAACCCTACTCACCTTTCACCACGCAGGAGAACCCCAAGCATATGCTTTATTTTGCTCACATTTTCTTTGCCGATCATATCCTTAATACCATCTGGACCGTTTATTTCATTGTTCACTGGTGGCTATATACCCCCCATGACGGCCGGCGCAACGCAAACTCTCCGGCGCAGCAAGCGCTTATCGATGGATACATCGGCGAGCACCAGACCATGTCAGAGGCAGAACGTACCGCAGCAGCGGAGCGAGTGTGGCACGCTGAGAAAGCCCAGGCGCTGACGATCATAATTCTTGGCTGGCTCATTAAGGTCCGTCTCCTGACTCGACTTTAAATTTCCCCTTGTTCTTGTTCTTATTGCTCATTTCTGAATGCAAGTTTTATTTCGCCGCTCTTCTATATTCCTTCGCGCATCATCTCCGCCGAGGAAGTTATCGCTCTCTCCCCCTCACGCGCCTAAATATGTATGGTACGAGCTCAGGCGGCACGTCCCTCGCGAAAGACTCGTTCCAGACCCACCCTTCCCTGGACGCGGATAACTGCGGCGATTGCCTCGATGCGGACATAGACCTTGGCTCATCATACGGCACGCCACCCGCATTACCAGTGCACAGCATTCCATCCCCTCCCATCAACGGCGGCAGTAGCGTGTCCTCCGCCCATCGCAGCAGATCTGCTGGCGCAGGGAGTACGGGGTCCTTTACAGACTTTATGAGTGCACCACCACCACGACGCCCACGACGCACGCGTGGGAGTTTACTTGCTGGTGGCTCGACGAGGACTGCCAGCAGTTCGGGGAGTGCGGCGGGGAGCAGCAGCACAGGGCCTAGCGAGGGCGAGGAGGATGAGTCGAGCAGCGTTGGCACTGCTGGGACGAGTCGTGTGCAATCATAGTGTCGGCCTTGAGAGGCTCGAGGGTGCGAGCAGACATAGAGCGGCGCGCGTGGGTTCTTTTAGATTCTCGCTTGTGCTTCTTCTCACGGGTCATTTGGGGTGGTTTCTACTTGTACTGGCAAGTCGATTAATATCCAACACGAACGGTAATTGGTAACTACTGTAGGTGTCACGATGCTTGACTGGACATTAATTGTCGAAGAGATACAGGGAACCCTGCGGACAGTGTAATGCCTTCTACGATAGTTTAATGCGATAGCTAGCAATCTGGTCACACTGTATTAGGTGTTAGATGAGCACTCCTCTCCTTGTTGTCGTGTCCGCCACTGATGGCCGTCACCCGGGCCGTACCTCCATGATCACCACCACTACCGTCACCATCACTGGCACCAGCGCGTGACTTCTGTTCCCCACGCTGCGCAGCCTTCTTGGAGCGTGGGTTGAGAATGACAGCCAACACGAGCACGAGACCATCCATGACCTGTGCAAATCACAGTAACAGAATGCCCATCAGTCAGCGGAAAATACATCACATGATACTAATCTGGGCAGTCGCCCGGGGGACGAACCACGACGAGTGAGTATGCGACGGCAGCGGGTACGTCAACTTTGTTCTTGAAGATAAGGGAAAGTATCGAGAAGATGCCGCCGAGGAAGTCGACGGCCATGAAGGTGAGCGAGATGCCGAGGACTGCGCCGTGCTTGTAGATCTCGTAGAACTGTGGCCTGGTCGGATGATTGAAATGTAGGTAAGGTTTAAAGTTACAGTAAGACAGACAGGCAGACAGACTATCGTATAATTACACTCACAGAAAAGCGACGGAGATCAGGGCAGAACTCAGTATCCCGAAGAAGCGCACGCCAGCCTTGCCGGCGGATGTGCCACGTCTATACGAAGGCTAATACAGTACGCACAGGTCAATCCGCCGCGACACTCAACCACGTGAAAGAAAAATTCACGCACACGGAGAGCAAATACCAGCGCCACTTCGAGCGCACCCCAGATCACCAGCGTGCCACCGAGCACGAGGGCACACCACATGCGCGAGCGGGCCCCACTATAGTACATGCATTGGCCCCATGAGAGCAGCGAGAAGAGACCAAAGAGCTGTGGTTGCACGATCAAGGGCACGTTTAGGTCTTGCGCGATCACGTAGACACCGAGAGGGAGCGCGGCGATGCCCCAAAGGAAGCTATAGGAGAGAAGGTATTATGTGCAGCACGAGGTGCCAGTGCGGGATTGAGCTGCGTCAGAGTACAGTATAAGATCGTTTGGAGGGTGTGGGGGGGGGCTTACACGAGCCAGGGTGAGAGACCCTCTATGGATTTGGTGCGCCAGGTTTTGATGAGTTGTGGGATGAGTTGGACAGTCCACAAGATCGCGCCTGTCGCAAAAATGCAAAAAGCAGCAAAACTGATAAGATTACTGTATGGATATCCGGGAATGAAACAACTGCCGGACCCATGGTTCCAAAAATGTTCTCGGCCAATGCACTCACGGGCATTTAAGCACGCTCGATTTTGAAGCCACGGTACTGGGGCCTTGTGAAGGTGTGCAGATTTTGGGACAATGACGAGGGCCTACTAGCAGGGACGTCATGAATATCGGCCTGTCGTCCGTCAAAAGTCTGGTGAGAGTTACGCCGGCGGTCGAGTGCCGCTGCCGACCGTCCCTGTGGCGGCGTAGCGTACCAATGTGACCGAGGTCGAGGTCGCATGAGGGAAAAATGCTCTGTTTCCACCACCTTACAGTACTTGGTCATTTCACCAGCAATTTCGCAGCGTCGTGCAATTCGTTGTGGAGGTCCGGGCTCATTCAGTTTTTCCGTTTTCACCCTACCTGCTGCTGAGAAAAAGAAAAAGTTTACGTCATTGACTTTTATGGCTCTCGTAACGAGTCTCGAGTCGTTAGGCGCGTTAGGGTCCGTGTGGGGTGAGAACCCCGAATTAGAAACCAGATTTCGTAAATCATCGCTCTCGTTACGAGTCCATCATATCAGTAAACTTGCACAAACCTTTTTTTTTGAACTTGTACAAGCTTGTACACGCTTGTACGCTTACAACAGTCAGAATAGTCAGTGTCAACTTTTTTCACTTTTTCACTTATTTACTTGCGCAAGTTGGAAACACAAAAAGTTTTTGCACGATTTACTGATGTCAGAAATTCCGACTATAGCACTTGTTGTAGAAAACTTTGATCAACCAACAAGCTTTCCACGTTACTGGTAACCTACGCTACGGGAAGCACATGAATGTATATTTCTACGCAGGTCTCCGGTTTGTACCCAGAATTTGTGGGGTATGGCTCCACAGCATTGTATATGACGATGAATTCGTCGCTCGTGGTGCTCTGACATGAAGAGAAATGGTCGCTATCACCACCATTCACTGCTAACTTGTAAGGAAACTCGACTCCACTGGGACTCGTGTTGAACTACTTCGAGTGAGGCCAGTCACGAGAAGGTAAACTGTTTTAAAAAAACTCACCAGTTCGCAGTACACCTCAGCGGGGGGAACTTTCGCGCCATCATTAGGGTGAATGAACGTCAACTGGCCACTTTCGTTCGCAACCGGATTCGAGACACCGCCTAAGTTGCCGTCTGGTCCATAAGCGGTGATACCGCCGTCAGTCAGGACGAAGTATTTCGCGATAATTGAATCGATGGACTTGGCGCTCTGCATCATAGATGGCATGTTAGCACCATCGTTTCAAAGAAAAAGTAACATAAATACTCCAAGCCAGGCAGCGGAGCTAGGATCAGGCAGACCATTTGATCCGAGGGCCAATGGTTCTTGGACGCCGTTGTCCGTCTTGGAGACGGCAAAGAGGGTGAAATTACTAGTATTTGGAACACCGTTCCATGGACAAATCGACGTCTGGCGCGCCAGAGGTGAGGCCAGAGAGAACGTAGCTAGAAATGAGGCGAAAAAGGTCACACTAAACATGATTCGTGTCGGTCTGAGCTGTGTTTCGTTGAATCGCGGAAAATGCAAAGGCAGACTTGTTTTTATAACCCTGGCATCGCGAAGCGCTCTCTTCTACACGGCGGGAGATGAAAAAGTAGTGATCTTGGATTACCACGGTGATTTAGGCCGGAATGGAATTTAGAAGCTTCTCGGCTGTCACGGATGTCGGCCATATTGTACGCAGTGTCAACGTACTGGTTGCGGCTGCGGCGCCTATTCACACTCATGCCAGTGATGGGCATGTGGCAGGTCGAGTTGGGATCGTCAGGGGGAAAGAAAAGAAGATATCATATCTGGAGGCTCGGTAGCTCCTTCGTTTTTAAAAGCTTCGGTTGGTTACCTCCGAGTCCTCTTTAGCACGATGAGAGTGCATTCGGGAGCTCTTGGCGGCGCGAAAATTTGTCGCAAGTTGCCGTTGTCGCGTACCGTCGTGACAGACATATTCTGGGAATGGTTTTTTTCCCGAACGCCAAGTTGAAACTTTTTGAGCCCGTCTCAATTTATGACAAAGCGTTACAAGACGCGGGCATTAGGAAGCATTGCGCTAGTCGACGCAGTTGCTGTGTGGGTTGCAGTAATCGTGTACGTGTGAGTAAGGGTTAAAGTAGTCTCGTTCCCAGACGTTTACACCATTTGAGTCGGAGTCGGAGTCATGTCGGAGTGAGAAAAATCGATTCACAAAATGGTGAGCGAGACGACGTTCTATTACATAATTAGACAGGATACTTAGAGGTGGAGATGCAGAGAAAACTGTATACCGATCTTAATCAAAACAGGATGAAACCTCGGTGTAACCTCATTGAAGAATACCTCAGTAGGTAGAACAACGACAGGGAGATGGAGGTTAATTAGGAAGAGCACATCAACGTGGTACTGACGAGCGTCGAACACGAAGATAGAAATGGAGGGAAAACGGAGGGGAACGACTTCGGGCAGTTCGACGGTGAATAGAGAAATGCGCATCCAGCACCATAGCGAATGGAGGTGAGGTGAACTGAGACAAGATTTGGGTATGCAATATTCCGCGCACTAGCGACTGCCAAACATGCCCCGCAACCCGCAGGTGATACTGAAAGCATTCATTCGGGGGAGAAAAGGTCGTACACGATGGTTACAAATTATACAGAAATCGGAGCAATGGCAAGTCCCGACCGTGCGTGGTAACACCCGCCCACCACCTACTAATGCAGCTTGTATATCGCCCTGCCGTAGTATGCGCCCGTCGCGGCTGACGTGACAGTGAGCATAGCTGGAATCGGACCCTTGACAAATCTTGGGACCGAGGATAGGAATAAAACTGCCGAGGCACCTGAGGGATGGATCATTTGGGTTGAGCATTCGAGAGGCTTGAAAATGAGGAGGTACTCACCAAGTGCCGTCTCGAGTCCGTTCGCTGTGTGCTTGCGGATGCTATCCCCGCTGTACAAATAGAGGGCACCGACACTACACGCACGATAACGCGGGGGCGGCAAGTTTAGAGGAGTCGTCTAACGTAGATACCACGGCAATACGTACCCAATTCCTGCAACGATGGATGGAATGGAACGCGTGCGGGCATATCCCGTCACGCCTCCAACGATACACAGAGTACCCATGACGAACGCGGGGATAGCAGACTGTGGGGAATAGTGAGGGGAATGCGTAGGTATATTAGCGCCCAGTATAAACTCCCGTCAACGGCAGGTCAAGTATTATAGTGAGACACACCATTCTTAATTATTAGGGCGATTGGGGAGGAGAAGATGTTGGGCGATACGAAGGATTTGTAGGATGGCGGTGAGAGTCAAGATTCTCAAGCCGTGGTTGGTGACGTGGGGACTCGGATGGTCTGACGCTGACGTAGAGCGCTTACTTACGCCTTCCGCCGCGCCGCAAATCATGGCCCCTGGCGATACTCGTCCGGCAAGAAATGAAGAATATGGAACCAGAGAGTATTGGTACGTCCTAACGTGTCAGGTTTGTTTTCTTTCTCACGTTTGAATTTCAGGGACCAGAGATACGCACAGTGAGTCTTCCAAGGAAGTTTAGAGCCTTAATGCTCGGCCTCAGACCAGGGCGAAGAGAGGCTCAGGTGACGTTTGACTGGTTTAAGAGTTATGAAGATGTTGCACATCTCTTTCGCCCACTCTTTCCAGACAAGACTGCGCGTATCCTCATTCTCGGTTGTGGCAACTCGACGCTCTCGGAAGATGTGTGTGTTTTTGTCATAACGGCTTATCTCTTCTGAGCAGTCTCTTGGAACACGCCCTGACTATCGCCCAGATGTACGACGACGGGTACAAAAATATAGTCAACGTTGATGTGCGCTTGTGCTATGGATTACTGCTAGCTATCCATGTGATCTCTAATGGCTTTTCTCGGATACACAGTATTCTCTCATTGTGATCGAGCAGATGATCGCAAGGAATCACAGTCGGCCGGAAATGCAATGTACCTTCTCTTCTCTCTTTCTCACATCAACAGGTCATAAGAACATCGAAATCTGAACGGATGGCTGCTTCAGGGCTCGTGATGGACATCCGTGACTTGTCCTTCGAGGACGGCACTTTCGATATCGTGATCGATAAGGGTAAACACTTTCCGGTTCGAAACAGACAGCGGGCCCTTCGGGCTTACAATGCATAATTCATAGGTACGATGGACGCCATGATGACAGCCAAGGGCGATGTCTGGGTAGGATTCCTCTGTACTACAACATTCCTTACGGGAACATCCTCACCCGCAGGCAGGTTCCCCCACAACAAGTCATAGATGACTGCACAAAAGAGGTTGACGAAGTTCTTCGGTTCGGCCATCCACCGTCTATCTGGCATGTTAAATCTCTGATCGTAGTCTGGTTCTTCCGCTTGCATTTGTAGGGTTTTGCGAAAGGAGAATGGCATATTCCTGTACCTGACCTTTGGCCAGCCGCATTTCCGTCGGCGGTATTTGACTCGGCCAGGTTCAACGCTTGAGATACAGCAGATCGGGGATGCTTTCCATTACTACCTGTATATTCTGCGCAATTAAGCAGAGGAGCTTTCGTTGCTAATAGATCCCGTGTCACGTGCAGAGAGTCTATACGAACTATCAGAACAAAAACTTTACATTTTTATAGTAGTCCACGAGTGGGTTCTCGCCATTCTGGAGACATGTGCTCTCGAGATCCGCATATGTTTCCATAAACTCCGCATGCGTGAACACGCTCGACTTGCGCTCTCCGACCGGTAACCCGTTCGAGCTTGCCACGCCATCGGTTGGTGTACGACGGTCCCGCGGCTGGTAGGACGAGAAGAAATCTGCGCCGATGGACAGTGGCGATGCACTGTTCGCGAGCGGGGATGGTGTAACAGGGAGGTGATCGTCATCGGCGCACGGTTGTGCAAGAACGTGTTCGTACATGTCGCGCAGCCGGCCAAAGTGCGTCGGGAAGAAGATATCGAACAAGCCCGGACGGACGAACAACGTTGAACATGCTACCGCCGACCCGCGCACCCGCGCCTGCACGACCGGCGCGTTCACGCCCGGAATCGCGTCTGGCAGCGAGCTGAAGTCCGAGAGGAGCAGTCGGTGTCGTGGGAAATGTGTGCGCAGGGTGCGCAGGAGGCTTAGCATCCGCGTGGGGATGTATTCGGGCGTGGAGAGGTTCGGGGTGAAGGGGAGATGATTGTATATCGACCGCACGAAGGGTGATTTTAGGATGGATGGAAGTGGTGGTGGATGCCCGAGGCGGCGTCGGAGGTTGAGGAAGGAGGTGATAAGCGGGTCAGTGACGCGCGTGTAGTATATGCCGTAGTCGCCGCTGGCATTGACGGTAATGAGGGCCTGGTATGGCTCTAAGCTGCGGTAGTCGTAGCGAATCATGTCGTGTGCGAAGTTGTCCTGCGTGGGATGAACGGGTCGAACGAGAACGAAGGAAACAGTGACCCACGACGACTTCCATCGCTAGAAAGAAACACGCTGCAGATTCTCGCCGATTCCAATGGAATATACTCTTGTGAGTTACGTTGACACAGGCATGTCGTGGAACGAGGAATTCTTCCTGCAACTGTGCTAGACGACCACTTATCTCCACAATGTTGTAGTGGGTACGCTCGTAGACTTCTGGATATGCGCCCTGGATAAAGTCAAGGATGTCCATGGCCAACGTGCCATTCCCTGCTCCAATCTCATAGATGACGAGATCTTCGTAAGGGAAGTATTTAAGGAGATATTCCGATACAAGGCATTGTGCTATGGCCTGCCCGTAGTAAGGCTACGCGTGCGCGAGAATTAATGGCATAGATAGACGGCTTGTCAGATGTAGGACGTACCTTGAACAATTCTGTGGGCGTATGCCAAATCTGTCTGCCTGGTCCCTCCTCGTCTGTACCATACGTCGAATACCGCCTCGCAACCTCATTCTGAAACTCTACCGAGTCGCGCATCGCGCGGAAATCGACGGGGTCCCCCGCGGATGTGAAAATAGTTGCCTGCTGTGGAAAATACCCATAATGGGGGTTGTACAGCGAGTCCTCGATAAAATCGCGGACGAGCATTTTGACGCGTGTTGGCGGTTTCGTGTGCCGTTCGAGGTCATTCGACGTGACGCGCGTGTATGTCGTGTGTTCGGGATCGGGTGCCTCATCGAAGAATATCTCAGGGTTGTAGTTGAAACGGTCTTTTGGAGGTTTCCCAGCTCTGAACGTGAGCGGAGTGGGTGTGAAGTACCGGGCGGGTTTGAGAAGCGCGGGTGTCGATGGGTTGGAAGGCAAACAGCGGCGTCGTATAGGTACTCTAGAGACGAGCGTCCCCAGATGGCGCATGAGCCGTGCAACGATGGTTGGCTTGCAGGCGAGGGCGAGAGAGTCGGTGTATTTTGCGGAGCGCCCGTTTGCCCATTTGGGGAAATGATTTCACAGAAATTCTTGCCTTTAGCCTTGGCTCACTCGTACACTTTCTGCTGCCAGCTGAACCCATTGCGCTCGATGGAGGAAGCAGAACGCTACGTTCGTACATGGGTCGCTGCTCCCAGAGACAAGGAAATAGAAGACACTGTATCAGGTATGGGACAGCAGCCGATCCAGAACTACCGTTATCCTGAGATCTTTCTGAGCCTCTAGGTGTTGCCAATGGGCAATTCAAACTGGTTCACGTCGTGAAAGCGTTGGGGGAGTATTTAACATCGGACGAGGGTGATCTCAGGAATAAAGGTGTGCATTCATTGTCAAACAAATGGCCTCCGCAACATTATTCCACAGGTGTGGAGTTTCTGGCTTTGGTGGTCGGTAAATGCCCATTGGAGAGTTTCAACCTCCAGTCTGGTACGTGCTATACTGCTTAGATTGCAGCTAGCCGAAGTAATCCCATGACCCAGTCAAGGTTCTCATCGCGTTCTTTACGTCCAAGCTAGAGGACACCGAAACGATAATTCCCGCCCTCAAGGGCATTCTCGCGATCACTCGCATCCCAGTTCTGGTTCCAGAAAACATTATTGATATATGCACAGCGTGAGATATTTTCTATTTCCTATATAGTGACTATGCATATACATACGCAGGATCTTTGCGAATGTGAAGATGCAGGCTCTCGTTCAGGTGCAGCGTCACACAGTTCTTTCCATTTTCGATTCTCTCGTAGCCTTGCATAGAGATGGTGAGACGTCTTTTGCTTTATATTCTCAGCCTAGAGGATCCTCAGCAGTCAACAGTATTAAAGAGCATGGGCGACCGGTTTCTTTCTGGTTACATCGCTTTGGCAGATGGCGAAAAAGACCCTAGGAATCTCATGATTGCATTCGCAATAGCTAGGGTACTCGCCCTAGAGTTTGACATCTCCAACAAATTTGAGGCGCGATTTACTTTCTTGGCTCTCCCTACTCATACTGACATCGCGCTCCAGGACCTCTTCAACGTCATTTTCTGCTATTTTCCTATTACGTTCAGAGTCCCTGCAAATGACCCTTATGGTATTACTTCAGAAGATCTCAAGAATGCTCTTCGGTAGGATCTGGTACCCGACGCATCTAGGGGTTGACGTTGATCGCCCTCCTAGATCATGTCTAAGTGCGAGCCCTCTATTTGGCAACCTTGCCATCCCTCTGTTCCTTGATAAGGTCAATGCTGGCTCACCTGCGACAAAAGTAAAGCTTCCTTTTTTTCGGCTTTCGACGCGTTGCTAACTGATAAACAAAGCGCGATACCCTTCAAACTCTCGCCCTATGTCTTCCTGTGCATGGGCCGAGTGTCGCCGCGAATTCAGCGCGGAAGCTTTGGAGCTCTCTAAAGCTCGAGATCTTCCAGCCGACCGATCCAGAGACGGAAAGGGAGGCTCTTAAGACAACCCAAGTTCTCATCAAGACAATATATGCGGACGACGTTTTGGATGCCGATCTTGGCGGCCTCGCCAAAGATGCCTGCGCGGAGTGCATTCAGATTCTAAAAGAACCCGAAAAGAGTCAAGCGAAACCGGCCATCAAAGTTTTGTGTGCCTTTATGTCAACGACCCGTCAGTAGTATATCGATTCCCTGCTGCGATTCGGGACCTCACGTAGTCTACACAGCATCCGTTTCACGCTACACGCTATCCCATGCGGTCCCTCACCTCACAAAACTTTTCGTAGATCCGGACGAGCTTCCCAATAGAGGGCCAGTTCTTTCACTCCTATCATCTCTCATCGCCGCTGCACGCGACTCTACAGTCAAGGCAGATAATGCGGAAGATGTTTTCCTCCTCCCATTTAAGGATGAAGTGTTGGGTGTTTTGATTGCTGGTTTGAAGGCACAGTCATCTTTGCGTCCTGCAATCGAGGGGCTGAATGGTATGGTGACCACCCCCGCCCTTCTCGACGACCAGGAGATCGGGTTTGTGGTGCAAAAAGTCAATGACGTCGTTTCTAGTCAACAAGAGGACCTTCTCGGCACAAGGTACTTTTCCTCGCCATTGTCTCCGGGCTAGTTTATTGAACATAGTGCCCTAGAGATGTGGCCCTTGATCTACTCAAAATCATCTCCAGCAAGACGCCATCTCATATCGCACAGATGACTCTTCCGCTTCTGTTTTCGGCGCTTCCTGATCAAGCGCCCGGAAGGGATGATGCCGAAGGACGCGAGAAGTATCGCATGGGTCTTTCTGCGCTGTCACACCTGTGCGCTCAGCCGAATCTCTTCGAGACACTCGTCGTTCGGCTATCAGTGCGCCTAAGTCTGCTCTACGCTCCTGCAATAGTCCCCGAGGATACTGAACCCTCAGCGGCATACGCCCATGCGTTACTATCGACGCTAGCAGATGTGTTAGCACGCAAGGTCGAGAACGGGGATGTGGATGTGCCGAAATACATCGACCGACTGATTCCGCGGCTGTTCAACCTTTCCGCACATGCGGTGCTTGTGACTACTGGGAACACGGGAGTGGCCGATCCGCGTGTCATTGACGTTGTTGCACGCCAAATTAACCTGGTCACTCAATCGTTATCCGCTCAGTGAGTAAATCGATGGGACACTGAAAAGAAAAAATATCGCCTGATGTTACAAATTTGTGCATAGAAAACAGGAAACGTTCGCTAAGACGTTATTCACTGCATACTTGAAGGGTAATATTACTCTACTCGCTGTAGGTGACCTGAGTCTTCCAGAAGACGCATGTTTTTCTCCTTTTGATGTAAGTTAGCTCATTCCGGTGTCCCATCCCAAGCTAATTTGTGTCCCAGCCTGCCGCACCGGAGAGCCAGGCCAATCTCGTTTCTCTGTTTTCGGAGTGCGTGATTGCCTTCCATCCAGAGGTCCGTGTGTAGTGCGCATTTTTTCTCTCCCGCCTCCTGACTTCCGGCCAGGTCAAGACCCCCGTGGACGATGAGAGTACTTTGTTAGTGCAGCTTCTGAATTGGGGTATACGACACGCAACGACGAGCGGGCAGCGAGAATGCGCTTGGCACATCGTTGCTGCTATCGTTAACAAACACTCAGCGGGTGGCGAACAGTTATTCTCAATAGCCCGCAGCCCTGCTTACCTACAGGCTTAGGTCTCGACACTTTTCTCAAGACAACGTTTACCACGTTTTGGGATAAAGAGATTGCCCAGCCACTCGATGCTGATACTCGGCGTCATGCTATATCAGCATGGGCATGGGTGCGTATCTCATGGCTTGCCTACCTTGACTGTTGTCACTTAATCTCTTGCAGATTTCAAGGGCGCTCTTGGTCAGGAACCACCTGGAGGCTCTGCCATTCGTCAACAGGCTTTTTGAGTTGTTTGACGACACGGAAGTAGGATGGTATGCCGCGCGTGCGATTGGCCAAGCTGGTACGGTCGACAAGGTGCTCACGAAGCGGAACCATGCGGTTATCAAGGTTCGCTTCCCTGCAAGTGACATGTCGATATTAGTTGACCTCAAATCCTCAGGTCCTTCATGCCCAGAAGTATGCAAGTAGCATCCTCCCAAAGATCATTCAGGGAATGAATGATTCGACCCGTCAGTCCTCGTTGTCGAGGAAGTCTGCGCGTATTGGCTTACTCAATAGCAGAACAATCGCGGCAGACTACGTACCTCGTTGCACTCGCAGCGCTCCTCAAGGTGATACCGAGGGCCGCGTACGCGCATGAACTGCCAACGGTGGGTCGACTTCTAACATGTGGCCAAGCTACGCAGTGTCGCGACCCTTTCGCTAACACATCGCCCAGCTCATGCCGCTTCTCCTTCGTGGGCTCTCCCTGCCCGACCCTACGCTTCGCGCGGGTGTCATCAACACGCTCCTCTCTGCGGCGCAGGTCGACCTTGAAGCCGGATCAAAGACGTCAAAAGAGGGCAGCGTCGTTTTGGAGCACGCGGTCAGCCTTACCAAGGCCATGTTGCAGAACAGCGCTGTCGCCACAATGCCCGACATGGTGCGCTTCCCCCCTTTTTTGGCCCCTTGGCCTTAGTTCTGTCCATTATTGATGTCGAAGGATAGAGGGTACGGATAGGCGCGCTCAAGTACCTCGCTATACTCCCGAAGATTGTGCGGTACGACGTTCTCCACCCGCAAAAGGCGATGGTACTGCGCGAGCTCACGAAAGCTCTGGACGACCCCAAACGTGTGGTGCGTAAGGAGGCCGTCGATGCCAGGTCCGTATATACGATCCCTTCTTTATGTCTTTCCGCTTACTCCGTGCCACTTTTCGCAGGACAAGCTGGTTTACGTACTCCGGTTAGAAGCGTCTTACTACTGTAAGAAGCGCAGATTCGTAAACACAGGGATAACACTACTGTAGTGCACTCGGATAAATCTAATCCAATCCGTGGCTCTGTCCTTTCCCTGGGCACCATCAGCGAGAGTATATGTAGGCTACAGGTATACATTTATCGAAAGTTTTGTACTATTGCATCATTGCTGCGGGGCAAAGAAAAACGACAAGGCAGATCGAGCAAGGGAAGGTGCGGAATAGAGCCCAACCATGGTGAAGAATGTCTGAAGGGAGCGGAAGTTCATGATATCAGGGTTGTAATGCTATGCCGGGGCCATGATCGCCTGGGCTTTGGCATTCGCCTCGAACAGAACGCGTTCAAACTCACGCAAATGCTCCGCCACTACATCGCGACCGTCTACGCGGCGCGCACCCTCGACATCGCCGTCCGCCTCCCATCGTTCGATGCGCAAGCGACTGCGCTCGGCACTATCCAAATCCGTACGCCATCCACCGAGCTTGTTCTTCAGAGCGCGGAGTTTACGTCCCGCCTCGGTCGTGGCGGCACCGTTCACCTGCGCATGCTCAGAGAGCGACGACAAGCTCGAGACTAGCGACGCGGTGTGCGTGCGCAGGTGCGCCAAGTGGGGGATCGCACCTGCGGGTGTTGCTGCGCTTCCATTTATTGGCAGAGACGGCAGAGACGGCGGCGAAGTCGCAAAGGAATCTTCTTTGATAGGTGATGTGCCACCATCTAGGTCTAAATCTAGGTCTATGTCGGCCGAGTGGCCGTCAGGGTCTCCGTCGGGCTGGAGATGCGTATCGGGATCGACTTCCCAGTCATGAGTGAAGGATGGCTCTTCCTCGGTGACGGGATCGAGATGGCGCGTGGCGCGCTTTGGCTCATGTGCAGATGCGGATGTGGACGACAACGACGACGACGCGTCAGCTAGTGGTCCTCTGGGGCCTTCGAGCGCGTCGAGGCTCGCTAGAGCATCCGAGCCGCCGACTTCCCCGGCGATGCGCTGAAACTCGCGCTCGTACTTGAGCAATTCGCGAACTTGCTCTTCGCGATCGCGTGCCGTATCGTTCAGCCTACTGATGATGTCCACAGCGAGGGCCTCTAGCGCGAGCGGCGCCGATCCATCCATATCTATTCGGCGCAGATGCGTGATAAACTTTTCGGTCGATTCGAGGTTCTGCGAGAGGAGCGCCATGGCGTCTCCTTCTGACTGCTGGGCCTGCTCGGGCGCTTGCCGCTGGCGCCGCGTGCGTGGTGTTAGGGTGTGGTTGTGGGTGGTCGCGTCAGGGATGTATTCGTCATTGTCTTCATCGTCATTATCTTCGGTGGCAGCTGGCGTGGTTGAGTCTGAGGCAACGCCATCGGGACCCGTTGAGGGATCCAGATCGCCCGAAACTGCAAACGTGGGCACGCCATTGACGTCTTCTGGCGGTAAACCGTCAATTCCCTCCGCCCCCTCATCGTACTCAATACCAAATTCTTCTGCAAGGAGCCTCGACCCGGTCGTAGGCTCTGGTAAAAGTGCCGCGGCGAGTTCGTGAGCGAGAGATGACGTGCCTCCGCGGAGGGAAGCATTTGACCTGTTGCGAGGTAAGGTTGATTTCCTTGGAGATGAGGACGAAGCAGAGAGGAAGCGGGAGTCTTCTTCGTAAGGATCGTAGGACATAGTGAGATAATTGAGGCGAGACAAGTCACCAGGGAGATGTTAAGCTACAGAAAGAGACGCCGTCAAAGCCGTATCAAGCAGAGCACGTGACTACAAAGCACTTGATCCACACCTCGAATACAATTGAACACAGTCAATATATTTCAGCCTTGTAATTATCTTCCAAGGACTAGAGATACAGTTTCCGGAAATTATTTCAACGTCATAAACAACAAGCACCCGAGGCATGAAATGCATCAAATCTCAAATCGGCACAGTCTGCTTATAGAAATGCGACATTACTCCTTCTGTGTGTGTGATCGTCAAATTGAATAGCGGGTGCGTAGCATTCTGTTATTTCTTCAGCAAAAAGACAATGGCTACAAAGGCAAAGAATGACGTACAACTCGGTTCGCGGCCGAGCCAACAACGTGAGAGCCACCATCCTCCTCTGTCCAGCAGAGAGCCTCCGCAAAGACCGCAGTGCGTACCCCAACTTCGCCTTCCCATGCCGCACGCACCTCTTCCCGCCTCGTAGGCGAAGGATACACATGGTGTTGTGCAGCCGACATGCCGGAGATGCAGTACGAGGTATGGTAGGCATCTGGATTCCTACATGAGAAATATAAATACAGGCGCAATTTGTTGTCAAAAAAGCCGAACATACTTTGGCGGCTTGTCGCGCAGGCCCCCGGCTGGATGCTGTCCGGCAAGGAGGATATACTCTTGCAGGGCTTGACGATTGAAAAATGAATCTGGAGATCACCATGAGTACGTGGAGGACACATTAATTGACGTGTTGCACCATCTGCGTCATCCCATCCATTTCCCGCCTTCTCATCCTCCTGTACCGACGCAGGAGCAGGAATACTCGGGGACATTCCCAGCGCTTCCAGCAGCACAAACGCACCGCCGACCCACCATGAATAACATCCGTCGACGAGTTTGTTCGTGCGTCCCTTGAAACCACCAAGTTCTTTCTCCAGACCCTGCATGTGCACGAGCCAGCGTAGCAACCGACGCAAGTCTACTCGCGGCGCGTCTTTATCCGCTGAGATGTATGGCTGCAGCAACACCCATGAAGCGAGGGCGCAGAACGTGTATCCTCCGTGGGCCTCGCCGAGACTCGGTCTCTGAGCTGCGAGGGTACCGCCGGAGAAGAGCGGGCGTGACGCAGAAGAGAAGCCCCCCTCGTATGTCTGGCATGATGCGATGAATGCCGCGGTGCCACTCACGAGTTCGGGGGTAAGAAGATCCAGCAAGAGTGCGACTATGAGGAGACAGTAGATGCCCCTATCCACATCAGAAACAATAAGAACAAGAATCCTCTTATCAGTAAGGTGCAACCATACCGGGCGTCGACTTCTCCGTGGTTGGAAACGATAAAGGATCCGTCCGGTTGTTTTAGTGACATGTACCATTTGTATAGCTTATCCCTTCAGGACGCATCGGGAGGAGGTTGTGTCGATGTGATCACCAAGCGTACCTGTCAATCTGGTCCCAACCGCCTCCCGGACCAGGGCGACCAACGATCGCAAGAGAGGACACAGCCGCATAGGTCGGCAGTAGATGTGCAGCCTGCCCTGGTCCACCACCAAACCCCCCATCCGGGTGTTGCCACCGCATGATAGTATCTATTGCCCTAATCACCAAATGAAAGGCCTTTCAGAACACGGAGGAGCACAAGCAATGCAAAGCTCGGGTTAGGCACCTCTGTTTGTTATCAGGATCAATGGCCACTTGTAATGCGCTCAAAGACTGCAGCGTCCAGTACATGAGCCACGGCTGGCTCGCATCCTGGCTCATGTAGCGTGCCGGGAAGCCCTGGACAAGGTTGCGCACAAGAAATTCTAGGTGACCTTTCTTGTTTAAGACGTATGCACCGCTGCCTGAACCGCTGCCGTCGAACGGGACTTGACCCTGGAGGATCTTCTCAGTCTCGCCCTGCAGCTTCGATGTTTCTGTCGGGTATGCGTCGATGGGCGTCGGACGGGGCATGCTTGGGGTGATCATCGGTAAGGAAGAGTAACTTCAATTGTCTTTGTGAAACAAGCAACCCTGTGCTCGTGTGCTTCTACTAATTGTTCGTTAGCCCTGCAACGGGCCGCCCATGCCGACCATGCCGATCCTCTGCTGCACAGTTGGCGCTCGTATCTTTTCTATCTACACATCTGATCAGAACAGCAGACTATCAGAAGAAGAACCAGTCCCTTCCATGGGTTGGCGCAGTGCGCACGATCATCTGTAGAAAACCGAAATCCAGACAGGTTAATGAGGGTTATTCGCCGCACCCCCGTCTGCCAGCGCTCCGACTTTCTTTAGAGCTCCCTTTTCCTTTCCCGGGTCACCTTATTTGGTATAGCAGCTGCCCTCAGTGGCCGAGTGGGGCAAAGGTTTCCTCCCGGATTTTTACAGCTTACGGACGACGGCGTCACGACGTGCCTTAAGGACTACCATGTCTAAGAGGACCATTCTGTAAGTGCCACCTTGGCTCTGAGTTCCAGAAGGTAACGTAAGAAGACTCCTGGGATTAGGGATCCTATCCCTAGTATGCACATTCCCAAGGCATGAGAGGCACGACATCATGATATTACTTTCTGATACCCTTCAAGGGAAAGACTCTTCATTGTTCTGCGGTTCCCTCAGTCAGCGGCGTTGTAACTTGTAAGAGCCGTTGACCGAATATCGTTTTGCGCGGAACTCCATTTGATCGCTTGTTCGCTTACCAGTTATAGTTCGACGATGCGCCGGCCTAGGAATGGCATCCGCTTCCCAAACACCGCAGTTCTGGGCATTTTCTCATGCCCGGGCAAGCATCAGTCATCACAGGATGGTGATTGCGGGCCTATGATGCGCCCATAGTATGATGAAGTAGTTACTGGTACATGATGGCCTCTTATCGATCTCATCTATCCGGATGGTTGTTCGGGACATGCACCATGTGATGTGTACTGATTGTCTCGTACTCTGGTGCTTATCGCTCTGACACACTTCGAACCATGCGGTCGTAATATCATGTGCCAATGATCCTTACGCGTATATGCAAGCTGGTGATCTCATGGATGACCGCCGTTTGTGTCTAGTCATCAATTCCTGATGCCATCGATGAGATACCCGGATATCCCCACGCTCGAGCTGTGCGATCGCCTACTTCCGTCTTGCGCGGAACAAAAGGTCTTTCAGTTGCTAAGTTAGGTTCAGCGCTTGCTAAAAGAGTGAACCATGACCAAAACAAAAGTACAAAAAGCTTCCATGCATGTGACAAATTCCAGAATTGATATAGCATCATATCTTTTTCGGGTTTCTTCGCTGCCCGTAGCAGCGAGCAGATCAGAGAGATGCTTAAGTCAACTTGATATGAAATGCCAGAATAAGGGACCTAGTATATCTATAGTAAATCTTGCGCCGAATCATACATCACCATAGTCAAATTTGCAAAATTCCATTACTGCACATGCTGAGACCGAGGCTGTACTTCAAGGCCTACTACAGTATAGCGCAGCAAGAGCGCAACGGGGAGAAAATTTTACAATGTCGCCGTCGCCGATCAGGGGCCTCTAATTAATAGGCCAAATTGCGAGGAAATCTCAAGTCGGCGGTCCGCCGAATCCGCACAGCGAGGTCCAAGCGTAGTGTCCTCACTGCCTCCTTTGGCACCATTTCGTAATTACAGTAGTAGACAAATAAATATTCGTGCAAATTGCAAAATTAACTCCGCTCCGCTCAGACGCTCGGGCCATGCCGTTGTAGAGTCTGAGGAACAGGAACACGCCAGCCGCCTAACTTACTCAGAGTCATACTGTAAACGGTGACGTCGAGTTGCGCTTGATGAATGTTATTCCAGCTAACGTCAAAACGATAGACCGCGCCCGAATAATCGAGACATGGCGGAATCTGAATCTGAGTGCCAAACCTTTCGCGAGCGCCGAATGCGTTCATCATGTCGGTGCAATGATTGAATAGTGGCGCTCTGCCCACCAATCAACAGGCTCGCATTTGGCACTCAGATTCAGATTCCGTCATGTCTCAATTATTTTGCGCGGTCTATCGTTTTGACGTTAGCTGTCAATTTTCCCGATTCTGGTTCGACTCTCAGGGCCCCAATCCGCGAGAACATCTCAAACCTGAAAACTCCTGAGGTCTGAGCTGAGCCTCAGCCTCAGCTGCTGAGGCGCCCTGACGCCCAAAGCACCATTCGAGTCATTGCCAGTGCCCTTATGCCATGATGGGTGGGTTGCCGTACAACCAAGCATACGCGTTCCCCATTCTCATTCTTGTTCCCGGACACCACATTACTTTTCTTGCGAGTCTGAGATTGAACTTATAGTTTGTCCAAGTTCGACCGTGTGCGGCTGTACAGTATCCGAGGTCATGTCTAGATCATTATTTCCAGCATGGCAATCCCGGGCCCGTATCGATCTCGGTGTCAAGCCAGCCAATTTTGACGTCTTCAACGTCGCCTTTTGCCTCCGAAGATCATTCATTTTGTACCTGGAATAAAACATTATCTGTTCATTTTGCTTAGAGCATTCTCTGTGCCTATCATGATGGGCTTTAACCGCTTGCGGATCGCATCACGTGCCCTTGACACGTCCAAAAAAATTTGGCGGGTCCGCCGCGGCCTGAACAAACCTCAACCGTACAGTAATGGCCAGTGCTTGACGGGAATTGTTTGTTGTCTATTGTACAGTGCACGTGTTGGACAATGAGATAATTGCGTATCGAGGCCCACCTGTGTCGGCGCGGACACTTCATGCGTGCGCATCGTGGTGTCACCCATGAAGCATGACTCGGAACTTGTAGAAGTTTTCTCTTCTTATCCGCTATCTTCCATCTACTCACGGTGTGTCTTTGACCGATACTTACATGCCCTTGCCACGCCTATCATCAAAGCTTCCTCATCTTGGGAACATACGGAACATGAAGTGGATAATTTGATGGCTGATATCTAGGCTGGATATAAGGATCTTAACAAGAGCTACGTTTCTATGCCCCTCCCTAGTGTTTTCCCTTCTTCATATGCCGTTCCAACCCACTCTTCCTCGAATACGTCTTGTCTGGACATAGCGGACATTTCCACCTGCCACTCCCATGCACTGTCTTGCAGTGCCTCCGGAGCGTGCTCCTGTCGTGGAACGTCTGTCCAGGGCACCCACTACACTTCCATACCCCCTCTTCCAAAACCCTTAAACGGTTCCACCTCTCCTCATCCGTTTCTTCATCATGCACATCTTCCCTCCTTTCGGAGATGCGCTCACTCCCCTCCATCCCCGTCCAAGCTGGGTCCTTAAACTCAGTGGGACCCAGGGTTGCCCCTGTGGTCGGCCTCGGTGAGAACGGAGGATGAACTCCTTGCGACGGTGCCACAAGCGTCTCCTTCCTGAGTCCTCGGTTGCCAAGCTTGGATTCATGCTTCGTTGTCGCTGAGGTCCTTCGGGCGCGCAGCTCTTGGGTCTTACCCCTCTGAGCGGCCACCCTGTCCTCAGTCTTCTTCTCCATGGTGATTCTTCTTCTCTTCATGTTTCTTGTATTCGGTGGCTCTGCGCCGTCGCGATCTTCAGACTCTGCCATCCAGTAGCTTGGCCTCGCTCCCAGATCCAGTTCTGCTGTACGCAGTCGCTTGCGATGCCCGTTGTCGGACGCCCTCTTCAGCTCTTCTCGCAGTGCCAGGCCAACCTCTATTCTGTCCCCTCCAACCTTGGCCCACAGCTCATCGAAACGTAGCTGCTGCTGAGGAATGGCCTGACAGGAGACAGGGCCACCTGTGTTGGAGCTCACAGGGTCCATGGGTGAAATGAGGTCAGTTGGCACCTCTGGCGACTCGATTGCCTATAACTCAAGATGAACGCTAGGCGAGGTCTCTCAGACAGAGGAAACGCACGGATGGTTGGTAAGGCTCGGGTACCGATGCGGCGTTCAGCGTGATTGCCTGATAGCTCGGGTTCCCCTAATCAATCTCATGGTGAGCACACCTCTGCGTTGGTTGGCTGAGGCTTACCATGTAAGCCGAATTAGTTTGGTAATATGGGTCGACCTAGTCATTATCATGGTATGCCCACCTCTCTGCGTAGGTTGGTCGAGACTTACAAAGTGATCCTGTTCCGATCTAGCTAGGCGCTGTCTAAAGTTGTACTCCTGCGTGGCTTCCTGTACCTTTGATCTGAGCACTGACTACGGGTCTATTGCAGTAGACACTGACCTCCGTTCCAGTTGGCTGGATTGGAGCTCCGTGGATATAGGCATTGTTAATGGGATACGTGGTATGTAGCAACGGAGGCAGCCTTGCCCAATCCTGGGAGGTGGCTGTATCGTGGGGATATGATGAAAACATCACAACAGTTGTGTGGGAGGCAAGTAAGAGTCGGTTTGGGGGTCGTGGCTTGTGGCAAGTCCTAACACAACTTGGGGGCCATTCCTTTGATTTATATGTGCACCTCTGCAAGGTAGGCGCCCATTCATTGTGGGTTTGGTCCAGCTTACCTTTGAAATTGTGTCCTTGGCCAGTCACAATTAACGCCACCAAACGACAAGGTCTGCCAAAGTTGGCAGGAGGCATCCATAAGGCTGGACCTGGGCTGTGCGGTGTGTCATCCATTTTCATTTTCCCCCAACCGGACGAGTCAGCCGCCCGGTAAGTAGACCACAACGATAGAGGACATTGACATTTACTGAAAGCTTCCCAGCACACCAGGGGCTTGGAGCAACAAATATGTCCGGCTCAACTAGACGCAGACTCGGAGTAAGACCCAACCCCCAGGGTGGTCTTCTCGCGTCTGATCAACCATAATAAGGTAAACCTCACCCGGATAAACCTCTGATTGGGCCGGGAACCTCTGGCAAATTGGGGGATGCGATAACTTACGTACAGATAACGTGCAGCAGGAGTCTCAGGGGAAGAGGCCGTGTTAATGTGCTTGGACCAGCATGCTCGGATCAGCCAAATATCTCGAAAATCGGCATGTGATTGCATGAGTCGCCTACCATCGCCCCCGGCGCTCGATACTGCACAAGTATGGAAAAATAAAAGCTCGAGACGTCTCCGATTTCAGGGACGAAAGCCACAACATCATCCCCGGTCACATTCTTGCATATGGCTCTCGATCAAAAGGCGCGCAAGATCTACTCTGTAGACTGATGGGCGTCAGCTACCGGTATTTTCCGTCGGTAGTAAGCCAACACAGGACTAGCTTGGCCTCATGTTCGCAGATTTTGAGGCTCTGTATCGTTGTTGTTGTCTGCAAATGTTCTGATATCCGACACCGGCGGATATAGCTACCACAGCCTCTAGGATATTGTGCTGCGTGTCGCTCCTCTAAAATTTCCCCCTGAGGACACAGCCTCTAATTCGTTTCAGTTTGGTACCACTCTTACCCTCCTTGGACCTCGTTTGGTTACTTGCGGCTGCTGGGTCCCGTAAGAGGATCAGTGAAGTGTCACTGTACCCGCACTTACGGATCAAGATCACCCAGGCTACAAGCACTACTACATCCTTCCCCCCGCCTCCATTCCCGTCCCCCCTGGTCACCTTCTCCCACTCGTGACGGAAAGAGTATAAGTAAACTTGCAGACGAGAAGGGCTAAATGCACACCTCTTATCAAAAACCACATGGTCTCGGGACTCCCATCCCGTTCTCTGCCCTTTATGCTCACGTAATATTTCCTGTGGCCTTCCGGCTTCCAGATGCCAGGTGGATCCTCCCGTATTCTGTCGCGTTGTTTGAACGGCACCTGATGCGTTGCAACAGGACGGCATTGTGCAAATGCGTTTCGAGGGTGCGTACAAGTCAGGATATGCTTCCACGCTGCAATTATTCGTCCTGCCCGCGTGTGATGAAAGTGATGGGAAACCCAACGGTCGAAATGTTCGCATGGGCTGCGAGCAGCTTTATCTCTTCGGTCTATCCAAAATTTTACCTTGCCATTGTGAGCTCCGTGGTCACTCCACTGCGCTGCCACAGTTCCCTTCTGCGGGGGACGTGGCATTGCTTCATCTTCATGTTGTCTGGCCTGCTGTCAGAGACAGTTCAAAACAGGGACCCGGAAAGGAGGTGAGCTTACCCATGACCCTTCTCGTGTTCACCTGGCGCCTCGTCCCCTCGGCCGACAAGGAAAAAATTACAGTAAGTGTACTTGGCCTCTCTTCCTGACTCACGGACAAAGAGCCAGGACCACTCAGCTGTACACGCGCCCTCTTCTCTTCCCTCGGATAACCTGACCGTAAGGCACGCGCAGTTTTCCCGTCCAGAACGTCAGAGGGGTGATGGAAAGAACTTGTACGTATTTTGCAGGAGCCGCTTTTCGACTTTGCAGTCCTCAGATAAATTAGAGACAACAGCTCGGTCTTGTTCGAGCTGCTGGACCCAATGCATTGTTCGTAGAGAAGAATGAAGTGTTATTGCGAGTCAAGAGATGCATTGGTGAGTTGATGAGGACAAAATAAGAAAATGAGGGTTGGAGCGAGCTAGTGTATGAGAGTCTTACGAGGGAGAGAAGGGAGTTAATATACATGGGAGGGCACACTGTACCTATAATAGTGAATGCCATAATGCGAATAAAGACATCCTTGTATTGAAAGTTTGGGAACAATTGAAGGCGAGGAGGGCGTGGGAGGCAAAAATGCAAACAAGGAAGAAAGGATCACAGTGAGCCAAAAAAACAATTAAAAGACAACAATAAATCAACAAGAATGAGGGATGGCGTGGTGAGGCCAGTCTTATAATAGTGTGGTCACCGTGATCTTTTGTGCGCTCCGATGTATATTGTCCCAGCGTCGGAAGGCAGAGTTAATGTTCACTGGCACAGTATAGCATTTTAATCGTCCAGAGTTGGTCGACCAATTGCATGGAAAACTCAATCGAACGCATATTCTTGTCTCGAACTTTGTCTCGATTGGCCCGGTTTTACCACCTAGTACACGGTAGACATCGCTATGCGCCCCAAATTTTAACTGTACCTAAACACGATAGCAGTCGCGGTGGTATAGTGATCAAAAACATACCCATCAGTACCTGTGATGATAAAGGGACTGAGGGAAAAGGCCCACTGAGGTCATGAGCGAGTTGAGCTTCGTAATATATAGTATACGCGCAAGCGACTCCGAGTAAGTGTCGCCCTCTGGCGACTGTGGCGAGTAAGCGCTAGTGCTAAGCGGTCGAGTACAGGATGAATTGATTTATTGTGCACAAATCACGAGAAATGAATCAGAAGAAACCCGGAGAAATAAATTTTTTGATTATCTGTACTACAAAGTTGTTCAAGTTGATCGTGATGCATGCATGATGCATCACCGTGACGCGTCAAACTTGGTTGGTTGATAAGGTTGATAAGATTGACCGCCAGCCCCTTCCAATCACCACATGCGCGCCCGTCGACCCCACTGCATGCAATCCAGAGTTTACAGTCGAGTCGGAAAAGAGTTGAAAAATTCTTGGTGGAATTCCACGAAAGAATATGGTGTAAATGGTCTTAGCTCTACTTTGACACGTTCATTGGCCCAGAAGGAAAGAGTCTAACTCTACATAGACAAAATTACCCCATATTTTTTCGGGGAATTCCACCAACAACACTTTTTTTTTCAAAGTCCTCCCCACCTGAAGAATATCTTAACACTTATCAGGTCCGTTGACCCGACCTTATGACCGACCTTGACCGGCTTGACCAGTTAACCTGATGTCATTAGCCTTGCAGGGCGCTTCCAAGGCTCTCACTTGGGGTATGATGCAAGGTGTCCGGTCTCCTTGAAGTGAACGCACTCGGACTCTTGAACACTGTTGAAAACGGATTGACACCGAAGTTGTCTGTCCTAAAAAACGAAAAACAAAGGCGAACGCCGCCTCCGCTGCCTTTCCTAGCACTTTTTTCGTTGTTTTACTCATCGTCGTTGATGCTCCCTAGACGAGCTGGATACCATCAAACTCCCCTTTACGCGCTTAGCCGACAACCGATTACTTTAGATGCCGCGTCCCATTCAGGCCCAATCAGTGTCGTTCCCGTTGTCCTTCTCTTCTCTTTACCGATTTGTCCACGAGGTGTACCATTGTTCGCCCAGAAGTGTAATGATCATGTAAACATGACGGCCATACCACAGGACCCAAACATACGACAAAGGCATCAAAAAGGTCCATCGATATTACGCAGTCTTCGCGGGTTTAGGCTTACCGTGATAACAGTATAATTTGAACTGTTTGTGCCAATGGAAAGTGCCTTGCGTCCTATGATGCTCGGTCGTCGTTATCAGGACGCACATAATTGTGATTCCAAGGCACATATCGAGATGCGGTGAGCATGTATCGACGAGTATCGTACAGCTAATTGCCTTTCTTCTACACACACTTCGCTCCGGATCCGCGGCTACATCGTGTTAAAATGCCTTTGCATCTGTATTGCGGCGTTCCCGCATGATATAATTTTATGCGGCCAATATCAATAGTCGTGTGCACTGATCTTATGGAGCATCAATGATGCCATTAACCGCATATGTCCACTGGCATTTCCCTGGCTCATGCGAATATAAAAGCTTGTCAATTTCTCATATTTTCTCTAGCTTCGCTCACTTGAAGTTACGGGGTACTGGATAGTGCGTGTGCCTTTTTCTTCACGTACCAGTGTAACAGGCTAATCCATCATATTTTAGCCCCTTTCGTTTTATCTTTTCTAGACTTCGAGTTCCTTCACATTCTTCTGACAACTGTACATTCACTGGCTTCGTGACCAATCAACGTATAACCGACGCCACACATCTCACAAATGCATCAGTATAAGACAATTGCTCAAACCCTTCTTTTCCTTTCCGTTCTCAACCTCGTGACCGCGGCTCCTGTAGTACCACGGGAGGTACGCAACACAGACAACGATGTGGTGGTGGTAGCGGAGGATGTGGCAACTGTGTCAGAAAGGAGGCGGGGCACTCCACCGGTCGGGAGCCCAGTGACAACACCTTCGCAACATTCGCCGTCGTCGTCGCTGGACGGATCACCTCCACACGATTCATTGCCCTTGGACGACCCGATGTCTCCGCTTTTTCAGGGTTCGGAGTCATCGAGCGAGTGGGCACCTTCGAACCGTTTGTCGGCGGCAAACGGGAAGATGCCTATGTACGATTCGACATGGGAGGCATCCACGTCTGCACACCCTTTGTCAGGGGCGGTCGGGCCTGGGCCTGTGCATGATTCGACATGGGAGGCATCCACGTCTGCACGCCCTTTGTCAGCGCCGGACGGGCCTGGGCCTGTGCATGATTCGACATGGGAGGCATCCACGTCTGCACACCCTTTGCCAGCGCCGGACGGGCCTGCGCCTGATTCGAATACGGAGGCATCGACGTCTTCGCACCGGCCGGTGCCTGTGCGCGGTTCGACAGCGGGGGGAGCAACAATTTCGCAGTATACCGCGATAACGCCCGACATGCTGCACAAGGATCCTCAAAAAATATCCACGACGAGCAAAGTTATGGGTTTTTCTCTCCTCGCTGGCACCATCGCCACTGTTGTGCTTTTCTCAGCGTTGTACAAAGGTCACAATCATAATGGTACCACGGGTGGCTGACCCTGGTGGGTACGTTTCTGCCTCCTCCCTCCTCCCCTACGGACGCCTAAACGTCCCGAGTCACAAACGTTCTAACGTATGATCTTTCTCAATAGTTGGAGGACTCGGATCTCTGCGCGGCGCCTTCACAATGATTCTGCTGTGCGCATGTCGCATTTCAACGGCCGTTGTAGTAGAAGCACTATTGATATGTAAGTATAAAACGATAGCGCTAGCTATGATGCCAATAAGCAGTGGAATGTTTGTAGTCAGCGGTCTGCCCTTGCAGGCGAACTAAATCTGGACATTGTGACCATGCGACACTTTCTTGGACCGACTACACCAACTGCAACATCAACTGTGGTGGCGCAGTAAGCATGGCGGTAGTACGTGCTGCCGAATCTCGCGAAGTCAGGAAAGGGCCGGCCTTGATACATGCAAGGTTCGGCCTACGTATATATGACATAAATTGACGGTTTCGATGTGAGTCCGAGTCGTATGGGAGCCCGAGCGCGAAAGCAAGGAAAGGGTCGAGGTCGCATAGTCCATGAAAGTTGATGGCTGACATGCACTATTCTCCTTCAAGTTCCAGCTATGAGTGTTTCATTATTCAAGCTTCAACCCGAAAGACGAACCAATCAGAACCTGATTGGCATAAAATTAACAGTACAATCAGAAATAATGAATATCAAAGTGTTCGCAAGGTACGAGTAGGAAGTTCTCCACCTGTGGGTAAAGCTACTCAAGGAAATGTGAACCCCGTTGAAGTGCAAGTCAAGGTAGACCTAGAGGAAATGACAATAGCGCGACTAAAGGTGAAACGTGAAACCTCAACAATAGTTTTAGTTCCGAGTCGTAAAAAGGACCTAGCCTGAGAGAAGGAATTGACCGGACTCTGACGGTAACCGTGAAGGGTGATGGATAGGGTCCAGCATAGGCGGGTGGCAAGCAGGAAGCGGAAGACAAGAGGACAATCGCCGCGGCAGAGGCGACTCGGAGGGGAGGACAACTCAGACAATCATGATGCCTTCATGCCTACTTCTTATCTTATTACACAGTTGTTGAGTTATGTGTTCCAACAAGGTTCCAGTACAGTATGAATGTGCTGTTGGAAGGCTGGCAAAATGGGTGTGGGGAGCTGGGGTTAGGTTACCGGGAAATTGGGGAAAATACTACAGTAGGCCATCAGGAAAAAGGGAAAAATACTTAACGGGCTTATAGTGGCTTAACGCATGGCTTAAAATTTGCGTTAAGCCACATTAAGCCCATTAAGCCCGTTAAGTATTTTTCCTGTTCTCCTGATGGCCTACGGCCAGAAGATCGTCACCATCCCCAACCAAAAGAATCTCTCTTTCTTATCTCTTTCTACTACCGCTCGCTTCAAGTTCGGATAACCTTCTCAAACCCAATCGGAGTCTACTACTACGTGATGTTTGAATATTTTGTTTGCTTGCAGTACCACGCTCGACATCCCATCGTCCGACCTTGGATGTCACCCTAATTATTTACCGAGAAATGCGACGACTACGGAGGCACATTGCCAGTGGCTGTCGATCCACGCATAGTGACTATATACGTTCCCGCGTAACTTCATCCTGTGATCCTGACTCCCTCTCTGCCCTGACGCATGCAATTTTAACAACTTATCAACTCCCGATGTTTTCTCCAGCTCCTTTGCTCGCTTTTAAGATACTGGGTACTGGATAGTGCGTGTGCCCTTTCCTTCACTTGTAACTAGCTAACCCTTCACCCTCTCTAAATTCTGAAGACTGCACACCCACTGGTACTTTGACCACTCAACGTATATCCGACGTCACACATCCCATGAGAATCTATCGGTAGAAGACAGTCACTCAAATGCTTTTCATCCTTTCCACCCTCAACCTCGTGTTCGGGGCTCCTATATTAATACGGGAGATACATGAGGCAGATGACGATGCGAAGGTCGTAGCAGAGGATGCGGCAGCCGTGTAGAAGAAGCTGCACGAGGTGGGGGAACATCAAACGAGTTGACATCTTCGCCACCTTCGCCGACGGCATCGGACGGGTCGACGTCGTCACGCTATCCATAGCCGTCGGACGGTTTGACATCTTCGCAATATTCGTTATAATTGGACGGGTATCGGATGGGTTGGTTTCTTCGCAGGATTCATCGTCGTCAGACTGGTCTATGTCTCCTCACTCTTCGTCATCATCGGACGAGTTAACGTCTTCGCCATACAGTATTCTTCTTCGTCGGACGGGTCGACATCTCCGCACTCTTCCTCGTCGGACAGACCGGCGTCTTCGCAGTACTCATCGACAGAGGGGTCGACACCTACGCGCAATTCAACAGATTCACGTTTTCTCATGATTCGTCGTCGTCGGATGGGTCGACGTCTACACACTATGCGTCGACATCGGCTGGGGCGTTGTCCTCGCACGATTTGTCGGCCTCGTACGGACCGGTACCCTTTTACCATCCGACTTTAGAGGTGTTGATATCTGTGTATTATCCTTCGCAAACCGAGATGCCTTCGGACAAGGAGAAACTCAAGTTTTTTTTTTGCGGGCGTGGCTACATTATGGTTTCATCGTCAAAGTTACAAGTCCGTCAAGTACGTGCCGTGATTATCAGGACAATTGACCCTGGGTACGTTTCTACTTCATCCCACTTCTTATCCTGGCACCGGAGTCACAGATATTCTGACTTCTGATCTTCTTCAGTTCAACGTTTAAGGATCTCGACACCAGCCCCGGGCCTCGCAATAATCAAAGTTTGAGTGACCATCTCTGATATCAAGAGGAACCGTCGTTGCTTAGTCTTGCTATCCCGAGGGAAGAGGATCTCCGACTGCTTCTTGTGAGCCGTGATTAGTTAGCAGAGGGGAAGTGGGAGATGATGCAGGCTAAGTTAATCTTGTTTACTTTGCTTGAACTGCCTTGCAAGCAAATTTCAATCCCTCATTAACGCGTTGTCGCATCATTTGAAGAAGGATCCCCGCTGCCCATACGTCACATGTGAATGGCTAGGGCAAAGAAGGCTATTTTCACTTTCATGAACGTCGGCGGTGCACCTGCAATATTCTCTTTCAAATACTGTGCTATGGCGTCCGTGATAACATGTGTATGAATAACAGGACGATGCAAGTGGACAAACGCGTCGTCATACGGTCTGATCGCTATCTGAACGTCCGAGTAATAATTGATATTAACGCTATTAGAGAAGACCGGAGCAATGATTCAAACTAATGCAGCATCGACAGCTCGATCAACCGATTGGGACCGACATCCCCGAGTCCGCGGCGCCTATGCCTCATTGTCCCCACATCTTTCACCGCATCTTGTCCGTATCAGCTCCGCGGCAATACACCGGCGATTTCAACGCACATGCCCTAATGATGCAGTGGGGATGTACCGTGACATGTACTAACTGGTAACTTGATCCTTGAGGCGCATCCCTGATTTTGATTTTCCATCAACCGCCACCTGTGCACAATGATGCGTGCAAATATAAAACCTTGTCCCCCGATGTTTTATCTTGCTCCTTTTCCCACCGTGAAGTTACTGGGTACTGGATAGTGCGTGCGTCCTTTCGTTCGCTTGAACCAATCCATAACTTCTCCAAATCATAGCCCCTTTCGTTTCTTCTAGACTGCGCCCATTTTCATTGTTTTGATTCCCGTACACTTTATTGGTACCTTGACCGTTCAGGATCCCACAAATGCACCGGTATAGGATAGTTATTCAAATATCTCTTACCCTTTCCGTCCTCAATCTCGTCCTAGCTGCTCCTATCATAGTGCAGGAGATACATGAGGCACGCGGCGATGAGACCGTCACAGCAGAGGGTGTGGCAGCCATGCCGAAGACGTCTCCGCCTTCATCCCCGGACGCGATAGCATCTCCCCATTCGTCAGACGGGTCGACGTCTTCGGCCTATCCTTCCCCGTATTTGTCGTCGGATTCGTCGGATTCAGGCTATTCGTGGTTGTTGGACAGGCCGCCGCGTCTGAGTCCGAACCGTCCACCGTCGTTGTATGAATCGGTATCTTCTCGCCCCTCAAGTTCAGGGTTATCGGAGATAGCAATTCCAGAGTGGTACTACACGATGGCACCGGAGATACCATCATCTTCGCACCTTCCAGCGTTGTCGCAAGGGTTGCCATCTCATCATTCAAGTTCAGGGTCATCAGAGATAGCAATTCCAGAGTGGTACCACGAGATGGCACAGGAGACACCACCATCTTCGTACCTTCCAGCGTTGTCGCAAGAGTTGCCATCTCCTCACCTTTCAAGTTCAGGGTCATCGGAGATATCAATTCCAGAGTGGTACCACGAGTTGGCACCGGAGATGCCACCAACTCCTCCGGGGCAAGGGCAAGCTTCAAGTCCAGGGTCATCGGAGATACCACCATCTCCACAACTTACGGAGTCAGATCGGGCTACGGCTGAGACCTATTCCCCGTCGGACAGGTTTACGCCTTCGCACCATCCGTCGTCGTCGTCGTCGTCGAATTCCTTTTCGTGGTATAGGAATCCGTGGTTTTCCGACGAGTCGATGTCTACACCATCATATTCGTCAGCGTCAAGCGGGTCTTTGCACTATCTCTCAGAATCGGACGGACCGGTGCCTTCACATGCCAGTTCGATATCGATGCCTTCACTTGAGTCGATATCGGGGGGCTTGGTGCCTTCGCACCATTCAATGCCGGAGGTGTTTGCGCTATCTTCGACACCGGGTGGGTCGCCGCCCTCACCTTCACCGCCAACTGGGACGCCTCCAGACAATGCGGAGTTCTTTAACAAGAATATGATGAAAAAACTCAAGATTGTTGCGGGCGTGGCTATCATTGGTGGCGCCATCGTCGCTATTGTGGGTCCACAGATTAAACACCGTGATTTCCAGCACAGTTGACCCTGGCGGGTACGTTTCTGCCTCTTCTCAAGTCACAAACTTTCTGACATATAATCTTTCTCAGTTTAACGGTTAGGGATCCGGGGCACGAGCGTCTTCGGTACAGTATATCCCAAAATTTGAATGTCCTCCTCCAAGACTAAGGGGAACTGCTCTCTTCCCAACCGGCAATGGTTACAGCGAGCATGGTGAGCCCTTTCCTTCTGGAGTCCAATCGAATCACACCAGCACGTTTGGTATCATGCTTGTAAAGTAAACCACTTCTCCCGGCTCAGCCTGGGCCCTGGGGCAGCTCAATTGCGTTCTTCGGTCCACTCTCGCAGCTTTGCAGGCCGTCCCTCCCGCGGCCGGGCTAGCAAGTATTGCGCGTATTGCCCATTCCGAACATTTATATTTTTCTTCAGCGCCGAACGATGGGCAAAGACGATTTTCCTCCTCTAAACGAGTCGCTTCAAGTCTTCTCCCTTTCTTCTTGATTCCAGGAAGTATGTTGGTCATCGTCGAAGATATATCCTCCAGCGCTTCAGGAAATCGAACGTTCGCTCGATCACTGGCAGCACACCATCTCTCGTGCGCTCACTCTATCTTTACAGTATCTCGTTCCTTTCGACCATCGACCAACTCGCTTCAGATGACGACCCATCCCCCTTGATGGCCGTCAATTCCACTTTCAAGAATGCCATCCGACGCCTCTTCCGTAGCGCCCTCGACCACAGGCCGACTCCCCTTCCATCTCGAATGCTGTCGAACGTCGACCGTCCGTCAAGTACTGTCAGTCAACAAACTGTTGAAATCGAGCTCGCGCGGCTCACACACCCTAGCCCTTTCGGGCCTTAGTTTACTTTCTGATACCTTCCATCCATATTTAGTGGCACCTAGCATTCCTTCCAGTAGTATAAAGCACATGTAGTATTTACTGCTGGGCACCCTTGCGTGTTTGCCCACAATCCCACTCGTTTTCCACCCGTGCCCCGGTTTTTCCAACACGAACCCAATTTTTAGAACATCGGCTCCGCTACTATCCTGAAACATCTTTTCGTTGGCTGAGTTTCTGTCGTCGCTGAGGCTGTGCCTCTGACGGGCTGGATTCGCCTTTCAATTTACTGACCTGTCTGGAGATATTTTGTCAGTTTGTCGCGCTTATCGTCCGCTCTCGGATTTCCTTATGTTCCGAGAAATACTGTACATGGAATTTGCGGAGATCAATGGTGGCCATGTAGTAGAGCTAAGCTCGCAGTGAAAGGGCTCGGACAAACAAGTACAAAGTTTACTCACCCGGTGCTCGCGAGAACGGACCTTATATATCGTCATTTTTATCGTATCGCATCATACAGCTCCATCACAGCGCAATTGGAAACGTTTGTATTCGTGAACACGTGCGTGCAGTATGTACCAGGTATCCCTTCCATTCGGCATACCCTGTGATTCTAACGCACATCCCTGTGCCGGCCATCAACCGGGGCCAACTTGGCATTTTTTCGCTCTTGGTGAACCAATAAAGTTTTCCATCAACCATCAGTCGCCTTCCCTGCCCTTACGCGCGCAAATATAAAGGCTTGTCAACTCCCCATGTTGCTCTAGCCTCGTTGCTCACTTGGACCTTATTCGGTACTGGATAGTGCGTGTGCCTTTCCCCTCACGTGTAACGTGTTAATCCATTACTTTCTTCGATCCTTAGCCTTCTTTTCGTTTTTTTTTTCCTGGACTGTGTCCCTTCTCATTCTTTCGACGACGGTGCACTCGCCTTGACCTTCAATCGACACCGTCATATAATCCAAGCCATACATCTCACGAACATGCACCAGCATCAGATAGTTGCTCAAATCATGCTTATCCTCTCCATTCTCAATGCCGTGCTCGCGGCTCCTCCTTTAAGTGTACGAGAGATTCCTGGGGAACACGGCGTTGTGGCGGTCCGAGTCCCGGCGGAAGGCGTGGTAGCTGTGTTGGAGAAGCGGCCTTTTGAACCCGAATGGGAGATATCGGCGGGGCCGAGTCTTGAACATCCTGAACCCCAATCGACGAATCCACCTGAACCAGAGGAGATGAATTCACCTGGACCAACGCCGCCACCGCCTAGGAAGAAGACATCGACCAGGCCGAAGATAATGACCCCAGAAAAGATAAAAGCAACCAAGATTATTATGGGCATGGGTTTCTTCACTGCCGCCGTCCTCGGTCTTGTGGATATCCATATTATGTTCCACAACTCGAATAGCTCGGCCAGTTGACCCTGGAGGGTACGTTTCTCTTCCTACCTTTCCTGCGGGCACCTTAACGGCTCAAGTGGCAGGCGTTCTGACTTATATTTTTCCTCAGTCCAACGGTTAGGGATTTAGGACTCGTGGCTCCACTATTTATCGAATTCTCAATGACTACCTTTGAGACCAAGACGGGGACTGCTGTCGCGTGCTTGAAAGATGCCATGATCCGTTAGAAGACCTCTGAGAGGACCGCGGAATGATGTCGCTTATTTCATACTATTTTGCTGGCGAATTTTAACCCGCCGGGTTGCCGGCATCATTGATGGGATCGAAACAGGTGACGGATATCTTTCAGCGAGATTCAGCCCGGGCGTGGATTTGATGGGCTAGTGAGTCGCAAACTCTTTGCATAGGCACGTGCGAAAAACCACTACTCAGCTGCTGCGAACGTATCTCATTCGAGGAGCCACGGTAGTCAAGTCCATTTTCACTCTCACAGTTGTTAGTGGCGCATCTGTACTACTCTCCTTCAAAAGTTGCGCTACGATGTCCGCGAACATAAGTATGAATACCGGCAAGCTATTCCACGACTCTGCACGATGGACCTCCTTTCTCGCAAAGTCTCCTCATCCATGTCCGAGTCGATCGACGTCACGATTGGCCAAGCGCCGCGGCCTTGACTACTAATTTGAGTTCTCCTCTACCGCATACAGTCGAGGCAGGACCGGTCGATAAGTGCAAAACATTCAGCGATGTATTGAGTCTCCCGCTATGGTTACTTGATGCGTCTGAGATACTCGTCAAAGGGACGGCAGAACGTTGATCGAAAGCCCCTCTCTTGCCCGTGCCGACATGGTAAAAACGGCCTGAGTGAACACTAGTTTTCCAGTTCAACGGTTTCGCGCCCTCACTATATCTCAAATTTTGAAAGATCAACACCGAATCCAAGGGGAACTTCTGTCGCGACTCGCATGGCCTGGCTTTTGCGAGACGAGGACCTCAGACTGCTGAGTGCGGCGGCGTGCCCTTCACGCAGGGTGCTTGAGAACCTTGATTAGCTAGGAGGCCTCTGAAAGAAGCCCGCAGCAGGATGACTTGTTCGTATCGTACGAAGAGCGAGTGCTGCTGCGAACATGCCGCATTCGAGCAGCCAGCCTAAGCAACGCTTGAAGCTCGAAGAGAAGATCGAATAATGGATATATACTACTACTACGCAGACACGTGCAGTGGCTGCAATTATAGTTTACAGTAAGCAATTGATCCGACAATCCCTGCACCCTGCGACGCTGCGTGCGCCGCTGGCAGTGTCCGCTGGCAGCCACTGGTAGACACTGCCTGGCAGGCAGTGTCAGTCTACCAACATCTTCTACTACCCGGTGTAGCACTGTAAGCTAAAGACTCGGATGCAATAACCAGGCATTTTACTCTGTCGTAAACTTGAACTGCCGTGCGTACTTATCCAATTTAATTCTAATCTCCTGTTCACTCAGCTCTCAATTGAACTTTGACGTGCGCCCCTGCCAGTTCCCCAGACTTACTACTACTATGGCTACTGCTGTCCTGCTTAACTCGAACATCCCTAACCTAAAATTACTTTCCAAGGGCAAGGTCCGCGACATCTACGCGACGTCCTCGCCAGAGTACCTCCTCTTCGTCGCATCCGATCGCATATCCGCCTACGACGTCATTCTGAAAAATGTAAAAAAAAAGCTCATAGTTGCCCTTTCCTCCCCTTACTCACATTCTCCTGCGTTTTACTTGACGACAATGACGCCCGACCGGCCCCGACGATCGTTCTCCCCGTCCGCAATCAAAGGGCATTCCGGACAAGGGCCGTGTCCTGACGGAGCTTTCGCTCTTCTGGTTCGACAAGCTGAGAAGCGTCGTTCAGAACCACGTCGTGACTTCGCGCATTGAAGAGATGCCGGAAGAGTTGCACAAGTACAGGGAGCAGCTTGAGGGCCGCTCCATCCTCGTCAAGAAAGCGGAGGTTATACCCCTCGAGGCGATCGTACGTGGTTACATCACAGGTGAGCAACATTTAAATAGCAGAATAGATCCCCTTGGATACACAGCCTGTCTTTCTTTCGTCCTTCCTACAGGTTCTGCATGGGCCGAATACAAAAAGACTCGTACGGTGCATGGGATCCCGCTTCCCGAGGGCCTCCAAGAATCACAAAAGCTCCCCACCCCGCTCTTCACGCCCTCCACCAAAGCAGAACAAGGGGCGCATGACGAGAACATCTCCCCAGAACAAGGTGACGTACCCATTCTCCTACCACCTACCACCTACCACTCACCGAATGCACGGTATGAACAGCGGCTGCACTCATCGGCCAAGAGCTATACGACCGAGTTTCACATATCGCATTGAGGTTGTACACTGCTGCTGCGGAGCATGCAGCCACGCGCGGACTCATCATCGCAGACACCAAGTTCGAGTTTGGGCTCGTCGGCGGCGAGCTCATCCTCATCGACGAGGCGCTCACACCCGACTCTTCGCGCTATTGGCCGCTGGAGGGGTACACTCCCGGTCGTAGCCAGTCGAGCTTCGACAAGCAATATCTTCGCGACTGGCTCACGTCGCAGGGCTTTCGAAAGGGTCTCGAGGACGGCCCGGACGGACAGGGCTGGACGATGAGTGAGGAGGTTGTCCAAGGGACGCAGGAGAGGTACTTAAATGGGAGGGATATATTGTTGAAGTGATCGAATTGGATGTACGATATATCTGTAACTTCGTGTACTGTAGAGTATTGAAAGAATATAGATTACTATGACGACTGCGGTACATTGGACAGATGGAGGGGTATGGGTGTTGTCCGAGAAGCCGATCGTGCTTCTTCAACGTATGTCCGTAATTTGCGCACCACACTGCGCAAATTCTGGCCATACTTTCCGGAGGTCGGCACAATGTCGAGCACTCGATCATCGTGGTCCATCTCATCCCTAACGAACTCTTCGAGCCGCGCGAGTTTCATCCGTGCCAACTGCACCTCTTCCGGATCACCTTCAGCGGCCAGGAGATCCGCCTTGTTAGCGATGACCATCCGCGCCCGGTTGCTCATCCCAGTCTTATACTTCTCCAGCTCTTCCCGAAGCATGCGAAGCTCGTCCCAGGGTGCGGGGCCAGAAAGATCGACAACGTATACAAGCGCGAGCGACCGTTCCATAGACCGCAAAAACGAGTGCCCGAGCCCGACGTTGTCCGACGCGTCCTCGATGAGCCCAGGATTGTCTGCGATGGTGAATCTGAACGCTTCATGGGCGTCTCGCGCCCGGTTACGCGTCGGGAGGTCGGGGAACATGCCACACTCCATGAGCTCCTTCTCCCGCTGCTTCTCAACGACCGTCTCATCATAAACCGCACCGTGACCCTCATCCTCACCACCAAAGATAGACCCATCCTCCGCAACGCGCACAACGCCAACAACGGGGTTCAGCGTGGTGAAAGCGTACCCAGCGATGGTACTACGCGCACGTCCAGCAGTCAAAGCGCGCAACAACGTGCTTTTCCCTGCATTCGGCGCACCGACGAGGCCGATGTCTGCCAGAAGCTTGAGCTCCAACTCGAGCGTCACGCGCTCGCCCTCGTACCCACGCGTAGCGAATTTGGGAGAGGGGTTCGTCGTAGATTGGAAATGTGGATTTCCGTACCCCGCCGCTCCTCCGGACGCAATCGACGTGCCGAACTGCCGCACACGGGGCAACCCAAGCGGTGCATCGGGCGCACGCGCAGCCGCAGTCGCCTCTGGTGGCATGTGGTCGAGATCCAGGAGGAGAGGCGCGGCATCAGGCTGGCGTTTCCTTGCGGAGCGCATCTCGCGCTCGGCGCGCCAGATGTCCCGCTCTGCTTGCTTAAATGCGGAGCGAGCGGTGTTGTCGTCCTCGTAAGTCGGATAGTGTACCCAACGACGTTCCTGCCAAAGTTTCCGGCGTTCTTCTCTGTCGAGATGGGCGTATACTTCTTCCTCAGCTTCCCACTCGTCCTGGGTGCGTCGCGGATCGTCGCGCGAGAGCTCGCGCACCACTGTGCCTAACGGTACTCGTATGATGTTTGGCGCACCGGCACGTCCATGTTGCCACGTTCCCATTCCCCGTCCGCCGGCGTTGCCCCGTACTCGCGATGGGACGGATGAGAGTGTCGTAAGATGTTCGTCGGGGAGAATGTAAATATCGCCACCTCGTCCACCGTTACCCCCAGATGGAGGTCCATGTGGCTTGAACTTCTCGCGGTGAAAAGCGACACATCCATCGCCGCCTCGCCCTGGATACGCTCATGAATTGAGACCAATATAGAGACATATATCCCACATACCTGCACGTACATGTACAATAAGGTGATCCAGGAAAGTTTCACCCTAAGAGTCGGGTGTGAACGTTGTATTAGTAGAGGCGAGATTGTGACGCACTCCTTGTCTTCGTTTCCACTCTGTCTTTCGTTTTCGGAAGGCTTCATCTCGTTCTTTCCGCTGTTCTAACGTTAAAGTTTTATTGTTGGCGATCAGCCGGGAAGACTTTGAGACTGCATGCGATGTAAAGGTAGAGTATAGCCGTAGATAAGAGGCGGCGGCACAGAAGTTCAGAGCAGGTGAGATTGTATGCATGCGCCCATGTCGCGAAATTTTAAAAAATAAAACCATCGCAGCGGTCACGTGGCAAATCTATACTGTACAATTCTATTCACTTTGTCTTCGAATTCTAACAACGCCCTATGCTCCCTTTGAATTTTCCAGCCAAAAGTAAGGATCCCCCTCCATCTTCGCTGGGAAGGGATCCGCGCCCTGCAGCACTCCATTCGCCCAATTCCTGACCGCCGTCGGCCTGAGGTCTACCTGCTGTATTTTATTCTCGAACAAACGTTCGCGTGACCCATGTTTGGGCTTGCCACCCGTCTCATCGTAAAAAATGCGTCGCAGAAGCATCTGCTCGTGCCTCTCCCGTAGCTCTGTGTGAAACTCGTCCGTGCCTTCTTCGCGGGGCGGCGCTACGTCGGGTATCGGCGAACCATCATCGACCTCGGGTCCTTCGAGCAATTGTGGAACCCGGACAACTTCCCAGGGCGGTTGCAGGGAGACGCATTCCCAGTCCACAATTCCCGTGATGCAATGGGTGGTCGGGTCAATGAGGATGTTATTGGTGGATATATCGTCGTGATAAAGGGAAAAGGTTTCGGCATCACTGGCCTCTGGAGGGAAAAAAATCGGGAGAACGGAGAGTAGAGACTCGTAGGCGGAGATCGTGTCTTCAAATTCGGAAATGTCATCGTCGTCGCACTCATCATTTGCGCTCGCAGCGATCTTCCGATTCGTAGTAGAGGAAATGTGGAGATGGAGAAGGGAGGTCAGGTAACTGGAGGAAGTTTCGAATGCGCCACGGCCATTGTGTAGACCGAGCCGATCGCCATAAAAGAAGGGGATGGTCGTCACGGGGCCTATTGCGAATTCAGGGTCGTCATGGAGTGGAACGAACCGTGTTTCCGACGAAAGATGCTTGAGCCAAGCGATTCGCTCGAACTCAGGTCGGTTTGTTGGATACAAGTTTCCCATAACGGGAAACTTGAAGCTTGTTAGCTGCTTCAAGTATCCGGCTAGCGTTCTTGTCAGTTGCACCCTCGACTCCCACACGACTTCCGGAGATTCCCATAGCGACTTCAAAACGACGCCTGGAAGTTTGGTCATCAAGATCCATTCGAAACCTAGTTCGTTATCAGCAGACGAGTCAAAGGCAATGACCCGGGGGACAGGAATAGATGTGTTTTTCCTGACAAATTGGAGTGTTGCGACTTCACTGGCGGTCTTGAAGTACGGATCGACGGGGAGACTGATACGCATTATGAAGGACTCGAGAGTGCCACTGGCATCGCCCAGCGAATGCAACAAAAATAACTTGTTAAAAGCGCCAGCGGAAAAGGATCTGATCTCGTAACTGGAGGTGGTAAACGGCAAGTGACGGACAGCGATAGCCTTTGCAACAGCTATGTCGGGTTCGACAGTCCAGCTAGGGATAACGTCGAAGAGTTCATACGTCCATTCGAGCCCGTGCTGAGGGGGTTTGGAGGACATGACGTATGGCGATGGATGAGGTCCTGGAAAGACCGCGGTGTAAAGAACAAGGTTTCAATGGCCCTATGTGAAGGTCACGTGTTGCTGAAATTTCGCAGATCCGAGTAGTTGTCCCGTGGTAATCAACCCGTAGAGTGTCGCATTGTTTCGTAAGCGGTGGCGGAGATGTCGCCTTCTGGTAAGCTACGGTGTACTGCAAGTGTACTGTAGGGCGGTGGTTCGTCGATATAAGTTACATGTACTAGTGGTACTGTGGCGTTATTGACTTATTGTCACGCACGGGTGCTCGCTTCCTATGATCGAGGCCTCCGAAGGGCACCACTCGGTTTCGAGAAAATCTGCATAAGCGTGTTGCAAAAGTAAGATTGGCCTGTATAGGGCTAAAGTCGGCAGTAGCCTATATGGCGGTGGTAATGCCAATGGCTAGTTGTTGGTCGATTCACAGTCTCAATTGGACTTGAAAGCCGCAAGAGAAAGAGAGGTGGCTGGAGCAGGGGATGATTCTTCCATAGGTGGGGGAGCAGCAACGATATCGATGCGGGGGAATTGGGGGTGATCGGCCGTAAAGGAGAGACGGTTTGAGTGGTACTTGCGACAGGGAGGGAGTCACGGACGTTTGGTGGCGGGACCAGACCGCCCTTTGCCCTAGTGTCCCGGGATCAGACCACCCTTTGCCCTAGTGTCCCGGGATCAGACCACCCTTTGCCCTAGTGTCCCAGGATCAGACCACCCTTTGCCCTAGTGTCCCAGGATCAGACCGCCCTTTGCCCTAGTGTTCCGGGATCCTGGCTATGAGTCGGGAGGTGGTGAAGCCGGAGGGCAAGGTCTTCGATGAGTATTTCGGGGCATACGTAGATGCGCATGATGAGGGTGAGCGGGTGGAGGGGCCTACAGATGCGGTGCGTCGAATTGCGGCGTTTTGGGCTGTGGGCAGTGCTCGAGGAGGCTTGCATGCCTTGTGCATCGCACGGGGCTATGTAGTTCAGGACTGGTAAGATAACACCATTATCTACAGTTCGCTACAGAGCTCGGTTGAGGATTCGGGTAGCATTGCCGAGGGGTTGTTGTGCTTCGCCCTGAGAACGGAACGTGCCCGGTTGGCCATAATGCGGTCGTGATCGCGGTGTCCGGCAGTTCATCTATGGGTCGACAAAGCTACCGAGGTGGCGAATAGTGTGGGTGGCTTCTACTCGGTACTTGAGTACACGGGATGGATCAGCCAACCAGAATGTGGCCCGGGTGTTGATACGTTGATGTCCTGCGGATCTAGAGCTATTTTGTGTGATGTTTTGAGCCTAGAAAGGTAATAAGAAGCGGTGGGGATAATTCCTCATAGACTTCATGGATATTAAGTGGATCACTGTTGTCTTCTCGTGGCGTATACACATGTCGCTTCTTACGTCTTCCGGTCTTGGCTATGAGCCGCGGGCTATCATGTGTGCACAACTCGACAAATTGAGGTTCTCGAGAAAGTTGCATATAAGAAGTCAGCCAACGTACTGACAGCCTACAACACTTCCGACATCAACCCAGCATGGCTCCCACCCTTAAAAAGGCACTGAAACGTTTAAAGAAGGGTATTCCCGGGGGCAGCAGTCCGCTGGATTTGCAGGGTGTAAGCACGGGTCTCCTCGGAAGTCTTTCTCGTATATTCACGTGCTAAAACTTCTGCGCAGCTTACCAAAACCACACTAAACACCGCACAAAACGTGCAAAGTCAGGCCAAAGGTCTACCGAACACTCCCGTCCGAGACGTCGTGCCGAAAAGTGTGTCTATCCTCAAGGCCTTCGGGAGGCCATTGAAAAGTAGTTACTCGATTCTGCGGCGGATGGTGGGTTGAAAAAAAATCGGGGTACTGAGGTCCTGTACGACACGACTGTCAATAATTTGGGATTGAAAGCGATGTACATTCGTCGCTTTCTGGGCTTGTTCTCATTTTTGATACATGTAATGTGGATGGTATTGCAAACGCGGCTTGAACTGCGGAAATGTGGTATAACACAATAACAAAATGACCGTTTATTCGCGTTGTACCAGAGCTAACAGCCCGAGTCCGCCAAGGAGTGCGTATTTCAACTGAGGGAAGTCATTCTGCAAAAGATGAACTCGTGAGACTTGCGCTGAAAAGTTACACCATAACATACCATGGCAATTGTCACGTAGCCAACATAGGGTAAGAACCTGTGAAAAGAATAGAAGTATAGAACGATGCGTCGTCATGACTTGAGCACTCACCCGCGCACTTTCCCTACTATGTGCTTTCGCTCCAACCAATCGAGTCCCTGGTATAACTCTACATCGTCTAGGTAGTTATTGTCCCCCTTCGTGAGTATCAACTGATTTTCAGGTCGGGGCTTGGCTTCGCGAACGCTGTATGGAGCGCTGACGATGAGCTCACTATCATCCACAGGTTACTGATGAAAACACACCCATTGACCACCTTCACGACGTCGTGTGTCTCGAGGATTCGGTGTACAATGGGAATGTCTTGTCCTGGGATCTTGTAGACCGTGATGTCGCCAATTTCATACCGCATGTTTGACGGGTTGACAAGGAAGAGGATGTCCCCACGATGAAACGCTGGCTCCATTGAGCCACTAAAATTGGGATTTGAAGTGCAGACGCACTCAGCGCACGTAGAACAACAACCTCGAGCGAAAAGGTCGACGCACCTGAGGACAACAACGATTGGCGACTCGGTGTTTGTAATCAATCCGAGGCCCTTGTAAATCATAAGGCCAGATGAAAGGACAGAAGCAAAGTTGAGGATCTGAAGTAGAACCTACGTGTGGGCAGGTCAGAACTCCAGATGAAAGCCGATGAAAGAGGTATTACACACATGGCGAAAACCCAGTTTTCGAAGGGTCTTGAGCTCTTCGGAGAACATCTTCCACTTCAGAAATGTGAAAGAGGTGCGTTGGTCGCGGTCAGGGCAAGTTGCGGGCGCAGGTTGAAATTCGCGCCTGGCTGACGTGTCAGGGTTATCAGATAAGATAACCGTTCACTCATTTTTTCGTCGGGCCTTAGTTCTCTTCTCATGGAAAAATGACCTCTTACCCGCATACACACCTATTTCACGGAGAACATAAAACAGTAGTAATATCAGGCCCTCACATCCAACTCCTACATTCAAAGTACGCTACGAGAACATCCTTCGCTGGCCTGTCTTTGAACTGAACCCCAGCACAGGAGAGCTGCTTCGCTCTACCGCATCTTTTGAGGGCACAAAATTAGATGCATTACTAAAAACAGGACCTGTACGCTGTGCCGCTGTCGACTTAGGGTATACACACCTCGCCACAGTCGGGGATGACAAACAGTTAAAAGTTTGGGCAGTCGAGAGTCTGCAACTTTTATGCGAACGGTACGCGCCCACATGTCCTTGCAGATTTCGAATTATTTCTGCTAATGACTGAGCAACACCGCATAGAGAGATTCCCAAAAAACCAGCCCAGGTCCTGTTTACGCGTTCGGGTAGGACAATAGTCGTTGCAGATAAGTTTGGGGACGTCTTCAGGTGCGTCGCCCTCACACCCGCCTCTCTCCTATTGACCTCCCTGCTCATGTCCCCTGAGTTACCCACTCGTGCCTCTCTCTACACCTACGCCAGCGCCCCCGCAGAATATGGAGGCTGACACTTTAGCCTCGCACGAAAACCCTTCGGGCGGCACGCTCATCCTAGGGCACACATCCCTCCTTACTACCTTCATCCTCACACCCGATGAGTCTTACATCATTACGGCGGACAGGGACGAGCATATTCGCGCGAGTTGGTTCCCGCAAGGGCACATGATTGAGAGCTTTTGCCTTGGGCATAAAAGGTAAAGCATATCCTTTCCAATTCCCTGCGTATTTAGACGCTCACGTGGCCCATTCTCCTTGGAGATTCATCTCGGCGATACACATCCCGCGAGACCCTGCCGCCCATGATATCCTGATATCCGGTGGTGGGGACCCCGTGATCAAAGTGTGGCAGTGGCGTGCAGGAAGACGGCTGTACGACGTTACGATCGAGGGAGTCGTGCGTCCCTTTATCGCCGTACGCCGTGCGCAGCCCAAGCGTGGTTACGACAGTGACGGGGAGCGCAAGCCACCCAGCCGGAGATGGCTCGCGAGGCAACGGCGGAAGGAAGCGAAGGCCGCCGCCGCTGCAACAAAACTTCCCGAGGATGACGTAGATATTGTTCCCGAAGCTGATGTGGAGGCAGAAGTTGATGTTGAGGACGTGGACGATGACGAAAGAATTGAGAGCGAAGATGAAACAGTTGATGTGAGCGCAACTCCTGCTCCTGCTTCTGGTGATCCCGAAGAGCCGCTGCCAGCAGCTGTGCTTGTCGTGCAGAAGATCGAATCGTCGAAAATAGACGGACAGCTGGTGATCGTGTTCAGTGTAGTCGGGTGCGTCTCTCATCGAGAATGGCTTTGCCTTCTTAACCTCATTTATGGATAATTTAACACTTCCCAGTGCCACTGCATTGTTCTGGTTCGCATTGCCGCAGGACCCCGCCGACGCCGTATCGGAAGAGGTGCTCGTACATAATCACGACCTTGGTCGCCCTGTTGTCACTTTCACGCCAGTTTCTGGTAGCCCTGACTGCGTATGTGTATCTTTGGACGCACATTGGGGCGGCGAGGGTCCGTCTCCCGATGTTCCCTTACACGTGAGGTTGGTCCGACTCGGACCTGATTCAGTGCGTAGAAACATCGCAATCACTGCAACATTCTAATCATATTATCGCGTAGGCGAGTGAAGTTTCTCCTGCACCGCCATTGCTATCAACGTTAAACAGCGCGTCCGTTATCCCCGGTGGGCCTATTTAATCCTCTTCCTTTCTCTTTATCTTTGGCTTACAAGACAGGATGTCAGCTAATGAGCGCGAATTCTCTGCGCTGCAATTGTACGAACCCATTACAAGTCTTCCTAAGAACATTGATGCCACGCATAATCCAATGATTCGTGATGGGCCTAATTCTGCTGACGTGGGAAATGCCAAGGGGAAACGTAGTGCTAAGGCAGCAGGAAAGATGCGCACGCGCATGGCGCTGCTCGCACGCGGTGTGCAAGAGGAGCCACCAGTGAAAAAAGCCAAAGGAGAAGAGACAGAGAAGGATGGTGATATGATGGATGAATCGTAGCTGGTCGACAGACAGGGTGCTCCCGTGATAAAGTCAAAGTTATTTTGTGTAGGGTGTTAGTCCAAACTATGGCAGCGGCCAGTAAGTGAGTATGTCCGCTACCTCAAACAAGGACTATCGATCTCCCAGATCCTACATATCGCTGATGCGTGACAATACGCAAAGCGCCAAAGAGGTCGTGGTTGGAGTAAAAAAAAGGATTGGTCGCTTCCGGTTCTCTCTGTGTCGGGCGGGCCGAGTTGCCGTACTATAAATTCCTCATCTCCCTCGGAACTACCGTGGACCTTACCACTGCCATGAAGTTCATACGCCACCTCCGCACCCCAAGATGTATCATTACTCACCGTACCGCCAATATCTCTCCGTATGGTATCAGTTCTCGCCGAATGGCATCGTTTTACAATGTTGATATTGCAGGTCTGACGAATGAGCAAGTTGAGGTGCGTGCACCTTTGTGTAAGAAGATGAGATACTAATTGTACTATATGGCTTAGTTCAGAAACTCCGTTAGCGAATTCGCCCAGCGTGAGATTGCACCCCTGGCGGCAGAGATAGACAGGACTAATAATAGTCCTATGGTAAATTGTTCCATACAATCATTGACGTCCTGTGTCCCACTATCAACTTGCAGCATATCTGGGAAAAGCTAGGTGATATGGGCCTGCTTGGAATCACGGTGTCTCCAAATTATGGTGGCCTAAGCCTGGGGTATTTTGAACATCTCATTGCGATGGAAGAATTGTCTCGTGCCTCGGGTTCGGTGGCTCTCTCGTACGGTGCACACTCCAATTTGTGTGTGAACCAGATTCATCGACATGGGATAGAGGAGCAGAAGGCAAAGTACCTGCCTGACTTGGTTTCGGGGAAGAAGGTTGGGAGCTTGGCGATGAGTGAGCCTGGATCTGGGAGCGACGTCATTAGTATGCGACTGAGGGCGGACAAGACTGGTCGAGGTTGGAGACTGAATGGTAACAAGTTTTGGTGCGTAGATGCTCTCCATGTCATTCATCAAAATTGTATGTATTCTTCAAACGCCAGGATTACAAACGGTCCCATTGCGTCGACGCTCGTTGTATATGCGAAAACGGACCTCGCAAAGGGATCTAAAGGCATAACGACGTTTATCGTTGAGAGTGGCTTCAAAGGGTTTTCGACGCATCAAAAGCTTGACAAGGTCGGTATGCGTGGAAGCGACACGTGCGAACTAGTTTTTGAAGATTGCGAAGTACCAGATGGTTAGTAGACCCGCTTTCATTCCCCTATGGCATGCACCGAAAATTATCTTTTCAGAGAACGTCTTGGGAAGCATCAATAAGGGGGCATCTGTCCTCATGTCTGGCTTGGATCTAGAAAGACTCGTTCTCAGTGGTGGACCTCTTGGGTAACAGGTTCGTGTCTTTGAATCTGATAACTGCCTGACAATCGACATTAGGCTCATGCAAGCGGCGTTTGACTTTGCGGTGGAGTACGTCCACGACCGTAAACAATTCGGCCAACCAGTGGGAACCTTCCAGTTGATGCAAGGTAAGTAGCTTTGAATGGCTGCAAAAAATGTTATGACAAGATCGGGATTGCCAGGCAAGATCGCGGATATGTATACCAAGCTGAATGCAAGCAGGTCTTATGTTTATGCCGTTGCTCGAGCGTGTGACCAAGGCCGTATCAGCCGTAAGGTGAGCATCGACCCATATGAATCGCGATAAAGCCAAGAGTAACCCCCATACTTATTGTAAGGACTGTGCCGGAGCGATTTTATATTCTACCGAGAAGGCCGTTGAAGTTGCACTAGAAGCGATGCAATGTCTTGGAGGGAACGGGTATATAAACGGTGAGGAAGTCTTCGACAGCGCTTTGACAGGGGGTAACAGGAAACCTTAGATTATCCCACGGGTAGGATACTTCGAGATTCGCGGCTGTATACTGTCGGGGCTGGCACACAGGAGATCAGACGGATGCTGATTGGACGAGAGTTCAATGAGGAACTGCTGAGATGAGATTGCGTCTGTTGTTTCGTTATTTGTGCTGTGGGCATTCTGTACACGTAAGGCGCCAAGTGACGAAGCCAAATTAGCGACCTTCCTTTTTTGTGCTCGCTAATATTATTAGAAGCAGACTCATCTTGCTTGTCCTCGCATGTGAGACGGTTGAGGGGTATCTGAACAGCTATTTATGATCCTCGTGCGATCCGAGCCTGATCTCGACAAGCCATCTGATCTGGATGTCAACGGTGGACCAATGGAATCGACGGAGTTGAACTAATCCACACATGGCCTCCCTTTCTCAGGTCGCGGGCGCGTCCCCTTGGCAGTTGGCAATTGGCAACAACACCTGCTCCCTCTCCTCCCCTTCATGTCCATACACTTTCCAACTCGGCCTTTCGCTGCCTTCCTTCACCGTCCTCTACTCCGCGTCCTCCTTATCCTCTTCATCCTTGGCACCTTCTTTATCGTCTTTCTCCCGCCCACCCATGTACACCGTCATGTCAACGCACCGCATTTCCCTGAACATCATCGTCCCTTGTCATTCGATCCACCTCAACCTGGATCAAACCGCCATCGCATCAAGGTCCAGCGCCCAATAACGAGGCCCGACGCTCACCGAAACAAGGACGTCTGGGCTCGACGTGCAGACGCTGTGCGCGAGGCGTTCTTACGGGCCTACAACAGCTACGTTACCTACGCATCACCATATGATGAGCTGTTACCGCTGAGCAAGGCTCCCATGGACACGTGTGTCTCCTTTATATTGCGTTACGGGCGCAGTTGACTGGACTTTAACGTTTCGCGCACAGCTTCAATGGCTGGGCCCTGTCGCATATAGAGTCCCTTGATACCATGTGGCTCATGGGACTCTATGAGGAGTTCGACAGCGCCCTCGCTGTCATAGCAAACACCACTTTCTCTCTGCCGCCCGTAAGTGGTGCCGATCCGTCCGCCACTTAGCGCTCATATTTTTGACGGGGTATTTATGCGCGCCCAGACTAAGCACGTACGATTCTTTGAAACCGTCATTCGCTATCTCGGTGGATTACTGTCCGCATATGCCCTCTCCCACGATCCCATCCTCCTCTCACGCGCCGACGACTTGGGTGCTGCACTTCTGCCTGTGTTCAACACAGCCTCGGGATTGCCGGCATATGGTGTCTACACTGGTAGTGGAGAACTCGCCCAAGGATGGACTGGGAAATCCTCGCTTTGGTCCGAGGTGCTCAGCTGCCAACTCGAGTACAAATATCTCGCATATTTGACTGGCCGTACACCGTATTACACTGCCGTGGAAGACGTCATGGAGATCATGTACGCAGCAAACCTCACATCATATGGGGACTTATTCCCAGGGATGTGGTCCACCGACACAGGCCTACCAACTAATCGTAGGTCTCTCCCTTCCTCTGGACCTGCTCCGCGTGCGTACTGATGGCATTACAGAAAAGGTCTCCGTCGGTGCATTTGCGGATAGCGCATATGAGTATATGCTCAAGCAGTGGCTCCTCTCTGGCCGCACAGACACCAAAGCTCGTGACCTGTGTATGATTTCTGCTCTCTCGAGTTCTTCGATCCTGACTCATGGAGCCCATAGACCTTCGCTCTGCCAATGCCATCCTCGATCGCCTCACATACATATCACCTAGGCGCCATCTCCTGTACGTCACCGACGCCGAAGTAGGCTCAGATGGCGATTTTTCTCCTTCACACATCTTCGAACACCTTACCTGCTTCCTTCCCGGCGTGCTCGCTCTCGGCGCTGCATCGCTTCCGGATACGCCGCCTACCCATATGTGGGCTGCACAAGGGCTTGCACAAACATGCTGGACTCTCTACGCCGATTCACCCACCGGACTCGCGCCCGACATGGTCATCATCTCCACGGGATCTGCATCCGATGATGGGTCACAGTGGGATGGTCTATGGGCAACACACCTCGCGCAGTGGGAGCAGAGCGGTGCGCGTGGGGATCCACCAGGCTTGCGACTGGCGGAACCGGAACTGAAGGCAAACCAGCGGGAGTACCAGCCAACCAAGGTGGACTATCTTTTGCGGCCCGAGACGGTGGAAAGCTTCTACCTCCTCTGGCGCACTACGGGGGATGTTGTGTGGCGCGAGCGTGGCTGGGCTGTTTTTGAAGCCCTGTTGAACGAGACGCATGTTGAAGATAGCGGGTTCGCGAGTCTCAGGGATGTTTATCTTGTTGGTAGCCCGAAGTTCGACGAGATGCCGAGGTGAGTGGTCGGATTCCTCGTGGTCGTGGGTTGTGTTGATATTTGTCCCCTGCCTCGTAGTTGGTTCCTTGCAGAGACGTGAGTACCTTGACCTCTACTCCCGCGTGTAATACTGACGATCCACTTAGGTTAAAATACCTGTTCTTACTGTTTACGGACGATGACCTTATCCCGCTTGACCAGTGGGTATTCAATACGGAGGCGCATCCATTGCCAGTGATCCACTGGTCGGAATGGGAAATGGAACGGTTCGGAATGGCGCATGATATCACTTAGACTTCGAGTTGGCCCAGGGACAGTAAGTTGGCAGCTCATATTCTTCACGCGCACTGCAAAAACGCATATACATCGTGATGCATATAAATCAGGCGCTTGCCGGTTAGGCGCGTTTTCTTTTGGCGGAATATGGGTGTATAATATTGTTTTCTTGATGGAGTTGTTGTATCTTCTACTTATTTTCTGGGTTGTTTAGGGATTTATATCATTATACGGAACAGACACTTAGGTTACCATCAGCTTAGCGATTCAGCTATCCTTACGTGCTATCCACAGAGATTCTTTTCTCGCGATGCCCGGAGAAATCTACCGTACTAAGTTGGTTGGAATCCGTTTCCACCCTCGAATAGTAAGCCACGGTGCAGTTCCCATTGATGTCTGGATGTCCAGTGTACACGATGCCGTCGGGCTGTACGGTTGTATGGTGCCACTGCCACCAGGATATTGAACGAGAGACGGCTCCACGCTATGGAAACCCAGAGCATTGAAGCCTTCAGAATTATCGCTTTGCTTTCAAGAAAGAGGAAATCTCACAAATTTAGAGTAAGTTTCTACCCTGGTATGACTGGACCAGGAGGTCACAGCCCCACGGTGGTTTTGTAGTAACTCTGGCCATTCCAACGTGCGACCACTCCCGTGTTGGACCCAGCTATTAGTCTACAAACCGCTACTAAAAATCAAAAAGGATGGTGGAACAGCCGGACGGACGAACGCGTGCTGGGAAGGGTAAGAGGCGATGGTGCACTTGCGGAGGTCCGAGTCGGGGCTATAAGTTGGGGCTATACAGTAGGTGCTCAGTGCACGAGACACAAGAAGAGGAGAGACGTTGAGTACCTGGGATAGTCCCTACAGGAGATTAATATCATCCAAGCTGTGATAAGACTCGTCAATCCCCCTCTACCAACATCCTGCACTCACCCCGGAAAAGGAAGATGGCGCATGGCAGCACAAGCTATAAACGAGCATACACAGATCCTGATGACGGAAACATCACCAACGGCGATGATCAAGTCTGGATTGGAAATCCTGTGGTTCTGAGGGCGGCGACGGGTGGCGAGACTTTGACTCTAACTCCCCTGGACTCGAGGGTCCACCAACGGCTCGTCGTTCGGTATGGAGATAATGATGGCAAAGGGATTGAGCAGGTGAGTTTCTCAGCCTCCTCCGACTCTGTGCCCTCAGATTCTGTCGCCAAATGACTGCTTTCAGTTAACAGATAGAGTGTGGCACCTAGATGCTGAGCGTCCGTGCTGATGAACTTGAGTTGAGGAGGCTGCTCGAATCATCCGATCTCAATACCACCACCAAAACCACCTCTGGCTCAACAGTATACTTACAAGATACATTGGAGGTGATGTCGGGCTTTTGGTAAAGGATGTGAGGCATGTTGAGACAACAGGAAGGAGTCGAGAAACAACATGGCCGCACCTCAGCCGCCTTGGTGATCGAGATGAAATACCATGGGACACCAAGTACGATCGGGCATCCCATCTGCCTCGTATAACACCCCGGATTGATGGCGGACTGGCTGCCATGTAGAGGAAATAGAATTCGGTACGCTCACCCGTTGATGGGAGAGACGGCATCGGGGACGCTATCGATCATCTCAACGAGAATACCGCAGTCGCTTGCCGATAAAGTGGGACTCGAACCCAGAAATCATGCCGATCTTTGTCTTCCAAAAGTCCAAGTCTCCCGGGTCAGCCTGAGTTCATGAACACGTTTAATATAATACTCTCCCTCCGGAATATCTGGTGTTGGAGTCGCATGGACATCCTGCAACACAAAGGGGCGTTACCCAATAGGGAATATTTGTCATTGTATAGATCGGGCACGTATGGTAATCATCGATCTGTATGTGCCAACTGCCAGGTCAACAACACCTGCTTCCTCTCCTCTCCTTCATGTCCACACTCTTTCCAACTCGGCATTTCGCTGCCTTCCTCCGCCGTCCTCTACTCCGCGTCCTCCTTTTCCTCTTCATCTTCGGCACCTTCTTTATCGTCTTTCTCCCGCCCACCCATGTACACCGTCTTATGAATGCACCACATTTCCCTGAACATTATCGTCCCTTGTCATTTGATCCACCTCAACCTGGGTCAAGCCGCCATCGCATCAAGGTCCAGCGCCCAATAACGAGGCCCGACGCTCACCGAAACAAGGACGTCTGGGCTCGACGTGCAGACGCTGTGCGCGAGGCGTTCTTACGGGCCTACAACAGCTACGTTACCTACGCATCACCATATGATGAGCTGTTACCACTGAGCAAGGCTCCCATGGACACGTGTGTCTTCTTTATATTGCGTTACGGGTGGAGTTGACTTGACTTGACTTAAACATTTCGCGCGCAGCTTCAATGGCTGGGCCCTGTCGCATATAGAGTCCCTTGATACCATGTGGCTCATGGGACTCTATGAGGAATTTGACAGCGCCCTCGCTGTCATAGCAAACACCACTTTCTCTCTGCCGCCCGTAAGTGGTGCTGATCCGCTACTTCGTGCCCGTATTTCTGATGGGGTATTCACGCACGCCCAGACTAAGTACGCACGATTCTTTGAAACCGTCATTCGCTATCTCGGTGGATTACTATCCGCATATGCCCTCTCTCACGATCCCATCCTCCTCTCACGCGCCGACGACTTGGGTGCTGCACTTCTGCCCGTGTTCAACACAACGTCGGGATTGCCGGCATATGGAGTCTACACTAGTAATGGAGAACTCGCCCGAGGATGGGCTGGGAAATCCTCGCTTTGGTCCGAGGTGCTCAGCTGCCAACTCGAGTACAAATATCTCGCATATTTGACTGGCCGTACACCGTATTACACTGCTGTGGAGGGCGTTATGGAGATCATGTACGCAGCAAACCTCACATCATACGGGGATTTGTTCCCAGAGATGTGGTCCACCGACACAGGCCTACCATCTGCTCGTTTGTCTCTCCCTCCCTCTGGACCTGCTCGGCGTGTGTACTGACGGCATTACAGAAAATGTCTCCGTCGGCGCATATGCGGATAGCGCGTATGAGTATATGCTCAAGCAGTGGCTCCTCTCTGGCCGCACAGACACCAAAGCTCGTGACCTGTGTATGATTTCTGCTCTCTCGAGTTCTTCGATCCTGACTCATTGAGCCCATAGACCTTCGCTCGGCTAATGCCATCCTCGATCGCCTCACATACATATCACCTAGGCGCCATCTCCTGTACGTCACCGACGCCAACGTGAGCTCAACCGGCGAATTTTCTCCCTCACACACATTCGAACACCTTACCTGCTTCCTTCCCGGCGTACTCGCTCTGGGTGCCGCATCGCTTCCGGATACGCCGTCTACCCATATGTGGGCTGCACAGGGGCTTGCACAAACATGCTGGACTCTCTACGCCGATTCACCCACTGGACTCGCGCCAGACGAGGTCATCATCTCCACGGGATCTGCATCCGATGATGGGTCACAGTGGGACGGTCTATGGGCAACACACCTCGCGCAGTGGGAGCAGAGCGGTGCGCGTGGGGATCCCCCAGGCCTGCGACTGGCGGAACCGGAACTGAAGGCAAACCAGCGGGAGTACCAGCCAACCAAGGCAGCCTATCTTTTGCGACCCGAGACGGTGGAAAGCTTTTACCTCCTTTGGCGCACTACGGGGGATGTTGTGTGGCGCGAGCGTGGCTGGGCTGTTTTTGAAGCCCTGTTGAACGAGACGCATGTTGAAGATAGCGGGTTTGCGAGTATCAGGAATGTTTATCTTGTTGGTAGCCCGAAGTTCGACGAGATGCCGAGGTGAGTGGTCGGATTCCTCGTGGTCATGCGTTGTGTTGATATTCGTCCCCTGCCTCGTAGTTGGTTCCTTGCAGAGACGTGAGTACCTTGACCTCTACTCCCGCGTGTAATACTGACGATCCACTTAGGTTAAAATACCTGTTCTTACTGTTTACGGACGATGACCCTATCCCGCTTGACCAGTGGGTATTCAATACGGAGGCGCATCCATTGCCAGTGATCCACTGGTCGGAATGGGAAATGGAACGGTTCGGAATTGCGCATGGTATCACTTAGACTTCGGGGACAGTAAGTTGGCAGCTCGTATGTTCTTCACGCGCACTGCAAAAACGCATATACATCGTGATATCACGTGATGCATATAAGTCGATCGCTTGGTTGTTTCGCTTGGGGGAATATGGGTGTATAATGTTGTTTGAGTTGTTGTATCTTCTACTCATTTTTTATGGGGAACATTATGTGTATTAGGGATATCATTATACAGAAGAGTCACTTTGACTACCAAGAGCTATCCTTGTGTACTATACGGTGTCGTCTTTCGTTCAATATCGTGGCGGCAGTGGCACTGCACCATACAGCCTGACGGCATGGTGTACACTGGACATCCATCTCGGGGCATTGCAAGAAATCTCCACACCCTGGAATTCGGAACATTGAACCCTTCAGAATTATCGTGCTGCTTTCAAAAAAAGGAATTTAGGGTAAGTTTCGACCTTGGTATAACTAGACCCGGAGGTCAGGGTGGTTTGAGACACGACGAGAGGATAGTCCCCACAGGAGGTTGACCTCAGCCAAGCCGTGATAAGACTCGTCAATCTCGCCATTATATGACACCATGGGCGCGGACGCGGATGGTTGAGACTCGGGGAGGCCGCCCGCTTCCATGAGCATGAGTGTGCCTAAGGGAAAAGCGGAAAATTTACTATAACGCACAACGTACCGACGTTGACACACGTCCGGTAAATAGCACCCCAAACACTCGCCGCTTCGTCCCGACGGTCCAACGGTCCCATAGAAGCACAAATGAGTCCCTATCGTTGACCTGCCTCGCCTTGGCGGGATCGGATTCGTTCCCCCCACATCCCCGACGTCTGACACGAGCCGTCACACCCATCGCGCGCACGATATTGGGGGTGGGATGCGGGGTATTCGGGGTATTCGGCGGGAATACACTTGGGGGGACATGGAGGACCCCTGTCCCGTTTTGGCGCTTGTTTTGAGGGACGCTGTGCGCTGTGTCCGCGCTCTGTCGGGGTGTTTGATGGCGAGGGACGGGGAGGATGTGCTAGGCAGAAGATATGATATATATAAAGGCAGCCTCGTAGGAAACTTTGGTACGAGTGAGGAGAAAAGCGAGGGGCGCTAGGCCGGACGGCCGGATGTCCGTCGAGGATGGGACCATGTATGAGCGGGGAAAGCGAGAAGCGCCAGGCCGGGCGTCCGCTCATAATTATTGCCCGAGCTCGACCGTCGAGCTCGGTGCACTAATTATGAATCGAAGATGAAACGTTCGTCTTGAAGCATCCTACGTGATAATTTGAAACTTTACGCGTATGCGTAACTAAGATAACGCACCTCTTCCTCCACTCTTGACCTCACTTTCACTTTCCCTGCCTACACTGCATCTCCAAAAGGATACGCATCGGTGAACTCGAAGCCACGGCTAGCAAGACTTGAGCTACAATATGACGTGTATAAGAAAAGTGGAGAGGGTAAAGCCTGCATCTGAGGTTTTATCAGTAAAAGTCGGGACGCGCGAGTGACCACATGCCATAGGTTTCCAAGAATTCTTTCTGGTTGGCCCTGGCCTCCTTGCAGACGACATCCAAGACGGAGTCGACGAGCTCAGTTCCTTCCATGTATCTGACATGACTATCAGGATGAGTTCTGAAGAGCGGAACCTAGATAGAAGGTACCCATGTCCTTTCACCCGAGCCCCACAAAGCAGACAATTTTGTAGCCGATGATACGTTGAGAAAAGCCAAATGGCAGGGCAGTTCGCAGCTAATCGAATTGTAATCACCGGCCCGACGAAGTTACCACTCTTGCACACCTTCACCTCGAGCAATGGCGAGCAACAACAGACAAGAAGTATTTTCCGCAGATGCTCTCAGATCACTGCTGTCCTCCGCTATCACAAGCCATGAATCTGCTGAAGTCGCCCTTCTCCATATCATGAAATCGTACCATTTCACTCCCGGCTTGCTGCAGCAGATCTTGACCAGTCCGTCCATTCTCTTTTGATTTTTTGGAACTGATTTGGGTTCGAATTGCCTCTTTATAAGATCACATAGATGTTAGTTTCTCCAAAGTCGAGTACGAGCAGATCGCCCCATTCGTCGGACTTGACCCTAATCGCGAAATGCATGATATCGAAACTTTTGACCTTCATCGTTCTCGCATTCCCACGGCCCTTTTCAAAACCATTGTACAGGACATCGATGTCATGATGGCGCAGTATGGACCTCCAGTGTACCATCAAACGGAAGAGGCGACATCCCGATTCATGTCCCCAGTGAGTGCGAGCCACTTCTCTGACCACTAATGGACTCAAACATTTACGTTGAGATCTTTAACCGCCTTATTGATGTATTTGGCTTTGCTTTTAGGAACCTGCCTGAATCTACCATCAAGGGTCGTATCACTACCAAAGGCAGGGTGGAGTATTACTTCAAGGCAATCGGCTCCATCTCGGTTCTCTTCATAGAAGTGAAGCGCAGAATTGGCAGTGCCAAAGAAAGCTTGAATGCAGTTGCTCAGATAATTGCGGAGTGCGCTGGTCAGGACTTTTGTTGCTAAATTTGATCCGGCTAATCTTTTGGTACTATAGCTTGTGACTGGAACAATGCACGACAGGGCTATCGTGTACCAGTGTACGGCATTTTATGCGATGGAGACACATTCCAATTTTTCCATTTTGATGGTGCTACTGAAACATTTAAACGCGGCTCAGATCCTAATAATCCTATAACCCGCCGGCGCCCTTTTCGACTCCCTGACCCTACAGATGCCTTGACAACTCGTCCCTTTATTGATGCCCTACGCCCGATATGCGAGATTATATTTGGCTTATTGCTAAATGGCTATCACTCAAGCTTGAAGGCATATTATGACTGTTCTATGAACAAGAGTGCCAAAGAATGTCAGCTGAGAAAGAGTGGAGAAAAATGGGAAGAGGCCATGAACACCGCTTTCACTGCATTGCGAGCCTTTGAAGAAGCAGAGATAAGGTGCCAGAATCAGCTTATTGATGAGGCCAATTCCATTGTTGAAAGAGCAATGGAACATCTCAAGTGCAGGTATGGGATTCCAATGTTTAATGGTATTGTTACAGTATCTAACCTTTTGTCACTCAATATAGTGTGAATGCAATTCCAATCCTTGACAAACCAGAGCCAATTATGAGTAGTTGGGATGATGTGGAGGTTGAAAAAGTATGAGTCTTTCTGCAGGTAATTTTTCTCTTAACTTTGGTCTGCTTGTATTTCATATAGCAATCATTGCTGTGTCCAAGAAATGAGGGAAACCATCAGTTCAGTGTTTTTGTATCCAGAGTGTCTCAGGCTTGTGTACTGCTGTGCCTTTGCTAGTTGTACCTTTATTACTTGACCTTCAGTTTTGGCTCAGTTCATTGCTTAAGAAGGCCTGCTTTTGTGATTGTGTTTCTTATAAACTTGTGTAACTAGCACAACACAACCAGCAGTAGTCCAGTCCAGATAGGATTCATGGGAAGGGGAGAAAAACAGTAAGTAACATAATGGGAAAGACACAGTACTGATTTAGCAGTGTAAGGAGTGACATGATTTCAGTGAGCAGTGTGAAGTAAAGAATGTGAATCAGTAGGTGTGGGGTGCAGAATGTTGTCTTCCTCGCTCAGTCGCATCTGATCCGAGTCATCGCGGGCGGCGCAGCATAATTCACCTACACCTTACTGCACGTTTGCGAGCTGGGCGAATCCAACTCGTAGTTTTCCGTAGTCGAACTCAGTGTAAACATTTCGCAGGAAGATGTCGCCGATTACCCAGAATCCTGCTGGACATGAGACTCATGGTTGGAACGGTCAAGAAGGTTTTGCTCACCTGTGTGGATTGGTGTTGTGCTGAAACCACCAACGCAAGTAGTGCTCAACCATGATATGGCACCGACGTTGTAAGTCTTGGGGGAAATATTGAACGTAGTACCGCCGAACTTCATGGATACTGTCACATTCGTGTCGCACGGGACTATCATTTGCAGTGCACATAAATCAGTTAGCTACTCTGACAGTCAAAGATCGTGACAAGCGTACTTGTCCATAGGCCGGTATTTTGCAGCGGGGTCGAACCGGGGATCTTGGCATAGATATTAGAGATAGACTCTTGGTCACCAAGGATGTAGGTGGTGCCCGTGTCAATAATTGCGTCCTGAGTGCTGACTGAAATGTTATTTCCGTTAATTGATATAGCATCAAACGCGGTCTGCCAGTAACCCTGTATCGTGTCCGTGTTAAAACCAATGGCAGAGGACACCTCGTAATATCCTCACCTGTTTCTCCACATTGACATAGGTTAGGTTGCCCGAGTACCGACTACTATCCCTTCCTCCGATGATCAGCTCTGAGTCTGACTTGGCCAAGTAGAAACCGAAGACAGGTTCCTCAAGTTGGCCCTGGTCAACAAGCGTTTCGAAGAAAGGGGCTGACTTGAGCGTAGATATTTCCTTAAATCCCATACCCATGAGGCCGTCCGCCCCGAAATCTGTGGAGTTAAAGTCGTCGGAGTAGGTCGAGGCCACGAGCAATGTCTGATTAGCAGCCTATTGAAGGAGTTCCTCAGTTATCCGTCGAGGCGTCAATTGGCAACCGACAATCACATGTACTAACCTCGAGCCCACCAGCAGAGACTCGGACATTATCCGTGAAAAGTTCTCCCTTAACTTCACCTTTACCGTAATCAAGCGTGGAGTTTGTCCCCAGATCTTTCGCGGTTGAACTTCGGGTAGGATCGTAGATATGGTGTCCAACGCAGTTCGCGCAAGAAGGGCCAGGGAGGAACAATGTGGCGCTCCCTGTATCAAAGTCGACTGTCACATTTTGTGATCAGTTTCTACGTCTGCGCTGCTCGAAATAGTGACCGACCAGTATATGGGGCGGCAGAGGTCCCAACAAAGATGTTACCATACCACAACGTACTGTAGCGATAGTTGGTGAGAGAGATCGCGGCACCACCGCGGCGCTTGTTCGGATGCCCTTGCTTCGACACAAGGGGGTGAGGTTTACCAGTGTTACTTTCGAAGGCATTAAACCCTAGTTCAAATTTCCTGAGTGGACACTTCGTTAAGGATCTGCCCTTCTCAAAAAGAGAACAGGGAATACGAACGCAATGGTATGATGGACGCTAGCTTGCAGGTTTTGGACATCGACAACCCCATCGGCGTCAGAGTGTGTCGAACGCTTTGACAAAGGGATGGAAAGTACACTGCGCGCAGAGTTCTGGACTGGAACTGCCCCTACGAGAAAGGGGAGCGCCGCAAGAACAAAGGCGGAGATGAAATACATCTAAAAAACTTAAAGGAGTGACAAGGAGAGGAACTCGGATTCTGGGTAGGTGAGAATGAAGTTCGAAGCTGGATAGGCCAGCCTTTTATGTCCCGAGAAAATTATAGTCCGGCGTCATCTACCCTCGAGATGGGGACGTCGCAAGAATGCATGATACTGTATATGAGATGTGGCGCTTCAAGTTACTGGACCGTGAGATATGATTTTGAAATTGTGAATTACCTACCGCATGGCCCATACCTTTATTCCCGTTGTCAAGGCAAGTATAGTACTCTGGCATCAGTACAGTACCTCATTGTCATGGTTCTGGGGTACAAGTTCCACCGCCGCTTATGGACTTAAGAATATATTGAAGTCGAGAACACGGTGATCGCCGGTGAGCTTCGAAAGGTAGCATCTACGAGCCGTCCGTCATTTTCTCAACGTTGCGGTGCTACAGAATACATGGCAGGATCATGAAAGAAGTTACCTTTCAGATTCGCGCCACAGATTGGCACTCCTCCCGCATTTGGGATTATGGGCGAGCCGGCGAACGGAGGACGTGAGAGCGTGCCTCTTTGGCCTTCTCATTTTGCTTCATCATCGTACTCGTTAGGATCTCCTTTTGACTCCGGATCATCGTTAAGAGGGCATAGTACCTACAAGTGTGACGTCCGAAGTCATGAGTAGTGTACTCAAGTGATGGTCGTTTGATTACGCTCGGACGTCGCACTTACTTATGTCCCGTTTCTATACACTTTAGCTTGCTCTCATTGGCAAGAGCCAAAAGAGAAACTAGCGAATAGACATGCCTTGTTTCTTCTCCCTCTCGTGTGCCCGAGCAAGTCTCGCAGCCGTCGACAGCAATTTCCCACCTTTCCCTCTCCTCTTTGACGTTAGACGCCATTCCTCAGGAATAAGAATACCAAAGTCACCCTTCTGCAGGCACAACTATCGACCTGCGCATTGCGCTCAGGCCGCACCACGAGAACGTCATGATTGATGCGCTCTATGAGGTCAGTGGCCCCAAGCATCCGAAGTACGTCTCCAGGCCTTTGTGCTTCTATATGCATCCCCTCACCTTGTACATATCCTGCAACGAAGAAATGGTGCGCACCTGTCCAAGAAACAAGTTGCCGACCTCATCGTGCCGTATCCGGAAACACTCAAACTCGTCATTTCCTGGCTTGCATGTCACGCGGTTCCCTCCTCTTCGATATCAACCACACGTGGTGGAGGTTGGTTAATGATCTACAGATTGCCCATGACCAAAGCAAATACCCTCCTTGGTATAACGTACGAACCTTATCGCCATACAGAGACGAACAAGACCATCAGGTTATGACGCGCTAGCAAGACTTGAGCTATAATATGACGCGTATAAGAAAAGTGAAGAAGCTAAAGCCTGCATCTGACTGAGGCTTTATCAGTAAAAGTCGGGACGCGCGAGTGACCACATGCCATAGGTTCCCAAGAATTCTTCCTGTTGGCCCTTGCGTCATTGCAGACGACATCCAAGACGGAGTTGACGAGCTCAGCTCCTTCATGTAATCTGACATGACACCAGGACGAGTTCCAAAGAGCGAAACCTAGGTAGAAGGTACTCACGAATTTTCGTCCAATTGCTTCCAGCTCCACAGGGCAGGCGATTTTGTAGCCGATTGAATATGTTGAGAAGAACCAAATGGCTCACTCAGTGTTGGCAAGACGGCCCATCTTTATGCGCTTTACTCGGATTTGTTCAAAATCACCGGCCCGACGATGTTGCCGATCCGGATCGGGTTTGTGCGAGGTTTTCGGAGTCCTCCTGTGGCGGTGGCGTACTCTCTCTTGCGTCTTGCCCACTGCCTTTCCCTCACGTCGACTCGAGCAACGGCAGATCTTGACCAGTCCGTCCATTCTCTTTTGATTTTTGGTACTGATTTGGGTTCGAGTTGCCTCTTTATAAGATCGCATAGACATCAGTGACTGTCCTCGTACTGAACAGTGGAAAAGCTAACGTTAAACTTCAGTTTTTCTAATGTCCAGTACGAGGAGATCGTCTCATTCGTCGGACTTGAACCTGATCTCGAGATGCATGATATCGAAATTTGGCCTTCATCGTTCTCGCAAGATTGTGCGTCCCTACAAATATTCATGTGCCTGCCCTAGTAGTCATTCGCGTAGTCATCTAAACTCAGCGTGATTCAGATACTGTATGGACAAGGTCACCTTGCTCCAGTCGACATGAGCGCAATTGGATATCGACCCCGCCACTGGCCAATGTAAAGAGAGGCCCTCACAAAGAAACGCTAGTGTTATGTCCGACAAGTAATACGGCGTCCCATGTGGTATCAATTCCTTGATGTCGCCTGCGCCCTCAACTTCGATCTGCCATCCTCAGTCCGGGAATATAATATTGTCACCGCGTTGATCGCATTGAGCACGCCGGACGCACTTTCGTTTGTACTTCCGCCCTCTAAGTTTTGGTAAGCACAAAGACGTGTCGGCAGTGTGGCGAGCACGCGGTATGACGAGGCATGGAAGCGTGTAGCAGGGCCGCGTACGCGGATACGTCTTCGATAGGAAGCAGGTTAATGGGTTCCGGTAAAAAGATGGAAGATGCACTGTGTAGTGAGCTGAGAAAAGCGTGAAGGTCGAAAAGAGAGAGAATTAGAAGCGAAGCGGGCAAAGCACAACTGTGCACACACGAGAGGGAAGGAGAGAAGTCGAAAGCTGACGATGATCATTCCGGGCACTGTGAGAAGCACTTAAATACATACAGAAGCCTTTGTACTACAACTATGGTAAGGTAGGATCGAACTGACGCATGACGCAATGGAGAAAAGGGAGTGAAAGGGAGGTGAAACAGGGACGGAGTAAGCGAGGGCACGAGCGCATAGGGCACGTCGCGTTTGATGCGTGAGGTGGCCGAGCGTGAGCAGGAATCAAAGGGAAATAAGAAGGGGTGACGAGTATATGACGAGGCTGTAAAGAACTAAGGGAACTAAGAGTCAAAGGAATCAAAGAGAAGGGAAGGGATGACGAAAGGAACTTGAACTCGATCTAAAGGGATAAGCGAGCATGCAGTCGGGCGCGAGGCCCAAAATCCGGCACTGCCAGTGTGTGCGGTGATGCGGTACTCCATCCGAGAGGTACTAGTAAAGGAATCAACAGGAGCTCTTAGCGCTAGATCTTAGCATCCGACAAGCTGAAAGGTTGGTGCGTTGTGTCACTATAGGCCTCAGTGACTCCCTCGCTTCTGCTCGCGTGACAACGTGCGTTAATGGACGGGACCGGCTAGCCACTAACGGTTTCGAATTCCTGTCAATTTCCTGAAGTATGACAAGCTGTTGCATCCCACGTAAGTATAGACGCATATGAAACTAGATCCAAAGTATTTGATACCGAAAGGTCGCGACTGCGGCACACCACTTGAGCGGGAGGCAAGTTTGGTGGTGATGGCGGGTAGGCATCAAGAAGGAAGAACGACCCGTTGAAGTCGCTTGCTTCTGCACTTCAATTCGCAAGTTACATCAGGTCTTCTTAGAGACACTCGACCCGGCAAAATACTCCTTTCGACGCTCACTGAAACACTATTTGCATACTTATGAAATAGAGCAGCCTTCAAATACCCCTCCGGAGCTTGTTATACAGTATATATGTAGTCAAGTACAGAGATTCTCAGATCATCCATCAGCGCAGGGCCTCGCCCTTACCAATTCAGTTAGATGAGTCAATGTCGGTCGGATGGCTCCTCGACCCTGATTATTGCTGTCTGAGGCAATGTACTGCATGGCTTACACGGACAGACGGTGCAAGGACAAATAGTTGGAAGGCCTTGCGGATGGGCGACGCTTGTACCCGCTGTTTACTTGCGGTGCAAGAGCTATCCGTCCTCAGTCATTCAAGGTTAGGCACTCTAGAACGCATTCAGAATCCTGTCTGGGCCCGCTTCCTTGGACTCGACCGTATCAAACTGTGTAGACCACACAAGCACGGCCGCCGTGCTTGTGTGGTCAACACAGTCCGGTTGAAGCCACTAAATTAGGATCAGCGCCGATCAGTGCCATCGTAACTATCATACATAACACCAGATTCGACAACTCTGCTGAGGTGATAATTGTGACCCTCAATGCTAGGAGACATGCGACATTGTAACGGTTCGATGAAGCGAAGGTGTGGTAAGAGTTTCAGAAGCAGTAGAAACTATGACGACTCGAGGTGGGCGGTGTGCGAGCGGCCAGCGCTGAACACAATCTTGCCATCATATCCGAACTTGCCCGGGGATTTGCCGCGTGAAAGGACCGCAAAAGAGCACCGAGAGGGAACCTTGGGTATTTACACATGTAAAGTCCGACTAGAAATGGATTTTCTTTAAAATGGAGTCCGCCTTGCTGAGTCAGATACGCCACTCTGTCGATCCTCTCGGGAACCGTAACCTTTTACCGGTTTTACCTTTATTGCTCTCGCTCTTGCGCTCCACCCCTTGCCCGTTTCCCGTAACCCGACTTTAGTTGGGCCCAAGGCTCTTAGTCGACCGTGGAACTTGACTGGCACGCGAAAAAAAGGTAAAAGGAACATGAAATTGACGCTGACTCGGATCCGCCAACGGGCTGCCCACCACCAAACTCCCTATTGTGTGTCTTCAACTTGAAGCCATCAGATGATTCAGATATATTCGCGCCAGTAGAGAGAGTTGCGTGCATGGGATCAGACCAAAAAATTTAGGCCCCGTTTCATTACAGGAGAAACCGGCTTTGACTACTTCGGTCTCAAATGGCATACAGCTACTGGACCGAAGTTGAAAAGAGAAATCTTTGAATCCACGCCAGGCGCGCGAGCGACATGAAGGCCGGCTGTAACCAAGGCCGTGGCGCTTTGCATTGTCCCGATATCATCATGTTTCGCAGCGATACAGTATCGTACACCACCGCAATTCCCGCGTGACCTATACCCGGCCACCGCACCTCACTTCAGTTGACCCTGAGTCGCATCCCTGATTAACCGCCGCCTGTGTCCACTGCATTAATACATGCAAATATAAAACCTTGTCATCTCCCTATGTTTTGTCTAGCTCTTTTGCTCACTGTGAAGGTACCGGGTACTGGATAGTGCGTGTGCCCTTCCGATTCTTGTACCAAGCTAACCGACAACCCCCCCCCCCCCCCCCCAAATCATAGCCCTTTTCGTTTCTTCTAGACTTTGCGTTCATTCTCGGTGTTTGATGACTGGACACTGTACCGGTATTTTGACCACCCGGCCCAAGATATACTCGACGTCACAAATCCCACAAATACATCACTGGCAGTATAAGGTAGTTGCTCAAATCTCTCTTATCCGTTCCATTCTCAACCTCGCCCTCGCTGCCCCTGTAGTAACTTTGTGTGGGAGATACTAGCACACGAGGCGCGTGGCGATGTGATGGTCGTAGCGGTGGATGTGGCAGCCATGCCGAAGAAGTGGCGCGAGTTGGAGGCACCATCGGCCAGGTTGACGTCTCTGCGCTCGCCCCCGGACGCGTTGGGATCTTCGCAGCATCTGTCATCATGGGACAGGTCGACATCTTCGGCTATCCTGCCCCGCATTTGTCGTCGGATTCTTCGGATTCGGGCGACGGTGACCGTTCTGGAAAGGGATAAATTCTTTAACAAGGATATGGTGAGAAAACTAAGTTTTTTTGCAGGCGTGACCATCATCACGGGCGCCATTGTTGGTATTGCGAGTTCGCCAATTGATCTTTCTCAGTTCAACAGTTAAGGATTCGGGGCACTCGTGCCTTCGATATATCTCAAATTTGAATGTCCTCCTCCAAGACCAAGGGGAACTGGTGTCATGTAGTCCCGCAGATAGCATTATATGGCGCAACTAGCATCAAGCGAATTATAATAATCCCGATAAATGGCCATACCGTATCAATTCCGGTGAATAGCCATACGGTGAATGGCCATACCGTATCAATTCCGATGGACTGGCACACTGTAGTTCCTTATTTCAACGATCTTCCTTTGGAGCTGTCCTCCCGTTCCCCTTCATCCTGCTTTTCTCTCCGACGTCTCTTTCCACTAACGAACTCGTATGACGAGCTTGGCCATGGGGCCTTCGTTGTCACCCTCGTCGACCAAACGTTCCGATGATCTCTCTGATGGCGTACCAAAGGATTGGAAGTTCTGGAGCATCATTTTCTCCCTCGTACTGTCCATCCTTCTGACCGCCATAGAATTTGTAAGTCGTCCTTTCGTTGCCACGTCTCCTCCTGGCAAAGCCCCCGAACGGAACATTTAAATTCACCGATTTGTAGACTTCCATCGGCACGGCGCTGCCAACGATCACTCGTAGTTTGAAGGGCGAGCAGTTTATATGGGTCGGTTCTGCCTATGCATTAGGCTCAAGTGCCCTTGTACCTCTTTGTGGAGGACTTTCACAGGTACTTTTGCGAACTCGAAGGCCTAACCTATCGTGTTACCGTCGTCCCCAGATCATTGGGCGGCGGCCCATTATGTTATTAGCGATTATTCTCTTCGCTCTAGGAAGCACCGTTTGTGGCGCTGCGTCAAGTATGAACATGCTTATTTCTGGAAGAGGTTCGTCTTGTGCTTTCTCGGCTGTGAGGTGCTTGTTTAAATAGCAGTTTAATAGCTATACAGGGGTTGGGAGCTGGAGCCATTACTTCGTCTGTGCAAATTATGTTGTCTGATTTGGTCACACTTCGCGAACGTGGCACGTTCAGCGGTCTAATAGCACTGTGTGTCTGTTCTCTCTTCCTTTGCTTCCGGAAATTTCCTGATACATTATAGCTCTTGGGCAATCGGCGGAGGTGTCGGTCCTGCCATAGGAGGTTCATTGGCTCAGAGTGGAAATTGGTATGTGCCTTGTTGACGATTCAAAATTTCGATCGTTCTCAATGCGTTTTGTTTTTTCTCCACAGGAGATGGTTGTTTTGTATGTGTAACCTGAATAGTAATGTCACGGTGATCATTATTGTGAACAAAAAATACAGATCTCAATCTCCCAATATGCGCCTTCAATGCAACGTTGGTGCTGCTCTTCTTCCATTTTAAGGTGCCACCTGCAACTCTACGAGAAAAGCTTAGCAAAATGGATATCATGTAAGTGCTGTGAAATCGTGTGTGTGCTTAAAAAGAGTCTCACTTCTCTTGTAGAGGGAACATTCTCGTCATAGGGTCTACCACATCTGTTGTGATTGGGCTTACATGGGGAGGTGTGCGGTATCCATGGTCATCAATGCGCGTCCTGTCGCCCTTGGTTATTGGCCTCGTAGGGCTCGGCGTGTTCATCATCTATGAGATCTATTTTTGCAAGCCGCCAATCGTGAGTCCTTTCGTGGGTACGATATAAGCGTTCTCAATTGGATTCAACATACCTTTCAAGGTCCCCATTGTGTTACGCATGAACTGGACGGGCGCTAGCGGTTACATCCAGAATTTCTTGATAGGCGTGGTGTTGGCAACCCTAAGTTGTACGTAAGATCTCACAATTTGATGTACTTCGCAGGCTGATCGCCAGATGACCCATTATCAGATTGGTACCCGGTCTTCTTCGAAGCATGCAAGGAAAAATCTCCCACGTGGGCAGGTGTCGATATTTTTGGGTTATCGTACAGCTCCAGCCTGATGTCGCTTGTGACGGCCATTGTGGTCAGGAAGACGGGCCAATATTTGATACTGATATACGTCGGCTGGATTCTCATCGCCGTCGGTGCTGGACTTCTGACGACACTGCATGCGGACAGCAGTATTGCCAAGGCTGTCAGCTTCCAAGTTGTCATCGGTAGTGGAGTCGGGATGATCGACGTTTCCATCATCTTCCCGATCCTGGCATCCATCCCAGTCACCCAGACTGCTCCTGCCATGGCCCTTTACGTGTTCACACGCAACTTTGGATCCGTGAGTCCCTATTTCCGACGATTTTCCTTCTCTTTCGCACAGCGTGACTAATGACCTGCCCAATTCAGATCTGGGGTGTCACTGCCGGCGGTGCCATCATTCAGAATGAACTGAAAAATAAGTTGCCTGCCTCTTTCCTTACGCTGTTCCGACAGGGCGTCGAGATAGCATTCAAGACGATCCCGATTATTCCGTCGCTGAATCAGCCGTTGAAGGACGATGTGCGGAACACATTTGGTATTGCGCTGAAAGTCGTCTGGCAGGTCGTGCTTGGCATCTCGATCGCGGGGATGCTTTGCAACATAGGCATGAAACTATTAAAGCTACACACGGAAATTGACGAGGACTGGGGTATGGAGGACCTTCAGGATGATCGTAAGTGGTCAGTCCGGTCTGCCCTACCGCCAACGCAGCAGGCTACGAATATAAATGACGTGCGATCAGTATAACATCCAAGTCTAGGACCTATACTTTTTTTTGTTTTCCTAGTACGATCGACTCTCTTCTGGAACACTTAGAGACCCGGCACAAGAACATTATTAGAGATTCACGTTTTTGTAGTTGATCTACTTTTAGAATATCCCCGTATGGGCAAGCTCCATCGAATGGGTGTTGGCAATGTAGTTCTTGATGGCGCTTTGAAATTTATGCCTGGTTCAGAATGGGGATATCTCGATGATAGGCATCTGAAGCACACGCCTGAATCGGTGGCATCGACTAGAGGCCAGCGCGGAGGAACTTGTAGAATCAGGGAGTGTCTTAGGCTGCAATATACAATGCCAGGATTAGACTCCGAGTCTGCGGCGGCCGCGGGAGGTTCCTAAACATCACCGCAGAATACCATCGACCAAACGGGTGGGATCATTCCTGGATGAATAGCTAGTTCCGCCGAGTGGTACTTGCATCATATAATCTTAAAATATGCTTGGTTTCACCGTTTTGAAACTGCTTTGAGGAAAGAAGGATGTACAGCCTAGTAGGAATGTGATAATGCCGGTGGTCAATAGATCTTCATATCTTATCTCTCCCTTGAATAGGCGAGAATGTTTAGGGAGATTTACTACTTAGTTCTCCATGTGCCAGTGGCTAACTTACCTCGTTGACATGCATCTAGAGATCTGACTAGACTTCATAGAACAGAAATGGGCACGGTTTCCCGGCCACTACCAAAGCGGATACCTATTTCGGATGGAACCGCGGGACGGCCCGGGCTGGGGGCACAGGGTTTATCACAGGCTTCACAGCTCCGGCCAATCTTCATTCCGGCGACCATCTTTCATCACGTTCGCCTGTTGAGCGAAGTCCGGTGTTCACTGGCATAAGGTTGTGCCCCGGGCACACGCTCATTGAATACAGCCTCCGAGTCGCTTATTGTCATGGAGTTCTATATATGGACTTCAAGTTCCGGCTTTCACGCCGGAGTATATTGCTTGTTCATGATCCCTGATCCATGGACCCTTCACACCATCCTTCTGGGTGTTCAGTGACTAATTGGTGTCCTTGCATTTTTGTTGGTTGGCAACTGCAAACTCCGTGTTTGACGTTCGTCCCTCATGGATTCGGTATCAAAGCGGGTTTGGCTACATCCTGGACTGGGTTCGCAAGTGCATGCGATGCGGTTCATCAAGAACTGGCCAGGATTGCTTCCATAAACGCCCCAGGATCTGACATAAATAGCCCTTGGCCGATAAAGTCATCGAAGCCTTTCGTGCTGCAATATTGTCGAAATGAGCTCACACCTGTCTCATACGGAGCCAAATACTCTCCCTTACAGGTATTTTCATCTCTGAGCTCCCCTGACGATGCTTATAACGTTGTTAGGTACACAAACAACCAAGCTTCCGATGCGGAGACAGTCTCTCGATCCGCGTCTCGTTTACCGAACCCTATGTTTTCCCAGTCGCCCGTACAGTTTTCTTCACGGTACATACCCTCCGAGTCGGGGTCTGTCCTGGGTACTTCCACTGCTAGATTCGCAAATCCCGAACAGCAAGCATATACGAGCATGGGAGATATTACCTGCAGAGGCGACTGCTGCTATCGCCGCGCACGCGGATGCGATGCGCATGCCCTAAATTACCCTCTAGACCTTCCCTCCACACAGTCCCGATCATCCGTTACTAGTCCAACGAGCACGATTGACCCACTCTCCCACGGCACGCCGGCTCATCCAGTCTTTTTTACGGACGATGCGAAGATGAAACTCGGCGACCGCATACGTCGACAATGCTTCAACTGTAGAACCACGGTGACAAAGGCGTGGCGCCGCTCTGTGCTCAGTCCTGGGAAAATGGTATGCCTCGTGTAGTCGCCGAAAAAACCTGTCTGAAATGCACACAGGTTTGCAATAAGTGTGGGTTGTTCGAGCGAACACACGCCGTTCCGCGGCCGAACAATTTTCCTCGCAGACACCATTTGCGACCCACCCCTGTGTACACGAACATGGGCCACCCTTTTGACCATGCTGAATACTGTCATCATGACGACAGTCCATCAGTTCCACCATTGACCACTGACAATCACTTTCCTAACTCCTTTGGGCCTACAGGCGAGGAAACAAGCTCGCAAGACACGACGTGGGTGAATCACGGTGCCTTGCCACCAACCTCCCATCTTAGCCCATCCTACACTGTCTCTCCACAGTCATCATCTACACTACATCATCCCGATTCCCACCTATCATCTACCGTACCTGTCGAAGCAGCACGCCTTCCCTCCCATCATGGTGTTTCTCGCCACCCACCTAGTGTCGTAGAAAATCGGTACTTTGACGCCTCTGAGCGGCGCTATCAAGTTTTTCCGGTCCCGTCTCCATTTCTCTGACTGTTCTTCTAAGTTTCATGAGCATTGTAGACTCCCACTCTGGGGCTTTTCAGAACCCCGACAGAATTACGTCTAAGGGTTCTTCCTTAGTATAATTTGGTTGTGTACTTCACTATATGCATATAAAGACGTGCAGACCCGGGACTTCAAGTTGTGCATGAGTTACTACGCTACGTAGATATCAACGCCGTTGCGATATTCCTCGGGAACCAAAACAATATGAGCTAACGTGCCCAATCGGCCAGGAGTCTTTTGAGTTTCAAGGTTGGATCGAGGGGGAGGATTATCACTTATCACACATCCGATCTTCAATCTTTATTCTTTCATCACCGCGGGATGCCGGCTCCTCGTGCAAAGATTCCACAGTCCGTCGTTCACGTTCATGCTGATCTCGAGCGACGGCATGATGATTCGGTCGTGAGACATCCCCCTCGACTACTATGCGGTCAAAGAAAAGAACAAAAAAAACGGCGGTCATCATCACAATCATCACAAGAAAAAAGTAAGTAAGTAACGCACCAGAAATGCCTCGAGAACGCTGCAAAAGGTTCTGAGCATGTCTTCGTATCCCAGCTGCAAACTCGGGATCGGCGAGCGCCGGCACGTCCGCTACTGCACGTTCGACGAGCGGGAATCTATAATTAAAATAAACAATTAGACCCTGCAACGAGTACGAGTAACGGCACACAGCAGAAGAAAGTTTACCGATCGAGTTCTTGGAGTAGTTCTCGGTGGAGTGTATCTGCCGCTTTGAGGTTAAGTTTATCCTCCGCATCGAGTCGCTCACGCGCAATGTCGTCCACGCGCGCCCAAAACGCCTCTGTTCCGTCCTGCAGATTTTGTTTTTTTGTATTGTTTTCCATCAAGTTCCATGGATTAAAATGAAGAAACAAGCAAGTGAGGGATTGGAAGCCGTACTCCGTTTTGGAATTGTGTGAGGAGTTCCCGCCGGAGACGATCAAATTCGCCCGATTTCTTGAACCTAGAATTTCAGTAGGTTTGTTGGATATGTTGGGTATTTTTAATCAATTCCTTGGCCCATTCACGAATGAGTAAAAGTGGATTTACTCTTTGACCAGAGCGTCGGGTGACTTTATTAGATCTGGCATGCTCAATGTTGACTGGCTTGAGACTGGCGTGAGTCTCCGGGCCGCGATCGGAATGTCAAGTCACGATCTGACATATCACGTGCACAGTTCAAAAAATGACGGCCATACTGTATGATGCATACACTGCATGCAAATCAAAGTATTTAGTGTGAAAAAACTCGAAAAAAAACTTGAAAAATAGGTTAACTTTTTTTTAGAGTTTTTATGTAAGAAAAACTTTGAAGAAAAACTTAAAGTTTTTCCCGGGCGAGTCCCGGCCCGGTAAACTGTGAGAAGAAAATGCTTTTTTTGTTTCAAAAGTTTTTGCAGAAAAAGTATTTTCTTCCCACAGTTCACCGGCCCGGAATTTACCCGGGAAAAACTTTAAATTTTTCTTCAAAGTTTTTCTTACATAAAAACTCTAAAAAAAAGTTAAACTATTTTTCGAGTTTTTTTTCGAGTTTTTTCACACTAAATACTTTGATTTGCATGCAGTGATACTGTAATGTCTTCCCCTTGCAATTGAAAACTACTCACACGCTATTTACCTGCCACTGGCTCCTTGATGGTTTGACAACGTTTTTCAGTTCATTCGCGCACTGGCATGTGGTTTTCAAAAGCCTTGCAGGGCATTTCCAGGGTATGATGCTCTCATGAAGGAACGCACTCAGATATAGCGTCGACGTCGAAGAAACCTGCCTAGCCTGACGAAAAGGTCGCTACCATGACCAAACATGAGCATCGCCTCAGGGCATGAACCTCCTTTCAGGATCTTTCTTCTTGAATCTCGATTTTGGTCTGAAAAGCATGCCAGTCCCCCTTCGCTTCCGTACGCTTTCATTTATTTCTTTAGACCGTCAACCCACTCGCTTCGGACGATGACAGCGAACCATACTCCTCGAAATCCGCCCACCCTCTTTCCCAGAACGCCCGAGGCCACTCCTCTTCTGGGACACCACTTCCACCGCCATTCCTATCTTAGCTCTTCATCAGGAAAAATCCGATTTGCTAGCAAGTGCTAGCGAGTGCTAACGAGGGCTAAGCGAGCACTAGCGCCGGACTAGCGAAAGCCTATTATGGTAATTATGATGGTAATTATCGCTCGCTAGCTCTCGCTAGCAAATAGGAATTTTCCTGATGTTTTCTTTGGTTTAATATTTACTGTATCCTGGCCGACGCTCACTCAACTACTGGATGCCCCTCTAACTCTCCTTCACATCGGCCCTCGGCCCATTCAAGCCTCATTGCGTCGTTCTCGTTCTCGTTCTCGTTCTTCTCTCTTCACGAATCTTTCTATGAACCATTCTTAATTTTCGCGAACGTCGTCTGAGTCGCCCGTCCTCAGGTGCACCCTTGTTTACCTAGAAATGTGGGAACCAGTAATGGTCACGCCGCAGGGCTGCGTATAGCCAACAAGCATATCATTTAAGTTTAAGTTATTACGCAGTCTTCATAGATCATGACAGTGCAATTTTGAGATATTTATACCTGTGGTCCTGTAACAAGTACCTTTACGCGCATAAAACACTCCGCCATCATCACGAAAATTACCAAAATAAGATCGGAGATGATCAGGCTTGATCAAGTGCATCATGTCCATCATGCCGATCATGGTTCGGCATGTATGATCATGTATGATGAAGGTCGGGATTCCTCGTAGGCTTGTTGATAGTTCTATGTCAAGACAGCTGAGTATGATCAGTGTGAGTAGTTTTGAGCATCGGTAGTTCTCTTGATCATATCCAGCTCATCTCGATCATGTTGGCAGGACATGATCTAGTCTGTTTTACTTAACCATTCATGATCAATGTCTATATATTCACACAGTAATTGAATAAAATTTGTAATTTAATTTCTACCTAACTACTAACTACACATGGTACACGCCAGAACTGCACGCAGGGAGGGAATACTCGTCAATGACCTAAAGACCAGGACGAGGCTCTGATACAAGATCTGGAAGTCATTGAATGCGGTCTTCATATCGGTATGTGAGCCCTTTCATCATCTGTCGCTACGAGCTCTTCAGGATTGATGACGGCACAGTCTTGCTCGAAGGCTGGCGGGATCTCCGCCCGGACTGAGTATCGTGTACAACATTCGAAATATACGGAGCGTACCGCCACCGTTCTTATACGCTGCAATACACTCGTACTTCTCCGTTCGGACCTAAGGCAACTTTAACTCTTAAGTAAATATGCAAGACTGGAAGAAAATCACAGTACGAGGTAAGCCATTCTTGTCGAAGTTGCTCGCATCCTGGCAGTCGAGCATGTCATGGAGCGTCACAACCTTCCGATCAGAATCGGCGATCTGTGGAGAGTGAGAAGTTCAATAGAGTATATCCAAGGAAGATACAATGGGATCCTGGACGTCAAGCACATCCGAGACATCGTTCAGCGGGATGAGTTGCCCCGCGTGGAGGGTCCGGGTGCGTCAGGCATGAGGCACTGGGGAGGGTGTCTGGGTAGGCGCGAACTGTCCAGGTCCAGGGTGTCGCATAGCATCGGGTCAATGTGCCCGTCCCTCACAACAACCCATATCGACCGACGAGCCCACTTAAACCGTTCTGGCGTCGTCTCGAAGGGCGAAAAGTAAAGGAAAATGGTCAGTAGTTAGGAGACGAGGCTAGGACTGTAACTTATGTGAGGGGCGTACTACTGCCGCGTAGTTGTGGCTAGTGCTGATCGTCGTTGCCCTATGGTCAAAAGGAGAGGGTAAAAACCGGAGGAAAAGGGAGGAAAGGAGTGGCTGTGAGGGCGTGAAGGGATCGGATTTGCTCGCAGTTGTCTTGTACCGGAGGTCGAGGGGAAAGGTGATGAGCGCGAAGCAATAAAAGGGAGAGTGAAGCGATGATAGACATGCGTGTGAAACTATACAGTTGTGGCTGACTGGCACTCCGATGCGGTTGTTCCGCTCCGGTAGCATATCTCCCATTACTGATCGCTTCAGTGACGCATTCCAGTGACGCATTCATGGTTTACGAGCACACTTACAGGCCAGATCCCTCCTCAAATTGGTTTAGACTTAGCGTACCTGCTGGTCAAAAATGACGGAGCCCCACTGGCAGTGCTAGTGGGGCTCCGGGGTACGTTTGACAACCCCCTGAACCGCATACCATCCCTTACCGTCCCACAGCAGCAACCTCCACTCCACTACTGTATTTATACATCCCGCTTCTCTCAACCCGTGTCCTCCCCATCCGTCATCACATGCCTCAGTTTCGTACCCCCTTCCTCCCCAGGTCAACCTCCCACTCTCTCCATCACCCGTAAACGTGCATTCGGGCGAAGCTATTCATCGCACGATCATGAATCGCCTCAGTGCACTAGAGGCAAATACAATGCTTCGTGCACGCTACGTCGAGGAGCAGACGAGCGCCATGCGGGAGATGCTTCGACGTCTGGGTGAAGATGTGGGTGGTCTTGAAGGCATCGGTTGAGCACAGGCTCAGATGTATGCTCACTCCATCAGCAATTTGGGCAGAGGAGATGCAATCGCGGCCCAAGGCTGCCCTTATCTCTTACAGTCGAGACCTGTCATTCCAGCCCAGGGTATCAAGGAGAAGGTCCCTCGATGATGACTCGGAGGTCACTCTGCACAAGCACCTCTCACACGTCCAACGACTTGTCTTGTCCGGAAAGCTAGAGTCTCTTGCACCCGCCTACCATGCCTGCTCCGCATCTTGAATTGCTCGAGTTGCTTCGGAATCGGAACGTGCCTCAATTTCGCGAGTTGTGTCGTGCCATGAACTCGATCTCGCGGACACGCTCATACTCAGTCGGAATTCACCTCCGACAGCCTCCCTCTCTTCCTCAAAGTCCAACTACCGTCCATCTAGAACGCATTATCGATGCCATTGTGCGGTGCTCGATTCCCGAGTGGAATGAATAGACAAACGGTTCTTCCTTCGGAGGTGGTCGCGTGGGTACCAATGATCGTGGTGAAAGAAAGCCAGTGAGAGCGAATTAGAAGGGTTCGCCCGCCTCGCCTTTTTAAATTACCAATCCGACCATCGATTCCGGCGTCATAGGCTTGAATCCCAAGCTTCTCAAGCTAGCATCACCGTGCTCGCCGTCTCGGTTCCGTTCAGCTTGGAGAGCGAGACAGTCCCTTCGAGTCCCGTGACCGGCGCTCAACGCTGTTCGAAGAGCGAAGAGCAGCGACCGCAGCATCCGATGTGCCATCGAAAGAGGCAGTGAAGGTGACAGAAAACTTGGTAGAGGATCAATTCGCTCACAATTCTTGACACTGTCAAGAAGCATTCGCTGTGTAGCAGACGTGACGCTCACATAGTACTGCCAGTGTCTATAGAATAAAATTGATATACAACTTATAGCCGAGCCTGCTCTGGCTCACCACCTTTACCATACATGCCTGAACATACTATGTACTCTACGTGTCCGCCTCTGTGCTTCTTTGTACGCGCTGCGGAATATAAATTCGGATTTAAAAAAATTAAAATTAAAACTTATAGCCGATCTGGGCTGCGTGCCAGTGCACACAGTGCTCGGCGGGTACTAAGAGACTCAGACGGAATGATTGACTGGCGGGGAAACCAAGTCAGCATGGTTTGCTCAATGCAAAGTGGATGTTCAATGATAATCAAATCTAATTTTCAAGCTCACTATGATCAAGCCTGATCATATTGAGTAGACCAGATATCTGCTCAATCATAGTGATGGACTTCAAGCTCACTATAGTCAATCCCGATCATAACAGGTAGATCGGATACATGCGTGATCATAGCGATGGACTTTGTGTGTAGTCTAATCAGGCCCAATCTTGCCGATCATCGGGTCTGAGTTCCGGCGGAGTCGGTAATCCCAAATCATGGTTTGGTAATTTTCGTGATGATCACGTGTCATGATACTGTCATGATGCGGTGAGCGTACGTTTTGTTGTCGTTCTGCCCACTCTTCACTCGGCCGGTCGGGTCGGCAGCTGAGCTTACAGTGTGTTTGCATTGTATAGCATCTGTGATTTCCATCAACCGCATATCTCCACTGCCCTAACGCATGCGAATATAAAAACATGTCAACTCCCCATGTTCTTTCTAGCCATCTTTGCTCACCTTGAAGTTACTGGGTACTGGATGGTGCGTGTGCCTTTCTCTTCCAGTGCCTGCTACTCCAACTCCATATCTTTCTCCAAATTTCAGCCCCATTCGCCATTCGTTCTACACTCTTTGCTCCTTCCTTTGACAACTGCACACTCACAAGTGTCTTGAGTACTGAACATATAATCGACGGTTACATATCCGACAGTGACATACAGTATGCGTCAGTATAAGACTGTTGCTCAAATCCTTCTTATCCTTTCCATTTTCAATCTCGTGTTCGCGATTCCTGTTGAACGGGAAATATACGATGCACACGGCGATGTGGTGGTACCAGCGGTAGTGAGGAATGTGGTAGTCATGTTGAAGGAGCGGAGCCAGGATTCAGACGGCGCGTCGCAGTCTTCTCCGCTTCCGCCGCCTCCGCCGGATGGGTTGGCGCCGTCGTATTCTTCGCCCCCGTCGCCTTCGCACGGCTCGTCGCCGTCACACGGGCCGGCGCCTTTACACGAATCGCCATCACCTCCAGGTGGGCCAGCCGGTTTGGCCGTTTCGTCGCAGCCAGGCGAGACGGCATCTTTGCCCGTTGTACCGGCGTCGGACCAGCCGGTGCCTGGGCACTCGACATCGACCGTCACGTCTCGGCCTTACACGGGGGAAACGTATAGGATGTGGGATCCGGCCTCCCGTCAGCCCCCTCCTATGAGCAAGTTGACAAAAGCTGGTATTGTGGGGACTGTGCTTGCATTCACTGCCCTCGTCATCACTCTCTCCGCCGGGTTACTCTGGGAAAGTTCTCATAATCACCGTCGTCGGACGATTGGCCCTGACTGGTACGTTTCTAACCCCTCCCACCTCTCCTGCAACGCCTAAACGTCCCGAATCACAAACACCTGACTTACGAGATCTTCCTCAGTTCAACGGCTAAGGGATCTCGGCACCCGTGCCCTGACGATCAATCGAAAGGCCACCTCCAAGACGAAAAGGAGCGCCTTCCGTCGCCAATTTGAGGGAGGAGAAAGTTCTGATTGCTGCTTGAGAGCCTTCACCTGTTTGACTAGCGGAAGGCTTTAAGGGGCGACGAATGATATGGGTCCACTTAGCCTTTGTTGCTCCGTTTGTACTTCTTCAGCAAATTTCATCTCTTCGGTTCAATTGTGGCATCGTTAGTCGAAGGTCAGAACGCGTTTCGGCAACAGTCGCGGCGCGGCGGAAGGCGTAAGTAAGCGCTCTACGTCAGCGTCAGCGTCAGACCATCCTCCCCACGTCACCAACACGGCTTGAGAATCTTGACTCTCACCGCCATCCTACAAGATCCTTCGTGTCGCCCAACATCTTCTCCTCCCCAATCGCCCTAATAATTAATGGTGCATCTCACTATCATACTTGACCTGCCTTTGACGGGAGTCTATGCCGGGCGCTAATATACCTACGCATTCCCCTCACTATTCCCCACAGTCTGCTATCCCCGCGTTCGTAATGGGTACTCTGTGTATCGTTGGAGGCGTGATGGGATATGCTCGCACGCGTTCCATCCCATCCATCGTTGCAGGAATTGGGTACGTATTGCCGTGGTATCTACGTTAGACCACTCCTCTAAACTTGCCGCCCCCGCGTCATCGTGCGTGTAGTGTCGGTGTCCTCTATTTGTACAGCGGGGATAGCATCCGCAAGCACACAGCGAACGGACTCGAGACGGCACTTGGTGAGTACCTCCTCTTTCAAGCCTCTCGAATGCTCAACCCAAATGATCCCTCCCTCAGGTGCCTCGGCAGTTTTATTCCTATCCTCGGTCCCAAGATTTGTCAAGGGTCCGATTCCAGCTATGCTCACTATCACGTCAGCCGCAACGGGCGCATACTACGGTAGGGCGATATACAAGCTACATGACTAGGTGGTGGATGGGTGTCACCACACACGGACGGGACTTGCCATTGCTCCGATTTCTGTATAATTTGTAACCGTCGTGTACGATCCTTTCTCCCCCGAATGAACGCTTTCAGTGTCACCCGCGGGTTGCAGGGCATGTTTGGCAGTCGCTAGTGCGCGGTATATTGCATACCCGAATTTTGTCTCAGTTCACCTCACCTCCATTCGCTATGGTGGTGGATGCGTATTTTCTCTATTCACCGTCGAACTGCCCGAAGTCTTTCCCCTCTGTTTTACCTCCATTTCCATCTCCGCCATCTTCGCTCCACAACCTGGCTCTTGTCATCGTGTTCGACGCTCGTCAGTACGGACAGTACCACGCTGATGCGCTCCTCCTAATTAACCTCCATCTCCCCGTCGCCAGATGTTTGTTCTACCTGCTGAGGTATTCTTCAACGAGGTTACACCGAGGTTTCATCCTGTTTTGACTAAGATCGGTATACAGTTCTCTCTCTCCATCTCCACCTCTAAGTATCCTGTCTAATTATGGAATAGGACGTAGTCTCGCTCACGTCCTATTAAAATCCACGAATAACTAACTCAGTTATTAACAGACTGTCAATAACCGTGCATTGAGGACACTCAGTACAATTCTTTACAGTAACATACTTTCCCCACTTGAACATGCTTTAATGTGCTGTGTCTGACTTAAAATTACTTGAATCGCTTGGATACGCTTGGACTATGTTGAAAACCAATCAGACACTCATTAGAGCATCAGTAAATCATGCAAAAACTTTTTGACTTTCCAACTTGTGCAAGTAATTAAGTGAAAAAGTGAAAAAGTTGACATTGACGCATCTGACTGTAAGCATGATTTTGGATGACTTTTGCAGCTTTTTCAACTTTTTTACTTTTTAACAAAGTGTCTAAAATCAACTTATAGCAAAAAAATAGGTTACTTTGGCACTTATGTGCTTTTTGGCCCTTTTTTGCTTGTCCGAGCTCGGACAAGCCCCAAAAAGTTTTATGCAGGTTTACTGATGAGCAGACGAAGTGGTTAAGTATGCTAAGTTGATTCAAGCAAGCCAAGCAAGGCTGGCTTAGTGCGCTTAGACAGATTTGGTCAAGTTATAGATACGTTACAGTAAATTACCTTGGATTCACTGGAGGCGTGGGGTGTTGCACTGTTGCAATATTAATGGTAGCGTGCGCCGACAAAGGGTGTTTGAAATTCAATTATGTACACAATTTCGATTCTAGCTTGTAGCTAGCTCCCAGACTCCTACATGGTTCTACAAGGTTCTACGGACAACAACCTCTGCAATCCTCTTTTCGTCCGATCCTTCATTTTAGAGGTCTTCTTGCTCACGACGTCGACCAACACATGCATGTAACTTCCGACAGCTGCCGGCTCCGTACCGCCCTCTCGAAATACGCCCACTTCATGCGTGACGGAACTCTTCCCTACATGATTCACGCGAAGGCCAGGGTCCAACACGTCAAGGAACGAGAGCGGTAAAAAGAACTGACAGTTGGATGAAACGAATGGTATCTGACATTTGGGGCGAGGGGTTGCAGTGTGCGATAAGGTACGCGTTTATGACCGAGTCGAAGAGGTCAGAATACTGTATGTCTGTCACGACGGTACGCGACAACGGCAACTTGCGACAAATTTTCGCGCGCCAAGAGCTCCCCTCATCGTGCTAAAGAGGTAACCAAACGAAGCTTTTAAAAACGAAGGAGCTACCGAGCCTCCAGATATGATGTCTTTCCCCCTGATGCCCATCACTGGCATAAGTGTAGATAGGTGCCGCAGCCGTAACCAGTACGTTGACACTGCGTACAATATGGCCGACATCCGACCATTTTCGCCTCATTTCTAGCTACGTTCTCTCTGGCCTCACGTCTGGGGCACCAGACGTCGATTTGTCCATGGAACGGTGTTCCAAATGCTAGTACTTTCACCCTCCTTTCCGTCTCCAAGACGGACAACAGTATCCAAGAGCCGTTGGCCCTCGGATCAAATGGTCTGCCTGACCCTAGCTCCGCTGCCTGGCTTGGAGTATTCATGGTACCCTTCCTTCGAAACGATGGTGCTAACATGCCATTTATGATGCAGAACGCCGCGACCATCGATTCTGATGCATGACAGTGCAATTTTGAGATATTTATACCTGTAACAAGTACCTTTACGCGCATAAAACACTCCGCCATCACGTGTCATGATACTGTCATGATGCGGTGAGCGTACGTTTTGTTGTCGTTCTCTCTTCACTCGGCCGGTCGGCAGCTGAGGTTACAGTGTGTTTGCATTGTATAGCATCTGTGATTTCCATCAACCGCATATCTCCACTGCCCTAACGCATGCGAATATAAAACATGTCAACTCCCCATGTTCTTTCTAGCCATTTTTGCTCACCTTGAAGTTACTGGGGTGCTGGATGGTGCGTGTGCCTTTCTCTTCCAGTGCCTGCTACTCCAACTCCATATCTTTCTCCAAATTTCAGCCCCATTCGCCATTCGTTCTACATTCTTTGTTCTTTCCTTTGACAACTGCACACTCACAAGTATCTTGAGTACTGAACATATAATCGACGGTTACACATCCCACAGCGACATACAGTATGCATCAGTATAAGACTGTTGCTCAAATCCTTCTTATCCTTTCCATTTTCAATCTCGTGTTCGCGATTCCTGTTGAACGGGAAATATACGACGCACACGGCGATGTGGTGGTACCAGCGGTAGTGAGGAATGTGGTCGTCACCTCGAAGGAGCGGAGCCAGTATTCAGAATATTCAGACGGCACGCCTTCGCAGTCTTCTCCGCCTCCGCCGCCTCCGCCGGATGGGTTGTCGCCGTCACATTCTTCGCCCCCGTCGCCTTCGCACGGCTCGTCGCCTTTACACGAATCGCTGTCACCTCCAGGTGGGCCAGCCGGTTTGGCCGTTTCGTCGCACCCAGGCGAGACGGCATCTTTGCCCGTTGTACCGGCGTCGGACCAGCCGGTGCCTGGGCACTCGACATCGACCGTCACGTCTCGGCCTTACAAGGGGGCAAAGTATAACATGCTGGATCCGGCCTCTCATCGGGCCCCTCCTATGAGCAAGTTGACAAAAGGTGGTGTTGCGGGGTCTGTGCTTGCACTCAGTGGCCTCGCCCTCACTCTCATGGCCGGGATAATATGGGAAAGTTCTCATAATAACCGTCGTCGGACGATTGGCCCTGACTGGTACGTTTCTAACCCCTCCCACCTCTCCTGCAGACGCCTAAACGTCCCGAATCACAAACACCTGACTTACGAGATCTTCCTCAGTTCAACGGCTAAGGGATCTCGGCATCCGGGCCGTGCCTTGACGATCAATCGAAAGGCCACCTCCAAGACGAAAAGGAACGCCTTCCGTCGCCAATTTGAGGGAGGAGAAAGTTCCGATTGCTGCTTGAGAGCCTTCACCTGTTTGACTAGCGGAAGGCTTTAAGGGGCGACGAATGATATGGGTTCACTTAGTCTTTGTTGCTCCGTTTGTACTTCCTCAGCAAATTTCATCTCTTCGGTTCAATTGTGGCATCGTTAGTCGAAGGTCAGAACGCGTTCGGCAACAGTCGCGGTGGGGTGTCAGACCGAGGTCGCATTCTGGACTGAAAACTCTCATTTTTGAATTTCCGAACGCTTTTGTGTGCCCAAACAAAATTGATTCTCCTTACAGTAGATCAACTCACTAAACTGCAATGTCGGAATCCAACCAGCCATGGTGGTGCTGTAAAAGTATAGCAATGCGTCCAGAAGCATGCTTCCAAATCTGGCGAGGCCACCGGTTCGGTGAACCAGGTGTGCTGGATTCGGCACGTGTAGTGTGCGTGGCATTAAATCAACGTAAGTTGGTGGCCAAATTGTGTCGCGATTTGCACTATTCTCCTTCATGAAATCATGTGCCGAGTACTCGTCGCGATTTTGATTTGCCGGATGTCATCACGGGCCGATGCCACAATTGAACGGAAGGGATGAAATTTGCTGAAGAAGTACAAACGGAGCAACAAAGACCAAGTTAACCCGTATCATTCGTCACTCCCCTTAAAAGCCTTCCGCTAGTCAAACAGGTGAAGGCTCTCAAGCAACAATTGGAACTTTCTCTTCCCTCAAATTTGCGACAGCCATTCCTTCTCATCTTGGAGGTGGTCTTTTGATTGATCGTCAAGGCATGGGTGCCGAGATCCCTTATCCATTGAACTGAGGGAGATCTCATAAGTCAGGCGTTTGTGATTCGGGACGTTTAGGCGTCCGCAGGAGAGGTGGGAGGGGTTAGAAACGTACGTACCAGTCAGGGTCAATCGTTCGATCACGGAGTTGATGGCGATTGTGCCAGAGCAACCCGCCGGCAATAAGGGTGAGGGCGCTAGCGAAGGTAACCCACTTCAGCCGATTCCCGAATTTTTCCATCTGGGCCTTAGCGGCCTGTCTGTCGTGCCAGTCTTGCAGAGCCTCGTCATGCCGGTCTTGCTGAGAGGGGGATGCGGCGCCCAACATGTTATGCTGAGACGTCGATGTCGAGTGCACAGGCACGGGCCGGTCCTGTGACGCCGGCACAATCTCGCTTGGCCGCGACGAATCAGCCAAAGCGACTGGCCCACCTGGAGGTGACGACGATCCGTGCAAAGGCGCCGGCCCGTCTGACGGCATCGAGCCGTGCAAAGGCGTCGACCCGTCCGGCGACGGCGCCGACCCAGGGTCCGGCGGAGGCGGGGAAGAATGCGATGGCGTGGACCCGTCCGGTTCCTAAGACGGGCTCCGCTCCTTCGACATGGCTGCCACATTTCTCACTACCACTGGTACCACCACATCGTTGTGTGCGTCGTATATTTCCCGTTCAGCAGGAACCGCGAACACCAGATTGAAATGGAAAGGATAAGAAGGATTTGAGCAACAGTCTTATACTGATGCATTTGTGGCGGCTGTGGGATGTGTAACCGTCGATTATATGTCGAGTGCTCAAGATGCTAGTGAGTGTAGTTTTCAAAACAATCGGAAGGAACAAAGTCTAGAATGAACGAATGGGGCTAAAATTTGGAGAAAGTTATGCAATGCAGACACACTGTAACCTCACCTGCCAACCGACCGATCGCGAGTGAAGCTAGTGAAGAGTGGGCAGAAATGACAATAAAACCATGACGTACATTATGACACGTGTAGTGAAAAGGGTGGCGGACGGTTTTATGCGCGTAAAGGTACTTGTACAGGTACAAATATCGCGAAAATTGCATGTCATGATCCACGAAGACCGTAAAAAATATGCTTGTTGACTATACGTAGCCCTTCGCATTGATTTGATTCCGGACCTTAGATGTCGTGCACGTGATAGTCATCCGAGTACCGTGCACGTGTACAGTCACAAGGCACTCACGTGGTCCGGGCCAACCACCACGAGCATGCACCGAAATATCACCACCGAAATAGGAAGTGTGCGAACATTATCTATACCAACCACACATAACTAGCTAGGGACAGGCTAGAAAAAGATAGTTGAGAAAGAACACGATCAGCGCAAATGCGCAGAGTGTATCACGATGTCCCCTGTGGGAAGGTAATCAGTAAGGGAATGCCGAAGAAAAATCGGGACTCCCTCGTACCAATGAGACAGTTTTTCTTGGGGTATTAAAATTTTACGTCTATTTTCCGCCAGTTGTGCCCATGCCCATCGCGCTCTTGAAGGAATCGTAGATCCACCATTGGAAACCTGCATGCGAGGAACACATCAATGATCGATCGCATTGGTAGGTCGAATAGCATAGACGTACCAGTAAGAGTACCAATCATGACCACACGCGTGCCAAGACCTTTTGTTGCGAGATTGCCGAAGCCAACCTCGCCAACAATCGTGCCGAGACTCTTGCCCTTGTTCTGGGGCTTGCCAAGCTGCGAGACAAGCGAGTCTGCAGGGTGGGAGACTATGGCGCAAACAACACCCGAGAGGTAGCCCGAGCCGAATGTAATGCCAAGTTGGGTAGGCTTGCCATAGGTATCCTTTGGCTCAGTGAAGACGTGGGTATAGAAAAGCTGGACAATCTTCTCGAAAAAGAAGAACTTGGCCATCGTGTATGGGATCTGAAGAGCAATTCAGGGAAGATTATTTATGGACATGGTAGAAAGACCGCACCTGACGGGACCACAATGGGACGAGAGAGCCGAAGGGGAAGCGGGTTTCAACTTTTGTGCGGCTCATTTCCGCCCAGGCAGTACCAAAGGGAACAGGGAAGGTACCTGCGGGACTAGTCTGGATTTTGACCTTGGTCATCTCCAGCGGGCAGAGCGCAATGTCGGCGAAAAACTCGGCGCTTGCGGAGCCAGCGAGCCAGATGGCGCCCTTGTACTTATCCGACGCCTCCTGACCAGCGAGATTCATGTAGTAATCCTTAAACATCTCATACAGGCCATATTTGAACATGCCCTGGAGGGAATATCCGAGGAGAGTAGGACCAAAGCCTTTCCAGACACCTTTGGTACCCTCCTCCGCAACGATGGTCTTCAAGGCGCTGATACTGCCCGTGTACTTGGTAGGGTTTACCTGAGAGCGATGTGATGAGGGTGGACCGCCATGACAGGCAATAGTGCTTACCTGCATGTTGCATTTGGCAACATCAAGTGGGGTGATGCCGGCGTGGGTGAGACCGCATGCAAGAACACCGCCAAGCATGCACTTGGCATAGTAAGAAGAGTCGTGGGGGACCGGGCCAAGATACCTGGGGACGCATCGTCAGCATGGTGCACGGATAAGAGAATAATCCGTGACAGCTCACCGGGCATCCCACTTTCCAGACGGGGCGAGGTGCGACATGGCGTGTAATTAAGTAGGGATGAAGATAGGTCTACGATAGAAAGATATATCTAGCTTGCCTGGATGGCCTGTCCAAGTGCAAGCAACGCGAAGGAGGTGCTCAACGGCTGAGGCTGAGGTGGAAGTCAAGGTGGATGACAGGCGCGTCAGCGAAACGGCCAACCAAAAAAAACTCCCGGAACGAGCCTTCCGGATTCCGGCGCCCCAAGTGGGTCCAGCCATTGCTCGGTCTCTCTCAAATCTCCGACGTAATGTCCTGTAGTACACCTAAACCGACCCACGCTGACAAGAGTTCCTGGTGGATGAGGACATTGAGAAGCTGGCTACTGAGCGGTCGAAGATGACTACCTGCTTGGTAGCTTGGGCGATGACTCTTCTTGTACGTGTCATGATGAGTTGTTAATCATGATTCTCCTCCCGAACATGATGCAATCAATGTTCATCTTTGGGTTCAACGTGCAATCTCTCTGTGTCCGAGCTAACTGCGCGATAAGTGCGTGCGACAGTGATCAGGCCTTGGCGAACGACGTTGAGGGGACAATGTTATTCATATGCGGGTGTACCGACTCTGACAGAGTAATTGCGAAGCTACTTTAATTGTGGTCGTTCTTGTGCACTTGATCCGTTCCAGAATTCCAATTTTGTTCTAGATTTTGACCCGGACGAATATCTATAATATCCAATTCTGGGCGCTTCTCGTCCTTTCTAAAAACCATCTCGTCCACCTCATTGCAAAACGAGCATACTGTAACTACGCGCCCGTGGCTAGTCACATGGCACCCGAACTCGGATGCGGTCAAGCTCCGGTCACCAGAGGCCTCCAAGACGATGATTCTGTTCGAAACAATGGTATCGTTGATATGGAACAGAGATTTTTCGACTGGCATGGCGTGGCGTTGCATAGATCATCGCCAGGCCAAGATTTGGACATCTTATTGGACACCGGAATTAATCATAGCTCGGTGCCAAGAATGTAGCCAAGACCTCGAATCAAACGTTTACTCTTGTTCACACTCATTTCCAGACATTGTAGTCCCCGTTTCGGTCAATGCTACCACAGTCTTGCCGACTTGGCACTCTAGAAGCGAGTTCAAGCGACATTTTGTGTCTATTCTGATACATGTGGTCGTCCTTGGCATCGCCGCACAAACAAGAATCTTTCGCAAACCAATACAAAGTGGAGAAGATGAATATAGTATGAAAGCACTGCGACTGCGACGGGAACCGCTAGGCGGGTTGATCAAACGACAATGCCCTACACAATTCCTAACTCAACTGATGATACGAGCAGCATGCTTCCACTGCCTCCTGATGGTTTTCTCATGAGGGTATGACGAGGGCAAAACTCAAGTGAGTATTTGCTGATGTCACGATCTTTCCATATTTAGACTTCACAGTTGGATAGTAATCTGCGGTGACTTGGCACAATGGAAACCAAACTACGGAATGCATCCCTGCCACCGCTGCACCGCAATTGTTTTTACTTAAAACTCTTGGCCATGTGCTTTGTGCTCGCCCTATTTCATCCCGAGGCAATCTCTCTGCCTTCTCCAGCATCCTCTATCCACCCCTTCCTTATCCCCTCTTCTACGGTTCGCTGGTCGAAACCGCTACACTCCCTTAAAACGCCCTCGTTCCAGCTCAGTTTTTAACCAACCATCTCTCCTCTCCGCGACTCTTCTCAATGTCCTCATCTTCTAAACCGGCGGCCCTCCTCGGCTTCCCGTCAGTGGCACTAGTACCCAACCGTCTTGATCTTTCTACAAAGAGTGGATCCGAGACGTCTTCTCCGAGTGCCCGCTCGTCCCTCACCTATGTCTCAGACCTAGAGAAGCCAAGGGTGGATCTCGACCAGCCATCCCTCAGCGGTGCCCCACCACGCGTGAGCACACTAGCACGACGTATTCACGGATGGTCATGGCAAGCGGTACGTTTAGCTCGCCCGAGCGGATCAGGGTGCAATCGCGATCTCGTTGTTTATTCCTTTCGATAGTTTCCTATAGGCATGGGGACTGGTGCTGTCTATGTCACCCTGGCGGGCTTGAAAGGGCACCCCGGACCGCTCACGGGCGTCGAGACCATTTTTTTCTTCATAAACCTCTCGCTCTTTATCCTCAACTCATCGACGCTCCTTCTCCAAGCGATATGTGCGGTAATTTTCTCTCTGGGCGTGCTCACTGTCTCACTACACCCATATTGTAGTATATCCACAGCAATCCAAGCGATTAATCAACGATCCAGTCAAAGGCCTCTTTGTTCCTCTCCTTGTAAGAGCTAGAACTACGTATCGTGCATTGCACGCTCAAACCGTATACCAGGTGTTGTCATTTGCGACTATCTTGATCGGAACCATCAATTACGGAGTCATTCCGGGCCACATTTCCGCGGAGGTGATATACGTACTCTTTTGGTGAGTGACCTTGTAATTTCATACGCATACATGTGCTCATTGTGACTAGGATCTACGTCTTTCTTGCTGTCGTCGTCTCCTTCCCTATGTTAATGATCTGGTATAATAAACCGCATGACGTGTCGACATTTACGCCGGCGTGGGCCTTCCTAGTGCGTGATTATCTCTTCGTAGATATACCTAAACGTCTCAATGGCTTACCTTTTTGATAGATCTTCCCTATGGTGAGATTATTTCTCAAGTTCTGTTCTGGGAGTGACTCAACCGAGCACAGATGCTGGTCGGTGTCATTGCGTCGAACGTATTGCGAGTCATGGATCCCTCCCAATCCCGCGCAGTTGGCGTGCTGTTCGTCGGCTACTTCTTTCAAGGCATTGGTTTCTTCATGACTATGTTCTATATTTGTATTTACATCCTTCGGTGCGTTTCTGGTTTCTGCGCGTATCCTAATTATCTGTGCTGAAAGAGCGTTTTTGTCAGGATCATGACGGTACGTCAGCTCAACCGATATGGCGCTAATGAATGAACGGGCCGAGCTTGCCGCGCTTTCACAGACCGGCTTCATGGAGGGCCACCAAGCAAATGGCGCATTCGTCGCTTGCGGTCCTCCCGGTTTTACTGCCCTCGCGCTGATCAATCTCGGATCACAAGCTCGTAAAATGTCCGAAGTGACGCTTCCTTCCAACTGCGTTTTCCGCCCCGGAGGTACTAACTTGCTCTTTTTTATATCCTTGCTACTCTGGTACAGCCTTCCGCAGCACAACCTCGTCTCTCCTCTCGCCGGTGAGATCTGGTTCTCCTCGAGCGTGCTTGTGGGAATTCTCCTTTTCGGCCTTGCCATATTCTTCTTCGCATTTGGCGTGCTGCCGTACTGGTTCAAAGTCCACAAGCACCTAAATGAAATCCTTGGATGTCAGTACCCTCTCTCTCTTTACTTCCGTCGGTCCTGACTTACGGTTTGTATCCTTGACGTAGGCTGGGCCCTAACCTTCCCTAACGTGGGGTGGATCTCGACTCTTCGCGTTCTCGGTGACACCCTTCAAATTCCAGGATTTTTTGTCCTCCACACCATCATGGCTATCCTGATGTGCACAGTATGGGTAGTGCTGTTCGGGCTGACTGCGGTCGCCTTCTGGCAAGGCAAGATCTTCCTCGCGGCCGAAGCGGATGTTCTGAAGGACGAACAGCGTGTGGCCGAAAAGCGTGTGGCCAATAACGGAGTCGTCTAGAGTAGGAACTTGCATACATCTACCTTACTTTCATCAGGTAATTTCTCTGGAATAATCTCTTTATCTTAGACTTTTTTTTAATTTTTTTTTCTTGTTTAACGTTGACAGAAACCGCAACACGAACACTAGATAAATAGATCATCGGAAACTAGACTCAATCACGATACTTAATTAGCACAGTACTTGTAGGAAGTTATATCGGTGTATATAAGAAGAGCTCATTTTGATGTGGTTGTGTTTGTCGTGTGATAATACGGTGGCCATACGTATCGCAACGACACGTTAGGCAGTGTGAGGTCCGGAAACACGGTGCCACACCCATGTCATGTCCCACAGGGGTTATAATACGAAAAATCGGGGGCACGGTAGTTAGATTGATTGATATCCAGGAGCCCAAGCGGAATAGTGGAGTCAGTGGACGAGTCACGCGTGCCGTTTCGAACACGGAGCGTCACTTACTGGGCCTAGGGTGTGAGCGCATGTGAGCGGCTGGTGTTCAGTCCAGAACCACATCGACTTCGGAGAGCCCCGACCTTCGAAAGTTTTGGGAAAGTATGTGGGAACGCTAGCTTGGACTCGGAGATTTCCAGGGCGGCTCCGGCGCTGCAGTGACTCAGAGTGGGACGGAATGGTAGAGTTTGGCCTATAAGAATCGGACTCTCTGCGTGTAGTGTAGGTTCAAGCTTTTCTCTGAGGTGTGGGGCAGATGGTGGTGTATCAGACCTCACAGTTGGCCGTCATTATATGTATGTCAGCTGTCAGTGTCACGAGCAATTGAAGAGTCAAGAGAGTTCTGTGGCTGCACTAGAAATAGCGCCATTTTTGCCGGTGTGATTAGGGCCATGCGGCGTCGAACCTACCATGCCTACCGTGTGAGGGTATATTGAAGAAGGAGAATTTTGATGACGGGGGGGTCATTTGTGGCTGGATTGTGGCTGCGGACACGGAGGAGTGGGGGCGCAGTGACCCCGGGAATAACCGCGGAAATACGATTCGTAGATCCGCGGTTCTCTCTGGAAAACGACTGCGCAGCTATGGGGTATAGCGTGGAATTCTGTGTAGTGCGGCAAGTGGGTGGGGGTGGCTAAGGGTAATCAGACTTCTGTCCGGAATTGGGGGGTGGGGACATAAGAACACAATAAGTGCCGTTATTTTATGGCGCACGATGCGGTGCTGTGGGAGGCAATACCGTGACACAACTCGACTCGGCGAGATGGTGGGGGAGGTTGAGGGGGGATGTGGGTAATCAGATTTTTGTCCGGAATGAGGGTTGGGGCGTAAGAACGTATAAGAACGGGATTACGAGAAGATGCCTCGCCTCGCGGTAAAAAATATGGTCCTATCAGAAGCTAGACTAGACTTGAGGTGAAGCTCTGACGGACCAACCGGGTGAGAGTGATAGCACCCGCTTGCACCCGCTCACACACACGTATATCTGAGAGTGTCGGAGTCAGAGCGAGAAGGCCGGCAAGCTCTGTGTTTGCCTGTATGTGAAGTGATACCTCGGATACTGTAATGTTCCGTGAGACCTACCGCCGGCTTTTATTTTTATGGCCACATGAACTTCGAAGTAGACCAAGGTGCTTCGAAGTGGATCAAGGAGCTTGGACTCGGGACCGGTGGTCGTGCAGATCAGAGCATGGATATTACGATCACGATTGAGATATTGCGGAGTCTGAGGTGTGAGGCCAGAAGCCCAAGAGTCTCGTTCGCCTTGGGTAATGGACCACCGCCCATATCTGCTATACCTTTAGTCCCACTACATTAGATCAATTAGTTCTAGCATTTCAGGTTAGATGCGAAACGTTTTGAAGGCCGCCCAGTTCCAGTTTGGTAGTAGCATGATGAGGGCCTGAGAGTCTAAGGGCCAGATGGTTGGCTGGAATAATGATGATATCCTTCGTATCGTATCGGTGGAAGTACCTTAGTTTGTAAGTGTACTAAACGTCAAGTCGAAGGGCCGCGGTAATGGAGATCATTACAAAGCAGCATAGTTCCCACCCCTCAAGTTGCCTCTATTGGAACAGAATACGTAGCACAGGGCATAGGCCCGGGGGAGGGGCAACCTTGAGGGAAGGGAAGTTGATGAGCTGTCAGCCGGCTTTCAAACAAGAGAGCATAGGACTGATCAGGCTTGATCAAGGCTGCTGTCAGTGATGGTCTGTTACACAAGTACGAAAGTCAATCAATTCGCTGTGACATTTATGACTTCCGTGTTTTGTCTTTCAATTCAAACACTGTTGGATCACAGGTAAGGGGTTGAGGGGAGAAGGGGGGGACAGATAGACGTCTGCGCCCGTGGTTGTCACGGTCGAATCGAATTATCTTGAGACAGGCACCGTGTCGGGCATCGAGCGTAGCATCGGCTTTGGCATTGTCGGGCGGTTTGACTACAGCCAGTGCGGTTGCATGGTCACGGACACTCATGGGTGCAAAGCAACAAATCTTGGAGAGGAGTCGGTAATCGGTTTCAAGGAAGCAATGGTAGTGACTACTCTGCACCGCATTTCATCTTGTCGCTGTTGGAAATTAAGCAACGCGATCCACATATGCGACGAGGTGTCGCGATCCTGACAGGAATGATCATGATCCTGATCGAGTCGTGGGGTGGTGTCGTGAAGGGTTTGGCGGCGCCGGTACGGCGCTGGGCGCTTGGCTTCATGCAGTTGCACTGGCAGTTGCACCTGAACCTCGCGTGGGGCGGACCTCGGAACCTGAATGACTCCGTAGTACTCCCACGATGGTTATTGCACGATTACGGGATTGACCACAATGGTCGAAATTTACCTGTGTGCTCGACTGTATTGCACGACACTACAGCGTGGTGCCTAAAGGGGCATCCCACATGGCAGGGAACGACCCGGAGGCGGTGACATGGGGTACATGGGGTTCCGACTGTTTCATGTTTCTCGCATTCACACGGTTACAGCATTCTTTACTTTTTGGGAAGGCAAGTCCGTTGCCACTGCGCCTTGCAACACCAACCCTGCACAAGCTCCGGCATCGGTAAACAAATATGGCTGCGGATCATACAACCCCCCCCTCTCCGCTCTCTCGCTGTTTTTCTTTCAAGACATCGTTCTGAAAATGCCAGGTCAATAATCTCGGACGAGTCAGAGCGTGTTGTTCTGATAAGTCAGCATTGCGATAGGTTGATGGTTCTTCCGTGGATGTGACCTTGCGGGGCACGGGGAAAGTATTTCTGGCACCCGCGTGCCTGGGCAACGGGTCCTGGCGTCGGCGGTCAGGGTTGGCCCAATAGTATATACTTTTCATTTAGGACCGATCAAGCGAGAGTGAGCAACAGAACTCCATAGAACTACAAACTATCTGGTATGTCTGTAGCAACATCGAATAAGAACCTCTCTCCGCCCCTGGCCTACGTGTAGGTATCCGTCGGGGGCGGACAGACCGTGCTTCTTACAAATCGCTATACAAAGAAAGGTCCATGGGAAAGAACTGTTCATGTGGACCGGCCACTCCACAAGCTAAGAATACAATACGCCGGAAAAGAAAGTTAAGATGTAGAATCACGTATCCTTGGAACGTACAAGTACAACGGCGCCACATCAACCCACTTGACCGGGAACGAATGAATAAAACCACATGCAAGGTAGATCTGGGGTGACTTTTCCCGAGAGAAGCCCTAGATCCATATAGTTCCTGGAAGCGCTGTGGGTGGGAATTGGTCACTTTGATGATATACCGAAGCCGGTTCAGTCGTCGTGTAGCATCGGCTAACCCGGGCAGGACTCGAATCTGGGGAGGCTGACGAGTTCCATGGGGTATGTTGTGGGTAAATTTCACCACTTATGGGATCCAGGGCGTGGAGGAGCTGCGTGGTCGGTAATGACGGGGGCTCAGTGTCCTTGGTATGACGATTTACAAAGCTAGTCTTCATGTCTGGGTGTGTGGTCGGAGGTCGGATGACTTTTGAACCGTGCGTCCGTCTTCGGGGGAATTTCTTCGGGCGTGGAATGGCGTGCGTGCGCTCAAAGAGCCCGCACTTGTTGCATAGCTGCGAATGGATAAGGTAAATCTCCTCGCTCTATAAAGTAGCCTTGGTGACGTACCAATTTCCCAGGGCTGAGCACAGAGCGACGCCAAGTTGAGGTTTCAATTGCTTTACAATTGAAGCACCGACGACGCAATCTGTTGCTGATTTTTGAGTTGGCTTCATCCGTATAGGATATCTCGTCGCTCCCGAGTCTGGACAAGGGACGAGTGCTGAATTCGCCTCTTGAGCCAACGAGTTGCGGACTTGACACGACGTGTACATCCGGAGAATGTTCCAGGGTCCGGGATGACGCACTATGTCCATGCCCAGGGTCTGGAAACTTGAACTCCCACCTGGGGTGATAGTGGCTATGCTGGGAGTGGTCGTAATACATGCCACCGAAGCCGATTTGTTCGGGAATGGGCTCAGCGGAAGGCACGTCAGGTACAAAGCCGGACTCGGCGGAGGACACTGAGGATCTGTCCCAGGAGGAGGGAGAGGACACTGGCGAGTGTGAGGTCATTGCAGTGGGTAGGATTGGAGAAGAGCCGATGTGCCCCTCATGTCTGAGGATATCGCTGTCTGCATATCTAGAGTCGATGTTTAGCGATGCACATTTCCGGGCAAAATCGAAACGACAGACCTGGAGACGAGCGTTGTTTGTTCAGAGGTATAAGACATTGTGCAGAGTGGAAGCCGAGAGAGAAAGCAGTTTCCGGGCTCGTTTTCCTCTGCCTGGTAGCTGGTATACAAAAGGGCATCGTCAACACGAGGGCGTACTTGAGGTAGGCACGACCACTTACAGTGTTGAGACAGGTAGGGCAGTGAAACGGGTATCACCCTGAGATCAAAACTCGGAGGCGGGGCAAATGAAATGTGTTCCAGGACAGATATTCTGATCGTGAATTTATAGAGATGCGGGACCAGAGCGTCAGAGGCCCTACGACGAAAGATGTTTGAGGTAATTTTGAACATCTGTTGATGAGAGATGGGATACCAAAGTACCGGGACAGAACTGTCAACATGGGTAATCTAGAACACCCAACTAGCTTGACGCCCTGTTTGGCCCAGCGCAACGGTCGGGGGGCGGGTAGTCAGGAAGTGGGTGAGAAAGATGACAGATGTGTGGATGGATGGGAAGGGGAAGGGAAGGCCATGGCCGATTTGGATTCTCCGATTCGGATTCGGATCCATGTGCTACCCGTTTGGGCCGTTTCGGCTCTCCGAGAGGTCTCCGCCTTGGCGTGGCTTACGGCATCTCGGCATACCACAAGTCAACCCTGCACTCGCCCCCAACGCCCTCCGACTACCCCGACCGCCACTGCACCGCTGCACTGCTCGTTTTTCTCTGAGGCTGCGGTTTGGAAACTCTGCCGACTTGGAACGTTGAGATATGGCAGTGTGAGTACGATTAATGTACCTTTCTCGTTACCATCATTCGTTTGACCTGCTTTACTGATAGCGATAATCAATAAGTCTGCGCCGTAACCAGAAATAGAAGGCCATGGCTGCACTGCCTTGCTGATCGCTGAATAATCGAAACCACGATGCACAAGTGGACCTTTCCCCATCACAAGTGTACCTTGGGCTGCCCAATTCCATTCTTTGATACCCTGGGGTACGCCGTTTCTTTCACAGCGGGGGTTGTCTTATTCCTTGGTTGTGACTTGCTACCACGCTTGACTACGCAGTACTGGCACGTCTGTCGCCACCGTCCTGTACTTAGTGTTCAATCACTACGAATCGGTGGGGCTAGCCGAGCTGTTACGCCACGAGTTCACGTTCTCGCTTGATGCCGTGACCTTCGGATGTCTATCTTTGTCCGGCTATTGGTTCAATCTACCTGCTAAACTTGAATTTCACCGCTCAAGTTCAAATTGGGGCGCGCGCGTACGCTTCTGTGACACCCTACAAGATCCGACTCCGGTCTCTGTCGGAACCTAGAATCACGACGTCTCACGCTGCCAGCTGCGTCGCTGCATTTGTACCAGGGGTTTTCTAGTGATCGATGGTCTTGGAAACGATCACAAGTCGGTGCACACGCAGTCGAATTTATCGATCAGTGGGTAACTAGTGAGCTCGTTAACATTTTAACATTGTGCAGCTGATTATCCACAGCCTTCCAAACGCAACAGATAGGGATGGTATTTACGAACAGCGACAATAGCATTCGACCCGAAATTGCGTGATCCGTGGACAAGAAGCCTTTGCGGCTTATTTTTTGATCGCTAATCCTGTCGGCTTGTCCCAGAATAAAGCTCGTTCCAGGCACTGACAGTCTTCGTTCGTCCAGAATTTCGCTATCGCGCCACTATTGCAGCTGCTGTCGTCCGGCCACCGACGCCAGGCAAATGGAAGTATTTGGATTGCTGGGCGTGAGAATGCCCGTAGAACTTCAGCAAGCTTCTGGTGTGGGAAGCGTCCATACGGGTCAAGGTAGGCGCATTGCAAACAAAACTGAATGCAGTTAACAGCTTTTCCACAATCAGAAATGGTCCCTGGAACTGTCTGGATGCGGCGCCTGTTGGTCGGGACTTCCATACTAAGATTACCATCTGAAGAATATTTTAACTTCAGTTTCGTATACTGTAGTGAGTCAGAAAACATATTCACAAACTACCCCACTATGAGACAACTGACTCTACCGCACAGCGTGTTCGCTTTGAGATACTTTGGTAACTGATCTTTGGGCGGTCTCATTTCCGGAAGCAGGTGCTTGAATCGATTAAATGTCACTGCCACTCAAGGTGACATTGACTACCGTACCAACTTCACATATTTGTTACAGCCCGGTTTTCTCTCACTCACTAGCCTGAGCACTAGTAGTGACGCATACACACATCCAGATTGATCGTCCCATACGACAGCAGGGGGACAGGCGTGACTCTCTTCCGGGAAAATGTGAATTATGATACGTAGACGGTGATCGAAATCTACCGAACCAATCTTCTAAAATGCTCTCACGAACTGTCGGCATATGGGAAAGATCCCAGCTAGCCAGAACTTATTGTGGGGCCCTTGCGCGGAAGGGGAAAGCAAACCACGAACCGGGGGTTATGAAAATTTACAATTGGAGATAAGTCCACTGTCCTTTCTGCGTTGAGATCGAGAATTCTATCAGTATGGCCTGGACTGGTAACCGGATACTATAGTGTTTCGTATACAGTACGAGGACGTTGTGCTGCGTAGATCCTGTGGGAAGTAGTCCTGTTCAATATGGGAAGTATGATTTTGAATGATGACCGGATGGCTGGTTGGCATCCTCGAACAGTGCTGTCATCTGTATCCGACACGGCAGCCGAGAGGTCACCTGAGACAACGCTACAAGAGACACAACTCCACGAGATCAAGGTACAGGGGAACGTCGCCTGCAGCTGAAACGTCTCATGTTGTCAGAGAGTTGTAGTATTACCGGGGATTCCTTAAGGACTAGATGGTTTAGTTCTTGGCGCTCAGTAGCATTTCCGAGGTCCAAGCGGGGGATTTATTAGCTAGCGGTAATACACACGTGTTTCTCGCTAGCCACATATCTGACCATCATAGTCTGCGCGGCGCAATAGTAGCAGTCGTTGAAAGCAAACTGTTCCCCGTCAAGACTGCCAACAGTGTGTCAGTGCCAAAAACTGCCGCGTCATACGAGCGAGTCGAGTTCCTACAGAAAGCTAGGCGTAAACACGCCACTACGATACTTCTGTATCATTACCCCCTTGAATCATTGATATGGCAATTCTGTGGCAGAGGAAATCAATCAAATAACGGAGTCGCACAAAGACGGGTGAAACTGGGGTGAGACCCTTACATAAGCAGGGGGATCATGATTGGATGCAGCCTGCGCAGCCAACTTGAACTCCGCCCTCCGCCGACCGAGCGAGCATGCCACAGAGTGTAAATACCAGTCATCGACTTGACCTTGTACCGTCATACACAGAGTACTGTCGACGAGCCGACGATTATAGGGTGATGTGATTCGGCCCATTTAACCATTCAGTGGCTGCAAGGACTCTGTTGAGCAAGTCGCCACTTAGGTGTCTTCGGAAGACACACCTAACTTGCTCAACTACCAGTGAAGGACTCCTTTCGGGCTGCGCACTGGCACTTGCGACACTCTGTTCACCATTTCTACTCTGCGAAAGACTTCTCTTATGCCTGGTGCACATGTATTGCTCCCTCTCGTGCACATAACCCCCCTTCCCAAGCTTCAATTGTAATCACCTTGCGCGCTTTCTCCAAGCCTCTTGTGTGACTCGGACTCCAAAGCTGTTCTCTTGCATCCCCTCAGGATACGACTCGGACTTCAAACTATTCAGGACAGCCTCACATCCACGAGGTGCCATCAAAGTTCCTTCTAATATCTATTTACGTTGATCCGTGTTCAAGATAGGTTCAAGATGGGTTATTTATACCAACATAGAAGGTGGTGCATATTGTGTGTGAACACCTCCTTCCTTTCATTGTCTATGCTCTCCCATCTGTACTCTCGCTATACAATTTGCAATGGGTCTCATGGCCATGACAGAAGACCTAGCGTTGATTACGTTTTAACTTTTGATTCCGAACATGAACCCCCGGGTCTGTCGGTCTGATGATCAAGAAGCAGTCCTCACCGCACTAGGCAGCGCTGTTGAGCACTGGATTCCCATGTGGTGTGGTGTTCAGAGCGAATACCAATGCCCATGTGCAACTCTCTGCTCAGAATGTCCGCCTCAGAGGCGAGTAGAGTGTCCGAGGTCGGGCCACCAAAGATACAGTAAGCACGCCGACTAAACGCCGAGATTGGTGTCCCAGGTCGATAAGGAACAGTGAATTATGTCGTGAAGCTGTGCCTAAGAAGTGATGTGAGTACGAGGCCCAGCTTGCGGGTAGCAACAAGAAAATTATGTGTTGCATCCCTGAGAAGCTTAACAGAGAGATGCCAGGTGACCAGGTCGACCTTATTAGGGTCCCATGTTGGAGACGGATAACATATTGTGAGAGAATAAAGCGTCAAAGATCAAATGACCTAGATGGATGTGTAAGATGGTAAGGAGTCCTTGGGCTACCCTGGTGTTAATGTAGCACGGGCGACTCTGAAGATGGACGGAAAATGGACGGAAAACCAACCACCCGGCCCGGGAGTTAGAGATTACGTCAGCCGCCGTCAGTTTTGTGTCTGCCAAAAGTGGAAATCGTTGTTGTGTGCGTTACGATACGTACAGATCACTAATGAATATTGACTTCTTCAATTGGGCGCAGCATTGACTTAGGATACCATCACCGGCTCATATGTCACATGTGATGGCATTTCTCAATGCGACTGCCCCCGTGCCAGTAGTAATTACGTATCATACTACTGTCCAGGTTCTTCCTGTATGTTCCCATTTCATTTCAGCTGACAGTAGCCAGATGAAGTGGCCCGCGCTGCCGCAGAAATGGCAGGCGCTGCTACCGGGTGCACTTGTCCCTGCAGCCTGTGCATGTCGTGATTAACCCCCATAGTTCGCATCGCAATATCACTACAGCCAATATCAGAAACCAACGTTATCAGGTGTTGTAACAGTATCAATACAGTCATGCGGAACCTTTTAATTTCCCTCATCAGAAAATGTATCCAAGCAGCTTGCGCGTACCAGTCTGAGTTTTTCCGGAGCCAGGATTACGTTTGGTTCTCTTGGTCATTTATCATATCATGCATATTGGCATCAAACCGTTCTTCCTTCCTTAAGATCTGGCGTCTATTCTTATCGGTTCTATCAGGAAGTCTTTATTCTTCAGGGAAAACCATGCGCTGTTATGCCTGGGGTTGGCCGCGAAGTGCGCCACGAGCATTCCCTCTATTCGTTCCCACAATTCACGACTCATCACAGCGCGAGTCCGACTCGGAGTCCAGGCCCGCTCAGGCCTCCGTTATATTACGCCCTAGACATTGGTAAGTTAGGATAACGTTGTTTGGAGAGCTTCGGGTTTTACGGCCAACATTTGCTCTTTGTTCTCATTCTATAGGTGGCGTGAAGATTTCGTTTCTTTGACGTTGTCCCCTGCTTCCTGGGGCACTAATATTATCAGAGTTTCATGTTTTGCCTCACTATAACGTTCCCCCTGCGTGCACTGGCACTGCGTGTCCCTCGTATTCTCTGGATACCTCCCCTTCGGCCAAGCTAACTCCACAAATCAATTTCACCCAGCCACCCCCATGTTGCGTATACGATCAAAGACGAGAGTTCCGTACCTTTGGACCTGACCCTGTTATGTCACTTTGGTCTCTGGCATGGGAAGGTCACGATTGTCTCTTCCCGCGCTCATACTGTACTCCCAGCTTCGCCGAAAGAATACCATTTCCCAAACAAAGACTCGCTCCGTTATTGGGATCATCCGTTCATCTCTCCGTCTTCCTCCTCACCTACGACTACTATTATGTCCGAGACTGCCTTGCGCGAATAGCTTGGGTAGGGGCTGTACAGTACATAAACGGCGGTGTGTGTTTTCATCACCCTGTCATGGAGACATTCACCGAATGGCTTTCAATAGATAACTTGGTGAGGTGGCACCAGCCTAAATTCGATTTATGAGAGTTATATGATGTCTTTCTATGGAAGGAAGCCCTATCTTATTTGTTCAATTCAGTGCCGCCGCGCCCTGGCATAAGTGGAGTAGTGGCATAATCGGCGAGATGGTGCGGAGAACGAAAACAAATTATTCACCGTTGACTGCGACGTTCCCACGCAGCCCGGCATACGCCTTCATAGAGGTATCAAGTACAGTAGTTCGACCCTGCATACTACTAGCAACAGCTGTTTTTTTCAGTTGCTATCCTGTCATTCTCGACCTCACTGGCAGCACACCTATACCCCGACTGGGCGGGGCCACTCACAGTTCCAAACTTACTAGTTTGACTCAAGCACCTTCTGGAATAGCCAGGTCAATGATTATATTAGAACCGAAATCGGAAGGTGCATTCTGACCTTGGTCCAGTTCCGTCTCAAGCTGACTCAGCTGGGACAAGCGCCAAGGCTGTACGCTCTATGGCTGCAGAATAGCGAACGATGTGCGGACTTTCCCTTACTTCTTGCTTTAATCCTTACGTATTTCCCGTCGGTCTTCACAGACCACCGCTGACACCATGTCCCAACCGGGGGTGTAAGAGTTGGTTGACGCATTAATCGATGCTCTCCCAGACGTACTGGAGTAAGTAGCTGGTGATCCAAGTGATTCAGGTCCCAAATAACTCGGAAGTTGGCTCAACCCATCCACAAGAAAGTAGTCTCACGAGAGGTCACAGCCAAGCCAGCGTCCAGAACAAAAACGACGGCGGTAAAGCGCATGGCAAGCTGTGAAGGTTGCAAGTAGTCAGAGGCTCTAGTAGGCGGTAGAGATGTGCACCAGACAACAGTAGGCTGTTATACTCGTCTGTCCTCGCGATCTCTTTCAGGACAGAAACTAGTAAACGAAGCTGGAAAGTAAGGTCTAAATGGCATTTTCAATGATCACGGCGGACGACTACGGACTGTGGACATGAACGGGATACGATCAACCAGATACCACAAGTAGCCGATATCGAAGCGTCTGCGGTGCCAGAGAAAGGAGTCCTTTAATGCAAGCACGGAGTGATGACCACCTGGAAATATCACGGCTTCTGAAAAGAGAACATGTTCAATTCGAACCCAGCATGGTTGGTATGTGTACTAATGCGAGCATCAATGATGTCTTCGAGGGATAGCACAGTTTTTTGGGGGAAAGAGGAGCACATTCATATTACGAACTTGAACCCAAAGACAGTACCCTGACATCATGCTTCGCTGTCTATGTGGGCGTCCCTGTGATCGTGTGATGTCCTGGAGCCTTGACAGCATACAAGGTTACTAGTATGGAAACGGGTGTGGGTGTAATTTATCTTGAGCCTATAGGGTATGAATGTAGAAATTTCCGCTCCGCAGTGCCAGAAAAAGGAGTCCCTTTATGCGAGCGTGGAGTGCTGACCAACCGGAAGCAACACAGACTTCAGTTGGCCATCCAAGCAAGCAGTCTTATATCGCCCGTCCTCGCGATCGCTTTAGGACATAAAACGAGCAGCACAGGTTGAGAATAAGGTCTAAGTGGCATCTTCAATGCCGTGGCATGGCGGAGGCGAATTTTTGCATGAATATGAGTGGGTATCACCAGCTAGAGATCAGCAAGAGTGAGATACAGAGGTGTCGGCAGTGGCAGAGGTAGTGCCGTGATGGCCACTGATGGGAGCGTTATTAATAACTTGAAGTAATGATCGCCCTGATGTGTAAGAGACGAATCCACATGCCTTGAGCCTTGAGTAGGCTACAGCTGCACCCCAACACCACGATCCACCGACCCTGTAGGCGTCATACAAGGTTACTATTGAAACGGGTGTGATATTAGGGCTGGACACGCGATTATGCGCTCACCGAGTACACGGTTAGCCAATGTTACGATAAGAGTGAAAAGGTGAACTGAACCTTAGCCTCGAAAAGAAAGAGCTGAGAGTGCGTTCGGCACTTTCAATTTCGAGTGCGAAATTCTGTCGCAAGTTGCCGCTGTCCCTGCTGTTACTGCTGTCGTAAGGTGGATACTGTGACTGCGTTCGCACAGTCACGATTTCCCTCATTTTACCATTTACCACCTAATTCCTTGCTCTCATTTCTTCCATCATGATATTATATCTTCCGATATAGCCCTCTAACCTGATAAGCATTTGGGGCTCTTTTCGGGTGTCACATGACAGTTTGGTGGTCACGTGTCGACTTTCGTTCTCGATCAGATCTCCTGAGTCCCCCTGCATGTAGGTAGCGACAGATACAATCGTGCTACCGAGCCCTCGCAATACAGTTCCCTCTTAGTGCTCTCTTTTCTTCTCTTTTGCATGTCTTTCCCCCTTCTTTCTTCAACCTGAAGGCCCCGGACGCCGAACCGACTTCAACCGAGCCAGTCGGAACCGCCGAGCCGTAGCATCGTGCCCCTGGTTCCTATCTCTCTCATCTCCCCCCTCCCGGACTCACAAGCACGACACCCAGCAATTCTACAATTGGCTGCCCCCTCGCCCTCTCGTTTCGACGCTTTTACCCTCTATTCTTGGTTGGCTTAGCCAATCACTCTTCACAACCAGTCACGACGCCAGATGTTTTGCCAGATATTTTGCCAGCCACCGTTTTGCCAGCCGTGTTACTAGCCATTTTCCAGCTGTGTCGCCTGCCATTTGCCCACCCAGGCCGCCTTACTAGCCATTTTGCCAGCCGTGTCCCCAGCCATTTACCAGCTTTTACCAGCCGTTTCATCAGTGCCCCACCTTGACTGTCTTGCCTACAGAGGCTTATCACTCAGCCACCGAAAATATTGAATATCTTGCCTATCCCTTTCTCAGAGCTCGTATCGCGAACCACCTCTCCCCAGGCATCTACAGGCTCTACTCCTGTTTGTGTTTGCCACTGCCGACAACCACTTCTTCCCACATTTGGCCCCACCATGTCCTAGTCTGCTGACTCTGCTCCTCAATGTCCCAGTGCTTTCCCTGCTGAAATGCCCTCACCTCGCTCCAATCACGCACCATACTTCTCAGGACGGGCTCACGATACCATTGAAGATTTTCTCAGCGAGTATGAGGAGCTTTCCAGCAGCTGTGGCCTGACGGACCGACGGAAAGTGAAGACCGCCATCTGTACTTTGTTCGGCACTCTACCATGACACGCATGAGTGATGAAGAGGACGTACTCTACTACTATCATCGGTTCTTGACCCTCAGCAAGCCCCTACTGGACTCGCGACGTCTATCTACCAGCAGACGTGACAAGGTATTATGGCACGGGTTTCATAGCAGAGACCGCGCCGAGATGCACAGTATAACGGGCTCATAGCCAAACATCCGGATCAGCTCGCTGACGTATACTTTGACTACCTCGACGTCTACAGAGTGGCTAGGGCGACATTCTCGGACAGCCACCTTCTGGATCTAGAGCTGGAGGATCCGTGGGATAAACCTCGAAGCACCAGGAGCGGGCGTGCCCAGGGGCGTTGGTTCCACCAGGAGCGTGACCCTCAGGGAGCAGGTCCCAGCTAGAGGACTTACGAGCTTCGGCGCCACCCATCCCCTATTGACTACATACCTCGCGACTCACGTTACCGACGCTGCGAAACACGCCGATCATCCCCTCCAGAAGTCGAAATCAAAGTCGTCCGTTGCAAAGGGCCCATGCGGGAAGAAGGTCACGAAGTGGATGACCTCTGGGTTATCGGCGCACGAGGAGTCCTACTGGGTGTTGTAGACTTAGTGCGCCCTCAGATTCCACACAAGATCTGCCCAAGCCCGTACTTGCTCCGCACACGCCCAGTGGCGGGCCCACCCCCGTTCCTGCCATGACATTCTCCATACAAACTTCAGCACCGCCGCCTCTGTCTGCAGGTCATCCATGGATTGTCGCCACAAACCTTCTTCCTGTCCCAAAGTTTGCTACTTCTGTTGTTCCCTCGTCTGCTGCTGCGCCTCCTACTCTTACCACCACGAATTCAGCAATGTTTTCTTGGCTTTCGAGAATCTTTGTTTTCCCGAACGCCAATAGAAATGGGTTTTCTTTCCGAGTCAACCCGTCTGCCGATCGTATATCGTACTACTGCCGTACCCGTATCCGTCAGGCGGTACGGTGCGCAGCCCTATATATGTTTAGCGAAATATCGGGGCCCTGTGTCTGGATTATATGTAAAAAATACTTGATTCTCGACCTTCCAACAATTGTGCTTATTTCACTTATTGTTTCGTTAGTCCGGCGCCGGCGCCCATTAGCTGCAGTTCGTTTCCTGATGTAAGTACATCCGCCGTGTCCGGAGTCATGGGAAATGGGCCCTCTCTGATCGACTAGAGCATGGACAGGTAAAGTGCTACGCCGTCAAGCAAGTATATTATTTGCACAACAAAGCATATCGACTGAGTAGTTGACGATAGAACGATGAAATACTTTTAGTAAAAAGGAATCAATTCACATGGGGAGGCGACGGTCACTGATATGAGAACCTGAGGAGGGGTATGCTGCTTCAGCAGGTACGGTATATGGGAAGTGGGAACCTGCATGATATGCCCTTGGCTGTGGGGAGACAAAATGGGTGGGGTTAAGACGGGTCGGTGTTGAGGAGACAATGTCGGTCATCCAGTTCGGGTCCTGTGAGTTTGTATTACTGCACGTGGAGCCGACGACGCTGGGAAAGTGACCAGTAAAGGAACGGTCGTCATAATGACGATATTCAAAATGGTTGAAACGGGGAGCGTCTGTTGTCGGGTACCTAGAGGGGGGTGGTGAACGAGAACGACGTCTGCGGGGAAACGACTTTGGCCGCGGAGTTGCGTGTGCTCGCTCAAACAGCCCGCACTTATTGCAAACCTGCGATCTCATTTTCAGAACAGATTGCATTTCGGGGACTATACACATAATCACACACCCATTTTCCGGACATGAGCATAGAGCGTCGCCATGTCGTTGTCGCCTTAGAAGTACAGTTGAAGCATTGGCGACGTATGCGGTTCGTAAGTTTCACCGTTGTATCGTCCGTGTAAACGACCGAGTGGGCTGTGGATCCAGGCACGGGTGGGTCAATCGCGCCCCTCGGACTGACACTGAATTGAGATGGTACGGAGGGAAGTTCTGGGCCATGTGAATCGTATCCGCGTGAAGGTGGGAAGAAGTCCTGGCCATAACAATGGTCGCCATGGCGTGCAAAGTCATGGGCCATGTTGGTAAATGATGCTGGCTGCTCGGAGGTTTGGGATCCAGCAGTAGATGTATCCGGGACAAATCCCATTTCAGAGGGCGGTGCGTGCCATGAAGAGAAGTGTGTGGGTGGTGGGGAGGGCACCGAGTTCAGTATACGGGGAATGAGTCGAGGGACGTTCTCAATGGCTTCACCGTCTGCATATCTTATGACGTTAAATGATTAGAAAGCATATTGGGTAAAACAAAGGAAGGGAATACCTGTAAGGGAGGGTATCTGGCTCCGAGATCGTATAGCGTGCCATTGTTAAGCTTAATTCCTGAACAAGCGGGTCAACTCGTTGAAAAAGAGTGTGCGGTCTGAGTTGGTAGCCTTTCGAGTCGGGATAATTCGACAATATTACTGCACTCGTATCTAGGTGACTTTATATGCCGTGGAAAGATGCCAGGGCGTTCATCGAAGTGATCCTGGCCAGTCCTTGGTAACATATCGACCGCGGTTGTTGAAACCAGAACAAAATGATCCACGCTGCATATAAACCCGCATTGATGCCGAATCCACAAGCAGGAACGTCGACCCGTCCGAGTCGGAGATAGCGAAGTTCGCCGTAGTCAGTGACAAGAAGAAGCGTAAATCAGCCAAAGTCGAACATGCGAGTGTGTGAAAGTATCTATGGATCAAGAGATCAACAGGCTTGTAAAACACAATAAGCATGTGTATGACCTTTGCAAAGTTTCTAGTGCTCCGCAACTTTGCGAACGCCGACCGTCGCTCGAGTGGCGAGCCCGACTGCCGTGAGGTATAGTAGCATTGGTGGTGCCAGGCGGTAGATTACCCCAAATATAGAAATCCCGGAGCGGCAAATGTTTGACTCCGGTTTTCGTGCCGGGAACGGCAGCGGGCATAGCCGAAGGGCTGCGGGCAGTGCGGGCAGAACAGCGCAGAACACTTGCGCCCACCACCGCCACATTGGCAGAATAATCTTGACTCGGACATTGGTTTCACCACGGGAGTTTCGGAAAGCTAGGGTAACCAGATCTCGCGTGGATAGGTCCGTCTTAACGTCGATGACAGCAGCCACATTGGGTTGAAAACTCCTGTGCCCAGTCGACAATTCCGAATCTGAATCTTACCTGTGCGCGTGGAGAGACGTCTGACTCAGGTTCTGTTCTACCACCGATATTCTCACATTCCACTCCATGGTTGCGCACATCTGAAGCCGAGAAGCCGAGCCTGTGCACCTTTACACTATATGGCTGGTGGCCTGGTAACCACCTTGGCCCCGCTTGTCATGCGGAACCCCACCCGCTTTACCCGCCGCCCCTACAAAGTAGATGAACATCGGATCTTGGCGCTGCTTTCTGCATTGTCTGACACTTCCTGATTCACGATTTCCTCCGCGTTGCTAGCCAATGCTACCGACCCTGGAGTGCTTGGATGGCCATCACGACGTCACCCGTCCCTCCACATGGCTTGCATTGTAGAGACCCTATGACTTGGATACCGCAAGTTGCTTCTTTTTAATCGCTTATCATCCTATCATTACAGCCTAATTAACCTTGTCATCAATTTTCTAAACTTGATATTGCTCCATCGTTGTTTACAACAGCATGACATTTGCCGTTCTACCGCCCAGCGAAAATTGTAGGAGGTCTAAGTGTGTAGTCGGGCCATCTGTCTTACACAGTTCAGTGGCGGATCAAGTCTTACTAACAGTGAAACCAGGGTCCCTTGGGCGATATATTTTGGATCCATAGTGTTGGAATTTCGTAGATTCCAATGATCCGCATGACAAAAGATTCACTGGATCATTCCGGATGTTCTATTTTACCTCATCATGTAGTATTGAGACGACATCAGCTCATCATGTCAGGCAGTCTGTGGTGAACTCGAAAATCACGGAGTCATTCAGGGTGAGAACGGCAGTTGTCATTGATTCTGGCATTCCGTGTGCAGAGACAGAGCTGAGCCTTAATCAACTGAAGCAAGGAAAATACAAGACTATGAGACACAATCTGAAAGTGGATTTAAAATAAAATAAAAAAACAGCATCAACGTCCAATGACCTGACATGGTGAGAGGCATTGGTTCGAGTTTGACCTGCGCTTGTATGCGACACTAGGCACCACATTGATTCACCGAACTTCAAGGAGGGTATCGCGTCAGTGGAGGTGGGATGATCCCGAAAATATCGATTCTTCGGGTCGGTGAAGATTTCACATGAATGTCGTGGACGGTGTCCAAAATTTGTGGACAGGTTTTCAATTCAAGTGGGGTCAAATCTGAAGCGGTAGTGTTTACTGACAACCAGTGGCTAGGTTGGTGCGATGATGTACCAGAACTTCAAGTTCTGAAACAGTCAACACCGCGGCGAGCGGCTTTCAATTTGGGGGAAATGTTTACCAACCATCCACACGACGTCCGACTCCAACCACAAGCAATTTCTGTTCTAGGCACAAACTCTGCGCCATCTTGGTAATGAGGTAACACCGCACCGTTGATCGCACGTCTAAGCATAGATTGGCAAGGCTTAGCATCATGCGCAGTACGGGGCAAGGTGGAAGAAATATATTAAAGGCGAACGTATCGGACACTTCGCGAAGCCTGTGGTCAAAGTAGACAATGACGAAGGTCGCATGCCTTGGGACGCGGTTGTAGGCCCATATGGATAAAATTGCAATGGCTAAGCCGTGTGCCAGGACCTGGCAACATGCCAGCGTATAAGGACACGTATCTGGTGGGGTGTTACATGGTGCAGATGATGCGGGGTGGCGCTGAATTGTTCGTTCCAGGCTGCCAGCTGACCAAGCCCCACTAGGATCGGTCCAGAGTGGCCCTTGGAAGAAATCTGTGGACCTGAGGCGCATTGCTGTAATGATAGAACGAAAGAAAAGGGCTTCCTGTTCGAAGAATGAAGCAGTTAATGGGATTAGCGGGATGTTGATATATATCCGTGGATCTCCGGTAAAGGTTATACTCGACGACCAGGATGAATTGAATACGTAGTACCCATGTAGTACAGTTGTAATTGAGAAGCGTGGCGCACACACTCGGATTTATCCTATCACACAAGCCTGTGTTCGGTTGCATACAATTAGATGATACGCTTTGTTAGTCCGCGTAGTCGTACATTTCACCTCAGACTAGAATGCAACGCCTCTGAGTCGGAACGAGGAACGGAAGGCGCGTCACGCGTTACGTCAGGCGAGACACATGATCAAAGCGCCGGCCCGGATAAAGACACGTGCACCAGCCCAACCCACGTGGGCTTTTTTTGTCACTGGAAGTCGTCACTTTGAGGACATCAAACCCTGCTATTCTACGATCATGCAGGGAAGGAATTGAGCTTAGCCACCTCTAGGGGCGATGGGGGCAGACCTTTAATGGATGGAAACATTCATGTCTAGACAGAAGCTTATACATCCCTCACTCCAGTGAGGATTCGTAGGATCATGCTTCAGCCTGGCAGTGGCGCAGTGATGATCATCGGAGTCGACAGTCGGGGAGAAGAGTCATCCATCACTATACAGTCTGTCCATTAACTCAGACCCGCATGTCACGGCCGTCGCGGTCATGCTGGAGATACGTTCACTCACTCTCAGGCTGTGTCATTCTGACTCATTCAAGTTATGTCCTCTCTTCATTTTCAACCACTTCTACCTCCGATTAGCCCCCTTCACGTAGTTACCCATATATTCCAGAGATGAAGCTTAAGACCGCGCCTAATCTCAAACAAACTATAAAATTAGATTCAAAAGAAAGAAAAAAAGGGACCATTCCCGAGTCCGTTAATAATAACTGCAGTGCAACGTCTCCCAACAAAATATATTAATCGTGATGGCTCCGCGTGTCCGCGTGACGATCCCCGAGATCCGTGGTGGTCCCGCTTTTGCTAAGTCTGAGTCGTTGGCATGGTACTGTACTATCATTGCGGACCGAAGCCATCAACTGGAACTTCGAGCTTCAAGCTTCTAACTTCTCGCGCGGAACTTCGCGCGCGCCGTTGTACGTAATATATACTCTGCACCGCCCGCCGTAAGTCATTACCCGACTCGGGAGATGAACAACAGGACACTTTTACTGTAAGAACCGAGAAACTGTATTAGGCCCTGCACCACCCATTTGTCATGTACCGCCGCCGATGACCGTGAGAAGGACGATTCGGATTCAAGATTCTTCCAACCTGAACACTCCACATGGGCCCATTCCCAACTAATATTTGAGAGATCGCCTCTCTGCTGCCCTTTCACCTACAGTCTACGGGCCCCTCATACGGAAAAATTCGGTTCTTTCGGCTAGTTCTGATTCTACTGGGATGTAAAGCATGTGTGACTTAGCGCACTAGGCCCCCAGCCCGCTCAGGCCTCATCCAATGCTGTATCTGAGCGACCACTGTAGCTACATTCATACTGTAGCAGGTGTCAAATCTACTCCATCTTCTTTCTAGGGCAACAGGAGACGCTATCGATTAAACCTATTACTACTGTGCCGCACCTCACTATTCGTGCTGTGCAAACCTTGTTTGGAACTGGAACAGCAAACCATCTTCGCTCACAGCGCTGTCATCTAGTTACCCTAGCATCGCATTGGGCGCCGCAGACCGTCCATCATTTCCACAGTGCCGGGAGCCTCTACCCTGCTATGTTATGATTTATCCATCGAACCATTACGAACACTCCATGAATGCCTGATTCTCTGATACCCGTCTCTCCGACGAACGAGCAAAAGAGCAAAAGAAGGAAAGGAGTGGTTAAGGACACGTATTCGGACCTATTATTTCATGTCTAACTTTGAAGCTTCAAAAGGCGCAACCGCTGACAGTGACAACTATTGTTGCAAACTTAGACTCGTTGCCATAGCCCTTTGCAGCAAGAAAAATTAAGCCGTTCTGCCGAGTCCACAGATCGCTCTCGTGACCTCTTTGGGCGCAGTCGGTGCTCTTATCCGTCTCGGAAGAACCTTTCTGCTCAGAGTACGCCGCGCCATTTCCATTTTTTTCAATTGTCTCCTTGGCCTTGTGACCGTCATTGGCACCTACATCTGAGTTCAAGGGTTGCTTTAGTTTATGATAATGTAGAAAACGTGTTTCAAACCTCTGAAGCCAACATAGGATCGAGCGTCTATGAAAGACTGCAGTGCAGCAACTAGTAAAAGCCCGGGTCTAGAAACGCAGAAAGGGCACACATGGCACACTACCTGAACTTCTTCAACGGATCGTTCTTTTTCTTCCCGCCTCTCCCACTGCCGCCGCCGAATCTGCCTCCTCGCCCACGTCCACGCCCCCGGACCCTGCCTTTAGAAAATGGAACAAATGCGGCCCCTTCTTTCTTTTTGCTGGCGGCCGGTGTTGAAGCAGTCGCCACCTTCGGCATCAGATACTTCGGAACATGTTTCATGTGCGGCTGCACCCGCGTGGGGTGTAGTGGCTTGTCGTGCTTCAGGAATTCGAGATCGTTAGGGTTGTCCTCAAAATGAGCCTACGGCCGCCGCCATCCATTAGCGCACATTGTCACGCATAGCAATAGTAAGGGGAGTCGCTGCAGGCCTACCTTCAGCTTATCAGATGTTAATAGTTCTTGTTTGATTTCCTTCAACCGTGCCTCTCGAATGGCGTACCGCGTCACCGCACGCAACCCATCTTCCATCCGGTACCGGAACCCATCAACCTGCCTCTTATCAAAGACGTACTCGCGCACGCGGCCCTGCTGTGCGCGTGCAATACGCTCCCAAGTTTCCTCATCGTGCCGCGTACTCAGCACACTGCCAACCCCCTTGTGCTTACCAAACTCAGAGGATGGAAGCACGAAGGAAAGTGCGGTCCCGCCACGTCCGGCGCGCGCCGTGCGACCCACGCGGTGGGTATATGCGCGGGCTGAAGATGGCAGGTCGAAATTGAGGACGCAGGCGACGTCAAGGAAGTCGATACCACGTGCGACACCATATTCTTTGTCGGACTTCACACCCCGGCGTTTTTTGTGACGGTCTGTCTTGACCGGTGGTGTGGGTGCCCGCTTGCGCTTGCTTCGACTGGAGTCAGGGACGTTGTCTGCATCTGAATCACGCTGAGCTGAGACAACTACCTAAAATGAGCGGAAAGAATAGGGCAAGCACAAGAGGATTGCGGGACGCACAATCTTCCTCAAGTTGGAGGCTTTCGGTGCCAGAGCCTTCATCCTCATCATGTTCGTTGCCACCGTCATCTGTCGCAATAATGTAATCGTACACCCCTTTATTAAATTCCTGTACTACATGGTATCTATGTCTTTTTTTTTTAGCAATGGCCTTCCTTAAGGGGACAAGGCGCACCCACCTGGAGTTCAGAGGTAACTCTGAGTTCAACACGCAACTCTTTATTGAAAATTGTTCTAGGAAGAGCTTGACACGATAACATCGACCGACGTCGTTGACGAATATAATGCATTTACCCTGGATGAGCTTGAGTTTGAGAATGACGTAGGTCAACAAGAACTTGTCGGCCTCCGTTGTCCTTCGAGCGAGTCATAAATTAGGCCAGACGATATCATGCAAAAAGACATACCGAACAACGTATTGGACTAAGTTGGAGGCCTCGTCCTTGTCCTCTTCTAGGTTCAGGGTCACCTGAAACCGGGTGCATCAACACCAGAATCCCACGAGTAGGAGTATGATATTAGACAAACAGGACTACGTAATGCAAGACTTTTCAAAGCCTCGACGTCATCGGCCATGGTGGCACTCATTAAGAAGCTCTGATATACTTTTGGGAGGAATTTTCCGGAAAATATCGAGCGAATATCCTCGTCATGACCATAGGACAGGATAAGATCTGCTTCGTCGATGACCAGCGAATCGAGATGGGATAGAGACAAAGCCTTGGGATCATCAGACAAGGGTAGGACGATGTAAAATATGAGTAACCTTTGCTCGGAGCAACGAGAGAACCTTCGAAGGTGTACCGACAACAACATGTGGCCTATCTGAAAGCAGGACCCTGCGCAGTCTCTCGGTATCAGTATCCATGGTAAAAACAATGGCACAACGTTAAAGCGTACCTTTGTAATTGCGCCGTGATCCCACCAGCGACATTGACAATCGAGATGTCGCCCTCGCAGTACTTCACCAACCCCCTCAGATGATCGAGGGCTTGTTCCGCGAGCTCGCGGGTGGGTACCAAAATGAGTGCTCTTGTGCTCTCTCGTGAATCAGCCTCGAGTGCAGGATCCTATACAATGAGTTAAAAACGAAAGTGGTGGACAGGATGATGGTCCCCAGTGAAGCGTACATACAGCTTTGGCATTGAGAAGCTTCTGTATGAGTGGTATACAGTATGCGGCCGTCTTGCCACTCCCTGTGGGGGCGCGAGCGAGGACATCGCGGTTTTCAAGGGCGAGTGGGATCGCCTGTTGCTGGACTCGGGTTGGACGAGAGAAACCGAGGTCTGCGAGGGCACGGAGGATAAGGGGGGAAATGAGATACGCAAACGATGCGAATGTCTCCAGCTTGGCCTGCTCAGGCTCAGCTTGAGCCATCTTGTCCACGATAACAATTCAATTCCAAGAAAATAGCAAGCTGGCACACGTGACATGTTTAACGTGGGAACATCTCGTCTTGCCCACTCGGACTCGGAAGTGCATTACAGCCCGGAGTCCGAGTCGGTCCCGGACTGCATGACACAGGGTTGATGCAAAACGCATAGCGCGTAGGTTTTGTGTTCTAATGTAGATGCACTTCTGGGGTAACAATCTCCGCGTAATAGCGGCCGCACTTCCCCTTATCTCTAGATTCTCTATAGCATGTCGACATGAAACGGGCCTCCTATCCCTATCATACCATCATTCACGGGGGTTGTTCATGCGCGCGATGTCTGACATCTCAATGAGTGGAGGGACAGGAACAGGGGAACATTCTCAAAGGGACAATCGGAGGTGCGCGTTCCGTTCATGTCGTTTGTTTCAAATCAATGAACCCTAAGACGACATAATGAAGCGCAAGCTTCTATCCTATTCCGGGGTATCACAAACGAGCACAGGAATCTTATTGTCTACAGGGCACTGTAAGTTAATTTATCCAACAATGTCCTGTAACTCCAGGAAGTCGGGTGTTCCCATGCGAACCGTAAGCACCGCCGCAGAGTAGCGATGAATCAAAACGAACGGGTCCCATCCCTTCGTAGCTGAGAATCCTGAAGTCCCGCAACCAGGGTTCGAGCCAGATATGATGTCGTTAAACCCCTCGCTGAAGTAGAATATCAGCCGATTGAGGAAGCCCAGTGGTGCTTTGCCCTTTGTGATCAAATAGTCGTTTAGTGGCGGCCCTAGGAGGGAGATTGCCGCTTGCTGTGGTCTGTCATACATAGGGTGAGCTGGTCCACGCGGTCACGGTAGTCATGGGGAAACGTACCGGAATTGCAGCGCACCGTGCAATCAACGCCCATAACTTCCCCAGCGAGTACGACTTGGTAATTCAATGCCTGAGCAGAGATATCTGGGTACCTACTACCCACGCCCAGTAGTACTAAGTAAAGTGTCCGTTAGCGGAGTGAGATCCCTGATGTCAAAGCCAACAAGCGCACTTGAAGAGGCCAGGGTAATGGCTACCAATGCCCTGAGGGTACGAAAATACCGTGGCGGATCCGTTCTGGTAGGACGGGCGAGAGAAATGGTTCGAAACCCTTCGCCTGAGAGGCTAGCTGCCACCTCTGGGTTAACTTTAGCCGTGCCACCAACTGTCGTGACGAAGGGGCCTTGCAACCCCAATCAAGTGAATATTGTGAATTTGTTATAGAAAAAGATATAAAACCCACATGATGCAGGGAAAGATGGGATGGACTTCACATGGCTAGTGCCATCATTTGAGTGGCACGATCCACCGCCAACGCCACTGTTACCGCTTGAGAAAGGAACACCGACGCCCATCGCACCGAGTCGATTAGTACGTCATATGGCGATGACGAGCAGACAGTTCCACTGGATTATGCGACATCGGTATGCGACATGTTTACTCGTCACTGTTCAGTACTTCAGTTGTGGGATCGTCTCTTGGCACAGGATGAATTCCAACCAATCCAGGTATGGCTCGTTCGTGTTCGTGGGGGTTTCGTCATCGGGGATGTAGGGTGGAGCACCGGCTGTGTTATAGAAGATGTTCGGAGTCCAGGTCGGGTAGGAGATCGACTTGGTGTATTGGATATCGACGTTAGCCTGTGTGATGATATGGATATTACGTCCACATTTACCCTCCACGTGAAGAACTAAACGCACTTCCAGACCAGGCCGACTCTGGTTACTAGTATCGACGCCTCCGTTTACCGTCACAACAGAGAAGTTTGCAGTCGTAGCATCCTTTCGGAAGCGAGTCAAGAACCTCGTTAAGTCCGAATCGCTTACATACTCTTCCGAGTACCCTGTAATACCGATTTTGTTCTTTGACGTGGCTCGCGGTTCGCATGTCCACGTTTTATACAACAGTTGTAGGCACGTCGGCGTTATTATGGATGAGCAGTTGGAAGGAACAAAATCACCTGGGATAAATGTTGCTAACGGATCTTGCAGCCCAAGGTCACCATCGGGAGCCTGAGGCGTTGGGGCGTTGAACGCCAATTTCGAGGTTTGCCGTTGGGGCCGTGGCGATTCAAAGAATGTCACGGTCGTCGGTGCGACCGTTTGCACGTGCTCGTGCAAGGCTACGGGCAAAAAGTACTAGTAGCTGACCGTGCGAATGACAATCTCGTTCGTCTCTCTATGACGGTAGTTTTGGTAGGATGCACCAAGGAGGGTATTTGCTTTGGTCAGGGGCACTTTTTGATTGTCAACCAACCCCCGCCATGCGTGATCGAGATAGCCGAGGATGGAACCTCGTGATGTTCCGTCAAACCAGGAGCCTGAGCCAACCAGTTCGAGTGAGTTCGGACGAGGAGCGACAAGCTGTACAACTTGCTCCTTGGACAGGTGCGCACCGTATCTGTAACGCAACATATGTACACGCGTGTGTGATTAGATGCACACAGAGAAGCAATGGGATGGGGACGTACTTTGAATGATTGGGATCACTGACCTCATAGAGCACATCGCATTCTCGCGGTGAGGCCTGAGCGAGTTGCATAAGTCAATGGTGGTGCCGAGGAAGATAACCTTGGCACTCCCACTTATCAGGAATAAAGTCCCATGAATGTTTTACCCTAATGTGGTCCGACCCCAGGTCCCAACGGAGTGAGTGAGGGGTGGCAAGACCAAGAGGGACGGTGGCAAACACGGACAGCACAGAGAGCCGATGCGTGGTTGTTCAGGTTGGGGGATCCAAAGCTGAAAGCGAGACCAGAAGGCGGCGACCAGATGCCCGAGACAGAACGGAAGACCACTGGCAGGCTGTGGAAGATCGAGGCTTATAAAGGACAGGTTTCGACCGGAAGCCGTGATTACTAGCGTCGGCAGCGACGCCATGTGCACAGCAGGCCAGATCATAGAAGCGAAGCTTCAGGCTTTCAGGCCGCGTAGTACAGTTAACGTGAACGAACCTGTCGGGTCCTCCGAGTCTGGAACGTCGAAAGTTGAACGTTTCCATCACCAGAAACTTCCTTTTGTGGGCAGCTGGTCACGGTACCGTACGATAATTGAAGCTGAAATGAAATTGATTTGAAATTGATTGCAGTATGATGCTAACTTGAATTAGTCCGTACGCTTGCTGGACTCTAGCTTCACTTGTTGCCAGTGAGTTGTTTTCTTTAAAATTTCTTTTCCGAGTCCCTCTTTGACACAAAGAATATAATGAAAGGACAGCGCACTGGCACGCAGCGTGCAAGAGATCTGCAATGAAGATACCCAGCCAGACCATATGGTGAAGGACGATAACTTGGAGGAACTAACTTGGGGAAGTTCAAGTTGGACTATTATGAATCCCGGCATTCACCGAGATCCTCCCGGGCCGGCCCGCTGTCCTCACCTCTCGGCGTTTGCCTTGGCTACAGACTCGACCTCAAAGGATTCCTCTACACGCGGTCCTATACCATCATTCACGATGCGTCAATTCTCGCGCTTAGATAGCGCTCTATCTTATGTCAAGCGAAAAATGAGTGCCTACTCCGGTCGAACATAGGACAGAAGCAACGCCAGAAGTCGTTCCGTTCACTGGCATATTGTTTTGATCGATAAACCCACAGTACAAACAAAATGAAATACAAGCTTCCAACCCATTCCGAAGTGATCACAACGAGCTCAAAAACCCACTGCAATTACAGTCGGTTGCGTCATAACATATAGTGTCGGCCCGTCGGGATTCGCCAAAAATCAGTGCACTATGAGAAATACGCCTTATGAGACCATGCGTTAGGACATATTCAATTGTACCCGCAAGGTTCTCTAAGCTACTCTTTCCAACAGATTTTCTGCAACTTCTCGAAGTCGGGTGTCCCTAGGCCTGTGACCTGAGCGTCGGAACCATAAATACCGCCGCAGATTGGCAATGGGTCGGATTGTATTTTTTTCACTCACCGGATCCCATCCTTTCGCAGCTGAGAATCCTGACGTTCCACAACCGGGGTTCGAGCCAGAGGTGATATCGTTAAAACCGATGGCGCCAGTAGAATAAATCATGGGATTAAGGAAGCCCAGTGGCGATTTGCCGTTTGAGATCAAATAGTCGTTTAGGAGGGAGATGACGCCTGCTGCGGTCTGTCATACATAGGGTGAGCTGGATCACGAGGGAATCAAGGGGAAATGTACCGGTGCTGAGCAGCTCGTACCGTAAACGCTCTCGACTTCACCGGCGTGTACAATTTGGAACTTAGCCGCTTGAGCAGAGATATCTGGGTACCCACGCCCAGTAGTGCTAATTGTAGTACCCGTCAGCAATGTGAGATCCCCGATGTCAAAGCAACAAGCACACTTAAAGAGGCCAGAATACTGGCTACCAATGTTTTGGAGGTATGACGAGACAGCTCTGTTCTGGTAAGACGGGCGCGCAAAATAGTTCGAAAACCCTCCTCCTGAGAATTTGGCCGCCACCTCAGGGTTCACTTGAGTCGTGCCACCAACTGTCGTGACGAAGGGGCCTTGCAACCACCATCGAGTAAATCGCATGTACTTGTCATAAAAAAACACCCACAAGATGCAGGGAAGGCCGGGATAAATTTCTTGCTGCCCTTACCGTCATTTGAGCGACATGATCCACCGCCAACGCCACTGTCACCACTCGCGAAGAGAACGCTGACACCCATCGCGCCGAGCTGAGCAAACATGTTGCATACCGATGACGCATAGTCCAGTGGAACTGTCTGCTCGTCGTCACCATACGACGTGCTGATCGTCTGTGGGATCGTCTTCTGGCTCATGACGAAATGGAGCCAGTCCAGGTATGGCTCGTTCGTGTTCGTGGAGGTTTGGTCATCAGGGATGAAGGGTGAATCGCCCGCTGTGCTATAGAAGATGTTTGGAGTCGGGTAGGAGATCGATTCGGTGTATTGGATATCGAGATTGGCCTGTGTGCGATATATTACATCCACGTCTACCTATTATCCACCATCAACTTCAAGCGCCGGACGCACCTCCATACCGGGCTGACTCTGGTTATTGATGCCTTTGTTGACCGTTACAACAGAGAACTGTGCAGGAGCAGCATCGCTTCGGAAGCGAGTCAAAAAGTTTGTCAAGTCAGATTGGCTTGCAAACTCTCGCAGATACCCCGTGACGCCAAGCTTGTTTTTGGACGTCGCTTGCGGCAAATACGTCAGCGTGTTATACAACATTCTTAGACATGTCGGCGTTATTGCGGACGAGCAACTGGGAGGGACCGGTGTACCGGGGACAAATGTTGCTGACGCATCTTGCAGCTCAGGGTCGCCGTTGGGAAGCTTGGGGCCGTTCAAAACCAATTTTGACGTTTTCCGGAGAGCCCGTAGCGCACCAAAGTACGTTGTCGGTGCGACAGTCTGCACGTACTCGTGCAGAGCGGCAGGTAGCGCATAGCTAATCGTGCGAATGACAGTTTCGTTCGTCTCCGCGTGACCGTAGAATTGATATTCTGCGCCAAGAAGGGCATTTGCTTTGGTCAGAGGCACGTCGTAGACTGTCAACCAATTCCCCCCATGCGTAATCGAAACCGCAGAAGATGGAACCTCATGGTGTGCAAGCCAGGAACCGATGAGTTCGAGTGTGTCCGGGTGCGGAGCGACGAGCTCGGCAACTTGCTCCTTGGATAGGTGCGCACCGTATCTGTAAGCATACGGTTGAGTGAGCAGAGTCACAAAGAAGGATGAAGACATACTTTGAACGCCTAGGATCACTGACCTCATAGAGCGCATCGATCAAGGCGTTCTCGCGGTGTGGCTTGAGAGCAACGCGCAGGTCAATGGTGGTGCCTGCAGGGGGATGACCTTGGCATTCCCATTTTTCAGGAATAGACTCCCATGAATGTTTTAATCTCATGTCGTCCCAACGTGGTGAGATAGGGGTGGCGAGACCAAGAGGGACGGCGGCAAGGACGGACAGCACGGAGAGCCAATACATGCTTCAACAGTTCTCCAGGTCGGGGTTAGCAGAAGTGGGAGCGAGAACGGATGAGGACCCGAGGACAGAACAGAAGACCAGGTTGCAGACGATCAGGGTTTATATGGGACGTTCTCGACCAGAGGCCTTGATTGCTAGCGGCAACTGGGGACACCATATGTAGTCAGCTTCCTAGCATGATGTGCTCGTGCATCAAGTTAGTCAGTGGATAAACGGTATGCAGCAGCCGTATTACACTCCCGCGCCGCAATCGAATGGTTTCAGTGAGTGACATGACCGGGCTAACGCCATGGAAAGAACGTCAAGTGTCACGGTTATGTCTATTACGCATGCCACATAGACCCCCTCTGTCTATTTACAGTATTCAGAATCCTGGAGTAGGATTCAAGGGCGCACCAATTACTAGTATGCCATCTCGGAGTCTTCATTCATGACAGACAACTGCCAGTAGGCGGCAATACCAACTGCAGACCGATGCGCCCCATGGTATGCCGTTCTGGTCTAAGATGTACAGTTAGGATTAGGCGGAGACTGAGAGACTGAGAGGCAATCTGCTCTTGAGTTTATACGTACAGACTCGTACGATACTGTGGATGCGGACGACAAGACCGAACGACGAAGAAATTTTTGATCATAATAATTAATATCATTTATCATTTACGCAATCATAAATAAATACAAGTACAGGAAATTTAAATTTTCGACTGTAAAACGGTCGTGATGCATCTGTCCTCTCTAATTTCTAATTACTGTTTTGTAACACGATTTCGCGCGAGAGAGCATACGATGAGGACGCGTCTTAGGGCCACCGGGCCGGTCGCTCCATGTGGCCGAGTCATGTGACTCCTACTCTCGCGTTCTATGGCCTTCATCCTACAGGGTTCGAACTGAGCTGATTTCGCCCTCATTTCTCCCCAAAAGCACTCCAAAAACTGGCAGTAGGCATCTAATAACCATACTCCAAATGTTAGAAAATCATCAAAGAGCGGACTGAACCATAAATCGTTGCCACCAACGAGAAATGGACACTGGCACTGGCATCCCGGCAGGACCAATTTCCCTTCCAACAGATGCGACATTCGTCTCCGATGCCGACGAAGAGATCTTCCTCCTCTACACACGTCTGGCAGCACTCAAGCCTCCAGACAGCAGCGATACTGGCCACTTTCATGGTCTCGGATCAGAGAACTCCAAAGAGGACTCACTGCTCGTCCGCATTGAGCTAAAACCTCCTCCGTCAACCGTGACTACTACCAGTGAGCCTTCGCTGGCCTCAAATTCTGAGAAATTAGATAGTCGAAAAGCTGGTCGAAGGAATAGGGAAAAGAAGAAGCGAGAGGGCGCTCAAAACAGGTCTGATGTTTCGACTGGCCGCGGAAAGGTACTCGAGCCTGTCGTGCTCGAGTATAGGCTCTTTCAGGATATAACAGCTTTGAGGAGTCGGAGTGGCGATACAGGGAGTGTTCTTTGGAAAACAAGGTTTGCGTCTCCGTTATCGAACCCCGTGTCATAGGCCACAACTCTCATTGACTATGATTTCAGCATCGAGTTTTTGTCATTAGTATTACGACAGCTACACTTCCCAGAGCCGACTCAACCTACCTTATTTCACTACGAAAAGCTCCGTCAAGCGCACATTCTTGAACTCGGGTGCGTATCTCCAAAAAACCTTCCCCATACACGCTCGTATGTCTCTCTCTCACCCGACATAAAATAAACAGAGCGGGAACAGGACTTCTCGCGCTAGCACTCAGCCCCCTAGTCCGCAAGTACACAGCAACAGACATCCCAGCACTTCTCCCACTCCTCCGAAAAAACGTACTCTCCGCGCCCTCAACCGCCAGCACTTCAACAACAGTCACAGTCACAGCGCTCGACTGGACGCTCCCAGTACAGCGCCAACTCGACGTCCGCGCAGATCTACCAGACATACTACTAGTCGTAGACTGCATCTACCACCCTACGCTCGTGCGCCCATTACTCACGACAATGACGGCTCTCACTGCGCCACGGCACACCCTCGCGCTCGTCGTGGCAGAGCTGCGTGCGGAGGATGCACTGCGTGATTTCCTGGAGGGGTGGATCGGACTTGGCTGGCACGTGTGGAGTGTTGCTGAGAGCCTTTTGGGTCCCCGTTGGGGTATGTGGGTCGCTTGGTGCGAAAACTAGGAGGATTGCTTGCTTGCGTGAACCTATCCTGATGAACAGACGCTAGTACTTCTAATATTGTGGTCAGCCGAGATCAATCCGGACGGGGAATAGTACTGTCGCGTCTTGCAGTGGCATAAAGGACGATGTCTTATACATTTCACTCGAGAGCGTTTGCGACCCAAATCGCCAGTGCGTTTCTATACCCGCGATTGGTTACCCAGTGACCAAGCAGGCCGCTTGGGAAATGAATGCTATGTAGCATTGGTGTGACATATTGCACAAGTGGAACTCATCAGAAAGGAACACTAATCATACATGAGGCCGATGAGCGACAAAATCGTCCATGACATGCCGCCACTGGTAGTAAGGGAAGGGTGCAGTGAAATATTTCGAATAACTCAACCGATACACTAAGCCGCGGATATAGTCGGAAGGGCATAAACCGCACATTCGGGATTATGATCATAACAATGTGAATGAAATAACGTATAAGAGTCGCTTACGCGCTATTCGTGGGTGTAACCTTATACTATTTCGCACCACCATTTGTCAGACGAGTCCCGTGAGAACATACGGCGAACTCACCTGAAGGCCCATGGTGTTTGGCCATGCAGTCGGGAGTTGGTCCGAACCGAGATATTCGTGACGGAGTGTGTTCACCTCGGCGACCTTGTAGCGTTTCAAAGTTCCGGCGAGGCCTGGTCCACGACATATGCCCTCAAACTCGAATACAGCACGGAGAACTTGGCTCATGATTTTGGTCGTCAGTTCGACCCCAAGGGAGCGTGTCACTCCGTCGCCAGTCAGGTAGTGGTCCTTGAGCTCGCGATGGACGTTGACGGCCATTGGATTGCGGAACACATGAGGCTATTATACATACCAATCAATATCGAAGAGCACACTGACGGTTCAGGGAACTTACATCTTGGCTGGCATGAGCAAGGTCAACGAATACACGTTGCCCCTTGAAGAGTTTGAGGGAGCCTACTTCCTGGTTGGCTAAAGATTCACCTGTGCAAATATAAGAGTCAGATTAAAAATGTTGGAGGAATAAACAAATACATACGATAGACACCGCGGAACGGGGGATCGATACCTATACAGAGATTGGAAGACAACGTCAGTATCGAGAATAATGCAGTGCAATGGGGCTTACGCATGGCTTCGTAGATATAGCCCTCTAGATCAGGATGCTTGGGATCGGTGGCCCTGAGCTGTTTGACTACGTTAGGCTGGTCCAGGTAGAAATTGACAATATTGATGATAGCTAAAGAAGAGCTCAATCTACGCCTCTACGAAAAGGAGAGTACACACATTGCGAAAGTTCGACAGATGCGCCAACCAAAAGAGAAAGGACGTTGTTCGTGGTTCGATCGACAGAGGCGCCATTCGCAAAGAGGCTTTCTGCGACGGAGAGTCTCTGTTTCCTCGCCTTGGACGAGAACAATGACTGGATGGTGCCGACTAGACCTGCGATGGAAAGCTACAATATTGGGTGAACAAGGGAAAACTGCCTCGGGGGTCACATATCTCACCTTTCCGCCTACATCGGCCAGGACGTTGGCCTTGATGTGGCGTTGTAGATCTGCGATGTGCTCCTTTACCCTTTCCTCGAGGTTCAAAGCCTTGGCCGGGTCAACGTCGAGGAATAGGAAGCTGGGTACACGTCAGCAGGAGAGAGCGAAATCAGAAAAGCACAGACGAGTAGATATCGGTAATCATCTCGTAGAGTTGAGACTCGGTGTAATCGCCCCATGAATCCTCATCTACTTTTAGTGTCAGGCCAGCCTATTCATCCAGTTGGAATGTTCATCAGCTATGTCAGATTGGACGGTTTTCAAGTCACATACCAACTCCGTTGCGGTCCAGTACAGCGGCACATAACGCAATACATCACGAATAATATCCACAAACTTGGTCCCATTATCGGTGAGAGAATATGACTTTGAGATAATGAGTTTGCGCGTTCTTTCGTAAAAGTAGTGGGCGATCTTCTCGGTCTGGTCTGGCGATGCCTGCAACACTCGTAGAACCTCACGCTGGTCACGTTGACTTTCCGTGTCGTTGTTCGATGCCAGGAAGAAACTGTCATAATAGTTAGCTAAGAGCAGCATTCATTTATCACCATTACACACCCTTCACCAGAGACAACGCGTGCAGCTTTGTCACCATAGGAAGGACGGAACTGAGAACTACCCAAGATTTGTTTGACGTCATTGTAATCGCGCGCGATGGCGACTAGAGGCGCATTGCCAGGGCGACTGAGGTTGTAGCGGTCAACACCCAAGTCTCTAAGAAATTCCTTCATCGCGTCGGGCGTCTGGAGCGGGAACCATGTGTATGTGCTGTTCTCTGTAAACTCTCCCGGCAGGCCACGAAGGATGAGACGACCAAGTATGCTTCCATTTCCTGGGGTATTCCTATCACGCTGACTGTCTGCAAAGCCCCACGCAGTAAGGTTGAACGGAGTATAATCTGCGGTGAAGTACCGGTCACCACGAGTTAATGCGATGGCATCGCTAAGAATAGCGCGACTGATGGTGTACCCTGCGAGGAAGAAATTGAGAACCCGAAGTGGATTAGAGACCTGAACCTACCAGGGCAGAGACCGGCACCATCAACGACGGGCTTCGCCTGTTCAGCTTGTAAGCCAACATAAAGTTCGAGACTGTCGATATCGGAGTAGAGATGTTCCGCAATTTGCGCGATCTCCGGGTCGGAGTTCCATTCCAAGAAGCTGGAATAAGCTGGAAGGAATCGGCATGTTAGTTTCAAAACGGAGACTTCATATGCTCACGTTTGAGACCAAGGAACTATAAGGCAAGTTGAGGTTAGGGAGTGCACAAGGAAAGGAATAAAGCAAAGAAATCATATATACCTTCCGGAACTCATTCAATGAACAAACACCCCATCGGCGATTGGACTCGATGCCCATGATCTCGTGTAGCCTCATGATATGGGGCGTGCCACGCGCCCCGAAAGTGGCGGCTGGATGCTCAGTCCTGCCATGTTGTTAGTCTACTATCATACATAAAGATGTTACATACGCATTCTTGAGGATGGCCGCGAGCTCGCTATCCTTGAACCTTCCGTCGTCTCCGCGTTTCAAACTAGGAAAAGCTTAAAAACCAAAACCAGGAAACGGCACTGATCGAGCCACCCACTTGCCAAACGTCCAGTGAGTGATATCTGGCTCTTGTGCCTGGACCTTCAGAACAGCATCTTTGAAATCATTGATAGTAAGCTGCAGAACGCATTATGTGAATATATACTATCCATGGACAAGCCCAGAACACGACTTACACTCTCAATCGACTGGCCAGGGAAAATGTGGCTCATCAATTGCTCGACCCACTTCTCATCGGCTTCGGAGGTTGTCGCGTGCCACCGGTACAAACAATTGAACTATAGTAGCATCGTCTGTCAGGCGTCAAGACATATAAATGATAATACTTTCCTCGACACTGCATACATTTCCACGGCCACGCTCGAAGAGCTTGTGATCCGCGTTACGCATTTCCTGAGAGATTATAATCAATTACGCTGGAATGGAATGACTAGGGAAACCACGGACACTAAAGGGATTCAAGCTCCAGGTGCTGCCCTGGCGAACGAAACCGAGAATGCTGCTAACGTAGTCCGCAAAGACCGCACTTCCAAACCAGGAGCAATTGATGAGGCGCGCCGTCTGGAAGATCTCCTCTTCCTGATCGGCAATTTTCTTTATGCGTTGCGGCTCATCCATGGGGATATCATCTGGGTTCCTCCACGTATTACGCTCATTAATCTCAAGTAGTTTGTTTGCGATGTACTAAACGTGACAATCAATAACGGAGGAAACGTCATCGCAAGATCGAGAGCGTACGTTGTGATTGCGGTTGAACAGCACGAGCAAAACGCTGACAGCGGGCGGAAGCAGGAGAAGACGATCCTCGGCAAATGTGTCAGGTTGAAGAAGCCCTCGACCATCGCGCACACGAATCTTGTTGAGCGTCTCTTCTTTGTTGCCGTACAGTGGTGCGAGATCAACATATGAGGACGTCTCATTGATATTCACATCCCTGTGAGATGTGCGGAAAACGCTTTCCGAAAAGTAGATGGATACGTATTCAATTTGAAATTAAAGGGAAAAAATCAACTTACGTATGGATGACGAGCGCCGCAAATGAAAACATCATGCTGGACAGTCCGGCTGGGTGCCTGACAAACTAAAACCGTACACGTCAACGTGATGACATTTAATAGAATAACCAAGGTCTCAAACCTTTTTACGCTTGAGGAGGGAATCAAAGACAAGTCCAGCATCGGGAAGCATGTTACGCGGGAGCGGGTGCGTCTGCTGCACGCTGCGCGCATATGGCAACTCAGCCTTGCCCATGCTAGGATCGGAGATATTGTTATAGGAACCATCAAGCTGGCGGTACGCGTATTGGGTTCCGATGTACGTCGGCGGAGGGTGAGAGAGGTCATCATAAACTGAGTCAGGCGGATCGCGTTGTCAGGCAAATCGCGTACGCGCATACAATATAACAAAGAAAGCATGGATTGACGCACGTAGCTCAATCAACTTGTCCTGGAGCTCCTGAATTATGTTCTTCAGAGGCCCGTCGGCATGCTTCGAGAGGAAAGCGACAACATGTTCCAGCTGTGTGTCATATTGGCCGACACGTCAGCAAATCCGGCACCAAGACTGGTTGACGACTTACAGCCATCTTGCGGTCATCAATCGAGTTGAGATGCTTGAACGCATCAATAGCAGCCGCCTGTCACCCAGGTTATCAGAGGCATATCACCCGCTGCCATGCAACAGGTCACTCACAAAGAAGGATGGTTCATGATACGAGGTGATTCCCCTCTTGAACTAATGAAAACGAATCACGCGGAATTAAGCCCAACGAACACTCCTTTCATACAGCAACGATCATGATGTGATGGTCACTTACCACAGCCTGGAACTCTCTCAGTGCAGACTCATGATCACTACTAGACTGTGCAGCCGTACCAGGCTTGGCCGGGATCAAAGTCTAGCGCAGAGGTTGTGAGTATAGTATGGAGGTGGTTAGTGAAATGACGGACCGACGATGCGCGGGCAAGGAACTTGGATGATGGTCTGGAGGACATTTGAATGGGGTGTGGGGGAGTGTGGGAGGGTCGAGAGAGACGTCAACCTTTGGGGTTCTTTTGAAGAGAAAAACGCTGTCATGGGGTTATTGATGAACATAATCGGGAGAATAGATCACGCTCTGCGCCGAGATAGAAGGTCCGACATCAAGACTCGAAGCATTCCTTTGGAAATAAAAATCAATATTAGCCACACGCCCGCCGATGTCTTGCACTTTCCCCGTTCGTGTTTAATACATAATCGGCATATATAATCATTGTTACTGTACGAGGGGAGCCCTGTAAATGGCGCAACAGTGATAGACTAGTTGCTGTTGCTGAGAAGGTAGCGACGTACGCAACAAGGCGGCATGGCGCGGCACGTTACGCCTTTGCTAAAAGGAAAGATGTAGAACGGCCTGGCCAAGATGGCAGTTTCCCTGCGACCTTTCTGGATGGTTGTCAAACATGTTTGCACTACTTTGTTACGTTGTCCCGTGTACTACTTCTCAATTTGGTCATAAATTCATTCATCCGTTCAACCTCCTCATTGTCCTCAGCCTCCTTGGGCCTCGGCAACCTGAAAGAACCGACAGGAACGACCATTATGCGTAACGGAGAAAATCATCGGATCACAGAATTATATCACCCCGTTCCACCTTTCCATTTCATGCTGATACAGTACAGTTGCATTAAACTGTCATAGTCTCCACAGTACAAGGCGTCTTTGTATTTGTACGTACAACACACTCGCACAGTACAATCCTGTATCGCCTAACGTGCGACTGCACAACTATATAGCACATCGCCGCGGAGTCTGATACTTTATTCTATCTTTGTCTTCTCTTCTGGTTTAATTGAGGTCACAACGCTCGACCTGTCAGGGAGCAATGCTGCGACGTCATCAATTTTCCTAAACTGCCACGGGAACCGCGAAGGGTACAGGAATGGTCGCATGTCAAAGCCTGAAAAAAAACCTGTTTAAAACTGGACGCCGACGATGCGAAGCGCCAAAACAATAACGTACGGTTGTCATCTGGGCTATACGCCTCCTACGTCCAACACCAAACCGTCAGAAAATATAAAAAAGTAAAGACGAAAGAAAACGTGTCACAGCGTACAGCATGGTACGACGGTGTGAGTGTCGTCATCTTGTGCCGGTTGCGCGCGTATTCAAAATAGAACAGTTTGACCTTCTCAGCGATCTGTCGAGGCGACAGCCGCGCACCCCATTCGTGCGCCAGCTTAGTGAAGATGCTGTATGGCCCACACTTCTCCACCTTGCGTAGCCGGCCAAACTCGGACAGCTCGTCGTACGTCATCCCCATGTCGGCCTGAGTTTAGTGTGTGTCCGCACGCGCGTCCAAAAAACCGGTGTTAGCAGGCTTCGGCAAGAGATGGAGCCGGAGGGCCGGGTGCTACGTGCTCACCTCGTCAGCCTGCACGTATGTTTCCGTTGAAGGCTCCAATTCAGCCGTGGGAACGGCGGTCAGGAAGCTATACGATCGATCATACGTAGATGTGACATTCAGCCTCACACTTCCGAGATTGATCCACAAGAAGGCAGAAAGTCCTCACCGGGAGAGAATTGGAAGCTGGAACTTCACCTGTGCCCACGCAATGAAACGTTTCAGGTCCGCTTTGCTAATCCCTCCAATAGGGTTGACGTCCGCTATAGACGTCCGCGGTACACCATCGGAATAAAGAACCGAAGAAAGCCCTGAAACTGACCTGAGGAACAATCGTATTTGGTTAAATAACCGCGCAAGCTGTGCTCCCATCAACGCATCAGAAAAAGGAAACATCGACGCGGAGCGAGCACACACGCACCTTTCATCTACGTTCGCGCTCCCCAGCACGAGCAGTCCCCCCGTGCGACCGCGAACCCATGGCAGGAGCTGCGCAAAGAAGTATGCTATTACCATTCGCAAACGCGCCTGGATATTCTGCAACGCAAGGTTCTCTGCATCGCCCCCGCCATGTACTCGGAAGCGCGGTCGCACGCCTGTCACGACCTGAAATAGCGTCCGAAGCGCCGTTACGACTTTGTCCATGTTCATATCCGTGTGGTAGCTTACGTTCCTGTCAGGCTGACTGATAAGTGATAGATAGGAGAGACGGACCTGCCAATAGCCTCGGCCAGCTCCTTGGCGCGTCCGCGTGTCTCAGCACTCGAATTCTCAGTACCCATATAACACGTGTGCATGATCCGCCCACACAGCTCGCGTGCGTCCGTAGGCACGTAGTTCGAGTCTTCGGGTTCGCCTGCGATCCGTCGCGCATCCGCTATCACCTGTGTGTCTAATCCGCCACCATTAGCTGCGACCAGGGCATCAATAGGATCCTAGACATACTCCCGCTGCGCGCCGCATCGACGGCCAGTCGACACATCGAATAGACGATAACGGCCGTAGCACAACTATCAATACCACCACTAAGCGGCAGAAAGTACCCCTGCGTGCGGGAGCGACGAAGATAGTCCCACAGCCAACAAGCGGGGCCCAGCCTGTTATCCATTTCGATAAGGACAAATCAGGACAACAAGTAAGAAAAACGAACTCACGCTATCTCCTCTTCAGGCGTATGGTACCTCACCTCATTCGACAGCTCCGCAGGGCGGTTGAGTTCCTCGATGACGTCGAATTTGCCGCCAGACAGAGCAATGGGCGCTTCGATGCGGTGGTAGCGCTCCGCACCGGCCGCCTGCATGCTACGACTGCTCTTCGCGCGGTGCGCACGCACGTCCTCGATGTCGATCGTAGCGGCGACGACCTCTACGTCCGCGAAGGAGAACTGCGAACCCTGAGCGATGATGCACCCGTTGAGCGCTATCATCGCGCAGCCATCGTAATACAGCCGGTCCCCGTCGCATCCTTGTTGGTTCGCGTAGAGGTACACACCGCCGAGCTACATAGAACGAAAAAAGGGTGTCTGTCGGAAACGGAAGAGGGGATTAAGCAGGCAAACGTTACCTTGAGAGTAGCCTCTTTAATTAGGTCGACGCGTCTGTTGAGTTTCCTAAGTTCGTGGTGGCTCCCACTCGAGTTTGTGAAAATCTCGACACCGTCGAGGCCCATAAGGATATGCGGGCTACGAAGAACGAGACGCAATTATCCTCTAGCACCGCAAACAAATAACAACAAAAAGACTCGTCAAAGTGGTTACCTCGCAGGTGTGAACAGCTCCTCGCACAATTCGACTCCGATGCACGTATCTACCGTGCTCACCACGCAGTCTCCAAACGGCACTTTGACCTGTCCAGTGACGGCTTGCACGATACGGGGCAAGTAATGATCCTCCCATTCACGGTGTTTCATCCACGGCGTGAAATAGCGCAGTTCGCGATAATTCCCATCGTTCGCGAGCCACATCTTGGGGCGTATGAGCAGTATCTTGCGGTTATGGATGATCACGCGGCAGTTATATATCACGTTCTTGTGCATTATTGGCCTGTGGCGCATGGACATATGCGTATGTGTTTGCATTCATATAGCCAAAGTCCGAATAATGTATAAGGAAGGGGAACAGCGTGATAAGAGGGAAAATACACGCACATCCCGATGTCGCAGAGAATATCGGAAGTCTTGTCAGAAGAGAGTATGCTCGCCAGCACCTCCCACGAATGCAACACCGTATCACCTATAACCCATCAGCGAACCAATACTCGAAAAAAAAAAGCCCCAGCACTCGCACACTCACCTTCAAGAAAATGATCCAAACATCCATACCCAGGAATCTCAAGTTCAGGCCCAACGCGCACGGTAGCTCCACGCGCCTTGGCAACGACGATACTCTCGATAATGCGTTCCATATTTCCCTATTTGCATTGCCCATATCCACCCACTTTTCAGCTTCGTTTTCGGGTGGGCGCGGACGCACTGACCTGGAAATCCATCGCCCATTGATTTAGGGAGCTATATGGATCAGATTAATATAGAAAGAGCATCTCATTTGGATGTAATGAAACATTATCATACCATCTGGAAGAAGCGGGTAGTACTGTAGTAGTAGGGACGCGATAAAACCTGGTGGCTGCTCACGTCGCGAGAGTGATCAAGTGACCCATCCTTTGCAGCAAATCTAACGAATGGTGACTTGCTAGTTAGATACCGTCGATGCAGCTCACTCGGACTTGGCCGTTCCAAATAAAGAACGCGCTCTGATTTTACGACTTTGCATTTTGCTTGCTCGTTAACTACTCATATCACAAGTAAAGTACCGTAAGTATCATAATCATAAATAAAGCACTGCATAACTAAAAGAAAACTCCAAAGCAAACAACTCAGAGATGTCACCTCCAGTAAGACGGAGCATCCCGTCGCACAGGTGACCCAGACAACGACGAAGTAGCAGCGCCCCGTCCACCTCGTCCACTCCATCCAGCATCCGACATCCTTCTGAAATCACCACCACCTCTTCCATCATCTCTTGCTCCATTCCCACCTCCTCTGCGCCCGCCGCCTCCACGTCCACGCCCTCGTGACGTCTCATCACGACTATAATAACCACCGCGACGCCCGGGCCCACCACCGTGCTCCCGCTCCCGCTCATCATGCCCACCACCACCATACGGCTTCTGCATCGGCATCGTAGGCGCCTGCTGAGCTGCCCATGAGTGAGGCGGCGGTCCGAGTGCATGTATGGATGGCACTTGTGTAGATGGTTGCGGTACGGGCAGTAATTGTGGAGGTTGCGGTGGTGCGGAGGACGGCTGCTGCTGCTGCAAAGCAAGCAACATAGCCTGAATTTGGTCAGGAGTAAGCGACGCGACTTTTGCCGCCAATTCAGCTGGAGAAGTCGGTGAGATCACTGATGGTGATGAGACCAGCGCAGGAACAGCAGGGGCGGATGGGTTGGTGGTGGGGACCGGTGGCGGAGGCACGGGGATATGAGAGAGCGCGGCAGCGAGCGCAGCGGGCGCCGCATTTGGCAACGGCGCACCAGCAGGCATGATGCTTGCCAAGGCGGATGCAAGGGCTGGTGGTAGGACCGAAGCTTGTTGTCCTGCAGGCTGTGGGAATGGCAACGGCTGACCTACATGTATTGAATGCGGGAGAGGATGGACAGGTGCAGCTGGCTGAGGCGGAGCTGTTAGTGATGGCAGTGGTGGCAGTGGTGGAGGTAGCGCGTTGAGTCTGCCGCGGTTTAGCACCCAAATACCTACGAGGCAATCTGCGCTCCGGGTTTGGGGTAGGTGCAGGTCATCAAGGAGCTCGATATACTCGGGCAGAGTGTGAGAGTTCAACAAAGGAATGGCGTAGAGTTCTCGTCCCCATTCTCGTCCCCTCGAGCCCCAGGGAAATATCAATCCATGTCGGCTGTTCACAATTAATTAATTATTAGTACCGTGCAATGGGAAGAACAAAATTCAGAGACTCACCCTTTGTTAATGAGAAAACTAGATACAGTCTTAAGCGCCGCCATATCTGCATCGGAAACGGGCGTCCAAGCAACGGCAATAAGTTCTTTTGCAGAATTGAGTCTCGAAGCGACCAAATACTGCGCCGAACTGCCGACAGCCACGCGACCATCGATCCTGAGGTGGTCAAGGGGGAACAGCGTCCTCCAAAGCGGTGAATCAGATGCGAGCCCACGACCGCCGATCTGGCGTGCGACCACCCTAAGCTCTTGAGAAACGTTCGAATCGGTCGGCATGCTGATCTGTACAAAATGAAGAACCGGTTAGAAGAAGTTTATCTTTTCTTCACCCCCGGGGCAAAATGAAAAGAAGCCGATCAGACTCACGATGCCATTCCAAACGTGCGGCAACCCTTCGAAAACGACCTGCGGGTCCGGCCGCGAAGCTTGCCCCTTCATTTCCTTATCCTTATCCTTATCCTTATCTTCCTCCTCTTGACCCAAGAACATGGCAAAGTCTAGATCGTCCCCGCCTTCGCCCTCATGCTCCACCCCTCCTCCAACTCCTCCCTGTTCAGGCTCAGCGACAGAAGCATGTTCTTCTGCGCGCAATTTGCCTTCCTCAACGGGAGGTGTCGGCGTGTCTATGTCCATAGCTTCCCCATTATCAGTCGCCTCCGGGCCCTCTCCTGAAGTATTATTCTCATTTGGTGGAGGCGGCGGCGGCGGCGGCGGGGGAGCAGACCAAAGCGTATTCAGATCGAAAGACGCACGCGGTGGCATGTCGGGTTTGCTCGGCGCGAATGGGGAGATCCCAGTCATTGGCGTCGATTGTCCCTGTTGTCCTGACTCAGCCGCCGACAATTCGCTCACGGATGCGGGCACGTCAGGCGCTGTTGCCATAGAAGAAACAGTAGCCGAAGTAGACTCTGGTGGCTCGTCATCAATGTGGATGAAGTCGCCCAAGTTGAGCTCCGGGTCGACCGCGTGCGTAAAATCGGACGTTTGTGCAAGCGGCACTGGCGGCGGTGCATCCCAAGGGGCCGACGTGGAAGAGGGAACGACGGGGGATTCAGGTGGAACCGAAGCAGAGGGGGGATTCGAGTGTGTGTGAGCCCGCGGTTGTACGGTGCGCAGTCGGGCGAGGCGTTCGCGTTCGCGTTCACGCTCCTGCTCGGCCATCTCCAATTCGCGCTCGCGCTGCTTGGCGACAACCGAGTCTTCATTGACATCTTCAATGTCTTGTAGGCCCTTGTGCGTGATCTTGGAGCGTGGGACGGTCGTCTTGACTAAGATGGAATGTTCGAGGGCCTCCTGTTCGGCTTGTTTGATCGACTCCTGTTGTTCTTGCGACGCGAGCTCCGTAGAAGACATAGTCGCGAGCGTCGCGGGTGCAACTTGTCCAGAGGAAATTCGCTTGTGCAAAGCAACGCGGTCGGATTGCTGCAAATTAAAGGTAAGTGTGCGAAAGCGCTCCCTGCAAGTGAAGAATTGGACGTCCTCGTCAGTACAACAGAGTGCGCGGATAGCTAAGAGGCGTACTTGTACTTTACGCCCGCGCCCGGTTTGCCATACTTGTCTGGTTCCGCATAAGTATCAAACACTGCGTGCTCAACTTCGGCTGCGAATGCCGAGGCGCGTTCCCGTAATTGCGTCTTTTCCTCCTCAGTCAGCTCCTCAGGTTTTCTTTCTACCGTCGTCGCCTGCTTTCTCTCCGAGCCCTCCTCTTCCTTTGCATTGCCCTCCGGGTAAACATATGGATATTGCATAAATATGCCCGTAAACATCTCCGAAAACTTGCCGAGGCAATACTTGCGCGCGGCATCCTCTGTCGCAGACGATGACTCGGCACGCTTGCGCTTTGCAGTAGTCGACGCTGCTGCTACGCCTGTGATACTAATGGATTGCTTGCGCTTGAGTGTGGTTGGTTGCGGCGACGTAGATACCGTCTTGATCTTTGTCGAAGCGACATTGGCGCGGCGCGCATGGGCACCTGTCGTCGCGGCCTTTTCTTTCTCGCTATCTTCGGAATCGGACGACGAAACCGCGGCGATGCGCCTATTATTCGTACGCTGTCGAGAGAGCGCGCTGTGAGCGCGCGGTAGTTCGGCGCACAAGGGCGCACGATGACGCACCTTTCGTTGGTGCCCGTTCCCACCTGTGTCCTCGACATACTCGTCGCCACTCCCGTCATCGCTTGATTCGGACATCTCCGCGGGCGATGGACGTTGCTGCCGCTCCGCCTCGGACTCCACCTCCGCCTTTGCGGGCTTCTCGGCATCTTTCGTCTGTGTACTGGCTGCTTCAGATGGCCCTTCGGTTGTAGCGTTTGTAGCGTCCTCAACGGGTTCTAGCGCGTCCAAACCCTCCCATTCCACTATCAAACTAGGGTCAGCACTACTCCCTCTCAAAGCGCGGAGAACGAAAGAATAAAATAAAATAAGAGGCGCCTGGCGGCAGAAGAAAATCAAACAAATGGAAAGTGAGAAAAAAGAGGCAAAATTGCCTGCGGATCTCGGCATGTGGTCTCACATTACAAATGCAAAGTACGAAGTTCGCGAACGGCGAGCTTGGTCTGACTACGCTGAGACCAGAAGGCATCGTTCAGACTGGATGTATGCAACTCGCGGCGGCGCGGGTGGGGCACATGCAGCTCAGGCTGGCGCAATGGCAGCGTACCAGTACCATGACGTATTGCGGTGAACACGGGTACCAGCAGACGTAGATGTGGGTTGTTACAAGTTGGAAGAGTACAAAAATACGGAAAGAAGAGAGGGGTAGTGAAGTTGCCGCCTGGGTCGTCTTCTGACACTTACTCACTGTACGCCTGCCAGTCTTTTCCCGACACGTGGGGCACACATACACCACTGAAGGCGTTAATATTAGTCAAGGGGGATTTAAACATAGGGAGTAGAGTGACTCACTTATCTCACCCGCATCGTCTTCGCTGAGCTGGACGCACCGGAAGTGATACCTAGGGAATATCAGTGCCGTTCGAGAATGGAGAGAGAAGTAAGGGAAAGGGGGGTGAAGAAGTGCTGACCATTCGTCACAAGCTCCGCATTGAACCATAGGGGTTCCGTCATCGACGCCACGACACGAACAAAACACCTCCTCCACTTTCATTGCCTTTACGATTCGAGCAGTTTTTCTCGGTGCGAGTTTCTCCTTAGGCTTGGTTGTCGATGACGGGGGGCCATTCTCTTTACCTTTGAGCTGGGTGGGTACCTTGCGTGAGCGGGTTGTACGCATGTTGGCGGCAGCAGCAGCCGCAGCTGCAGCTCGAGTTGGCATGGTAGCTGTTCTATGTACGACAAAAGTCAGGATAATTTCTCAACCGCTCTTTTGACGATGGTCACGACCGTCGTCGTTGTGGAAAGAAAAAAAGACCGGTTATCGATCCGTTGTCGTGTCGACTCGGCGCAGCGCCGCAGCGCCGATTGCCGAATCCAAAAAAAAACAAATTTTAAAACTCAGCCACAGCACCCTTTATTCGCACGCCACACCTTTACAAGTCACAGAGGCAGGCAAAACTAGATTGTCATAAACAGCTACCGATTGCGCCCTCCGAGGTGCCGCTTCTCCACTTCTTTGCCCTGTGATCATGTCTAGTGGTCCCACCGATCATTGGTTCTGAGATAGGCCGGCCCCCTTGACCTCCATGTATGCATTTACCATTAAACCCTTTTGTCAAGTGTAACAATAATGATCGAGACATTAGTAAAGGAGCGACCAATCGCACGGTTGTATGCCAAGCAGCCAAGGATCGCATTGAGTTGGCGCTTCATAGCTTCATCATCAACATTTCCAGGGAAGAATTCTGTTTATGTTTGCTGTCATCTGTCATCCAAATAATCAGTAAGAAGACGCCGCCCCCTGGCTCTGGCTCTGCACTTCAATTAAAAGCGTGAGTATGTTCACACGACCAAGACAGACTGCGCCCTCGTCGACTGACTCGAGTCCCGGTCTGCCCGCCCCGGCATATGTTCGTCCGGCGGCCGATATTATTACAGTATATTACTCCACGGGATCGAATACACGTGGTCGAGGCATACGGACACGTGAGGAAGCGCCGATTTTCTGGCGTGTACTGCAAGCACAAAGACCACAGGCTGAAGATTGGCGCGGTTCGCAACCCACAACTAGCACCGTCTGACCTGGAGCTGCGGGTTTGGGGGTGAACGTGCGCATACAAGGCGCCACAGTGGCGCGGACATGGCTCGTGCTGTGGACTTGGGCTGCATGTGATTTGGGTGAGCGAGTGCGGATGCTGCATGAACTGTTGGCAGCTAGATTGAGAGAGCCAGAATGGATCGTGTCGGGGGGTGGGGGAAGTGAACCCAATATGACAAAGTGCGGTCATAGTTCCCTTGTTTGGAACATCCTTTTAATTGGGCACGAAGCAGGGAAACTGACGGTAGGCTATGTGACAGGCCGAGCGAAATAGTGTATAGATTTGAGATGGATTTGGCGGGGATACGAGAGGGATAGCCGAAGACGCGCACAACAATTTGAATTTGTCTGCAATTAGGACGAATGTGTGAACAACGGGCAGGTCCACTCCCTGCCTCGCCGCACTTTTCATGATCCACTCCTCCGAGCCTCCCCCTCCTTCACAATCCACGTTCTCCACTCAGCCACGACCCTCTCCTTCCCGTGTCCCGCACCGTCTCCTCGCATGATCGACCCCACATGGCTGCTGCCGTCGTAACATCCCAAAAAATAAGTTCTGCCGTCTCAACTCCTCCACGCATCGTGTCTCCTCGTACCGCCTTAGCTGCTCCCCCACCCTATCCTATAACCTCCCCTGCCTCCTCGTCCAAGTCCCCACACTCTCCACCCCCGTCCACATCGTCTGCAACTCGTTCAAGACGCGCCCACTCTCAAGTAATCCCACAGCCCTCTTCCTCAGATTCGGCTCCGATGACTTTTAAGCGCTTGCTTCGCTCTCCCTTTGACCAGACTGTTCGATCGGCAACGCGGTCAAAAGGAAAGTCTACTGACCCGGGTAATCATATTCCGTCTATCGGCGCCAAAGAAGGTACCGAGGTTAGGGTGACTGAACTGATGGCAAGAGAAGACGGTACTAAAGAGCGGGCCGGGGTGCTCAAACGGTTCGAGACCAAGGTCGCCCTCCGACGTACTAGGAAGGTGTCGGTCGCAGAAGCGCCGGCGGACGCTCTACCAGGCGAAGATCGAGAGAGAGAAGATATTCTTTCCGCGCAAGGCGGAAAGGACCAACACCGATTTCGCTTGCCTCGGTTCACGAGCTTTGTCGCCCCTTCGCTCAGACTAGCTTCGCTTTCATCACCTGCAGTCCATCTTTCTTCAAACGACTCTCCATCCCCATCGTCTCCACCGGCCTCTTCATCTAGCCGCCCCCTCATCAGTACCCCCGCGCCCCTCACTCCAAAGCGTCCATCTGTCGCGAATGCAAGCTCCCCCACACCCACACCCTCTTCTAGAGCAAGAAAATCTCGTCCTGCGCCTCTTTTACCTCCTTCGCCATCTACCCCTACCCTCGACTACTTCGCCCCTTCTTCCGCACCAGCACCTACCACTCCGACTCGCCCTAGTCGAGAACCTGGCACCCTTACTCCGACACCACCGTCCTCTCGCAACCCACAACAGCAACGCCAGCAACCCGGGAAGCGCTCCTCTGTCGGTACATCTCGTTCTTCTCTAGACCAAAGACCATCGAGTCCGTCTTCCCCATCCCCCTCCACATCCCGCCAGAGAAGTCCAAGTTCTCCCCGTACGCGCTCCCCCCCTTCATCTCGCGTGGTCACCCCGCGTGGCTTCACCTCGACCTCGACCTCCAGCCTCAACTATCCGCAGTCCTATTCGACCAACGCGCTTCGACGATCCTCTTTAGATCGCCGTTCGCCCTCGCCCGTCGTTCCGCGTGCTTCTTCTCCGGCTTCCTCATCCAGTCGTCCTCGCGCGCTCTCCCCCTCTCGCCAACAGCGCGCTGTCTCTCCATCCACCCTTCTCACGCGTCACGCAAACGGTTCTACCACGTCTGTCTCAACTGCTTCCCGTCCATCAAACCCAATGCATCGCGAGGCGTTGCGCGCAGCCACCTCTTTGCTTTGTAAGGAAATGATGCGACCGGTGCAGAGTACGGGCCTCGGCATACACGAATCCGAGGAGGTTGAAGCGCGTTTGCAGCCGCTTGCTCGTCTTGAGCGTGTGTGGGGAAAAAGCGGAGCCTCTGCGAATGGGAGCGTTACCCAATTGGGTGCAACGGGATCCGGAATGATCGGCGGAACCGCCGTTAGCACGTCGGGAGAAGAGAGGGAGCGCCGGTTGTTCACAGATGCGCTGCGAGACGGTTACGTTCTCTGCCAGTGAGTCTTTTTTCCTCTTGGTTACGGCGACAAAATATTGACTGCCTTTTTCCCTCTCCCTCCCTATCAACAAACTCTCATTAGATTAATGAACAAGTTGCGGCCAGGCTCCCTCGGACGGATAGACCCGCGGGAAGACGGCAAGCTCCGCATGTCTAACGTGACCAAGTTTCTTGCGTCTTGCTCTGCCAACGGTCTCTCACCTGAGGATCTCTTTCTGCGAGACGACCTTATTGAAGCTACTTCGGACTCACTCGCCCGCGTGGCCAAGACTATCATTGCGCTCGTCAAGTGGGCAGAGACCCCGGTACAGACACACTCTCGTATCTCGCGGGGCAGTTGTATCCTTAAGCCTATTAACACATCCGTCGTCGCAAAGGTGCCACCTCCTCTCGGCTCTCCGTACCGCTCTGGCTCTTCTTTTTCATCCTCGCGCGCAGCCATGTCCTCCCCCAACTTGTCTGCATCTCCTCCACACTCACACTCGCTGTCACCATCAAAATCACCGTCCTCCCCACTTACCACACGGAACAACACGAGGCAACAATGGACATCATCACCATCACCACCACCTTCCGCTGTAGGCGTAGGTCTTCCCACGTTACGATCTACTAGCCCAGACTCTGTCTCTTCGTCTTCCACCGATACAGAGACTTTAGCCATGGGGGGTGGAGCACAGACGGATGGGCATGAAACGCCCACCGGGACTAGCGATCGTGACGAGGTTCCGCCAATCCTTCCCCCGCGTTCGCCTATGCGTTCACGGCCATCTGAGCGCTCACTGATGGCTTCTGGCGCCGGCGAATCGCCGCCTCTTGGAAGAGAATCGGTGCGCGTGTCCGTTGCCGACTCGGCGATGACGACGACGAACCAGTCTATCGCGTCGAGCAGTAACCTCACCGATATGACCACGTATTCGAGCCTGCTCGATACAGGCATCAATGGAAATGGACGCCATTCTTCTGCTTTGGGTGCGGGCTCATCGAACGCCTATGGGAAATTTGGGACTATCAGAACTGTTACGACTGAGGCGACGTCGTTTGTGCCTTCTGAGTGTCCGAGTATGACGCGTACGGAGGCGAGCATGGCGGCTGCTTCAATGGTGGCTACTTTCAATGACGACGACGATGCCGCCGATGGTGGCATTGACGGCGGCAGCCCCGTACTCAATCAGCGAAGGCGTGGCAGTCTCGAGCACGTTTTGCGTCCTCGCGACCGAAGACCAAGCGAAACCGTTCCTGTAGATCTGTCCCGAGTCGTCGAGGAATCTGAAGAAACAAACCCTAGTAGTGGTGGCGGCGGCGGCGGCGGCGGCAGCAGTGGTAACGTGGCGCGTGGAAGTGCGGTACCGGCCAACGGACGCGTTGAGCGCATCAAACTTGGTCAGGGCAGATGGCCAGACGATTTTTTCGACGCATTCCAAGCAGCATATGCACCTTCTTCACCTACTCGCCCGATCGCGATAAGGAAGCCGCATTCTCGGTCTTCATTGACCGTGTCCCGCTCCGCCGATACCCCACGAGTCATGGGACATGATGAATTTGCCGCGGATCTTGGTGGCTTACCTACTTCAGCTTCCCCACCATCGCTGCTCGTACCTTCCCCCCTCGCCGGCCGACGGCCAACACATCGAGCACGACATAGCGTCGATACGCCTATGCTCGCGCCGCAGCCCAGGGATACATCCCTACTACCACTCCCACGAGAATCCAGTCCGGATAGTGGAACCACGCTCGGCGGAGGCGGCTCCGGTCCCGGCTCCGGCTCGAGCCGGGTGGGACTGCGTAGGAATAGCACGCGCAGTAGTGCCGTTACTGGGAAAAGAAATGGTATATACATGCCAAGACGGAGTAGTCCTGAAGATGGCGAGAATGGGGCGAATGGGGCCGAGGATGATGGCGGTGACGACACATTCGTCACTGCTGCTGGTATTCCGTTCCCGCGCGCCGTCTCGTCGTCTGGCGAGTATGTTCCTTCGCCTAGCCCCTTGAACGTACCTTCTTCATCGCTATCCGACCCAGTCGAGCGTTCTTCGTCCAATGAACATACCACCGGCACCGGTTCGGGTTCGGGTCCAGCCTCGGCCTCAAGTATCGCTAGTGGGTATCTTCAGCAGCAGCAAGCGCAGCAACATCCGCTGCCTCCACGTGGTCGATTTCAGAGCGAGGCGGATGGAGCGAGTTCACGTCGGTGGCGGCCGCGACCCAACTCGTATGATGAATTCGGTGTCAGGCCACAGCGCCGGTCCCGCTTTGAGAGCATGGCTAATCTTGGCGTTGCTTCGGGAACAAACGCCAGCGCTAGTGATTTGATGGCGCGCGATGCGACGGAGGGTAGTGTGTCTCGTCAGACGTTGGTCGTGAGGGAAGAGGGAAAGCCGCCAACGCACTTTGTGAGTATCCTGTGCCTCTTCTTTAGAGGGATGGGTAGATGGGCAAGAGGCTATTATCTCATTACTTGGTTTATAGCAATTCGGCAATTGCATCGGCCGCGGACAGTTCGGATCTGTGTATCGTGCCCTGAACTTGAACACGGGTCAGATGGTTGCGGTGAAGCGGATTGGGCTGGAGGGATTAAAAGAGGAAGAGATCGCGCAGCTCATGCGGGAGGTCGATTTGGTCAAGCGACTGTCGCATCCGAGTATCGTCAAGTACGAGGGAATGGCCCGGGATGAGAATGCGCTCAGTATCGTCCTCGAGTACGTGTCCAGCTCCATCTTTATATCGTGCTTCGCTTCCCTGCCAGCGGTGGCTGCGCACCTCGATATACTTAGCGAGCTGACTTGATTATTTTTCGATTCGTTGCATCACCACGTGCAGATATGCCGAGAATGGATCGCTCGGGCAGACTCTCAAAGCATTTGGAAAACTTAACGAGAAGTTGGTAGCCAGTTACGTCGTCAAGATTCTCGAAGGCCTAGACTACCTCCATGGAAGCGACGTGGTGCATTGTGATCTCAAGGCGGCCAATATCCTCACAACTAAGACCGGAAATGTGAAGCTCACCGACTTTGGCGTCTCGCTCAACCTACGTGCCATGGAACGTGAGATTAAAGACGTCGCTGGCACGCCCAACTGGATGGCACCTGAAGTCATCGAGCTCAAGGGTGCATCGACTAAATCTGATATCTGGTCGCTTGGCTGTACCGTCATCGAGTTGCTCACGGGACGGCCACCGTATGGGGATATCCCCAATGCAATGACGGGTACGCAACTCATCTCTCTATCTCCGCCGGACTCGTAGCCTGATTTGAGAATGATAAAAAAAACCCCCTTTGGAATTTAATTATTGATAGTAATGTTTCGAATTGTCGAGGATAACTGCCCCCCTATTCCCGAGCGCTTCTCTGATCCGCTCGTCGCATTCTTGAAGGAGTGTTTTCACAAGGATCCGGCGCAACGGCCTAGTGCCGAACAACTATTTGAGCATGAGTGGCTGAAGAACCATTGGGGTCTGAACAAGGTAGGGAGCCAAGAGGCGATCTAAATCCTCGAGATCATGAACTGATGGATTCTCCATCCCCATGCGGAATGGGGATTTTTGTGTTCTTGTATAGGACTTGCGACCTCAGGATAGTATACCGTTCCTACGGCGGGTGAGTGCCGATTTGCAGAAGAACGATGCCGCACGCCACTTGATTACGAGTCTCGACCCGGTCGATGCATCATCGCCCGTTTCCGAGTTTTCTCGCATCGGTGGGGGTGCCGACGACGTGGTGCTTTCAAGTTCACCTGGCCATCTTTCGTTTGCCAGCGCATCGCCCGGCAGCATTCCCGAGGTCCCGCCGGCGGAGCCTGATCTCTTTGACATGCGCGAGCACACCTTCGTAAAGACGACCTTTAGCAAGCGTGCGTTCATTCTCATAGCATATATGCCAGTTGCCATGGCTAATGATTGATTGTATCTAGCCGTCAGCTGTCGGGTGTGTATGGATCCTGTGAAAAAGGGCGCTGTGTTGTGCTCCCATTGTAGTCTCATAGCGCACTCCAAATGCGCAGGCCGCGCCCCACCAACGTGCGACTTACGATCCAAGCTGCTCATGCACGCACAATTCGCGGAACGTGGAAGCAGTCCCGCTGATATCTTCACCCTCTTGCCACCCCCCACACTTGCAACTGCAACTGTATCAGCGTCTGATGGGCTGGGCGCAAGCTCGTCACGCGGGAGCCTGGATCGCGAACGCACCAGCTCACCACAACTTCAGCAATCTCCCTTGGCAACGGCATCGCACTCGCCCACGCACTCGCCCACGCATCCGCCTGGAGCATATAAAGTTTTATCTCCGTTCAAACGCTCGCGCGCATCGCTCTCACCAGATCCTACGCACTCCAACTCGTCCATCTCTCTCGCCGGCGTTACCCCTCCTCCAGGCTCTAAAACACAACAGAAACAGCAGCCTATCAAATCTCTACTCTCAGAGGGCAATGTCATCCGGCGGAAATTGTCTATTATCCTTACGCGCCAGAGGGAACCGCAGCAGCTGCTGCGGCCGCGTCCACTGTCGATTTCGAGCATCAGCAGCTCGGTGTCCCCGCAGGACTCACAGCAATCGAACAGTTTGCGAAGCTTGCAGACCGCTGCGGAGAGTATATCGAGTCGTGCCGCACGTGTCGATACGTCCGTCGTTTCGGCCGCGACAGGCTCATCGTCTAATACGGGTCCTCGCCCTTCCCCGGCGCCTACACCTAAATCTCCCTCTTCTGTTCGTCCTCCTGCTGGTCCTGCCACTTCGGCGGCGGCGGCGGCGCTCCGTCGGGCAAGCGTTTATTCGGGTTCTGATGCAGCGCCGCCTGCTGTCGCTGCTTCTGCATCGGCTTCTGTATCGGCATGGACACCAACATCGAAAACTCCTGTCGCTAGCACTACCGTCAATACGCAGGATACGCAACGAACAAGACGCGGACGCGGCCAGTCCACATCTAAAACATCGAATGGGAATTGCGCCATTCAATGAAAAGAAAAAATTCAATTAACCAACCAACCAACCAACCAACTCGATCGATCGATATTGAAATGAGAAGACGAATGGAAAACTATGCAAAATTTTGTATGAGTATCAGTTTTATCTTATCCTTCCCTGTTGTTTGTATGTGCCATTACTCGCGTACGTGCCTGTTGCCTCCATCTTGGGTTTGGACTTGGACTTTTTGGCCCTGCCTGTTTCTTTGTACATATGCATGCGTTTTACCCACTCCTCTTAACTCAGCCTCATTACCTACTACCTACCTATAACTAATTACTACTAGTTGTGACACTGCTGGCATCATCATCATCATCCCACTCCATTCGTGCGCACGTTCTACTCGCGGTCGATACCTCCCATATCACGATTAATACCTTACGGACTCTTTTTTTCTTGTTCCCGTGCTTATACACACGCACATCTCTCTCTCCTGGTTACCTCTCTTCATTTCGTGCACATACACACATCCTACACCGCCTTACCTAGCCATCGACAATACGAACCAGAACCAGCTGTCAATTCCCTTTGGCAATAAAACCTTCAAAAACGTCCAAACTTTTACTTTCGTTCCGTGATAACCCGTGGACAAACGGGCTGTTTATTGAGATCACACGAGTGTGTTTGTAAGAAAGAATCACGCTGGCAAAGGTTTATTCTAAATCTTAATGAGTTGTCGCACGACGACCGTAAGTTAGCTCTATAGACATGACTCAGTGCTCTATCACATATACAAAGATGCCGCATATGTTACTATAAAACAAGAAAAGGAATCACCACAATCGACAAAGATCGCTCCGCCGTTTATCATCCGCAACGGTGCCTACCGTGTCTCCGCAGCCTTGTTGGCCAGCTGATAGAGTAGGACTTTGTCGCCGCTCTTGTCAACCAACGAACGAAACCTGCCGTTTTCTTTTTTGAGCAGTTCGCTGGGTTTATCGAATTCCACCTGAGGGCAATCATTAGTATTTAGAAACGAATGATGATGGGGTCACTGCTTACGATGCGACCTGCGTCCAAGACCAACTTTTGATTTCGTTAGGTATATAACCGGGCACGTTTAATAGGGAAGGGAAGGGAAAACCCACGTACCACTTTATCAGCGTCGATGATCGTTTGCAAGCGATGTGCGACCGTGAGTAGAGTCACGTCGCCCTTGAGTTCATTACGAAGGGACGTCTGAATGATCGTATCTGTCTTGTAATCTGCAGCTCGGTTGTAAGTCAGACTAGTCCCAGAGAGAGAAATACGAGAGGTATTACCAATAGCGGATGTTGCTAAGTAAGGGATGTACTCGTTTAGCGCCAGAGATCATTCTACGAAGGGGGAGAAAGTCACCTTCGTCGAGGATGAGCAGCTTGCTTCCGCGGACGATCGCGCGGGCCAAAGCCAAGATCTGTCGCTGGCCGACGGAAAGGTTACCGCCGCCGCTCGCGATCTGGCTGTCTAACGTCAGACGATCCTCGTCATCGTCACTCTGTAAGGAGAATAGCCCGGAAGCACGCAGAGCCCCATTGAGCGTTGGATCGTCGTATTGTGAGAAAGGGTCAAGATTCTCTCTCAGCGTGCCACTAAGCAGCTCGGGCTACAGTAGTAAAATAATGCCGTTTCAGTTTGGGCTGAGAAGAGGATGAGTTTCTAGACTCTTACCGTTTGAGGAATGATGGTGATACTTGAGCGGAGAGCATCTAGGTTGATCGAGCTCGTGAGTTTACCATCGTAGTATACATTGCCTTCAGTGAAGATGCATCGTAATAACGATAAAGTCAGAGAGCTCTGTAGAGTGTTAGGCTCCTCGAAAACGATAATGACAAGAAGCCAGTTACCTTGCCACTTCCCGTACGACCGACTTGTCTGAAGGTCAACACAGGCAATTTGCTATGAATAATGAGCGCTCACCAACACCGACGCGTTCGCCGGACTTAATATGGAAAGATATGTCCTGAAGGACCTTAGGTCCATCCTGATTCCGTTGTATGAGAGTCTGAAGGGGAGAGAGCTAGAGGATTTCCGTACGAGAGAATAACGTGAAGTCAGATTCTCGACCCTGAGCTCTCCACTTGCTGGCCAGTAGGCAGGCGGAATGCCTTCCTTGGTTGGCTTTGGCTCTTGCTCGGCGTTGATATAAGCGTGTATGCGCTCCAAGCTGTAGCACCGCTATATAAGCTCTTTCATCTTCCAGGAAAACACTTTTTTTCACCTATTGCCTGAGAAAAAAAGAAAGATCAGATAAAGATCGTGACGTTAGTGGGTTACGGGCTTCCTTACTGTTCACCTCAAAGTCATTGTAGATGCGTACCCACCAGAGAATCATACCACTAAATCCAACTTGGGGCGGGAATCAGCAATCAAGCCGGGGAAAGTAAGAAAATCAGGAACAAGACGCGTACTGGCCATGGTTAGCGAGAAGCCTGTATCTGAGGGAAGAGCATGTTCGTTGGGGACGTAAATCAAGTAAGCGGCAAGGCCCGCAGCAAACAATCCACCAAGAAAGTCGACACGCAAGCTAATCCATCTACCAAAAAAGCGGGAGGTTAGGGTAGTGAGTTCCTCATAGTGCGTCAGACAACTTGCCTGTTCATGTTATAGAAGGATCGACCAGCTCTCGTGTATCTATCAATTCGCTTGTACGACTGTTCACGGAAGGCGAGTTGCGCTCCATAAGCGCGAATAGACGCTAAAATCAGCGTGTCAGACCCATTATCTACGCCCAAAACATAGCATCAAAAAGAGAACGAACTGAGTCCGGCGACAGCGGCGCTAAAATGACCCAAGACTGGGGCCTTAGCGTTGCTCATCTCGCGCTTGATCGCAATCTGTGCTTTCATGTACACCTGGCCGAGCCGAGCTCCCACAACAGCGATGATCACGCATGGGAAGATAAACACGGGTGTGAGGTACACCACAGCCATAGCCTTGATCAGCATTGAGATATTAATCTCGTTAAGCCATGAGAAGCCAAGAGATATCGGGCCATCCACTGAAAAGTAGTGTTGTGGTATTCAGGCCACGTCACCGGCAGAGAAAAAGGCAAAACATACGGGCGCGAATATCTTGAGTAACACGAGTAATCACTCGAGACGTAGGGGTCGTATCTAGCCATCTGAAAGGTATAGGACATGATCCATCAGACCTGGTACGAACACATCAGAACACACCTCAAAGTTGTACCCAGAATAGCCTCAATAAGTTTACCATGAATTGATCTCGAGGCTCTCACTGTACCAAAAATGTATACAGTGGAGCCGGTGCCGTAAGCGATCATACAAGCAAGCAAGAGAATCCCATAGGCTGTGAGATAGCTGCGAAGAAATGAGCCGTCAATAGCAAGAATAGCAATATGTCCACATACAAAGTAACGTTGACCGATTCTGACGGGTAGAGGTCGTATTGCTCTGCCCAATATCCCATTAACCACGTTTGCCCAGTCACGAACGCTTCGCAGAGTAACAAGCCGCCAAGGAACACTATCCAGAACAGGAAAACGTGGGATCCACCCAAACCCCTGAAAAATAGCTTAACTTTACAAACCAGGTGAGTTTCAGGGATACAGCCGGAGTGTAAAAAATTGGCAATTACATGCGTCCCAGCTGACTTGTCCCTCGGCGATTTCCTCAGCCACAATCAACTTGCCATCAGTCTGCTTCGCCGTCGCATCGGGTCCCTCTTTGTCTGCCTGTTTCTCCTCATCCGGAACATTTTCAATCAGTTCCGGGGAAACAGTTAGGAATTCTGCGACTGCATCTAAGGCCGAGCCGTGGCTAGCCACCCGTCCATCCCTGCCAAAGGACACGACGTAGTCTGCCAGCGGACTGGCCATCGCAACGTTATGGGTCTAGGGTAGAATGTCGGGAAGTTGACAAACTCGGGATGAAACCATTCACTTACGACAAGCAAGACGGTTCTTCCACGAACCAGGTCACCTTTGAAACACTTCTCTACTACCCATCGGGCGGTGTGGACATCCAGAGCAGCGAGGACCTTATGCGTACGGCGGCGTCAGCACCACACCACAGGACACCGCAAAGGAAGCGGCTTACGTCATCCAAAATAAGGATCTCAGCCGAAGAATAGACAGCACGAGCGAGAGTGACACGGGCCTTCTGACCACCACTATCAGAAGGAATGAATCAACGATAGGTCCCCGCGTGTTGAGTACTTCACGTTACCTTAATGTCAGACCTTTCTCTCCGACTTCTGTTTCATCTCTGGCATCGAACAAGCTGAGATCACGTTCCAGGCCGCACTGGTAGATTACTAACAGGGAATTTAAATAAAACAAACAGACCAGCTGAGGAGAGAAGAGTACCTTTTTTGTAGCGCTCCTCGTCGTACGGAGCGCCGAATAGGATGTTATCCTACTTTTTATCAGATGGTGTGCACCAGGGCGCGGTTGGACTCACCCTGATAGTTTCATTCTGAACCCACGACTCCTGTGCAGCGTAGCTCACACCGCCAGATCTTGGCAAATGATACCATGCATCTGGGGTCATCGGAATAAAGTGCATTTCACCTAAGAGTGCCATCAACAAGGAGGTCTTCCCAGAGCCGGTCGGTCCAACAATAAGGTTGAAGCAGCCCCGCCTGAAAAGCAATTCGCCATCGACGCGCAAGGTAAACCTGCGCCTAGACGGGGTAAGGACACCATCATTGACATCATCATTAGACCAGGTGAAGCTGGCATTCTGGAACCCGATTACACCCCGATCAAAGTGTGAAGCGTCAGTCAGCATGATGCGCTCAGAGCCCTTCTCAGCATCGGCGTACTCATCCAACAGCTCTGTCTGTAAGACAAGGCAAAATGTCAAATAAACGACCAGAGTAATAAAAATCTCTCACATTGCGTAAGAAATCGTCAGTACGGTCAAGGGAGACCTTGGCCTGAATGAAGCCGGGCATCATCCAGAAGATCGCGTGGAGTTGTTCCTTCAAAAGATCAAACACTGAGAGGAAGGCGTTCCATTACTAAACACTCCGACGGGAATGTCTTAAAACTCACCAGCTATTGAGGAGAACACGGCCGATGCTATACGGGAAGTCGGCATGGCTACTCAGTATTAATACCAGGAAACGTACGGGTGAGTGCTTGCTTCATGATGACGGTCTATGAAAGAGATGAGTCAGGTAGTTGTAGGAAAGAGTCGAATCTACACACGTAAGTAACGTAGGTGACAATCATCTTGAAGGAGGTTCGGTCAGAGTAAAGTCGTCAGGCAAAAAATGAGAGCATACAGTAACAGTGGGTATGAGAAAGCTAGATAGTGGGTTCAGAGGGTGTATATAACTGGGATTGGAGACTAAACCCACTTAACGTTCGCATTGATCAAGTTCAGAATTTGACGTATCTTGATGCTTTGCAGCTCATACTCTCTCTTTTCGGCAAGTCTTCCTGCGATCTTTGGCTCCCACCCAAACAATTTGACCATGCGCAGAATACTCATCGCTACGGCACGGAAATGTTAGTATATGCTACACCTGCTCGTAGGCGCCACCTCACTTTCTGTAGCAGCCTGAACGCGCGCGTCTGTCTGTTTCGAGGTCAACCCCTGATGCCTAATACGTCAATACGTCAAAACCTACCCGTTTCATGGTCTCTTTTTGGACCTTCTGAATTCTATTTGCAAGGAGGCCAGGAATAGGAAAGAGGACGACCATCGCTACGAACCCGACAATTGCACTCCAGCCAAGGATGGTGTATAAGAACCAAATGCATAGGACAATTTGAAGAGGAATATACAAAACTGCGCGCGGCGAGGAGAGTTACTTGTATTTTGAGAGAGATGTAAATGAATGACGGACCAAGGAGAAGGAAATCCCGCCCCTCAATAATGTTCTCCAGATCAGTGGAAACCAAATTGTTCATTTTTCCAACTAAATTGCTTGCTTTGCCCGGGTCGTCGTTATCATCGTCGCTAGCCAGACTTGCGGGGAACTCCTCTTTCTGCTTGCCTTTAATGCTTAATGACGTAGTGGATGGCCTATTTTCCTCGCCGCTCCCGCCCGCAGTCTCGGGCCCAATATTATCGGCTACTGAGACATCATCCGGCGTTGTCGTTTCGCTGCGAGCCTCGGGTGTGACCGCGGGTGTCGTCCTTGGTGAAGAGGAAGACTCTGCTTTTACCCGAATGCGCAGAGCGTGTTCAAAGACGAGCTGCGTGACGATAGCCGAGACGCGCACCAGGGAACCGGTCTGGGTAAGAGAAAGAAAAGAGTACGCGTGATAAGCAAAACCCCAATACTTAATCGGTTACTGACAGTAATATAAATATACCACTGGAAAACGATAGTACCCAATGCTGGACCAAAGAAAAGGTACGTGATCCAAACCCATGGGCGGACAACGGCACCCTCCCCGCGAGTTTCAAGATACCTGAAGAACACCTTCACAACCGTGTATAATATACAGTAGAACAAAACACGGACCGCAAAAGCTTATTCATCCCGAATGGGGCCATAAGCGTCGTTACGACTCTGATAATGACAAGAATTGCCAGTTGGATGTATTCCATGCCTGAGTGTGTGTGAAACGCGAAAAAGTTGAGTCCAGCTAAGAGACGTACGAAAAATACTTAAGAATCCCCAGAAGATATGCCTTCTGGAACTCCCGGAAAAAGTATCCAGGTACTAGAGCAATGGATTAGAGGTTGTTGACACCGAGGAGTAAAATATACCCGCCTTGAAGCTTCTTCGCACAAGATTTTTGGTATAGTCATAATCCGCAAGCGGAGGCAGCATATCGTGCGACAAGTGTGGAACACGATATCCCGTAATGACGATAGGATCGAGGAAAGTATACATCATCATAGATAAAAGGGATGCTGTCTGCTCGGGATTAATAGCCGTCTGAGGGTCCTGCAGAGGGGGTTATGACATGGGAGATAACGAGGAAAGGAAGACAATCTGGCCTTGGGATCGAGTGGGACATACTGACGCGGAATGACCAGGGGAATGACGATACCCGCGACAGCCAGGAGGCTAACTTTGGCCCAGAGTAAAGAACCTTCCCGCCCATCAACTGGTGATAGTGTGAAAGTAAGTAGCGGCCATATATCGCGATATGCATAAACCGAGAATGTGATTAACAATATTGAGGAGAGGTGGAATGAGGCCACCGAGGCGTGGGACCTCCGAGCCGCGACGGAAACGAGGGCCAAGAAGGAAGCAAATAACTATTCCAAGTTGATGAGAGATGGGACACTGAGAGTAGCAAGTGGACATACGTAGTTCAGACATGCCGCGAGGTCCAGCCACTCGCGTTTCGAGAATGAAGCGCCATCGCCATGGTGACCACTACGATGTTTCGGGTTACGCCATTTGCCCCAATGCTTGTTCAGTGGGCCCAGGCCAGAGTCTGCGGAATGCAGTACTTCTTCCTGGAGGAAACAGAATATAGAGAGAACAAGGAGAGAGAGGACAAGGACGAGACGCGAGAGGTGGAAAACGAAGATGATTGATCCACCTGACCTCGCCACGTGGTCCTTCACAGCGGATAGCAAACCCGTCCGGGTGCTGGCACTGTACTCGCCAGCAGAGCTTGTGTCCTCGGTGGAGGTAGAAATACGCGCACGGAGCGCATTTATTGGCCCGAACGAGAAGATAATCTGGAGAATGAGGACGAGGATGGAAGCGAGAGCGGCATAGGATGGTATGAGGAGAGGATGTATCCACAAACTGTAAAATCCAGCGCAACCAGCGCAACCGTTTTCGATTTGATAAGCGCTGAGTATATCCGAGCCAACCGACGATGTGTCCCCGCTACGAACGAACGCGCCACTGGGTTGTAGGACGGCCTGGTCCATCAAAGGGGCGGGCCTACGTATAGTTTGGAGAGTGTGACGCGCGCAGAGGGTGTTGCTGCACTGGATGCCTTGCTTCTTATAAACCACGAGGAGCCAAGCAAATGAGCATCTCAGACGCCGGAAGCCATGAGTTCTGGACCTCGGATACACGTGGAGACGTTCTCGGCTCTCGATGGCGACCGAGTCATCCCCGCGCATCAACAACACACACTCGGAGTCCGTCCCAGTCGCAGACAGCTAGAGCTCTCTTCAGGGTACATGATGAGTTGACGACAACTATATTTAAATACATGTACACTTCCATCGTTCTTTGACAAGCCACCGCTGCACTGGTGCGCTAACAGAGCCTTTTCTTTATAAAAGTTCTTATGCTTCGTTTCCAAAAAAATTTCTCGAGCGGCGACTCGGATGATGGCATATACGGTGCCGAATAGCATGGCAGAGGAAGATTCACATTGGAGTCACGACGTTCGGCGTCAGTCTAGGGAGTGAGTCAGCTCTGGAGGCTGTGCCTCATTCCATTCCATCCTCGTCATCCATAACGACCCGAACTTCCCGAGTATCAGCATCTATGTTCATATCCACGTCCTCATCCACATCGTCCATGTCCTCACCTTCATGCTCTTCCATCTCATCGTCAGGCTCAAGTTCGGGTTGATCGAGTTCTGTCCGATCTTCGTCATCGCCCTCGGCCTCGCCTTCGCCATCATCCTGCTCGGCCAAAGCATATGTCCCCGCGTCCGTAGTTTGGCCATCCGCATGGGCATCATCCCCTTGCACATGCGGTAGTGGCGGGACGGGAGGCACGCCGGGTGCATCTGGCAGAGGAGCAGACGCGCTAGACTCGCCAACCTCCGTCACGCGTTCCTTTCCTTTCCCGCGCTGCACGGCCGTGGAACTGCTCTTGTTCCGAGCTGGAGGCGCGCTAGAAGACGCGCCCGCCGCAGACGATCCTTTTTTGCTCTTGGCTAGCTCACGGTAGACTGAAACATGAATTAGATTGGGTGGGCGGTGTAGAGACAGGGTAAGGTCTGGGAAACATGGCAGCGATGAAGGTAGAGACCCCTAAGCGTACCTTGTAACTCAGCCTGAAGCGGTGGGATCAAGTCGGCAAACTCAATGAGCTCTAGAGCCTTGAACACATCTGATGCAGAGATGCTTTTGTGTTGCTTGGATGTCGAGACCTCGTGTGCCCTAGTATTGTTGCGTCAAAAAAATCACACGGAGGGTTTGAACATAGTAAAGCAAACGTACGTGGCAGCTGAAAGTACTTGTGTCAGCAAACGTAGGTCGATGTGGACGTGAAGCAGTTCATAGAACATGCACGCACCAAGGTAGTTAATAAACACCGTCGCGCCCTTGACCAGGGAGAGCACCGTGTCCTTCTGCAGCTTCACATTTTCGGGTACCTACAAATTGAAGTTCTTTAAAGATTCCCTAGTGTGCGCGCAAACTACACCGCTACAGTAATGAACACACGTACAGCAGATTTCGCTATACGCGTCACGAGAGCTCGGGGAAGCTCAAAGTTTTCGATACCCTCTGAGACGGCTTCCTGTTGTGCTTGTGCGGACGCAGGGGTGTTGGCACTGTCCTTTCGTGGCATGGCAGGGTCGCGAATCAAAGTCAACGGCGAGATGTTGACTGCCAGTGGGGACGAGATGAGGAGATGAGATGAGAACCGTGGAACGTAATTTCCTTTTCAGGGCACCTCGATACGCCAAAGCTCCAACTCAAGCCTGTGCTGCATCGCCCCTTCCTCGCCCCCATGATCTCGTATCTCGTAAGTTATAAAAGTGTCAAGCTGTCAGATTCATGCGGTCGCTCTACTTGGACGGTGTCGGGCCACCATGCTTTCAAGTTCGTTCGGTAAACGTGCTACTACGATAGTAACCTCGTTGGCAAAGATTCTCAAGCTGTCACGGGCATATGGATGTCGGTAAGACGTGACGCTGGGGTGCTGTAGCCTAACTTACTGTTGGTTTCGGTCTCTTACAACATCAGGGCGATCATTACTTGATGCTCCAATCACGGCACTCCCTTTCTGGCACTGCCGACACCTCTATATCACACTCCTGCTGATCTCTGGCTGGTGATACACTCTCATGTTCATGCAAAAATTCACCTCTGCCATGCTATGGCATCGAAGTTGCCACTTAGACTTTATTTCTAAACCTGCGCTGCTGGTCTTACTGTCCCGAAAGCGATCCCGAGGACGGACGAGTATAAGACTGCTTGCTTGGATGCCAAGGCCGTGTTGCTTCCGGACGATCAGCACTCCACGCTCGCATCACCCACACCCGTTTCCATACTAGTAACCTCGTATCGAGTCGTACAACTTTAAAGGTGTCAAGACTCCGAGACATCAAACTATCACACGGACGCCCACGTGGTAGCAAGGCATGATCATGCGAGGGTACCTATTGGGTCCGTAATATGAATATGCTATTCTTTCCCCCGAAAACACTCTACCATTCCGGGAAGTTATCGCCGATGCTCGCATTCGTATCCAGACCAACCATGCTGCGGGCTTCGAAGTATTCCACCGCCTATCGTTATGAAACTTGCTGTCATGGCAAAAATTCGCCACTGCCCTGCTTCGCCATTGAAATGCCATCTAGACAACACTTTCCTGCTTCGGTTGCTAGTTTCTGTCTTGAAAGAGATCGCGAGGATAGATGAGTATAAGAGTCTACTGTTGTCTGCCGCACATCTCTACCGCCTACTCGACCTTCAGACTAATTGCAACCTTTACAACTTCATCACATTGCCTTCCTAGCCGCTTGCCATGCACTTTACCGCCGTCATTTTTGTTCTGGTCACTAGCTTGGCCGTGATCTCTCGTAAGGAGACTACTTTCTTGTGGATGGGTTGAGCTGACTTCCAAGTTATTTGGGACCTGATTCACATGAATTACCAGCTTCTTACTCCAGTCCAGTTCCGTCTCAAGCTGACTCGGCCGAGACAAAACGCCAGTGTGGGATGATTGAGTGTAGGATAGCGAACAATGTGGGGACTTCCCCCTACTTCTTGCTTTAATCCTTACATATTTCCCTTCGGTCTTCCCAGACCAGCGCTGACACTACATCCCAACCGGGAGTGGAAGGGTTGGTTGATTTTTAATCGATGCTCTCGAGACATATGAAGGTCAGAATACACGTTCCGACTTCGGTTACAATATAATCATTGACCTGGCTATTCCAGAAGGTGCTCGAGTCGAACTAGTACCAATTCTTGCCTTCAATTGTTACCTACCATGTTTTCCTGAATCTTGATTTATGCTTCAAAGGGGTTCGCATGGCTACTCGATAATGAACTTATTCTACACCAGCGAGTGGTTTGCCGCCCAGGTTATCACTGTTTGCGAGTGCGTGCGGCGCAATCAATTCCGCCCTTTCTGAATTGGATCCAAGTTCGTCGAACCGGCGCGCTGATTCTCGCATTGAGACCTAAGTCTCTCCCACGACGGTGAATATCCTGCGATTGCATGTGTGCCATTTATTTAACGCGTCATCATGTTCTTGGTGCAGTGCGCGACGGAAACTAGTGTACCGCTGCATCGGGTACCAGCATTAGCTGCATCCCTCGAACTACGTTATGGCGGTATCAGTACCCGCCGGCGTACCGTGCCGTCAGAAGGGAAAGGTAATGAACATATGCCTGTATACTGTCAACTTGCCATACATTATATGGCCGTGGCTGTAATATGGACGGTGTGCAGCCCTACTACGAACCGATCCTCCCAAACAGCAGAAATGCCAGTGAGGGTGCACGCGCTCGTTCTTCAGTAAGTCCTGTCCCCTCAGCGCTTTATCCTCAACGAAGCCCGATCCTTTCCTAGACACTGGCGTGGTGTACTATAGTCCCGCACTGATATCGAAGTGGGCGAAGCTTGGCTGAAGCTTGTCAATTTTGGCTCGGCCCTACCGGCTGTGGCGAGTCAGGCTAGTCAGGGACCGTGACAGAGTCGATTCTGGCATGGCCTTGGTCGGCAATAATAGGGTCAAATACCGGACAATTGTGGACCGGTGAGTCAAACCGGACCGGACCGGACCTGAAGCCTGAAGGACTACCCGTTTCATACCCGTTTCATAATCGTATCAATCCGAGATGTCAATCCGAGACATCACAATCACTCGGTCAGCATGATGTCAGGGTACCATTTTTGGGTAATATCGTAATATGGATGTCCTCTTCTTTCACCTAAAAAACTGTGCTATTCCGGGAAGTCATCACCGACTCGGACGCTCGCATTAGCACCCAGGACCAACCATGGCTGTGGGGTCCGAATTGTAAGTATGTTCTCTTCATAAAGCCGTGATATTTCCGGGTGGTCATCACTCCATGTTCGCATTAAAGGACTCCTCACCGGAATCACCGCAGACGCTTCTGAAGTATATCGGGCTACTTCTAGTATCCGATTGATGGTATCAGTTCATATTTACGGTCCGAGGTCGTCCCTGCCATGCCTCATCATTGAAAATGCCATTTAGACTTTACTTCCAACTTCAGAGCCGGTTGCTAATTTCTGTCCTGAAGGAGATCACCGCGACGACAGACGAGTATAAGAGGCCACTGTTGTCTGGTGCACATCTCTACCGCCTCCTGGATCCCCTGACTACTTGCATTGAACCTTGCACAACTTTGCCATGCACTTTACCGCAGTCGTTTTTGTTCTAGTCGCCAGCTTGGCTGTGATCTCTCGTGAGGAGACCACTTTCTTGTGGATGGGTTGAGCTGACTTCCAAGTCATTTGGGGCCTGATTCACCTGAATCACCAGCTTCTTACTCCAGTCCAGTTCCGTCTCAAGCTGACACGGCCGGGACAAAGCGCTTTTGTAGGTACTATGGCTGCAGGATAGCGAACGATGTGCGGGACTTTCCCCTACCTATTGCTTTAATCCTTACATATTTCCCGTCGGTCCTCCCAGACTGGCGCTGACACTACGTCCTAACCGGGGGTGGAAGGGTTGGTTGGCGTATTGATCGACGCTCTCCAGACGTACCAAGGTCAGAATACCTTCCGATATTGGTTCCAATACAATCACTGACCTGGCTATTCCAGAAGATGCTTGAGTCGAACTAGTACCAACTATAGATGTCTTTTAACGTACAACCATTCCTTCCCATAGCCCTCTCTTAAAGCCGAAAATGTTGTTGATTTTCGCCTTCAATTGTTTCCTACCATCTTTTCCTAGATATCGTTTTGTCTTGATTTGCGCTTCAAAGGGGTTCGCATGCCTTGAGCGTCCGAGTCTTGCCTGCAAGCGGAGAATCTCCAATTTGTTCTTCATTTATTCTCCCGTGTCCGTTCGTAAAAAATCCTATTGTTGAATAAATTGTTGGCTAGACACCGACCATTGCCTGGCTCAGAATGGTTCATCTTCCAATTATACAGTACTTGAGGTAAAAATTGGAACAACAATTTTTGAGCGTACCAATTTCCATGCATGCCAACGCTTTCAGTCAATGGCGAGAGGTCCTATCACCTTCTGATGGTCTTCATTGCATCGCACAATCTCGGAATCTGAACCCGAGCCTCGACCCCCATCGACACGATGGTAGTGGTGGCGGCTGCATCATCGCGTAGACGCCCTCGTTTTTCGACCGTAGCCGACTCGGAGGTGCATTCACCCAGCATCAATGTGATAACTTCCGATGAGCGCCCTCGGAGCTTTCGGATTTTCGTTCCTGAATGTAGTTCACGAAGTTACGGCCAATGAGCAAGATGAAGGTGAGGCCATCAATCTACCAACCATTAAGAAGTCATCTCGATACAAAAGCAATACTACTGTACTCAGACTTCAGCCTGAAAGACCACAGTAGTCCTGTGAGCCACGAGAGTGAAGGGAAATAGACGAGCATGAGACAACTAGTAATGTGCTGGGCCGGGTCCCAAAGCCTGTTCAAGCCCGGTCCACGTCCCAGGCCTGAAGTGGGCTTTATTGAAGCCTTTGACAACTCAGATGATGACAACGAAGAGAACAAACCCAGATGTGCGTACGTGCGGGTAGTTTGTGGTCGAATTACCGACGTCGCTGTCACGTGGCGCGTAGAGGCGGCGCTCTTCGTTGTCGCCCGGGGTGCGGGAGAGTGCGGTCGTGAAGGCTCGGGCGGCCCGGGAATAATATGGAAGGAAAGGGCGATGTTGGTGAGAGTACGTTTTCCCGTGGTGGCAAGTCGGATGGGCCTGTCCTGGCCTGCAGGCCCTCGGGCGGTGCGGGACGCGTCGGGGGTGCGTTTGAGCTCGTGGACCATGGTAAGTTCTGCTATGTACGCATGGACACAACACAAAGCAGGCGAGAAAAAAAGTTGCACATACATGTCATCAACACAAAAAGAGAGGAGGGTTATGAATATGCTTGTACGCACCGTTGCTAGCATAAACTTCTCTGTCTGGGCTGTACTCGACGCGGTCCATGATGACCTTAGTGTACATCCCATTCGTCACCCTCAATCCCATGGATGAGAACCCATTCGTCACTTGTACTCCCAGTGACAAACTGATCCTTCCAAATTGGGTGGATCGACGCGGGCAATGGTGCATACGGTAAGTTCAGGCTATGAGCCGGTCGGCAGGCTGTGCGGGGATGAAAGCAACCATGCTTCCAGACGTCACTACGAGTCGCAGTGTTTGCGAGGAAAGTTCCACAGAGGTGATCGGATTGTCGAATGATATCTTCCTCGTTTGATAACTCGGGCAGCGTAGCGCGTGATGTGGTAGTCGGCGTGCGCCCTCCGGCCGCTATTGGGGGTCAGTTCATGGTGAGCTGCCGAGAGGGAAAGCTCTGAGAGGTGGACCAGGACTTCTCCAGCGGGTGTGTGAACCCTTGTTCCGGCTGTTGGTGGAACACACTATGCATGCGGCCGCGCGGCGTGTACACTCCAATCTGCACTTGATGAGAAACTGAGGTTCGGGCCACATGGCCAAAGGATACGATGTGCGGTAGGATGCACACGACCCAGCTGCTGGCTACGGCCTGGGTCACATGATTCTGTTGATAGTATAGCTTCGATGACAGCCGCCCAAACTTGGACCACATTACAGTAGGTGTTGTCCGTTGACAGCCCCGACCGCAAAGCCACTTGTCCAATGTGTTTTGTCAGCGTGATTCCAGGAGCACAGGTCCAATTCAAGGATTGTCTCATTCTTTGATGGCTGCGACTGCAACACCAGTCCTACCACGATTACCGAGAACACACTGGAGTTGACGGCTTCTTATGCTTGCAAGTCAATACTCTTGCCAGTGCATCGACAGCGATTACGTTCAAGTTGTGTCACTGCGTGAAACCTGACTGACGCAGAGTTGTTCTGCTCTTCGAGCCAGAAAGATAGGAGGATCGTATTCTAAAACGCAAGGCATATGTTCCATGTGCTTTTTGAGCGTGCTTTGCAATTCCGATGCGACTTACCCCCTTTCCCTCTACCAGAAAGCCTGCACGTCCAACAATTCACGCTCAAGGTCTCTTCAGTCTAGATCAACTACACGCCGGACGGCGAATCATTACTTTATGTACCATCCGGAAACCAGCTTTTGTTCATGTCCTATTGGAAGGATCCCGGCGATTCTGCAGCCCAAGCCCAATGATCTCCCATGGATTGTACTCCGGTACTTCTTTCACCCTTCCCACCGAGTGTGACCTCATAACAATTGACGTTTGGGATAAGGACGATTTGACGCGATTTGTCAGCGCCGACAGGGGCTGGCAGTTGAAGCGGTTGAGACAGGGAACGCGACGGAAAGAGAAACTATTTACAGATAGGATTGTGTAACAAAGAAAGCACAACGTGCATGCGAAGTGTACTGGCTGGGGCTCATTCATGTCATTTCTTCGAATTTCAAAGCGTTAGCACAATTTGTTCTTGTTTGGCTGGCTGAACGAGCCCTTTTTAGCCGAGGATTGCTCGCTCCGCTCTGGTTAGTCCACTTCAAATTTGTTGAGGCACGCGTGAGCCGGATCAACGGATCAATGAATCCGGGAGTCGGAAGTCCGAATAGCCGGACGCTTGGACCGGAGAAATGAAGATCCGAATGTAGAATGTAGATAAGCGAATATGAAATGTAGATTAGATAATATGAAATGCGTGCTCACGCGCACTTGCTCTGATCACAGACAATAGTACAAATAATTCCTATTATTCTGTAGAATAATACATAGCTGTAGCTATTGTACATACGAGAGGCCATATCACGCGCGTAGGTGTATTTAAGTACCGCGTGCAGTACAGAACCACTTCAGTCTGATATCTATCGACTGAAGTGAGTATCTAATCACGCTTACGATAAATCCTTACTGATTATCTATTAGCGCTATTGTATAGGCAATTACATCATGTTATCTTAGTCTGTTATCTGTTATCTATCGACTGAACGCTATTGTATAGCGATCTTATCTCAGTTTATAGCTGCGCTTCAACAAAATTATCCCTCGCTAGCACTCGCTAGCACTCGCTAGCCGTCGTAAGCAACGACGTTTTTCCTGATGTACATGGCCGGTGGATCGTGACGCTGGGGTGCTGTAGCCTACAGCAAGTTTCATAACGATAGGCTGCTCTGCCCAACGCTTGTTTATACCCTTTTTTGACGTCTGTCACACATGCTGGCTTGCCGAGAGCGAGCCATCCTTTCGTCGTTCCCCACAAATCTTTATTCTCAATGTTCGAAGAATTGTAATTGTAGATACACTGACCCCACAACATGAAGTCGCTCCTGCAGCTCTGTTAACAGCAAATCCGGCTGTTGTTAGATACAATCTTCAAGAAACTATCAATGTAGTTGAGAATCAACTCATAACGAAGGACAAGATCGCCTACCGAGATCTCAAACCCGTTGAGAATCCGGTCCACCATCTACTGTCCTCCTTTGTAACTACAGTACATCTCCCGTGCGTCGATGAAGAGCTCATACACGCTGTGTCGTTCTCTCACTGATCCCAGTGACCTTTCTAAATTTCTTGTACTTGTATCCTCCCACGACAGCAAGGCGCAATGCCACTTTCTTAAGTTTCGCTGCTACTTCCGCAGAAATATGTCGTCTCATGGTTGTGGGAAACGATAGCTCGATCTCGGCAAGCCGGCATGTGTGACACATGTCAAACAAAGGGTATAAACAAGCGTTGGCGTTGGACAAAACGGCCCATTGTTAAACCGCCTATTGTTATAAAACTTGCTGTTATGGCAAAAATTCGCCACTGCCGTGACTCATCATTGAGTATAAGAGTTGTCTGGCGCACATCTCTACCGCCTACTCGGCCTTCAGACTAATTGCAACCTTTACAACTTCATCACATTGCCTTCTTAGCCGCTTGCCATGCACTTTACCGCCGTCATTTTTGTTCTGGTCACTAGCTTGGCTGTGATCTCTCGTGAGGAGACTACTTTCTTGTGGATGGGTTGAGCTGACTTCCAAGTTATTTGGGACCTGATTCGCATGAATTACCAGCTTCTTACTCCAGTCCAGTTCCGTCTCAAGCTGACTCGGCCGAGACAAAACGCCAGTGTGGGATGATTGAGTGCAGGATAGCGAACAATGTGGGGACTTCCCCCTACTTCTTGCTTTAATCCTTACATATTTCCCTTCGGTCTTCCCAGACCAGCGCTGACACTACATCCCAACCGGGGTTGGTTGACGGATAAATCGATGCTCTTGAGACATACGAAGGTCAGAATACACGTTCCGACTTCGGTTACAATATAATCATTGACCTGGCTATTCCAGAAGGTGCTTGAGTCGAACTACGATAGTACCAATTCTTGCTTTTAATTGTTTCCTACCATGTTTTCCTGAATCTTGATTTATGCTTCAAAGGGGTTCGCATGGCTTGGGCGTCCGAGTCTTGCCTGCGGAGAATCTCCAACTTGTTCTTTATTTATTTTCCCAGAATTTTTTGATAATTATTAGTGTTCGTTCTTTTATCTATTGTTAAATATATTATTGGTCAGACATCAATGATGCATCAATGCATCAACCACCGCGAATGCCAGTGGTTCATCTTCCAATTATACAGTACTTGAAACAAAAATCGGAACAACACTTTTTCAGCATGCCAATTTGCATGCATGCCAACGCTTTCAACCAGTGGCAAGATATCCTATCACCTTCTGATGGCTTTCGTTGCATCGCACAACCTTGGAATCTGAACTCGAGCCTCGACCCCCATCGACACGAATCCACGATGGTAGTGGTGGCGACTGCATCATCGCGTAGACGCCCTCACTGGCATTTATGACAGTAGCCGACTCGGAGTGCATTCGCCTAGCATCATTTCGATGAGCGCCCTTGGAGCTCTCAGATTTCGTTCCTGAAGGTAGTCCACAAAAGTTACGGCCAATGGACAAGATGAAGGTGAGGTCATCAATGATTGACAATGAAAGAAACCATCCCGGTACAAAAGCAATACTACTACGGTGTAGCCTGAAAGACCACAGTAGTCCTGTGAGCCATGAGCGTGAAGGGAAGTAGACGAGCATGAGACAACCTGGCTCATCAAAGGTGGTGGCTCAGATCCTTTCCCGGACATGGTTCAGTCCCGCACAGTTTTTGTTTTGTTTTGAGTTCCATTTACGTCCAGTCGTCGTCCACCTCGGGCTCATTAGGGACCCCACGTACTACAGTAACTATGAATTACTACGCGCACGATTTGTAGCTGCTTTTCTACTTATCTGTCCTTTCTCAGAGCCTGGGTGCCCGCTCGACGGATGGTGATCCTCACCGTAATTTGGCAGACTCGGCCAACATGTTTCCAATTTTCAGTAATTTTCCAACAGAACTTGGCCACGGTTCAATAAAAAGTTTATTCATTCTCCTTTGTCCTTGGACGCTACCCTTGAGAAGTGCTGCAGTATACCGCCTGCGACAGACTTTAAACCAGTATCTATAACCCGTGTCCCACTAACAAGCGCCTCTACTCCACCGGCGACCATTTCCCATCGAGAGCCTGGGACAATACCGGCGCTCGATCGTCCACCAGCAGCGCTTATAATTCCCGCCTTGAGCGTGTCGAGCTCATTGAGCACCTCGACTCCAGTGCTCCGCGCCCATACAACGGGCGGCATTGTACTCGCGTAGAGTTTGTGCAGCTTGTCCACAGCAGACATCATTTTGTGATTCTCAAAGTAGCGTTCCCGAGCGTATGGAACGATGGCAGTGCGTGAGCCTGAGCCATCGACGTCCGTGTTAGCTTGCAGACCTTAGAGAGAGCGGGAGTTCGACACACCAATATCGCCGCCGTGCATGACGGCGGTCCAGATGCAGCGTGCAAGTGCCGCTGCGTCCCCGAGCCCCAGATTGAGTCCCTGTCCTGCGAGTGGATGTATGACATGCGCCGCATCTCCAATGAGTGCCGTTCGGTTACCGATATATGCCTCCGCATGTCGGAAGCGTAACGGAAACGACGCAATGGTCCCAAGCTGGATGTTCGCCACCAGTGGTGGGAGCGCGTGGGCGCTTTCGTCTGGTATACCGACGGCTGCCGCGACAGGGTCGACGTTTGCGGACGCGAGTGCTGAATAGTGTGCGATCGCGTGCGCCCGCTCACGAAATGCAATTTCGGCGCGTAGATCATCGGGTGAAAGGGGAGGATAATTGAGTAGGAGCCCATGGAGGTAACGGACGGACAGCTCAGGTAGGCGAAATGCCGCGTTGACCATGCTCGTGAGAACAGCGGGATCTGCTTTAGTCAGCACAGCTGCTAATGCTGGTGAAGTGGACCACACAAGGGAAGACGCAGTCTGGGAGAGGGGGAGAAACGCGATGGGTCCTGTTGGCAGAAAGCGTTGGTAGGCGCACGTGTTGGGTGGGAAAGTCCGGGGAGGGTGTTGGAGAGTGGCGACGATGGCTGAGGTGGGGTAGTTCCAGCCATACGAGTCAATCTTGGAATGAGAACGGACCGGAGAGTTAATCCCATCAGCGCCGACCTACCATACCATATGTCAGCCACGTCTGATATCCCCACACGGTCGCAGAACCCACCAGAAGTCGAGCTCGTAAAGCTACCCCATCAGAGAGTTGGATAATTGGCCAGCCACCACCTGAGATGTCATCTTCGAGGATGCTGGTGACCTTGGTGTTGTCGAGTAGCGTGACGTTTGGTAGTTCCCTTAGGCGCCTGAGAAGGCCCCTCTGGAGATTCAGAGTCTCCGTCAGGCGGGCCATTTGGTTCGATCCGCCCCTCCTACCTATTCCGAGGGTAGTCGCATTGAAATCTATTCGTGCATCAGAGATGCCATCCCAGACCTAATACGTTGTGATCAGTGGAAGATAATCGGAGCACGACCGTGATTATACCTGCATTTCCTCTATGGGACAGGTTCGCTGAACATCCACGTGCGCCCATGCACCAATCTCTGACACAATAAGTATCACAGCTGGCGCTTAAAAAGCCGTCGTTACTCACCCTCTAGAAAATCTAACGTTGCATTCGTGAGGGAAACTACCCTGTTGGAGAATGCATCTGGGGCTAGATTCCATCCGTAGATTTTGCTCAAGTCGCCACCTTCCACTAAGGTAACTTTTACGGATCTGTGCAAGGTATTATTTGATGCTGAAGGTGTATAAGTACAGATGAGCCATTTGGGACCACCAGAGGTACGCACCAAGGGCGCTTGCCAGTGCCAGACCCGCCGGACCACCGCCGACAATTACGACGTCACGATCTTCGTGCCCTTTCGGGTTTGTTCTGTCAGAAAAGTACCTTCCCCGGACTTGGGAGGATCCTCGTCTTCTACAAGGGTTGCATAGTGCATGCCGTATATTCGAACTTGCTCCCCACATGAGGTCGCGGTAACAGCAAACGGCGAACCCCGGGCCGGGTTCCGGAAAACAATTATGATCCCGTAATCCTGTCCACTGCCTCATTATTCCTTTTGGCCCTCTGGCCATGGCTGCACCAACAATATCCGCAGCACAGGCCATTGGCGAGTATCTCCAATCCCCTGACGACCTTATGAAAATTCCCGCCTTTCGAAAAAAGCTCGAGAAGGAGAAGGCATCTATCGACATCCGGCTCAAGAGTGGCGTAAAGGAGCAGCTTAGCGTGACAAGCGAGAGTCTTCGCAAGCTTTTCAGCACCCGTGACAATGTACAGGCCATAAGGGATGAAATGGTCGTAATTGACCGCGCATGTAGTGATCCTCAAAACTTAGTGTCGACGTTTGACCAGATCAGTCGGGTGTGTCACCTCTAACTCGTCCCTCTCGACTTCCTAATCGATTCGCAGGTATCGATGGTCCACAGAAACTTCGAACAGACGGAAGATATGGTCATTAATCTCCTGGAAATGGATTCGCGACTCGACAGCGTCGAAGAAATGCTTGCCCTAGACCAGAGCGACCCTGTTCGGCCTGCAGCGAACCTTCTCCCCATCCACCTCCAACTCACTCAACTTGAGAACTTCCGCAACGAGACAATGCATCAAGCCAAAAAAGCGTCGGCCGAGTCACGCAACAAGCTTACTCGCATATTCGAGCGTCTTACAAGTGTAATCGAGGCGTTCAACGAGTATATAGTCGAACTCTCTCGGAGTATCCTACTCTTGGCTCGTTCTGGTCACCTCGAGGTTATCGTAAAAATCGTAAAAATTGCCGAAGTTGAAGGGAAGGAAGACGAGAAGGTGATTTTTTAATTAGTTTTCGGTCCCTTCCGCGCTAATTTTTAAAAGGCACTCGCGATCCGTTTAGTCAAAAAAGCAGCCAAATTGGATGCGGCATCCAAGTTCAAATCTATGCAGGCCAATGCGCGGGTTTTTAAACACTACCGTTCCAAGGTCATGAAAGCCATCTCCGAAGCCATAAAGGACAAGCTTGAGGCCGCATACCTCCAAGACGAGAAAAATCCGACTGCCTTCCTTGAGAACCTCGGTTGGTTGTATCAGGACTTAATTGTGATCGAGCGAGATGTCGTCGCATGCTTCCCTCAAGACTGGGACATCTATTCGTACTTCGTACGCGAATACCATAAGGCGCTCAACTCGATCATTCAGAGACTCGTTGCGTCCGAGCCAGATGCGAATGCGCTCCTGGCATTGCACGCTTGGCTCAAGGAGTACAAGAGTAGCATGAGAGAGCTCGAGATACCGCCGGAATTCCTCGAGCCCCCGCTTTTAGGCGGCAACGAACAATCGCTCATCGACGATTATCTCAAGTTGATAATCAAAAAGCTCGACGAGTGGAGCGCGAACCTCATGAAAACGGAGTTGACCGAGTTCAGCTCACGGGCGGAGCCACCAGAACTGGATGCAGATGGGCAGTACGGGATGCAAGGCGCAGTGATTCTTTTCCAGATGGTAAATCAGCAAGTCGACGCGGCGATGGAAAGTGGACAGGGCATGATCCTCGCCCGCGTCGTATCGGAAATGAACCGCGTCATGCGCGGTGCGCAGGACCAGTGGACGCGTCTCATCGATGCCGAGTACAAGAAAACTACCGAGCGACCAGAAGAAGCACCCGGTGGACTGGTCGAGTACGTGATCGCTCTGGGGAACGACCAGATCAAGTCGGCCGACTACGCCGAGGCGCTTTCCGCGCGCCTTGAGCCACTCGTCTCGGAGAAGTACCGCGTGACGATCAATGAACGGCTGAACGACGCGATTGATGGGTACCTCGACGTTGCGAAGAAGTGCACCCAAACACTGATCGACATCATCTTCAATGACCTTCGGCCAGCGACGAAACAGCTCTTCCAGGGTCCCTGGTACGATGGCAACATCGTGCAGATAGTTGAGACGATGCGCGACTACATGTCAGACTATCAGACGTACCTCAACTCGTCGCTGCTCGAGCTTCTAGTGGAAGACCTGCTCGACGCTTTCCTGGTTGTGTACCTGACTGCGCTTGCGAACACTCAAAAGTTGCGCATGCCCGTTGCCGTTGAACGGATCAAGGACGACGTCTCAGAAGCGTTCAAGTTTTTCAGCACGTTGAAGCCGGCCAAGGAGCTCGAGTCGTACTTCGAAGTGGTGGAGATGGTGCTTTCGCTGCTTGAAGCATCGAAGAGTTTGGCGTTCCTGTCGTTCTGGTCGTTCGCGAAGGTGCACGGACCGAACCTGGCATTTGTGGAGAGCCTGATGAAAGCGCGTGGTGATTTGGACCGCTCGTCGGTTAACGAGGTGATGGACAGTATCAAGCGCAAGGTGAAGGAGGAAAACTTGACAGATCGTAAGTGTTTTTCCAGTCTCTTGAGACACGGCTCATGGATCTATCTGTTCGCTTTAGCACCCGAACCTACGATAATGAAGAAAATCACGATCGAGGGCACTTTCTCACGTCTACGTCTATTACGACCTGGAAAGGCATGAATGCCTCCTGCTACATCTGTAATTATTTGTAGAATGCTTTAGGGACAATGTATTGCACATACTGTACACCAGCTAGAGAAAAGTTTATTATTTATTGGATTTGCGGATTTACTGGATTGCGCTGATGGCGATGGTTGTAAACGCGCAGTGCCGTTCACCATATCTTCATTTACTATAATAATCTTTCAATACAGTACCATTTTAGGATTTTCAATTTGACCATCACGATGCCCCCTTACTATAATTTTTCTGGGTGCTAACTAGCGTAACTATTGACCACTACCGTGACGGTCTGAGTCATGTTGCCGCATGCTGGCCTGTTCAAAGTCTCCCTTCACGCTCATCACGGTGGTTTACTGGACCGATTCTGATGTTTCGGGTGCCTTTCCCCACCTAGCATATCGTTGAATGATGCAGAAATCCAATTGCAGTTCCTAGAGGCGTGAAGCGTCGACGGGATATTATTTTTCCGTTCCGATACTGATCTTGCCTCGTCTCGGTGCCAACACCGGACACCCGCTTAATTGGTTTTTGGTAATCGCTCGATGTATCTCACGATTGAGTAGAGTGTGATTGCGCTGCAAGGCTAGCGCTATTCTACTAGCTCTAATGACGTGTTCGGCGTATGTACTGTACAGTGTGGGTAATGCGCTTGGCGCATTCTGGCCCGGCCAGGAAGGGAGCTTGCCAGTTACGCGGGTGGGTGGGAGAACTCCGTGGCGTCGCAGGCTCTCGGCACGACCAGACTGTGCCTACAAGTGTTGAACGTTGAACGTTTATTATGGTATGGTGTGTCGCTGCAGGGATTGTGGTCAATACCTGGTACCTTGGTTTTCTTATGGTCACTATGGTGACGTAGGCTAGTGAAAGGAGCTGAGCTTTCATCAGCTCCAAAGAGATTTTGCAAGAGTTCTGTGGGAGTGGCAGGAGGGGGAAAGCGAAACGAGACGGGCCGGTGCTTTTTCCTTCGCTTGTTTCTTTGCTCTGGGCGCGATTGGGTTATTTCTTCACTTCATCTGTGTTTTGAATTTGACCTTATCCTTCTGGACTTCGTGGCTTGCTTTCATGGACATGATGATGCATATTCATTATTGAACCTTCTCAATCTCATGTTGTGGTGCGACATATGACAACTCTGAAATAGCGCAGGCCCGGGGCAGGCGCACTTGTGTGCTCACTATAACTTCCCAAGAGCGCCCAACTGTTGCCTCAAGTTCCCATTCTCAGTCTGAACGAGATTAATCTCCTCAAGTAGCGCAAGCCTCTGCGCCTGGTCCCTCTCCGACACAGCGCTGACCTCCCGCAGCTCATCCTGTGCCGCCGCCGCATCCTGCGCAAGCTGCAGCGCCCGCTCAGACAGCGTCGCACTCACCTCTGTGAGCTCCCGCAACCTCTCTGCCTGTTCGGTGGCACGCTCTTCCATAGCCAGTTTCTCCGCCGTCAATTGCTCGATTTCCTCTTTCCTGTAAAACAAAACAAAACAAAAAGAATTCAGCTCTCTCTCTCTTCCTTTTTAAAAACGGTGCACGTACGATCCATCCGAGTGCGGGAGATGTTCCTCTAGCGTACGAACCTGCCTCTGATACGTCTCCAACGCAGCATTACTCTCCTGAGCAAGTTTCTGCGCGCGCTCCGCATTCTTCTTCAGCAAATCATGCGCCTGCGTGAATCGTATCAGACGCTCCATCAGTGCTTGGTCGTCCGATATGAGAGCTTGAACGCGCTGCGCGAACGCTTCTACGCTAAACATGCCTGGGCCCATGCTATCCCTGGTAGGCGAACTAGGCGAGCCAGACCTGCCTCCGTTTACACCTGTTCCGGAAGGGGCGTAGCCACCACCGGGAGTGTAGAGGCTCTTGAGCGCGCGCACGTCCATGTCGCTAATCGATACCGTGGTCTGAGCTGGGCTACCTGGAGCCCCCATGCGTAGACTGGGCGATGTCCGGCCATTCCCTGCTCGGAATGGACGGGCTGCGCTGCTCAGTCGCGCGGCGCGGGCTTCTGGAGACGGCAATGTTGCCCAAATTGGCTGTAGTATCGCGACAAAGCCGGCTGCGTCTTTGGCAAAAGTGATTGGTGAAGATGGCCCGTATAGTGATGAAGTGTTACCCTATAAATGACGATATTTCACAATATATTAATATTCGCATTCTTGACGGCGAGGAGGAAATGAAGAGCGCTCACCCCCGAAGAAGAATGAGCTTGCAGCGCCTGTATCTCGTCCTTTGCCGCCTCGAGCTCCAGCGCCATCGCACTGCGCTTATCCACCTCTACAACTAGCAACTGCTCATGTGCTTGCGCGTTATGCTTTTCAAGGTAGCGCCCGAGAGCATCAACGAGCACGCCGATACCAGACCCGCGCGAGAAAAGCGGGATGTCGATGCGCTGAACGAGGACGCGCAATCCATCCGCGGCGTCCGCGATTTGGTCTTTCGCCTGCTCGATGAGTTCCTCGCGTTCCTGCTCCCACATTGTGCGTTGCTTCTCCAACTTCCCCTCCAACCTCGCAGCCGCTGTCGACGTTGCTGCCCACATCCCTCGCTCCTGCTCGAGAAGCGCACGCTCAGACGCCCAAGCTGACTTCTCGACGTTCCACGCTGAATCCATCTTTCTCCGGGCCTGGTCAGCTTTACTCCTCGTGTCCTCCAACTCGCGTTCCAGTTTGTATGCGCTCCTCCAGAAACACAGCGTCATCCTTCCCATGTGTCGACGATTCCAGCTTTCGCTGGAGATCCGCCACACGTTCTTCCAACTCACCAGTGTGTTCCATGACCAACGTCACCTCAGACGCACCCTCAGTGCGTGCATCAGCGAGCTCTTTCTCCATGACCGCACGGGCCTTTTGCAATTCTGATGCAGCGGTGATCCGAGCTTCCTCCAGCTGAGCTTCCCGTTCCTGGGCCAGAGCCTCCGCAGCAACCAACTTGGCCTCGAGGTCCTCGAGGTCCTGCTGGCTTGCACCACCGCCACCGCCGATATCCTGGACAAGATCCGCACCACGCGATTGCTTTCTCGGGAAGATAGCATCCTCATGGCCAGCAAAAATGCGCGCCATCAAAATTGGGCGTTGCCACCGCTAGACTACTCGCAGTTATAAGTGGAGTAAGTATTGTAGATGAGAAGGTAAGGTAAGGTTTGATTTGTGTAATACAGCCTCCCTGCTATGAGAACCTTTGGTACCCGGCCTCAAAGTGGACGAAGCGTGATGCCGAACAGTGGCGACTGGCGAGAAGAGAAATCGATCGGTCACGTGCCAGTGACCCAAGCCCCGCTCGCATCACTGGCCCCGCCGCCATCACGCTAGAACTCGCTAGAACTCAATTATCATGCTGATGTGGACAAGCAACCGAGCGCTTGTGAAGCATCATGCATCATGTGCCAGTGCATCACCACTTCTCGGTTCACCATTTGAATATCTGGCATTCTATAGTCATACCCCGCTCTTGGTGAACATATTGACTCATCCTCTCAGTACACTCAGCGAGGCGGACATGATCAAGCCGCCAAATGACGGACCAATGTCTAGCGCGGAACACAGTCAACTGAACCACTCGGCTAGTGACTACTAACGTTGCTTTGCTTGCATTGCGTTTTCTCAGATGCGATACTTTTATATATGACACATTGATCCCGAGTAACATCCAGGACTCCCATCAGTGACCCAGATCCACAGCCTTGCTGATGCAAATATAAAAACATGTCAACTCCCGACGTTGTGACATTGTCTCTCTTGCCCCTTTGCTCAGCTGGGTACTGGCAGTGGATAGTGCGTCTAACCTTTTCCTTCGCTTTTAACTGGAAATTCATTATCTTCTTCAATGTCTAGCCCACTTTCGTTCGTTCTGGAATTGTATCTTTTCTTTCCGTTCTGACCACTGAACGCTCACCTTGACCAATCAACGACCACTTGAAGCCTGAACGGTCGTCTAATCCACATCCACATCACAACGATGCATCGGTACAAACTAGCAGTCCACATCCTTGTTATACTTTCCGTCTTCAACTTCGTGCCAGTGCTTGCGGTTCCTGTAGCAGTAAGGGTGCATGAAGCATGCGCCGATGTGGCGGATGGAGGCGAGGACGTGGTAATCGTGTTGGGGAAGCGAGCTGAAGAGGGACAGGACCCGTTGACGCAGGCGTCCGAGTCACCGGGCCGGGGGTCGACGTCGGTCCAGTTGTCGACCTCGTCACCGGACCCACAGGGATTACCGTCAACGTCCGGCTATGGAAGTGGGGTTCATCAGGAGACAACAAACCCGATACAACCGCCGACGTCCGGGTCAGGCGAGATGCAAAGGCCGCCGTACGCGTCAGGCGGGACTAACTTGAAACTACCATGGTACTCGCCAGAACCGGGGACAACGAGCAAGATTCCACCGGCATCGTCCGTGAGGACTAAAATGTATCCATGGCTGCCCAACACCGAGATTGGGCCAGCGACGCCCTCAGAGCCGTCGGGCGAGATTGGGGAGGTGACGGAGAAACCGAGGCCTCAGCCCAAGACTGTTTTGGACAAACTGGCCAGCAAAACCAAGAGCTTCTTCAGAAAGTCGGCCAAAATATTCAAGGGTTTGTTCAAAGAGATGGTCGACCACCCCCATCAGCTGTGAATGCGGCCCAGAAGGAGTTGCAGAGTATGGTTCACACTGAAGCGTACGTTTCTACCTCTCTCCTAAGTCACAAACACTCTGACTTGATGATCTTCAAGTTCCTCAGCGTAACTCTCTGAATGCTCCTGGGGGATGGGGATTCCTGATTGCTGGGATTTCTAACGCACAGGGTGCTCAAGAAGCTCAATAATGCGAGGGCCCTCTGAACAGAACGTAGAATGTTGGTAACCAGTTGATCTTTGTTATTTAGTCTGTAGTGCTCCGGTGGCGGATATCGTCCCTTTGGTGCTGGAATCATCAAGGGTCCTAAACAAACTTCACATCGTGGCAGAGGGATCAAAATGTCGCGCGCTGTGCGATTACTCAGCGTTGATGCGCAGATGGGGGTAATAACACATGCAATAAGGCACTCGAGATTAGAGTGGTAGGTGGGCGCAATTACAAAAAAAGAACTAGCTATGACTTTCGACCCCGAAACTGCCCTCGATGATGAGACAGTGACTACAGTGATTCTTTTTTTCCATTCCGATACTGATCTTGCCCTCATCTCAGAACCCCGGCATCAACGCCCGCTTAATGAGCATGTTGACTCGTCCTCTCAAGCGAGGCGGACGCGATCAAGCCGTCATCAAATGACGGACCCACACGGAGTGCGGAACACTGGCAGCTGAACAACTCGGGCTAGTGATGGCTGCCAACTCTGGTACTACAGCGGTGAGCAGGCCTCGCTAGTGCGAAAGACCCAACTGGCCCAGAATGAAGTGGTTCGGATCATGTCGGGCTCCTTTCGCACAGCGCCGAGGGAGCCGCTCCACCACCTATTGAACATCCTACCCATGGGTATGCGGTTTAGGATGCTAACTGCTAACGCAGCCCTCAGACTCCTGCGAGTACCGAAAGCTAGCCAGACGCGAAAACGCCTCAGTGGTCGGTGGTCCACACTAACAGAGAGTGACCTACCGTTCCTTTCACCCACCCGAAAAGCCACCAAATCGGCCCTCAAGCACATTGCGTATCTAGTACCTGCCGATGCCCTGGCGGATCAGGTGCTCTTCCTGACCACACCACTCGGCGCCCCCTCATGGAACGGGTGTGAAATCCAAAAAAGTTACGTAAGACACGATCACCTGCGAATGCGGCGCCCAGACACAAACCGTCGAACACGCGGTATTGGAGTTTCAGAGGTCCTATACTCAACGCGCCAAGCACCTTCAATTCATGTGGATGGCCGGCTCCGGACTCTCGCTTGGCTCTACGCACACCCGTTACGCTCGATAAGATTACTTCGGCTCCTTGAAGAGACTAGGGCCTGCGCAAAGCCGACGACCACATGGAGCCCGGATAGCTACCAAACCCCACGCAGACACGAGCTGTCACGCGGATCCGGATTGCAAAGTTCAACTGGGTCCAACGGACTTCATGAGAGCTCGAAAATTCCCCTACAACCTCACACCGTACTTCTAAAATTGCCCAGGTAGCTACGCACCGCAACTTCCATGATCATAATGCTGTCGCGCCTATGACTCGTATCATGCATGCGGAATATAAACTCGGATTCAAAAAATAAAAATAAAAATCGGGCTAGTGACATTGCATTTTCTCAGATGAGATACTTTTTATATACAGTACGCCGCATTGATCATGAGTAGCATCCAGGACTCCCATCATGGCCGAGATCCACAGCCTTGACGCATACAAATATAAAGACAAATCAACTCCTGACGTTGTGACATCGTCTCTCTCGCCCCTTTGCTCAGCTGGGTACTGGATAGTGCGTCTAACCTTTTCCTTCGCTTTTAACGGGCCAATTCATTGTCTTCTCCAATGTCTAGCCCACTTTCGCTCGCTCTGAAATTGTCTCTTCTTTCCGCTTTGACCACTGAACACTCACCTTGACCAATCAACGAACCACTTGAAGCCTAAACGGTCGTCTAACCCACATCCACATCACAACGATGCATCGGTACAAACTAGCAGTCCACATCCTTGTTATTCTTTCCGTCTTCAACTTTGTGCCAGTGCTTGCGGCTCCTGTAGCAGTACGGGTGCATGAAGCATGCGCCGATATGGCGGACGGAGGCGATGACGTGGTAATCGTGTTGGGGAAGCGAGCTGTAGAGGGACAGGACCCGTTGACGCAGGCGTCACCGGACCCACAGAGGTTACCGTCAACGTCCGACTATGCAAGTGGGGTTCATCAGGAGACGACAAACCCAATACAACCGCCGACGTCCGGGTCAGGCGAGATGGAAAGGCCGCCGTACGCGTCAGGCGGGACTGAACCACACTTGTTAACCCCAGGCCAAGGCGGGGTTCAGCAGGTTCAACCTGGGACAACGAGCAAGCTTCTACCGTCATCGTCCGCGGAGACCAAACCGTATCCATGGCGGCCCAACACCGAGATTGGGCCAGCGACGCCCTCAGAGTCGTCAGGCGAGATTGGGCCAGCGACGCCCCCAGAGTCGTCGGGCAAGATTACACCAACCCAGCCTCCGTGGGAGGTGACGGAGAAACCGAGGCCTCCGCCCAAGACTGTTTTGAACAAACTGACCAGCAAAACCAAGAGCTTCTTCAGAAACTCGGCCAAAATATTCAAGGGTTTGCTCAAAGAGATGGTCGACCACCCCCATCAGCTGTGAATGCGGCCCAGAAGGAGTTGCACAGTATGGTTCACACTGAAGCGTACGTTTCTACCTCTCTCCTAAGTCACAAACACTCTGACTTGATGATCTTCCTCAGCGTAACTCTCTGAATGCTCCTGGGGGATGGGGACTCCCGATTGCTGGGATTTCTAACGCACAGGGTGCTCAAGAAGCTCAATAATGCGAGGGCCCTCTGAACGGGACGTAGAATGTTGGTAACCAGTTGATCTTCATTATTTAGTCTGTAATGCTCCGCTGGCGGATATTGTCCCTTTGGTGCTGGAATCATCAAGGGACCTAAACAAACATCGCATCGGCGTGTCAGAGGGATTAAACTGTCACACGTTGCCGCGATTACTCAGCGCTGATGCCCATAACATGCAATAAGGCTCGAGATTAGGTGCATTCTGCGGTTAGAGGAAAGATACAGCGGGAACGAAGAATTATTGAAAAACGAGTTACGAGAGTGGTACTAGTAAGTCTCCTGCAGCGAGTGATAGTAATCACTGGTTAACCGGACAATTTGAGCCTTGATGTGGTTAATCGACGATCAAGCCACCAAATGACGGACTGACGGGGAGCCTGAGCGCGGACTCGGAACACTGGCTTGCTTTGTTTGCATTGCATTTCCTGAGATGAGATACTTTTTATATGCGACGCATTGATCCTGAGTACTAGTAGTATCCCATCAGTGACAGAGATCCACGGCCTTCATGCATCCAAATATAAAAACAAGTCAACGCCCGACGTCGTGACATTGTCTCTCTCGCCCCTTTGCTCAGCTGGGTACTGGATAGTGCGTCTAACCTTTTCCTTCAATTCACTTTTAACTGGCCAATTCATTATCTTCTCCAACATCCAGCCCACTTTCGTTCTTTCTGGAATTGTATTTCTTCTTTCCGTTTCAACCACTGAACGCTCTCCCTTGACCAATCAACGAACCACTTGAAGCCTGAACGGTCATCTCATCCACGTACACATCACGACAATGCGTCGGTACAAACTAGTAGTCCATATCCTTGTTATACTTTCCGTCTTCAACTTCGTGCCAGTGCTCGCGGCTCCTGTACCGGTACGGGAGGTGCGTGATGTGGGACAGGGCCCGTGGTTGACGCAGGCGTCACCGGGCCCGGGGTCACCGTCACTGTCCGACCATGCAAGTGGAGTTCATCAGACAAGCCCGATCGAACTGCCGTCGTCCGGGACTGAACTTCCGTGGTACTCGAAAGGCGACATGCGAAGGCCGCCGTATGCGAAAGGCGGGACTGAACTGCCATGGTACTCGAAAGGCGACATGCGGCCGCCGTACGCGTCAGGCGGGACTGAACTGCCGTGGTACTCCAAACCGGCATCGTCCGTGAGGACTAAACCGGCCAAAGGGGTACCCACGACCGAGATTGAACCACCACCGTCGTCAGGCCAGTTTACACCTGCGTCATCGAGCAAGGTCCACCCGCTGTCGGGAGAGGAAGGATACCGAGCCCAGACTCCCGCGGAGCAACCAAAGCCTCAGTCCAAGAGTTTTTGGAGCAATCTGGCCGGCAAATCCAAGAGTTGGTTCAGCTTCAGCAAGCTGGTCGGCAACCCCAAGTTCTGACCTCGCATTTCGGCCACTGCCACTGGCCTGTGCTGTGAATGCGGCCCAGAGGGGGTTGTAGGGTACGGTCTACACTGAAGCGTACGTTTTTATCTCTTTTCTAAGTCACAAACACTCTGACTTGATGGTCTTCCTCAGCGTAACTCTCTGAATGTTCTTGCGACCTCCGCGACCAGTGTCGTCATCCGTCGCGGTGCAGACAAGCCCTTACCGGTTGTCGTGTGGTCCTGCTGATCTGGGGGATGATTCCCGATTTCTGAGATTTCTAATGCACAGGGTGCTCAAGAAGCTCGATGATGCAAGGGCCCTCTGAAAGGAACGTAGAATGTTGGTAACCAGTTGATCTTCGTTAGTATTTAGTATGTAGTGCTTCGCTGGCGTATATCTGCCCTTTGGTGCTGGAATCATCAATGGGTCCTAAACAGGCGGTAATAACATATGCATTAAGACCCTCGAGATTAGATGTGTTGCATTCTGCGGCCAGAGGAAAGATACAGCGGGAACGAGAAAAGTGAGTTCAGAGTGGTAAGTGGGCGTAACAACACAAAGAGAACTAGCTATGAGTTTTCCCTCGATGAAACTGTGACTCGGATAGTGATTTATTATTTCGTTCCGATACTGATCTTGACCTCATCTCAGAACCTCGTCAACACCTGGGCCCGCTTAATCGGAATTATCAGGGGGTCTCCGCGGACGCGGACAAGCAACCGAACGTTTGTGGAGTATCAAGATATATCAAGCATCGCCACCTCACTGCCACCTCTTCTCGATGCACATGAATCCCTGACACTCTGTCACGTAGTCTAACCCCTGCTCTTAGTGAAGATGTTGACTCTCAAGGCGAGGCGGACGCGATCCTGCCACCAAATGACAGACCGACACGGAGCACGGAACACTTGCTGAACAACTCAGGCTAGTGGCATTTGCATTTTCTCAGATGAGATACTTTTTACATGCGATGCATTGACCCTCCAGGACTCCCATCAGTGATAGAGATTCACGGCCTTGATGCATGCAAATAAAAACATGTCAACTCCCGACGTTGTGACGCTTGCCCCTTTGCTCAGCTGGATACTGGATAGTGCGCCTAACCTTTTCCTTCGCTTTTGACTGGACAATTCATTATCTTCTTCAATATCTAGCCCGCTTTCGCTCGTTCTGGAATCATATCTCTTCTTTCCATTCCGACCACTGAACACTCTCCTTGACCAATCAACTAACCCACTCGAAGTCTGAACGGTCGTCTAATCCACGTACACATCACAACATGCGTCGGTACAAACTAGTCATCCACATCCTTGTTATACTTTCCGTCTTCAACTTCGTGCCAGTGCTTGCGGCTCCTGTAGCGGTACAGGAGGTGCGTGAAGCGTGCGCAGATGTGGCGCCGGATGGAGGCGAGGACATGATAATCGTGCCGTGGAAGCGAGCTGAAGAGATGGAGGACCCGTCCTGGTATCATGGGTCGACGCAGGCGTCACCGGGGTCGGGGTCGGACTACTCGTTGCAGCACCCACCGGCATCAATGTCCGACTACGCAAGTGGGGTTCATCAGGAGACGACAAACCCGATTGAACTGCCGTCGTCTGCGTCAGGCGGGACTGAACTGCCATGGTACTCGTCAAAACCGGGGACAACGAGCAAGATTCCACTGGCATCGTCCGTGAGGACTAAAACAAATAAATGGGTGCCCACGACCGAGATTGAACCAGCGCCGTCCTCGTCAGACGAGATGCGAAGGCCGTCGTACGCGTCAGGCGGGACTGAACTGCCGTGGTACTCAAAAGGCGAGATGCGACCCGAAAGGCCGCAGTACGCGTCAGGCGGGACTGAACTGCCATGGTACTCGTCAGAACCGGGGACGACGAGCAAGATTCCACTGGCATCGTCCGTGAGGACTAAAACAAATAAATGGGTGCCCACGACCGAGATTGAACCAGCGCCGTCCTCGTCAGACGAGATGCGAAGGCCGTCGTACGCGTCAGGCGGGACTGAACTGCCGTGGTACTCAAAAGGCGAGATGCGACCCGAAAGGCCGCAGTACGCGTCAGGCGGGACTAAACCACTGTGGTACTCGTTACTGGTTCCACCGGCATCGTCCATGAGGACTAAATCGGATAAATGGGTACCCACGACCGAGATTGAACTAGGGTCGTCCTCGTCAGGGTCGCCCTCGTCAGGGTCATTCTCGTCAGGCGAGATTACACCAGCGTCATCGAGCAAGGTCCTCCCGCCGTCGGAACAGATTACACCCGCGTCATTGATCAAGTCCCCCCCGCCGTCAGAACAGATTATACCCGCGTCATCGAGGAAAGTCCTCCCGCCGCTGGAACAGATTCCACCTGCGTCATCGAGCAGGGTCCCCCCGCCGTCGGAACAGATTACACCCACGCCATCGAGCAGGGTCCTCCCGATGTCGGAACAGGATGGATACCTGGCCCAGACTCCCACGAAGCAACCAAAGCCTCAGTTCAAGAGTTTTGTGATCAAAGTTATCAACAAATCCAAGAGTTTTTTGAGCAAACTAGCCAGCAAACTCAAGATTTTTTGCTGGTCAGGGAGTTGTAGGGTACCGTTCACACTGAAGCGTACATTTCTATGTCTTTCCTAAGTCACAAACACTCTGACTTAATGGTCTTTTTCAGCGTAACTCTCTGAATGCTCCTGCGACCTGCGCGACTAGTGTCGTCATCCGTCGCGGTGCAGACAAGCCCTTACCGGTTGTCGCGTGGTCCTGCTGATCTGGGGGATGGGGATTCCCGATTGCTGGGATTTCTAACGCACAAGGTGCTCAAGTAATGCGAGGGCCCTCTGACGGAACGTAGAATGTTGGTAACCAGAACTTCATTATTTAGTCTGTAGTGCTCCGCTGGCGGATACCTGCCCTTGGTGCTGGAATCATCAATTAGTCCTAAACAAACATCGCATCATCAGAGGGATCAAAATATCGCGCCGATGCCGGGATGGCGGTAATACTTGTGCATCTAGTCTTCTGTCATATCAAAATTACGAGATCCCCCGCTTCAAATTATTCCCCAGCACTTTCAACCTGGGTCCCGACTTTCTTGGCTTGGGGACCTGCATCGGTGGCTTTGAGTCGAAAGACGTCGTCTTCCTAGTTAGTTGTACGTCGAAGACTGGCCATAAAACCCTACAGTAGCCGTAGAGAAGATAAGGATGATTGTATACAGAGTCCATTTACACTTGCTGACTCAGCTGTCGGAATGTCGCGTCTCGTTTCCCGGTCGTTGATCTAGCCACGGGTAAGTTTTCGCACTCTTTAAATTGAGGTCGTCTGTAAAGTTGTCAAGTGTCAACCGTACTCACTGGTAAGGACAGACAAATGAGCCCGTTGCCTTACCTTCGACATACAACCACTACCCATCGTGCCGCCGTTTTTTCCGGAGGTCGGTACGGTATGATATTCCGCCAGACACGGAACAGTCCTGTTCAAGTTGGTCTCCCCGTCTGCGTACGTCAATCGGAATACTCTCTATGCGGGTTTCGAAGTGGGGCTCCTGTATGCGCCCGTGCCATCAGCGGCCCCACAATGTTCCCTAGAGACGTTTCTGCGACTGCGAGCTTTAGACTGACCTCCGTACCCAGAGGAAGTTCCCAGCTCATACTCCTAATTAACCCGGTCATTTGGTCAGATCCTGTTGTGAACCTTTCTATAAAATCCGTCCTTCCGCTCTCGTCATCCCCCGTGTCCTCCTCGTTCCCTCACTCACCATGTCTTTCGCTGTCCAAGTCATCAACATCGTTCTGGGGGTCGTCGCTCTCTGGCTTGTCAAGAAAGTAACAGAGAAGAAGCCTCTAGGACGCCCAATTCCCGGACCGAAGGGTTGGCCGATTATCGGCAACCTCCTCGACATTCCCAAGGAAGTCGAGTACAAGGTCTTTTCGCAGTGGAAGAAGAAATATGGTGAGCGGGTCAATCGTTCTGTCCCAAACTTGTCAATTCATCGTTACTCTAGGTGACCTCATTCAGATGACCATTCTTGGACAACCAACTATTATTATCAACTCACCGGAACTTGCAACCGACATTCTCAGCAAGAAAAGCGCCATCTACTCGACCAGGCCCCATCTTACGATGGCCTGCGACCTTGTTGGTTGGAAGGACGTCCTTGTCCTCCTCAAATACAATGATAAGTTCAAGGCATGCCGGCGCATGCTTCAAGGTGTCATTGGTACCAGGGCTAGCGTCGAGAAATTCCGTGACACCTTGGAAGAGGAGTCCGCACTGATGATCCGCCGCTTATTGAACGAACCCGAGAACTTTGTTGGCCCCGTCCGCAAGTATGTCCTGCGTCCCAACAGGGATAATCTCTTATTAGTGCAGCTTGATTGATTGATGGCATTTTAGGGCGGTTGGCGTCATTATCCTCCGGATATCTCACGGATACAGACCTAAAAGCGAGAACGACTCATTGGTTCGCATTGCCGACGAGGCAACCGACCAGCTTAACGTTCTCCTCACTCCCGGCCTCTTCCCCGTCGACTCCCTTCCCATCCTCCGTCACATCCCCGAATGGTTCCCAGGTGGTGGCTTCCACAAGATCGCGCGCGAGTGGCGGCAATCGCTATTCGATCTGACTGACAAGTCATACGAGTTTGCGCTCGACCAAATGGTGCGTCTTTCATCTCAGACCTTGTTTTCGGTTGGGTTGAACCGTTCCGTATTCTGAACCTTCTTGCCTTTCTTGTTGCAGGCCAAGGGAACTGCAGTTCCCAACTTTGTCTCGAACTTGCTTGATGGCCGCAAGGTATCCCCCCAAGAAGAGGATGAGATCAAGTGGGCGGCATCCAGTCTCTACTCTGGTGGTGCCGACACAGTAAGAAGTTTTCAATTCTTCTCCCTCCGACCTTCGCATCGCATTTCGCTTACCATTGTTTCTCCTTTCTCTCTAACAGCCTGTCTCGGCAATGTCTTCTTTCCTCCTCGCTATGACCATGTACCCCGAAGTCCAAAAGAAACTCCAAGCCGAGCTTGATTCCGTTGTGGGCACCGACAGACTGCCTACATTCGCGGACCGCGACTCGCTCCCATACCTCAACGCGACGATGAGGGAGGTCATCCGTTGGGGCCCGACGACCCCGCTCGGCGCTCCTCACTGCCTCGAGCAGGACGATGTGCACAACGGCTACTTCATCCCTAAAGGTTCCATCGTCATGGCGAACATCTGGTAATGCCTATCGCGCGTGCGTGCGTGTGTTCATGCCTCACTTACGACCTGCGTATAGGCACTTCATGCATGATCCCGAGGTTTACAAGGACCCAATGACCTTCAACCCGGATCGCCTGATCGCTAAACCCGGCAAGCCCGCCGAGCCCGATCCCTTCGACTTTGCCTTCGGCTACGGACGCCGGTGAGTATAAGCGCACACGCATACATGTGCGCACAGGCTTACGCCGACCCTCCTTCCCCTTCGCCCCGCAGTGCATGTCCCGGCAACCAGATCGCGCAAGCTATCATGTTCATCTTCGGCTCGACCCTCCTCTCCGTCTTCAACGTCGAGAAAGTGACCATCAACGGCATCGTCCAGGAGCCCAGGGCCGAGTTCAGCAGCGGTGTCCTCGTGTACGCGTCCTTCTCTTTCCGACTACGAAAAAAGACTGAATTTTTTTTGGTTTTTTTTTATAGGCGTCCCATGCCATTCCAGAACGCCCTCAAGCCACGCTCCGCCAAGTCTGAGGCCCTCATCCGGTCACTCGACCTTCCGGATTACTAAATCATCGACGATTAGACAGAGAGCCCAGATAATGAAAATTCCCTCCGCATCGCAATTGCACGTAGACATTCTTCAAAGTTCCTCTTTGTGCCATAAAGTCAAGTTCACTTGCGATTATTCTTTTGTATACAATTGAATAATACACACATATAATATCCGAATCTCATTTTCAGACTTGACCCGGCCCGCATCGCACTGGTTAAGGTACAACATTCTTCAAAGCTACCTCTTTGTGTCATAAGTTCAAGATTATATTCTGTCAACTAAATAGTACCCACATTTACTGTAATGATCTGTGCTATGCAAGAGGCCCTGTATATTCCGAGTATTCCAGTATCCTGATCCCACGGAAACTTCCTTATGTTGGCCCGGGGCGCCGCAGCGTGATCATGGTTTGCTCATACAGCATAACGGTGTTATTCTGCTTATCCCGAGTAAGCCTCTGGAGCGAGAAAAAACTCATAACCTTGGGATCTTTTGAAGGATATGTCGGTCAGTGATACTACAACCGTGTACAACCAACCGAACGCACAGCAGCGATCGCGGCATGGCTACTCACGTGGCGATCCTTGCTTTCGTCAATCTCTAGTACGCAAAGGTATCCACCCGAATGCGAGCCGGAATGCAAGATACGACGTTACAAGCTAAGAGTTATACAGGTAACTAGCCAGGGAGCGACTCGCGTACACGGTCAACCTAGTTAAATACATTCTACTCAACGATATCGTACAATGAGTAATGAGGGCTGACATCAAGTAGACGACACAACACGGACACGAGGTAGAAAGTAAAGCGCACTGATCAGCCATAAACCGAAACCTCACTTTCCCTGCAAGAAACGGCTAGAGGGTTCCCGGCAAGCTGTCGTGCGACAACAAACTGTTCAACGGTTTCCTGAACTTGAACTTGAATGGCTTCTCCAAGAAAAGCGTCTGAAGGACGGGGAACACTTCTGTTACTCTTTCTCCGATGAGCTCTTGCAGGGCCCGGGCGGGCCCAGCACAATAAGGGACATCAAATCCCCACGATACGTAGAGATCGGTAGATGGATGGAAAGCTCCAGCCACCATTGGCTGTTCTCAATGTTGTCTTGCCAATCCAGAATTCTCGGGAATGTAGAGCCATTTCACCACAGGAATGAGAGGCCAAAAGCCCGGGACAGCTGCCAATCTGACTGTCTGTATGAGAATATGAGTTGATGGAAGAAAGTACTGTAGTTGAGTGGTGGGGCATCGACGTGGGCCACGAAGTCCTCCAGGTACTCGTGTACGCCTTCGAAAACAAATTCTGTGAGCGGGAAGGACAGAGCGTGTCTGTGGAGGTGGTCGTCGGTCAGGGTGACATCGAGGGAATTGGAATTCAATGCCGAGCGATTTGGCTCATTTGAGCCCTGTCAACATGGAGAGGCGAGGCAAGTGTTGTGTCTTCTAGTCGCTTCAAGTATTGTGAGTCGACCCTCATTGGTGTCGAATTGAAGTGGGGGTCAAGTTGTGTGTATTACGTCCCACACGTTGCTATTTGACATTGGGGGTCAAATGCAGATCACCGTCATCTTACTGTCAAGAGGTACAGACATAATAGGTTGTGATGTACAACCACTATGTTCTCCTGTGCTTGCCAGTGTGAGTGGGAGATCTGAGAGGCATGGCCCGCCACATCCGTACCAACGTTGCTTGATATGATCTTGTTGCCAGGCAACAAAGGTGTGGCATTCAGTTTTGATATCATCTCCTCTACGATACATATAGTGATAAACTAAAAATGAAACATGAGGGCCCCGATGGAGAGATCGTCCAAGAAATGAGTGACAGCAAGACAGAAAGCAAGAACAAAGCGGCGAGTCAAAAGGATGTATACTATTGTAAATAGAAAGCACATACATCAGTCAGTGATCTATAGTATAACTACTCTCACACGCTCTCAACCATATTCACTGGTGCGTAGCCCTGACTCTTACGGCCAAAGCGGAGTCGCTCGCAAAGCGCGTCCCACACATCGACCACCGAGGCATACGGAACAGTCCAAAGTGGTTCAGGCAACTCGCGTTTCTCATCAGGCATGACACTATTCGCAGGCCTCACCCACCTTCTAAGCAACAATGAGCTCGTGACGACGCTAACCGAGCTAAACGCCATCATAGCGCCCGCCATCATCGGATGAAGATGCAAACCCAATGGTAAGAAGATGCCCATGGCGAGCGGGATCCCCAGCACGTTGTACAAGCATGCCCAGATGAGGTTGCGCCTGATCGTGCCGAATATCGAGCGCGAGAGGTCCAGAGCGGCCACTACGTCAAGTAGATCTGATCGCATGAGCACGATGTCGGCAGCTTCGATCGCTACGGACGTGCCCGAAGAAAGCGCAATGCCGACAGTAGCCGCTGCGAGTGCGGGTGAGTCGTTGATACCGTCGCCGACCTAAACTACTTTAAGCCAAAACGTCCACGCCGATGAGGAGAAAAATGCGTACCATCGCCACGCTGCTTCCCTCTTTTTCTATCAGTTCTGTGACGACCGTCGCTTTCCCTTTCGGGCTCATGCCCGCCCACACATCTTCCGGTCTGATCCCCACCTGATGCGCGACTACAACCGCCGTCTCGCGCGCGTCGCCTGTCAGCAAGTTCACCTCAATGCCCATGTCCTGCAACGCCCGAATTGCACGTGCCGATGAGCGCTTCGGCGCATCCGAGAGCGAGATTGCAAGCACAGGGAGCGGCCGCAGTGCTGAAGACGCAATAGCAACGTTGATCAGTGTACGGCCGTGCTTTGCCTCGCTCGATTCAAACTCCGCCAGGCCAGAGGGAAGGTAGCCATCACCAGATTGTGTGATGAAGCGTGTTGATCCGACCCAAATGGTGTATTTTTGGCCATTTGAGAGAGCGATCGTCGCGCGAACACCTTGACCCGTGACACTTTCGAACGTTTCGACAGTTGCTTCTGGTGTGCTGTTGTCTCGGAGACTCTTGCCCCACGTCGCAATGGCTTTAGCAAGGGGGTGCTCCGAACGTGCTTCTGTTGCAGCGACCATGGCGATGACCGCTGCACGCGTTGTGACGCCGTCCGCAGCCATGGTCTTTTCGAAAACTGCGCCATCCATGTCCGTCACAGCGTAACTATGAGTCTCGCCCAGCTCGCTGGTTGGTGCCCACGCTAGGCTTGCAACTGTAAGCTTGCCCTCGGTCACGGTACCTGTCTTGTCCAACACAATACGTTTGAGTCCCTTGCTAGCCTCGAGCGCGCGTCCACCCTTGATAAGAATACCATTCTTCGCGCCAACGCCAGTGCCAACCATGATGGCCGTGGGTGTACTAAGGCCGAGTGCGCACGGGCACGCAACGACGATCACTGAAATGCAGAGCTGGAGACAAACCGCCAGCTTGCTTGTGCCATGATGGTGGAACATCTCTGGAAGCTGGGTTTCCGAGAGCACGCTCGAGAGAAGCATCCAACCAAGGAAGGTGACGGTCGCAAGAGAAATGACAGTTGGGACAAAGTAGCCCGCTATGCGGTCAGCGAACGCTTGAATAGGAGCCTTGGATGTCTGTGCATCTTCGACGAGTTTGACGATCTGTGCGAGCGCAGTGTCCTTCCCTGCACGTGTGACAACCATATCAAAAGCGCCGAGGCCGTTGACTGTCCCTCCGATAACGGCATCACCGATTTGTTTAAGGACTGGGACCGGCTCGCCGGTTATAGCACTTTCATCAATGCTCGAAGCGCCTCGCACAACGGTTCCATCAGCAGGTACCTTGTCTCCAGGAACGACCTTGACAGTATCCCCAATCTGAAGAAGTTCTGTGGGAATCTTCTTTTCCTGAGTACACAGGGCGTCGGTGTAGATTATCGCCATGGAAGGAGCGAGGGCCATCAGGTCCGTAAGAGCCGCACTGGTTTTGCCTTTGGCGGAGTTCTCCAAATAGCGACCGAGGGATACAAACATGATCAGCATAGTGCTGGTGTCGAAGAAGACGATGGGAGGTGATTCGGGATCCGGGTTGATCATGGCCGCAATCAGAGCGGAAATGGAGTAGAAGTATGCGGCAGAAGTGCCTAGCATGACAAGTACGTCCATGGTTGCGGTCCTGTGCTTAAGGGCTTTGAAAGCATTACGATAGAACTTCTGACCAATCCAGAACTGTGCGGGAGTTGTGATGATGGCAACGAGCAGATGGCATAGGGAAACGCCGGGTAAAATGTTGATCATGAGAAAGCTGTGCAGAAAGGGGATATGGGGGGAAATCATCCCGAGAAAGAAGACGGGGAGAGCAAAGGCGACACTCCATTGGAATCGATGCCGCCATTCTTGCACTTCTTTGGTGCGTGTAAGGGAACGTAACTGAGTAGCGTCCTGTTGATCTGCGAGCATGGCATCGAATCCGAGCTCTTCGACACGTTCTACCATTTCGCGAGGACCAACCAGGCCACGGTCGAAAGTGATCTTCGCGGTTTCGGTAGGAAGGGACACAGCAACGGTGGTGACACCCGGCATCTTTCCGAGCTCAATTTCGACAGTTGATGTGCAAGAAGAGCAGGTCATGCCGTATACGCGCAGAGTGATCTCATCAGAACGAGTAGGGGGAATAAGCGTTGCATCGAAACCGATATCTGATATTTCCTGGCGATGAAAGTGTCAGCCACCGCACTCTGGGAGCGTCTCTGAGGACGAACAAATGCTTACGCTGATGACTTTGTCCACATTCCATTGTAGGGGATCGAACTCGACAACACCGCGTTCGGCCAAGAGGGCGACTTTAACAGAGTGGATCCCGGGTTGAGACCTGAGCATTCCCTCGATGGACTAAAAGAAGATTAATGGGTGCGAGATCACAGCGAGGTGGGAAAGCTCACCTCGACACAAGAACCGCACGTCATACCCTCTATTCGCAACTCACACTTTTCGGTTTTTCCAAGGGGAGTTCCAAGAGGCTCATTTTCCAGGAGGGGAAGCTCGACCTTACCCGTTAGGGTGGTCGAGGCATCCTTGTACCAGAGGCCAGAGAAAGCGGACGAGAGGGCTGACATGGTGGAGAGGCGAGATGATGGGTGGTGGTACAAGAAAGAAATGCAGGTGGGAAACTTCTAGTAAATTATAAGGGAAAGGGAGTGCGAAGGTGACAGAGAAAGAGCGCCCTGCGCTGAAGAGGATGAGTGAGACTGTGAGGTGAGGCTGAGCTGAGAGGAACGCGCGGGTTTCCCGGAATCCCGGAGATAACTAATTGTCTTGGTTATGTAATCCTACCTGCATGCACGTGTTCTAGCCGCGTCGTCCAAATCGGGGTTATCAATCAAACTACCAACCTCCCCTCACGACTTTTCAATGACTTCCGAGATGAAAACATCTTTTTCTCTAGGCCCTACCTCAACCTCATCAAATCAAGACCCCTCCACTCCGCCCGCAGCTCTTACTATCGTGCTCTCAGTGGCATGCGGCGCCGTGGCAACATGCATCCTAGTCACGGTACGCCACCCCAAAAAAAAATTGAGAAAATGAACACTTCCACTTACACGCTAGTCCGTCCTTGGAACCCCAACTGTACTCTAGATCATCCTTTTGCTCCTGCGCCATCGCTCCTACAAACAGGCTTTCCGCCAAGGACAGCGCGCCACTGGCTCAGCAGCTGCAGTCGAGACTGGAGATGGAGACAAGGCTCCCCCATACCTTGGCCTTGGCGAGACGCGTGCAGACTCCTCAGATGGCTCCACTCTCGCCCTCAATACGCCAGCTGCCGTCGTAGCATACCTTCCCATACTGCATAGCAGCTCTCGTACCCGTGCCCGCGAACCAGGACATGTTCTGTCCCTCACATATCCCAAGCGTGCCCATCTTGGCTTGTCTCGCTCGGCCATGTCTCTACCCCCACACATCGTCTGAATTCACTCCCTTCCGTTCTCCGGCACGCACTCATTACGCCTCTTTTCTCACCTTCTGCATGCATGCACCCATGTTTGGCTCTAAAACAAGAAAAATCATAAACATGTGGAATACGCGCACGGACGCTCTTCAAATTTTATACTCTACCACCAATTTCGCATTCACATTCGCATTCGTCCAGCTCATTATACCCACCAATTCACATCACATGTATACGCCTCGCTCGTTCGCATATTGCACCAGCTTTGTTCAATCAGGTCTTTATTGTAACTGTAAGAAATTCTATCATTACGACTTGTTCCATGTCCGTCAAAATCGTAGCTATGAGGTAGGCATTTGTTGGTTGAGGGGAAAAGGGCACACGCAAACATGATGCGCAACAAAATTTAACAATACACAAAAACAAAGAAAGTACGAGTATGAGGGAGAAAGGAAAGGTTAAAGGCACAATGCAAAGCAACTTAAAAAAAGCCATGCCGTCACATCCGCTTGCCAAATGCGAATGCACACACCGCCTGTACGAATCTGTCCCAAAGCATGACAAAGGCGAAGGACAGGAAGAAATGGTTGGGAAAGACAATGTCACAGGGGCATAAGCATGGGTATGAGATGAGCATATACGGACATGGCAAATAACGCATAGGACCTCCGCGGTCAAATCTTCATATTACCGTCGCCGCGGCTGCTGACTCAACAGTGATTGCTGCTGCTGCCATAGAGCCAACGGTACATCCTCCTCTTCGCCGTTTCCCTGCATAGGACTATCAGACATGCGAGGCCGTCTGGCGCTGAGCGGCACCACGGCACGCGCGCTCTGTGCTTTACGCCCCTGACCTTGCAGCCGGGGCCCCATAAGCTGCGGCGTTGCATTAGCGGATAACGAGCGCGCGGGGGCCCGCACCGGCGTCGCTTCCATGGAGGTAGATGATACTTGTTGGGCTGTTGATAGAGACATGTTCGGTGATGCTGGGTTCGATGCGGACGTGGGTATTGCCGGTGCTTGGGGTTGAGGTAGCGATGGTATTGAAGGCGGTGGTGGGACATAGCGCACGCCTGACCCCGCGGGTGGCGGAGGCGAACGCGAGCGGCGCGGGCCCGCAGCCGCAAAAGCAAGCTGCTGCGACGGTAACGCACCTACCGCAGCTGCTGATGGTACCGATCCCGACATCGATGACACCGGGATCTGCATCGCTCCAGGCGGCGGAGCTGCGTATCCGATCCCTGGTGGTCCAGCCGTCGACCTCGCGCCGGCCACAAATGCAGCACCGTACTCTTGCTCCATCGCACGATGTTGCATATCGTATTGCGGTCCACGGACAGGCTGTTCCGCACGACGAGGCCCAGCATTTGCTGGTGCTGCCTTGGTGAGGTTTCCTCGTCGGCCTTGTGGTGACGCCTGCTGTGCCTGTGTCTGGCCCTGCGTTGTAAATTTCGCCTCTCCGCGTTCACTTTCTGCCTGCTCAGTCTCTGCACGTTCTTTCTCCTCTCTCTCGTTCGGTGGTCCAGAAACGCCGTTAACCGCCGGTGCTTCCCCATGAGCCCGAGCCTCAGCTTGTTCTGTGGGGGTTTGTCCTTGCTGTTGTTGCGTTTGCTGCTGCTGGGACTGCGTCTTATTAATAACGCCGAGGTACCAGAACATGAGATTGCTGATGAGAACTTGCTCATAAAGTGCGCGGCGGGGATTCGCGAGCTTAATATGCGATAAACGGTATATTGCGCGTTCGACGTGGATCGGATATCGCGAGTAGTTGTTCACGCCCTGTGGCTGTGGCGAAGTCGGCGGAACGTACCCACGCGAAGATTTACTCGCGCCCAGAAGTGCTACCGCCGCGTCTCGTCCCGACTGTCCATGCGCAAGCCCTACAGGAGCACTCTCCTCTGGCTTCTTTTTCGAGCCGAATAGGGAGCCGAAAAAGCCTGCATCCCTTTCTTTTTCGCGTTGATCTTTCTTGACCTTTTTCTCCCCGCCGCCCCATTTGAAAAGTCCCTTTTTATCCTTCTCCTTTTCGCGTCGCGAGTCGGACCCTTGTGGAGCTTGAAGAACAGTAGGCGATGACGTCGATGGTGTCTGGAGCGGTCGGGACTCGGGTCGTGCAGAGGACAGATCAGAATGTACAGTGGTGACTGGAGAAGGGGAACGGGAGGGCGTATCGCCTGATGCGGGTGTGCCAAGAGAAGAGGCACGCTGCGGTAAAGGGTGTTGGAGTGGAGGCAGTACGGGAGTAGGCTTTGCCGGTGGTAGAACTTGTATTGGCGGCACGGATTCGGGCACCTCCTGCGATGCCAGCGGTGGAGGCGGCGATAGAGAACCTCGTGGGACAGGTTGAGGCGGTGGAGGTGAATTTACCCTCAGGATCGAATCATCGTCCCGTGCATATGCATCGAAAATAAACGCCTCTGCGCTATACGACTCGGGTCGATCAGAACGCGACGTTCCGTCAAGAGACTCGTTACTGAACAAGCGCCGGCGTCGAGGTAACTCGGCATCGCTGTGGTCGTGGTCGTTGGAGAGATCGCTCGAAGAACGTGGGTCAGGGACAGGTGGTGGGGGTGGAGTGTCACGCTTTGCGCCCGCTCCTCGTCGCGTGGCATTGAAGCGATGGGCACCCTCACCAGTCTGGCCTTGCTTGCGGATTTTTGTGCGGGCTGTACGACGAAGAATCTGACCGGGACGGGGGACGACGATAGGCGCATCTGCGTCTTCTCCCGGGTCTGGCATGGCATGGTCCAAGTCGTCAATAACTAAGCGATGATGAGTTTAAAGGCGAGGCGGTGTTTCTTTTAGCGCTAGTGGATGAATAGCATGATATAGCGGCACGCACCTGATGGCGACACATTCATACTGAGCGATCTACGTAAGACACTTCGTAATTTTGATGGATCCCGGCTCTCGGAGGCTTCCTCCACGAGTTCGTCTAACTTTTCAAGGTCCTTGATGGTAAGCTGTGGACCCGAACTTGCATACAAGGAAGACCGGTTCCTCCGAAGCGGGACGACGTGCTCGTCCTCGACACCATCATTTTCTGAGGGGCGGTACTGTCTACTTAGCATAGACTTTTTGCGACCGAGTGATGCTACACTGCTGAAGCTTTCGGATCGATCAAGGATTGCTTCCGTAGGGGTATGGGCATGTTCTTTAAGAAAGGCACGAAATTGACCTGGATCTATCTCTGGATGCATGTTGGCGGGGACCCAAAAGAGGTGGAATGGGTCATCAGATGCGGAATCTGAGCCTGAGGCATCTTCGTGAGAGTGAGAGTCGCTGCTCGAGTCGTCGTTGGGATTCCAGTAGCTTGCCTGGGCTGCGGCTGCCTGGGCACCAGGAGTGGGGAGATCAGGGTCGAGGATGAGTGCGCCAGGACCACCTTGCAAAGTAGAACGTCGTTTGATGTCGCGGAGATTCTCGACTTCACGCTGGATCTCGTCTTGAGAGGGCTGCATTAGGGTTGAGGACATCTAGATAAACGGATCAAGAGGATGAAGGAGGAAGTAAGCTAGACAGCATACAAGAGAGGGAGGAGGGAGAGGTCGTGAAAGAGCAAAGAGCGAGGGACGAGGGACGAGGGGACGAGCAACGACAGCGTCGGTAACAACGAGCGGCTCTGATCTCACAACACGGCTTCTCTGCCGGGAACATCCATGATCCATCCAGCAATACCCCATTGTCTCTTTTCTCCTCCTGTTAGCATTTCATAGCAACAGCAACTATCGAGTAACCCAACAGTCGTGCCACGTCAAAAAGCTTTCTTCCCCTTCGTCATCTGTATCCCTATCTCTTGCGCCCATTACGCTGCCGTTATCGCCCCATTTTCGCCACACAACGCAAATAAAATGTCGGAGCCATCAGGCTGTCCATCAAATTCCCTTTTCGTAACTAACCAACTCTACCGTTAGTTTTTTCGCAGCAGCTTAACATGCTGTGCTGGTTCTTGTAATTCAGAGCTGTGCGACCGACATATGTACCTTCTTGGCATCCCCCGTTTGTGGGACAGTCCTGCGGTTCCTAAAACGTAAACCAGTGAAAGCATGTCGCGATGTGTACAGTCTCTCCATCATGACGTAAAACCTGAGTGTCATCCATCAATCAAGATCACGTGCAACAACAATATTTAACATTCCCCCGACCCACTCCGGAGCGCTCGACTCTGTAATCATGGCCCCAGTCGCTGTCCTCCAACAACCCACACTCCCCGTCTCGACCCAGTATGCCTCCTTTACTCACACACGGCCCGTCCCAGACGGTCCCAATCTCTCTTCGCCGCCCCGCAGAGCACCGAAAGAGCGTACCTCACCCGTTCGTACCGCCTTTGCGTTCGACACGGTAGAGAGCGCAATTGCAGCCATAGCGCGTGGCGAATTCGTCGTCGTGATGGACGATGAGTCCCGCGAAAACGAGGGTGATCTCATTATTCCCGCAGCTGGGTGCTCGACAGAGCAAATGGCCTGGATGATTAAGCACACCAGGTTAGTACGCACACAGTCCGTCCTTCGATTCCGGACTCACCGGACTTGATGATTTTGCATTCGGCCTTTCGCCGTACACACACCTCCGACTTCCCACACAGCGGATACATCTGTATTCCACTCCCAGGTGAACACCTCGAGGCCTTGTCCATCCCGATGATGGTACCCCAAAACGAAGAGCGACACCGGACCGCATACACCGTCACAGTGGACTACAAACATGGTATGTACCCCACTTTCTCCCCTTTTACGTCGTATCAATGATGAACACACACATGTACACAGGCACGACGACAGGAATCTCGGCGCACGATCGCGCCTTGACAGCCCGTGCACTCGCCGCGCCGACATCTCCGCACGGGCCCACATCGCAAGATTTCACCCGCCCAGGGCACATGGTCCCCCTTCGCGCGCGACCAGGTGGCGTCCTCGCGCGTCGCGGACACACCGAAGCCGCCATCGACCTGTGTGCCCTCGCAGGCTTGCCGCGCGCGGGCCTACTCTGCGAATTGGTGAACGACGACGAGGTTGGAAGCATGATGCGACGTGATGCGTGTCGTGCTTTCGCCGATAGGTTTGGTTTGCCTATGATTAGCGTTGGGATGCTTGTTGAGCATCGCGAGCGGATTGGAGGCGTCGAGGCGCAGCTGTAATGTGGAATTAAAATGTAAGTGGTGGTGGGTGGTTGGGTGGGTGGTAAAAACCTAGATGAAGATGTGTTACATTTAAGGGATTAAGCTAGTATTGATCGGAACGTCTTTACTGATGTCATTCTTTTGGAATAGACCTCTTGACCGTGTTTGTGCCTGTCTGCATTACTGTAAAACGGGTAGAGGACTTGAAATAATCGTTGATTTTTTCATGCTAGTGAGGATATGTTCTATGCTCATGGCAGGTGTAAAATATCATGCATACGGAAGCCTCGGCGCTCAGCCCATCTAGTACGCAAAGCAATAAAAAGAAAGAATGTCGATATTTTGAAAAACGCACCCATCGTACCGGAAGACCGAAATCGATTCACAACGGGTAGTTTCGGCGTACAGCACACAATGGTTTAGCTGAGTGACAGGACGACTCGAGCAGGCTAGCCTGAGGCCAGGAAGAAAGAACGCCACAGTGATGGCGTCTCGGAGGTCCGCGGTAGAGCCTGAACATTGTGGCGCCTGCGCTATTTCAATCACTCTGGTATGTGGTATGGCGCAAAGGATAGTGGACGGCCAAGAAAACCCATCAAAAGTTTGTATTAAAGTTGTCCACGGGGCGGCGTGATTGCTAGCGAAAAAAAAAAAGAGCAGCATAGAAATATATCGTTTTGCTTCAAAGTCTATTGCCATGCCAGTGCGGCGATGCAGAAAGTATCTTATACGGTTGCGGCAGAGAAAAAAAGATACTGTGGTAGACCGCATGCATAGGGGACGAGCACTACAAGCTGGCAAAGAGCCGCGGTTTACCGGCAGTCAGTTGGCGGCCAGGTCTCCCGCGCTCGCTTCACGGGCGCACATAGCAGTTAGTAGTTTCCCCGCGGGGTCGGGATAGTGCATGATGGCATGATGATGATGCCGCCTCCACGAAGCAATAAGAAGCAATTTCGCGCATCGGCGTTCAGCCCGGGGTGCTGCCAGTGTATTGAATGTACTGTACAAAATATAAATATAGCCGTGGCGTCGTGCCAGTGACTCCGAGTCGGATGCCGGCGGTCGGTGTCAAAGCACTGGTTGGGAGCCATCAAAATCATGATCATGCAAAAAAAAAGAACATCAACGAATCAGTATCAGTGATTGTATCGCAATAAAGAGTATATATATATATCCTTTTATTCAAAAAGAGCTGCGGCGGTCATCATACGTACTATGCCGCACTTCTTGCTCCACCAAAATAGCCATATAGCGAATTCGGGAGCAAAGAAAAAAAAGTAAGCGCTGCAATGATACTGCAAGGAGCTGGCTGCCACGACATGCATGGTCAGACATACTGTATGGGCTCCGGGGATAGCAGAGTGCCGTGGTGGGATGGACCAACGTAGGGAAGCGGGAGGCCTCTATAAGTGATCGGATAATGAGTCGATGTTATTTCCAGTGGGATAAACGCCAAAGCGATCGGTGAGCGGTCTTTGGTGTGGCGGGCAAAAAAGTTGGATTTCTTTATCCAAATGGGCGAGTGAAGCTGTAGCCTGTATCTGAGGCCTGAGGTTTCATACCGTATGCGATGTGTTTCACCTTCATCTGATTTTCCACTGGCACGCGCGGTGCGTATTCCGCTCCGAGTTCCGAGGCATTCCTCTCGTCGATCATTAGCAACAGTAGCCCAGTGGGGTTCTATTCGTCTCGACACTGAGTGGTGGTAATTTACAAAATCACGAAAGTCCGACGAACTCGAAAATGCGCATTGTGTTGTGTGATTATACTGTACAGGTATGTGAAAATCACAGAGGCGGCAACGGTCTCCGACACTGCGGACAAATATTCTGCAAAAAATTGATTATTGCACTGAGTCAGCTCCAACAATTCGACCATTAAGTTCCTTGAGATCGTCGTACCTTGATCGCAAGCCACTTGCAGTACAGAAAAACACCATGCATTCAGCAATTAGAATCTGTATTAACCACGGACCAGAAAAACTCACCCGCTCAAGACACTCAGTATGCTATGGCAGTAACACATACAACCAAAAGGAGATGGAAAAAAAAATGATATCAGCGCGTCTCGTGACAGGATCAAGCGATTAAAGGAGTAAAGAAAAACGTACGAATAGGTGAGCGCATGGCGCAAGACTATATGATGCGCGCGTACGTGCGCCTCGCCGACTTGGTTTGCCCGATGCATCCTCGGGTGGACGATCAATTGCGTCCATGCAAATTGCACAATCGCCCAAGGGGCCACCTTCCGTATCCGGTAGTGGCGGGTGATAATCATACCCTTGTGAATCAGCGAGCTGTGGACGTGGAGAATACGATCAGACAAATCAATGCCCAGCAATTGCGTTGATAAGGGATCGATTGTATTGAAACAACGTACGCGTTGCGGTAGAAAGAAAGCAGGTCCGAATGAGGTTTGCAGTCCGAGAACTGCCACCTGCATGCAAGCAACCAACAAAAGCACGTATACCCACGCTACCAAGACGACATCAGTTTCGTTAACATGAGGTGAATATCGGCACGTGACATACGGCGCGGTTCCACGTCCATCACGTTTTTGGGACACCCCAATACATCTACCAAGTGGGGAGTGGGCGCGTCAGTTTCAGACGTCGTCTGATCGATCTGAGGATGCCGTACACAGTGCAAGTAACATTCGTCCGACGGTAGTCCCGACAATATACTTTCTTCCCAGCGCACAGGGCCTCCCGCGGCGTGCAGCACGCACGATCTGCGGTGCCCAGATGGACGAGTAAAGGACCGCAAGGAGTACCGCCGCAAGTCCTGGTGCGACTATGACGCGTACAACGAGGGCAAGTACGATGAATATGAAGTACCCTACACGACCCGTTCGTTCGTTAAGCGATAGAAGGGGGAGACGAGAGAGCGACCGGCGCACAGATACGATTATGTTCATCATACCAGGCAAAGCGGAGGACGGATCGAATAAAGGAGGACCAAGTCACTTCTCGTCGTAGAGGTCGTTGCGGGGAGGTATTCTGGGGCGAAGGGGATAAAAGTGCGGTTGTGCTCCGTCCGTTTGTGGGCACATCCGTTGAGGACGCATTTGTGGTATTTGCTGGTGGAGACGGTGACAGGGTAGATGGAGCAGTTTGGCGAGCGGGCACGGGGACAGCGGCTAGATCCTCAGGAGCCTGGACTTGTTGAATGAGAAGGATGAATTGCTGTAGCCCAACGACTAGGTAAGTAGCATCCAAGAAATAGACAGGTGCTTGGCGTACTACTTCGTAGGCGAAGAGCGCACATGCTAGAAATGCGGGCGCAACCAACGCGATTGAAGGCCGTCCATCGGCGAGGATAGCAAAGGTGATATGCTGCGATAGAATGTTAGAGCACAGGGAATCACCAAGTATTCAAACCTACACAAGCAAATGCTATGGAGTCGGTTAGGGCTTGGGCGATGAACGACCAGCGAGAGATCCGGGAGAGTGCAGCGGGAGATCTGCTCTCCGACATCTGTTGCGAAAGCAGCAAGAGCATGACAAGGTAAACGAGCCCAGCGAACCCAGCATCTAGTAGAAATTTTCAAGATCAATAGACGAAGCCGGGTCAAATCACAGACTCCACGCACACGAGGTGACTTTCCTGAAGAATATGCGTGACCGCATACCATCTGCGTCTTTACTCTCGATTAAAATGCCACACTCGGGACTGATAAAGGCCACATCCAATTTAAGGGGAGGTCGGTGAACGGTTGTAATGCCTGTGGGGTGCAAGAGCTCTTCCTCGAGTTCGAGCATCGCCGCGACCGAAATATTCGACGGTTGCACCTGCGCATACACCGCGAACTGGCATATGGAGTCCTGAGTGGTAGGATTCGTCTCGGAGGGAAGGTCATTCGAAGCCAAGAGAGCTTTGAGTTTGGATATGTTATCCTCGATGACAGGCACCACAGCTCGGGCGGTTATATTGAGTAGGCCTGGTGGGACGAGGGATGGTAAAGCACGCATATCAATGGGAACTCTGTACAACGGAATTAGACCGTGACGGCATCGAGTAGTACACCGCACCCTGAGTCCTGAGCAAAGCCGTACAGAGATCCGGTCTCGAAGAATTGTATCCCTGCAAAGCCAAGTTGCAACTCTCGTGCACTGTTACCGTCAACGACCTCTATGTGACCCTAACACATTATTAACAGCAATCCATCGTAATTCAAAAATCTGAGAACTCACGTGCAACATGGCCACGTCCTTGAACTCTTCCTTCTCCTTCTCGTCTACGTCCACAGGCCTTGACAGGAGGCTCATTGCCACTTTATTGGACGCGGACCAATTCCAGCGGCCAATTTTTTGGGCTACCTCTGTCTCATTCCATTCTGTAGCAGGAACTAACTCAGAGCTGAGGTTCCGAAATGCGACTCTGCCTCTGACAAAACCAGTTATATTGGAATAGTACGACTGGGCGAGAGGATCGAGGACGCCTCGGCGCGGTACAGCTTCAGATACGATACGATACTCGCCTGGTGGTCGAGTAGGCTGTTCATAGAAAGACCTAGTTTAAAACGAGAAAGGCGAGGCAATGCCAAACGTGCTTGCGTACCATGGTGAAATTGGCCGTATCTGACCCGTTCAGCCAGGCCGAGTAGTTGCCCAATTGCCACTCGAGCGAGGAGAGGTTGTCCTTGTACTGATTACGTACCGAGGGGTCGTCATTACCGCCGTTGTTGGTCATCAAAAATATGAAGAGACTGAGAATGAGGAGGGAAGTGACCGAGGCCCGTTGGGGGCGATCGCTCGCGGCCGGACTTCCTGCCTCGTCACCGCGGCCGAGAATGGGTGGCAACGGGGCAGTACTCATGGCCGTTGTCTACGAGCGTGTCTGTAGATGATGAGAAAGAGGAGTCAGTACCAGTGGCAAGATGCTTGACGTCGCCCTGAGGGCCGCGAGGCCTTGGAGATGTACTATCACGTGATTACTTCACTTTCAGGCCTTGAAGTGGTTCCTACTCTGAGTTATGATAAACTGCATTCGCACCCGCACCCGAGATCCCCGCTGATGCATCAATCTGGGGTATTTTGTCGACGTACCTGGTGGCAAAAGGAGGGTTACACATTTCATGTCATTCACATGTCATGATAGCGGTGGAAACACTAAACTGCGGTAACGAAGGGCCCTTCTTGGCACCACCGCCACGAAAGGTCGTTCACTTTACACAGAAGTGGTGGAACTGACCATCATCGATCAATCAGGACTAGCCTGTTCCAAGTGCGAATGAATCGGCCGGAATGTTCTCGCCTCCACCTCTGACATCTCTGTTCCGGGTTAACTGTTATACGGCATGCCTCTCTTTCTCCATCCGTATTGTGCTCTGACCACCAGTTTCTTTCCGTACGGCGCCCAATCTTCCATCACTACGATCAGCCCTCACATCACGCATAATACGCCGTTCTGCAGCTGTCGGCACTCGTGCACCTCAATCAGTCCTAATGAAAATGAGAGAACCTCGAGGCTCGACCTCATTTACAGCACTTTATTCTCGGACAGTGATCTAGCGACACGAGGCAGGCTCCCTACCCCCGGTTGGGCTCTGTGATATGATGACCCACCCTGCCCCGTGGTCGTACATACAGGGCGCACTCATCGAACCTTACTTTCGCGCACCCCGACTGTCGTACTCGTCCACCTCATCCACCTTCCGCCAAGCTTTCAGTTCCACTCTACACTACCAACGCCACCCCCGTCCCTGTGGGTTTTGCTGTTGCCCCTGATAGCGGCAGGTACTATATGTGCTTAATGGCGTCTAGATAACCCGCCTTTGAAATCACCAAGTGTGATGCGAATGTTTCAGAGTAAAGTACTTACGATAGTTTTCCACTATTATGCAATACTGTGGTACAAGTGCAATTTTGGACAAGGTGCGCCGCGGGTGGCAGTCAGCACCGTACCACTACTGACACCACTGCCACGGTATACAGTGTAGGGCGCTCGATGGGGGGTCACAGCTCAAGCCATTTTCCGGCGGCATTGTGTTGCACCGCACTATATCGAGCGCGCGCCTCTCTCAGGTTGGCGCTGTCAAGTCGAGTCTTTCCCGGAGCGGAGACGTGTTTGTCTGTGATCCTGTGATCCTTCTTTTTCGCTGTTGCGATGTCACGGACGGGTTCGATACATCAACAACAAGGGGGTGTGTCAGTTCATTTTTTTCTGGTGCTTCGCCCGAGTGTTTCCGTTCATTTTCCGAGCCTACTAGCCCAGTCCCGGTATCAGACTGTGTAACCCACACACGACAAATTAGAAGATCTCCGTCTAGTAGTATAGTAGCTAGCCCCACAACGTATGAGTGTGCCTTGGTCGGCGATGTGTGGCGTGTTCTCGCGGTCTGTCCCTTGGGACTTGGCACTCGGTGAGACAGACGCCAGACAAATGCCACCCGTTCACACTACACTACAACGTATTGGCCGTCCCGAGTCCCAAGAGGCACCTCGCGCACTTATTGGGCAAAACAAAACATGTCATTCTGAGTCAGAGCCTCAGAGGTGGATGATCCGCTCTTTCCTTACTTTCTTGCCGGAATCGAGAGTGGATGCATGTTTCATTGCAATGCTCCTATGATGAACATCCAAGTCGAAGAAGCATGTACTTTTACGGAGGAAGTACTGTAGTGTGGCGGAAAACTGATGAAAAGCTTTAATCCTGGCGTCTATTGAAGTCTTCTGACCCGGTCTTAACGACCCCCGCCCTCACGGCACGAAGGAATGGCTTAATTAACGAGTTCTTGACGTTACATGAAACACGTTTATCCAACAGTCAGGAAATTAGCAGAGAATGTGTCATCCCACAGCAGCACCAGACGAACAAACGTGCACGACTGGCATATACCGAATCTATTATCTGCCAGGGCGGGCAAGCACTACTCAGCCAGGGTGCCTGGGATACAGCACGAGCACGAACAGACAATCTGGGCACCACGAGGAGAGATGACTGGGGCCTAGAACCCGCGTACGAGAGCCGTTCTAGCAGCGACATCCACTGGCATCTGTCGAAATGTCAAGCCACTGGCATGTCAGGTCCGATGTCAATACTTCGACTTGGCACGACTCACGAGTCGCGCTGTCATGATAATGAAGACTGTCATGGACTCGCCACGTGGAGACTAAGAGTGCCCGATACAGTGCAGTATTGTATTGCACGACGAAGGAACGAAGGTGATGATAATCTTGACAGTTTGTTCGTCTCAGGGTACTTGCTTGTTGCACATCCGGACCCGGACCGCAGTGATGCTCACTTTGGATGGCGAATTGCCTAATGGTAAAATACCGTACACGTCGTACAGTTTTTGCGTTTCATCTTGCCAGGGACCGAGCAGTCGTGAAGGGGTCGTTGTCGCAGCTCAAACAAGTAAGTTAGCGCCTGTTATCTCATTTGTTTGTCCATTTGTTTGTTTTCGGTCTATCTAAAGGCCACCCGCAGGGCCCTTGGGAAAAAAGAATTATGCCACCTTTGGGGGAGAAGAAGATATTTTTTGGTGTTGCCAACAGGAAGAAAAAACGAGTGATGGGGGGAAAGCGGTGTACCTAGCCTAAATCTGGGGGAATAAATTAAACTGCGTCGAGGCTCAGTCGAGTCGTCGTGCGCAGTGTGGGAGTCCCAGAGTCCGTGTTTTGCCGTGAAAAAAATCTGACTCGTGACGGAAGCGGATTGTGTTTCTGGCTGGTCGGTCCCGACGGCCGTGAAATACCCGAAGATCGAAGTTACCTAATTCAGCAATCATGTCACCTAATCGAGCATTCTCGTTCTATTTCGGAATCTAGTACGCGTAATGAGTAATGTGTAAACTGACAAAGACTGCGAGTGTTTGATCGTTGTGTTTGAGACTACAGTACACTGTGGCTACAGCTAGTATACTACACTTTCACCCTTCTTTCATATCTGTGTCGGTCGATTGCTCGCTCCGGATGATCGGTTTTTTCCTTCCCCTAAAATTAACTCAGGTCATTGCCGACAGTCCGGATTACCGTACCGTATATCCACGACTCAAGGGACTAACTATTGAAGCGCGGCTGTGAACCAATCCAATTGCAATTATAGGGACCACCATACTGTAATAATAATAGTACGCAAGACGCGAATAAGGTCGTCCCCACGGGCCACGGGGATAATGGGCGGGTAAGTGGAGTGATAATTGTAGAGGCCCAATGTGGCAAGTGGAACGACGGTGCGACAGCGGGGACGTTTACCAAATTGGCGGTGAGTCACGCGCAGCTTGCAAGAGCCAAGGCAGGACGCTTCCCGCCCAACCCAAAGTGTGCTAGTGGCGGGGTTAGAGAACATGCAGTATAGATCGGGCAAGAGTCAGGGGAGGCAACGCCAGCGCTTGCTTAATCCAAGGGGGAGCTGGAGCTTGTGGCGCGTCCGTTTTCCGGAATTGCCACGGAACTGCTTCCGGAGTGTAGTGGCACAAACGCATTTCTCACGACTGCTGGAGCATCATTTCATCACAGCGCAATATGACACGAAAATAAAGACAATTTTTCCGTGCAACTTGCTGACGGCCTTTATTGGCGTGTAGGCGACAAGTTCCGAGAAGCGTACAGTATTGGATGCTTGGCGCCCACCGTTGTTTTCGGACATCTGATTACCAATACGTCACGAGTCAGGGTTGGAATATGTTACTTTGAAATTGAAATAAGGGCTATGCGAACACGTGTCGGTGCAGACGCCGGACGGGCTCAGGGCCGTTGGTATGGTATGAGTTCGAATGGCGAAGAGAACTGTTTGGAATTGGAGAGTGCTGTGGCCATTCCATACACGTCCGTTGCCAGAGAAGCCGTTCAGAGGGGGATCCTCACGACCAAGTTGAGGGCGTTGATTCGGAAAAGGGGACCGAGCGAATGAGCGTCAAGGTGAGAACCGCTTACCGGAAGACCGGGACCGGAGTATAGCCATGATTGTTGGTCGTCGAGGATGTGCGCCAAGATGGGGGAACCAGTCGGAGAATGAACGATAATGGAGATAGATCTCAGAGGGGTACCAAGCCAACAAAGTGCGCCAAACTGCGAACACTCACAAACTCGCAACTCGCACTCTGTCCTCGCGCCTCGACCCCGATAAGTCTTGGGCGGTTAATTCTGTCCCGCCATATAAACCCGTCCACCCTTTCTTTCAACCCCCTCGTACCGCCCCTCCATCCCAGGACTCCAGGACGTATCAACTACCCTCCTCATGGCGCATTACTCCTCTCTCTTCACTCTCGGTCTACTCTCTGACCGCGCTTCTCCCCCTTCCTCCCCCAAATCCAACGTCTTCTACAAGTTTCGCAAGTCGTCCCTTCCGACTAGGTCGATTTCCAAACCCTCTTCAGAGTTGTATGCTGTCTCCCCCTCCCAGGGTATTCCCCAGTTCACCAACCCCTTCGCCGCCACCTCCCCCGTCTCGGAAGCGAGCACAGAGCTTCGCTCATTCCTTTCGCTCGACCTCGCCGCGGACAAAACCCTGAGTTCCAACAGGCTTCTGTCCCCTCTTGACACGGCTCCACTTCACTCCACAAGCCTTCTGTAAGTTGCCCACGCGATCTAGTTACTCTTTTAGTTCTAATTTTTTCACGGCAACCGCAGATTTCCCTTGCCTCCTTCCCATGCACTCCAACCTTTGCCAACGTCGTCACGTTCTGCTTCACACTCCGTCCCTGCACGGCGCCCATCTCGTGACTCCCTCCGTACTCTTCCATCTCCAAGACCCGCGCCTTCTTCAGCTCTTCCCACTGTTCCATCCAAACGCAAAGAACCACGTGCACCCCCTCCCATTTTAATCCCAAATCCCTCTCTCTTCCCTCCTGCCTCATCTTCATCCAGGCCAGTGGCAGGGCGTGGTTCGCCAACTTTACATCACCCTCCTCTTTCTGCTCCCCCAGTCAATGCTACCTCACCGTCTCGTACATCCAGCCATGTACTTCCGACTCCGTCGCCGGTCTCACCCCTCTCGTCCCCAAGTTTCCGTCGTACTCGACAAGAATCTTTCATGTCCCTTTCCCCTGCTGGCACTGTGACCTCCTCACGTACGGCTCGTAGGCGTAAGGTGGAGCGTTCCAATGCGCTAGCATGCCTTGAGGGGCGCTCCCGCACCCCAGGTCGCGTTCCGAGGACCGTCCGCCAACGGAATTTCATGAACATGACTGATGAGGAGGAGGAAAAGGCCAGAGATGAAGACACAGGAGGAGATGCTGACGTGGAGGATGATGGTGATGAGCCCGAGCGGCCCCACCCAACTACATCCATGTCATCGTTCGTGTTGTCCCCGCCTCTGCCGAGTCTAAGCCCCCACCCAAGAGAAAGGGTTCGTCCTGCCATCGATGAAGAAGAGGATCGTGTGCTCCCACCACCAGCTTCGAATTTCCACACACACGTCCAACAGAAGCGGACATCATCATCTTCGTCTGTGTCAAAACCCAAGTCACGTCGCGCTACACTGGAGTCATGGTTCCCTTTGGCGAACTTTATCGATCTCAAGGACGACGAGTTGCAAGGATGGCGCGGCGTGGTCGAGATCGTAAGCGGTCTATGAGCTATTTGGGTCGGAGCTGTTCCCCGGGGGGTGGATCCTCCTTGTGTTATAGTCATGTCTATCATACGTCGTGTGCTAATCCCCTCCTTTTTTGACACTTGACTTTGTGAGGCGGCGGTACCATCCTCGCCTTGATACCCCCCGTTTAGCTCATTAGCGAGTTGCTTGCATTACACACGCTCAAGCTCCTCGGACAGAGTCCGTCTGCTTCCATCTATCACTTGTACAAGCTCTCTTCCCAAACCATTATCTCATTTTAACCTTGATGCCAACTCACTACACTTTTTGTGCTGTACACTATTTCCGCTTACCTTTTGTCCCAGTACAGCCATCACTCATCTTGCCATATTCAATCAACTAGAGTTGATCGCGCGTATATGTACATAGTAGTAGATCGTCGTGCATCATTGCCACGCATGTGCACGAATAAACAAAAAAAGGAATCATTCGGAGTTAGCGATGTTATCATCAGCATCGATCAACAACCGGGCACTGCATATGCTGCCGTCACAGTGAATCGACGCGACGACGGCAGTAGTCTTTTTGTCACTTATTAGTCTATTTTTCTCGATTTCTCTACCGTATAAAGTAATTAGCCTCGGGGTTTCAGAGTCCGCGCTAATCCGCGGATTTAAGGACTCGTGCTAGTCCTTTGCCTCGGACGAGCGAGGCGACCTCCCTTCGACGTCATGTTTATCGGTATCGGGCTAGGGCCCACCCGCATGATCGATCATCGTCATTAGGGGGGACACGTGTTGCTGGTTTTCATGGATATTTATAGTTATAGTTAGTTACTGTGCTAGACTAGACTATGTACGTCGAGGTGATGCTGTAAATGAGTTTATTACAGCTATTGTATAAACTGTAATAGAGTACTGTACCTTTTTTTTCTATTACTGTACAGTATGGCGCCGTACAGTACTCGTGCCCTTGCGCAGCGACGGGTGACAGGCGGGCGCATGCCAGTGGACGGCGCTCATCAAAACCCATTCGTCTGTCCCCATGCAAGCCGCCTCGCGTGCACGTGGTGGACTCAAGCTCCGAGTCAAATGAGACCGTCATGCATCATGGCATAGCATACCCTCAGACCTCCACCACCTGCGATACTGGTACATGCAGCAATCATTCGAAAATCGAATGATGGTGATGGGCCGATGGTGCCTTTATACACGCTTTATATAGTAACAACTGCCCCGTCGCCCGTCCCTCATCATCTCGTCACTTGGCACACCCCAGGCCAACAGCGCCCAATCCACTGGCAGACGCAGCTCCTCTCTTCTACTTCCAAGTACCAGTATTGGCAGGTGTCAAGTGACATTGCCCCCAGCACTAGTACCGTAGAACCCTGTTTTACACCTTCCATGACCGTGACAATACAGCACAGCATGGTATCAATATGGTATCATCCGGGTGGCACGGAATCAAGATTTGCCTGCAGTTGCACTTTACGCGCGCACAGCAGCTACTCAGGCTACTGTAGTATCCGGTCGTGCATCAAATTATCGGGCCGTTCCCAAAAACCGTATTGTGCAGTATCATGATATCCACATCATTCGACAGCACATCACAGGACACAAGCTGTGTGCTGCAATCGATACGTATCCCGACAGCACAAAAAAAAACCACCACTACAGCTACTTGTGTAACCCCGAATGTGTATTTTGAAAAAGATGTGAAAAAATGTGACAGTTGAGAGGGAAGATCATGCCAGTGTACGTGTATCGTATGCGCGCAGTTCTAGGGCCATCGACCCTGACTCGGAAGGTGGCAGTGCAGGAGCTTTTGTGCAGTATGCCACGAAGAACTAGGACTGGCCCATGTGCTCGTGTGACAGTTGAGAAGTGTTCTTCATTGCATTAACCCTTGTCTTGGTTCAGTAGTCGTACACTCGTAGTTCGTAGGCTGCGAAGGCCCTCGGAAGGGCCAGGGTTAGGACTGGATATGGCCATGGCCGGATGACGGGTTATGCCAGGGACGTTTTTTCCGTATTTTTCGTGATGGCCCGGGGCCCTCTGTGTGTAACGGTGACGGTTCACAAAACTACCGGTGAAGATGGGTCCTCATCGGAATCCGGAAACACATTTACAGTAACTCAAGGCGGTTTTCCCCAAAAAATTTCTTCCCCCCATTTCTTTACTTCTCCAAGCCGCTCAGTTCCTACCTATGGTCGCGCTCAGAGAAGTGCTGCCATCCATCCCCAAAATCAATCGGTGATGGAGCGTAAGCGCGTACCGGGGGCGGTGGCTGGGCGGTGGCATATATAAATTACACGTGACATCAGCGTATATATGTGAACAACTTGAACCATAACAGTGACTATATATAGTAGTGGTAACAGTTGAAAGTAATGGGGATCATGTCGGTTAGAGATCGTAATCAAAAAGTATCGAGATATTCAATGTTGCCATTTGCGGGGTCGGCTCCACAACAAACTCCCGACCCCTGTGGTTTGCGGCTGCTGCGTGGGCGTGTTTGGGACCTGTACCTCAAGGGGCGCAGAGCTAGTGCGCGTCCGCGGCCACGGAGGCGGCGGCTGTCTCGGCGAAGGAGGCGAGAGCGATGATGACGCGGAGAAACTCCTTGGCGATGGCATTGGAGGGGGAGATGGAGGGCGTGGACTGGGGTGCGGTCGGAGTTCTGGCATTGGGATCTTGCTCAGGTGCACGGCGAGGCTCGACGGTGGCGTGTATGAGTTCGCCGGAGGGCTGTCGAGTTTGATGCGCTGCAGCCCGACAGAAGGTTTATTATCATATATCACGTATGCGTGCAGTTCCTCGGATAGCTTCCCCGCGTTGACCTCTGCAGAAATAATCGGGATGTGAGGCGGAGTAGGAACGGAGCGAAGCGAGAGACGGATGGGATGGACATAGTCAACTCACCACGTTTGTGTCTCAAGCGCTTCACGTGCTCAACTACTTTCAGGACCTTTGGTACGTCGGCGGGTGAGGCGGAGCGAACGGTGATAAACAGCATCGCATCGTCCTGTCGCGGGTTCAATATCACCTAGTGGTCTTAACAGGGCACCGTATATGACACACCGCAAGTAGGCCCTCGGCGTATTCGCCGTAATTCTCAACCGAGCCCTCTCCGTCGACCGTAACCTCATTTGGCTCGTAGCGCATCGCGTGCATCTCTGCCACACGGTCGACGCCCGTTTTGGGAGCGGGGCGGGGTGGAAGAGGTGGTGCAGCTTCGGCCTGCACAGAAGGAGATTGGATGGAAGACTCGGCGGATGGGGTGTTATTGGCGGTACTCAGATCTTGGAGAGTGAGGAGCGTTGTCAGGAGAGTGATCTCCAAGCCTTTGCGGTCCGCGATGTCAAACCTGTTCATTCAGAAGACTGAGGTTCGCACAAGATCGGAGAATGACGGACTCGGAATGACGAACCGATTGAGATTGTAATGTAGTAATTGAACAGAGGTGGACTTGGATCTTGCTTGAACCTCTTTTGTGATTGCGACGAGGACAGCTGGATCTGGTTTCCGAATAAGGTAACATGATTCGCGTTTCCACTCAAATGTGTGTCTGAATCGACAGGACGGGGGTAGGTTAGACAAAAAAGGACGAAACCACTAAAATGGTCCGCTCACTGACTCTTCCCAGCTGAAACTCCATCTAAAAGTGAGTGTGCCAGTTGACTTGAATTCTACGACATGGGAAGGATTGTAAAGCTCTATTGTTTTGTGCTTGTTCGTAGCATGCGGCGCCGTCGCAGAGGCAAGCAGGCTTTGAGACATGGGGTCTGGTACGAGCAGTACATGGGGTCGAGTCACATCCTTCAGTTTACCGCCAATGAGTACAAGCAAGGGAACTGCGGCGCACCGAATAAATTTATTCGATATGACGGGCCCGCTTCCCTTTCTTTATGGTAATGTACCGTCCCCGAAGGAAGGACGAGGTCCTGAACGGCAGGGTTGCTCTCGTTGGGGACGACATTTAAAGTGAAGAGGTTACGGTCGAGGCTCATAGTGGGGTGTGTGGAAGTGGTTGTTGTGAGAAAAGCACTGTACTAGGCTGCGGTTCCTCTCATGTACAGTACAGCCCGAGCGCAGTGATCTAGTGATCACCCATCAACTTGTTAGGGTTAGGGTTCTCCTTCACGTCTGGGGTGGGATGATGAGAGCTCAAGTTTCCCTCCTTCTGATACAGTGCTGAATCTTCTATTTTTGCATTGCTTGGTTTGTGGGTCGTCTCGGAAAACGCTAGGGGTGGGGACCGTGGCTCTGCCAATCCCCATAGCACCTCTCCACCTTCCACTTCACATCAATGCCATCTTACTCGGGCCGTGTTCTTGTTCCTTTACCACCTCACGCTCTCACGCTGCTGACAGCCGTTTCCTTTGCAAGCAGACGCTCCCCGCTCTTTCAATGTAGAAACCCCGTGACGCGTGTCGAGAGTGCTGCGACAGACATGTACCTGAGGTCGTATTTCGGAAGCCTCCAAATGTGATTCGGCCGCCATTATTACGCCTCCGCCTACTTCAACTGCAAGACAAGAGTATGCGGGCCGTCCTGTGAAGCACAATACAAGCATGGTTGTTGATAAGGAGCCAGGAACGCCATCAAAGACGATATGCATTTCGCATGGAAGCTTTGACTGGCCCTACGTGGCAACCAATGATATACTGCGCCATCATGATCTGTCGTCTTCCTTGGAGGATCGACCCCTGGTATAGGCATATGGGTGACCGAGGAAGCCGATACTCTACAGGTTGTCGTTCGGACCGCATCCGCAAAAGCTTCCGAATTTTTTTCAACCTTTTTATCATTGTGCCGTATGGGCACGGCCCTGATCGGGCAAAAACTGTGGTGCCTCGTGTCTCGTCGCCACGCGTAAATTGAAGGCTTCCAAGTAAATGCCTATTTTCTCCCAGGAAATTAGCGATGAGGTTCATGCCACGGTGCCGGTTCATGGACGACGTCGGGTTCACAGCCGGAAATCAGGAAAGTTTTCAAGTCTCGTCTATGTAAAAAGCAGAGCGGTCAAATGCTTAACCCTATCCATGCGCATTCATTCCACGTGAAGTTTCGTTTAAGGTGTATGGGATCACTGTGAACTTCTACGGCCCCATGTACGACGATATCGAATGTGACTAAAACCTGTGCAACGAGCGAGTGTGCCCTCCTCGTTGTGTACGCCGAAAGCGGCTGAAGGCTTGATTCATACCTAACATGCCCTGTACAGCACGCTCGAGGGTGTGGCATTGACATGAAACGAAGAGTGCAAAGAAAATGAAGTACATTTACAATTGCAATCCGGCAGCTTCCGTCCGATAAAATTGATCGATAGGTGCTATTACGCTGCGAGCGCATGTGAGGGGGGAGAGGTCGGAGCGGATCGCATATGTAATTCGCGATTGAGCATTCACGAGTCCGAAGAGAATGAAATTTTGTTTCCATCTCTGTCGTAAGTATCTACCATGACCCTGGCTCTACAACTTTCATTTCTCAGTTGAGTCTCTTGCGAAGGGGAAGGAGAGCACTTACCCGACGCGTGGATCGGGGTTGATCGTTCGAATGTTCCCACAATCGAACGAAATAGCATATTTAAAGATTCTAGAAACTTGTCAAGGAGACTTCGGGATGACTCTTATCAAATAGAAGTTTGGTTGGAAGACAAAGCACTTTGCTCCATTTGTGTCGCATCGATGCGTCGATAATGCGTTCCTAATAACAACTGCGCAGTGTTTCTATTTTGAGTAACGGGTGTGCAAAAGTGAGCCGAGTCGAGTCACCGTGAGAATGAGACAACGTTACTTGGTAGCAGTATACGACATTGAAGACAGAAGACATCATTCCGGCCAAGCTCGTGGGAAGGTGAGGACAAAGGATTCGGAATGGTCATGTGCGCGTTCAAGTTTCCGACTCGAACGGTAGGCACAGCAACGAGCCTTTCACCGGGGCCTCCAGCTTCTGTAGCTCTATGAGTTACGATCCAGAGAACCATTCACAAGGATGGCGTAATAAGTTGGTCGGCCTCAGTTGGGACAGGTCAACAGAATACTGCTAGTCCATCGTGACCAGCATTCATCGTTACTTTGTTACTACATCTGCAGCAATGAGCTCTGAGACAAGATAGTCAACCCAAGTTTATCATTGTCTTCTGCTGTTATCATCGGTTAGCAACGGAGGTAAATAGTAAATCCACCTGCTTGGTAATAGTTCTTACTATTCGTCATCTACGGCACAGTCGCTCATCTGGATGGTCGGACCGACGAACGACTGACTTCCAATGTGAAAACTGAAAAGGGCCTGTGATCTGCCACCCATTCTGGCCTATCCGCTCCCGATGGAGATGAATGGAGTACCCAGAGAAACGCACTGCGCACCCGACTCGCGGACACGAATAGGGCCATGATACAAGTCATTGTCGTCGTGTCGTATTGGCCATCGCTAGCGTACCATGTCCACAGATTGGCATTTCCTGCCGCATTTATCAAAACTAGCGTATTTCCGTGATCGCAAAGGTGATGTCACCCCTACGACAAGCCATTATGTTTGAGTTTGAAAGGAGCAGGTCAAGGCTGAACTACGCACAACGGCTCCTGCTGTGTTCCTTCCAGGCGGGTTCAAGTTCTGTCGGCGAGGGAAGATGGACAGCTAGCACCAGCAGGACTTCAAATAACTAACGAACCTGAACCTTCCAGGTGGCAGGTGAAAGTTGTTTAGATGGCGAAAGGGAAAAATATAGCGTGTGATATTGCCATCAGCTAGGCGTGGACCAAGCACACTTCAGTGACCAAATAAGAGGACAGATCAGTCCAGTATTGGCCAAGAAGGGAGAGGGACAAGCCCTGTATCATCGGGAATGTGTATACGTGGTGGTCACGGTAGCAACGTATTGGCTCCGTGTACCGGAGTGTCGACACGGAAGTGGCCACTAGGCTGTCCCGTATGCGGGTACCACTTGCACGGTGTCTTGTAACGGAGATGAAATAGAAAAAACCCTCCTGATGACATGGCAATGAATGGTCCAATCACCCACCGGAGACCGGAGAGGGGCTGTATTCAGAGTGGTGTAAAATTTTGGTAACGATCCGGGTGAGAGATGTTGCATGTCATGCGCCAGGCCAAACTTTGGATGTCCCCGTGGTGGATCGCTCATCGTCGACTGAACCCACTTTCTCCCTTCATACTGCCTATCCTCTCTGAACAAACGAACCTTCTCGTTATCTTCATGTCGTCAACTGATCAAGCGATCTCCTCCTAACTTTCAATTGATCATCAACGCGTTGGCGGACGATGCCAAGCAAACTGGAATAGATATCACCAAAAATCCGTTAGCCCGTTTGTCCAGAAGATCGAACTTACAATTCTCCCGAGGCTATCCTTGAACTGCTCCAAGAGCGAGAAATGGCTTTTAAAGAAAATAGTGAGGCGAATCGGAGACTGATATTAAGCTGCTTCAGCCCGGCAGGTTCTTCATGCCTTTTCGTAGATTGTTGGCGAGGCGGTCAGCCTGGTGAGCATCGCATACTGCCTTATGAATCTTTTAACGTGGCCTTGTCAGGCCCACTTCTCACCTGCAATGGATGTGCTCACCGGGCATTGACATTCTCCTTGCTGTACGTCCCTTGAACACGCTCTTCACCATATCCCATGTGATGTAGGAGTCTTCTACGCCAGGCTGCCTGTGGGGTCACCTGGAGTTACGATGCTCTCCTCGTTCTGTTTGAGTGCTTGGGAGGTTTCCTCAAGCGTCTTGAGATCCACTTGACGATCCCACCCCCTACGATGATGACGGACATCATAGTTAAAATCAGAGTTGAATTACTCTCAGTGCTTGCTCTCGCGACCAAGAAGTTCGCGAAGAAGCTATTGGGGAAGAGCAAGGTCGAGGCGGCCGTCCTGCAGGAACTAGATCGATTGACCCAGGATGAGGCTCGGATGACTGTCGCACAAACATTGGCGGATGTCAATGTCCGCAATGCAAGAGCCGGACTCCGTTAAACAGAACAGCTCGCAAGGGAAACGTCGAGCGGGGCGCAGAGGTGGCTTCACGTGATTGGTGGGCTTGGAGTCGTTGGACTGCATCACGATTCGGCACTTCGAAGCCTCGCGGGTGCTCCTCGATCACAGCGCGAACGCAAGGAAACAGAACCATTGGACTCCGATGCATTTCTCAGCACGCAACGGACATATACATATAAAGATTGCGAAGCTGTTGTTGCACGGATGTACATGCGGTGAATGGCGAGGGTCAAGCTCCATCGAGGGGATTCTACATTCGGTTGTGGGACAATCTGAAGAAGTGGGTTGCTATCAGAAGCGGTACACAACATTAAAGGGAGGCGTGTCAGTCCCTGGCGCAAGGGGGACAAATCACCTTTGGGCAGGCTGGCAAAAATGCCCTTGGCCGTTCTCCGCCAACATCAGCGTCGAACTGTTCATGGCGCTAAATTGAGGTGGCGCAGCTATGCGTATCACTATAATTCTGACCGTGACTCTACCATTGCAGAGCCTCGGTTTATTGGGAGCAGTTCGGAAGCCGGAGGAGTCAGACGAGTCATAACGCCACATGGCTGCGTATCCTTTCACATGATTTGGGTCAAGGGCAAAGCGGCGCACTCCGACTAATTTGGACAGTGCGCGTAACACGTGGTTCCCGCTCCTTTCCATATGAGGTTAAATACCGACCATCGTCGGGATTTCCCAGTGTCAAGGAGCGCTTCCCGCGCTTCTAGGCTCCTTGTTTTCGCTCTCATTGGACCGATAAGCGATACCCTAGACCCGACGCCCGCCCGCCCCCGCCCGCTTCGTCCCCTCTGCCCAGCAGGCGTCCCTTACCTACTACGGGATCAACAACATGGGCGGGGGCGGGTTCTCGCGCCGTATGTATAAATACGCGATGCGACGCGAGTCATTCTATTCCCCATCACATCCCCGCCTCTTCTCTTCTCCCCCGCGTTGACTCGTTTGCCACCACCGATGCCCTCTTCTCACTCTTCGAAGCACCATTCGAATTCCTTCGTGTCTAGTCCCACGTGGTCATTGAATTCGCTTACGAGCACGACCACCTCGTCGGGCAGCGGTGCTGGGCTGCCCGTGACCCCGGGCCTGAGCCCGGTGAGTCTGCCATCCCCGCCAGGGTCCGCTAGATCGGTCTCGATGCACTCTGGGCACGGGCACGCGTACGCGTACGCGTCTCAGATCCCCTCAACGCCTGGTGCGCCGCATATGGGCACTGTCCCTCTACCCCAATCACTCCAATATCCACAACGTGCGCACATCCTATTCCTCTTCTTCCCTATAATTATCCCAACAACTATCTAACCTCCTTTTCAGATTCTCTGCCCACACCGCCCGTAAGCCCTGAGAGGAGCAGGTATGCTGTATTGAGTGAGCTACTGGTCTACACCGGCCATCGGCCACCAGCCAAATTGAACTACAACGCTGTTCAACCTCCGTCAAGCACATGCCTCCACCCATCCAGCAACCCTAATGCGCTAAACGAGCCTGCCATCTCAACGCGTGCCCCGCATCTCCTCCTAGACATCCCAGGCATCTCGGGCGGCCATTTCTACGCCTCGAGCACGCGTGGCGCCGGACACTCTGTGACCGTGCGCGAGGTCTTGCAAGCCCTCCACGTGAGACTGTCTGAGCGGGCCAGCCAGGGTGACTATAACCACCTTCCGAGCGAGAATCACAAACGGGCGGCTTCGGCGAGTTATAGCCAGCGCAACAGAGCCATGCCGGACCCTACGGGCCTCCGACGCTTTGATCTCCTAGGCGGCCGTACAACTTTTGCTGGTCTGCAGCGCGCCGCGAACGGCGCAGATGTTTGGCACGTGTGCTTCATCTAAAACCTCAACAATCCAACTACTCAATAATGAAGATGTGTATGAGAGTGTGAGTACTTATCATTAAGAGTAAGCCTAAGACTGCAGGACTCGCAACGGACTTGTGGACTTTACATACACCACGGACACAGCGAATGGACGTAATGAACGCTTATCACGGGGCTGCTGGCAACCGTAACTTGAATACATCATGGACACCTTCCTCTATTAATTATCGCTGTCGTACTCTTGCTTTGTATTTTTACTATTTCTGTAGCCTATTACCTCCGTTTTGGCCAGGGCGTTGTAGCGTATTACCACCACCAATGGACAATACAATTCTTTTCCTTTCTTATTGGCCCAAAAGTTGAAAGTTATATGATATTCGATGGACATCCCCGGTGGTTCACGTTCATGCGTGATGTCCACGTAATCGCAATACAATTCTCCCCAACACCATTCCCCACACATGTACAGACGTCTAGTGTACCTAGCTGGCGGCCTCGCAGGTGTCGTGTCACTGTAAAAAAACTTTTAAAAAAACTTACAGATTTAGGTGACATGGTGATGCAAGGATCGTTTTGGATCACCACGTCGCCTAAATCTGCAAGTTTTGCAGCAGCACAACACCTGCAAGGGACCCAGTAGACATCTGGGCAGCCTTGACCACTCAACTCGCGACAATTTATCGCCCTCAAGATATCAGGCACTTATAGCGTCATCGCTGCACTCAACCGCGTGCGAACTCTCAGAGGGATGTTTCAAATGGTTGGCGGAGTACCGGTCTTTCCCGGGGATTGCTCCTACTCCATTGGTTTCGCCCAATGTCCGTTTCCACCAAAGCCCTCTGTCCTCCCCTCTCTCACCTCCTTCAGCTTCAGAGATTTGGAAGATCTCATGGCCCACATCGATGCCCCCCCGACTCAACGAACTGACTATAAACTTCTTTAATAAAATTCGACACCCTACGACTCGACCAGTTTATCGGTCGTGCACCAACATTGGAGGCAAGTCGTGTAGTTGTTGGATTGGCAGCTTTCACCTCTAGTACTAGTCTATACCTCAAAGCTTCTCATTCGGGGCCCATATTGGCAATTAGAATTAATCCCAATGGTTAAAATTTTTACGCTCATTTACCGCTGTGAAGAATCTCCACACATCGGGCACTAAATAACTGTTTCCCTCTGGGACACTGGGAGAGGGACATTACAAAACATCGGGTTACCAATCCCACTATCCGCAACAGATGATCGCGTCTTCCTTTTCCTGAGGCGCACCGCCTGCCCGGCAGCTGCGTCGAGGCGCGCGGCTTCCCATCAGCATACCGTTACTACAACCTATAATCGATTGTGTCGCCACCCCCGACGTCGTCGAAAGTGTCGGTAATGTAACAGCTAAAGCCACAACGACCCCCAGTCGACCATGAGCCTATGATAATACGGCTGACAAGCTTTGTCGTCTTCACCCTGGCGTTGGTACACAACGCCGAAGCACCAGCGTCTGCAATTCCGTGACGCGGATGCCGCCCGCAGTCTCTGTTCCTATTTGTAAAGTGTAGGAATGAGCGCAGGAAGAGCCTTGTCCCATCCCCGACGTCAACACGCGCTCGGCGGGGATGTGCCCGGAGTGCAGCATCCGAGTCGCGACCGTGAGTGTGCCATTCGTTTAGGGAGTCTGTGCTGAAGAGAAGGTGGCAGGGGGGCATGGGCTGCAGATAGAATGGGATGGTCATCCCCTCTTCTCCACCGTACTTTTTTGTCCTGGCCTCATTCCCCCCCTCATTCAGCCACGTCATAGCGGCCGTTCACAAACAGATGGTAACGAAGCGGTAGTGATACAGTACGCATGGTATTGGTACAATACTCGCATTGATTGCGCCCAGCTCATTCATTTCTCACCACCTGTTGGCAGGCCGGATCGCCGACTCCGTACAAACATTCCATATTCCTATGGGGAAAACAAAAAAGATACCAAATAGAACTGAACCGACGAGCGGATCCATGCCATCATTATTGTTGGCACGACGGGTTGGTAAGAAATTGAAATCAGTTCGGAAAGATTGGTAAGGGATTGATAATGGATTATAGATATGTCAGGGGGATATAATTTCCGGACGCACAGCTCCTGTTCGTCGTGCACAAGAAATGATTCCCATCAAGCAAAGAGCTGCCTTTGTGTCCGAAAGCGGGCTCACCTTTGGCCTCGTAGACGTACCGAAGCCTGGTCCTGGTCAGATTCTCGTCAAAGTCGTTGCAGCGGCGCAAAACCCTACAGATTGTCAGTTTCGGTTTGCTGCTCTCTCTCTATCTTCAGAACTCACTGAGATCCGCATTGCGTATATCCAGGGAAGAGTCTTGGACGTGCACTCAAAGAGGCTAAATACGGCGGAATTGTGGGTCACGATTTCGCCGGCGTCGTTGAGGAACTTGGTCCGGATGTTCCTGAGGGTATGTGGAGCATCGGCGAGCGCGTCGCGGGTCTCGTTGTCGGTGGTCAGTCTCCCCTTTTACGCATGTTCCTGGTACACACTCCGTCTCGTACTTAGAGTCACACTACAGTCGTTCAAGCCAACGGCACATTCTCGGAATACGTAGTTGCGAGAGCTGAACTCGAGGTCGTGCCCATCCCGGATGGTTGGTCATTCGAAGAAGCGGCACAGCTGGGCGTGGCTCCCATAACTGCCCTACAATGCCTGCATGAGACTCTCGAGTTGCCTTCGCCCTTCGAGGCCAGGTCCCCCGCCGAGCCGCCTCAACGTATCATTCTCATTTGGGGCGGCGCGTCGGCTGTCGGTCAATATGCCATCCAATTCGCCAAGTTGTGCGGACTCCGCGTCCTGACGACGGCTTCTTCCAAAAATTTCGACCTCGTCAAGGGGCTCGGCGCGGACGAGGTGTTCGATTACCGCGACGAGGGTGTCGTGGGGAAGATACGCGCGGCGACTGGCAATGCGCTTGACATTGCCATCGATACAATCTCGGAGGGCAAGACGCCTGCGCAGGTCACTGGCGCAATTGGAGACAAGGGCGGAAAAGTAGCCATCATCCTTCCCTACGAGAGTCCCCGTCCGACTGTTAAAGTTACCTTCAGCATAGTTTCTGAGTTGCTCCGTCGTGTACGTTCGGTGCGACCTTCCCTTTTTGTGAATGGCTCATCCCCTTTCTAGGGAACAAACGGCAAGTGGTACGTCGATCTATTCAAACAGATACTCGCTATGGGAAAGGTCAAGCCTGTCCCGGTTTTCATACAACCCAACGGACTTGCTGGAGTGAAGGACGGTCTGCAGTACATGCAGGATGGGAAGGTAAGTCCGACGCATGTTCAGTTTTCGTATCGATAATGATGGACGCTCACCGCAAACTTGCAGGTTAGCGCACAGAAACTGACGTATCGCATTTCTGACACACCTGCGGTTTGATTACCGGACTAAGCAAAGCGCGACGGGAATCTTTGGAGTATTCTGAGTTAGCCGGAATGTACAGATTTACCTAAATGCAATCAATTCGATTTGAGTGTTTTAGAAAGTGCTTTATTCCAAGTTTCCCATATGCAATTATACACTGGCTCCCACATACTCGAATACCTTCCAGTTTGGAGAAGTTGGTCTGGTCTGTGTATGTATAACTGTGTCGGCCGGTCTTTCATCCCGCCGGTCAAAGACGACTTGAATCGGTCACGGGGTCAAGCGCCTATTATAATATGCAATGGGACTTTTGGACTTTTACTTTTGCCTCTCTCGAGTACGTATTCAAGTTGATTGATTAGAAATAGTCGAGTAGGTCCCCATCCTAAACGACATGAAGTAAAATATCGAAAGTGGAAACAAAAAATTATAAAACAAGGAATATGAAGCATATAGCGGTGGGAAACCGTGACGTGGCGGAGCAGGGGAAACCTCAACTTCGCGCGCGAAACAGCGTTACATGTACACATGTACACAACCTCCGCTGGTGGTTATTCATTGGCAGGTGGAAGTGGAAGTGGCTATGCCGCCGCAGAAGCAGAGTTTCCGCCCCCGCCAAACATAGCCTTGAGTGTGAGATCGTTTTTATGTTGTCGCACCCGCTCAGTCTCCTCCGCACCTCCCGTCATCTTGAGCTTCTTCCCACCAACGAAACCCTTCAGTTCCATCTCAAACTCGTCCGCCTTCCCAGCGAGCTCTCTCTCCCGATTCTTCTGGCTCGCCTCGATCGCCTTCAATCGACGCTCCGGATCCACAGGCGCCCCTTTGATTTCCAACATTACCGTGCTCAGCCCACCGTGATCCTTGTCCGGAGGCGGCAGCTTGAACCCGCCACGCCCGCGGCCCCCACGCCCCGATGAACCTCGTATCGAGATGACCTTTTCGACGTGACCGTATATCTCGGCTACCGCTTTACTGTCCTCGATCAAGTCGGCAAGGAATTCTTCTTGGTGGTTGAGGAACTGCTGCTCCTCGACGATGCTTTGCAGCTCTTCTTCCCATGTCTTTTTCCACATCGGTTTGATCGTCTTGATGTGCTCCTTCAGGCTCTCTAGCTCGGTACCGACGGTCGAAAGGCCTTCATTGATCGAGCGCAACATCTGCGGTTTCGGCGATATATGACGTCTGAGCACATCGTCCTTGACGGTCTCGACTGTATCTTGCAGCTCCTCCATTTTCGTGAGTACATTTTGACTACGCGCATCGAGCTTCTTCTTGCCGGCATCGATATACGAACGTGCCCCAGGTACCTGGGTCGAAGCCATTTGCCGCACAGTTTGAGTCTGCGTACGCAGTCCGGTTAACGTCTCTTTCGTTTGTTTCATGAATTCCGTATACAGCTGTCGCATAGTCCCGAGGTCTCGTCTCAGGTTCTGCACCTCGTCGAACTGCGTCCGCAGGTCTGATACGATCCGTACAGAGTACTCGGACATGACAGATGAGCCCGTCATCTGCGGTTGGAGTAGAAATTGGCCCGTTTCTTGTGGCACAAGAGGCGTAGTCAGAATGTTGGTCTCGGTCCGATTTTGCGAACCCTCTCGTTGGACGAGACGTGATAGTCGTCGCGCAACCGTCTGTAATTGACGGTCCGTCGGGGCTGGGGTTGAAAGGCCCGCATCCTCAACCACTGGCACGGAAGATAACACCATAGAAGAGCGGCGATTTTCAGCAACCGTTTTTCTGAGGTCACGAAGCTCCTGTGTCAGGCTCGAGATCTGCAGATCAATATGCTGCTTGATTTGGTCAAGTGCTAGGGAGACAAGTCCATCGGTAAATCAAATACAGGAAGCAAGGCACTCACGCTCAATGTTGAGTAACAAAAGGCATCCATCGCTCACTTCGTCAGTGTCTTCTAGCTCATATTGCACCCCACTTGATAGGTCACGGATGTATATCGCTGGAAAGTCCTCTTGACCTGGGTTATACGCAAACTTGTCCACGAAGAGCATCCGCAACGAAGGAAATGTCAAACCAGGCTTCATCTTCGCCTTCTTCACTTCCCGGCCCACTTGCAAGAACACTGTGATGGACTTAGGAGGACTGGAAACAACAGGCGCGGGTTCAGGGGCAGATGTCGTACTCGATGGCTCTCCGGGGGTTCGCACGGATGATTGTGAAGCTGCGGATGGTGTACGGGGTAATGAAGGAAGTGGGGGAGGTCCTTCTGGAACCTCTCCTGGAGGTGGTCCGCGAGCACGTGAGACACTGCGCTGGCGTCTCGCCGATGGCTGGAAAATCACTGGTGCAGCCTCGGCCTCTTCGTCTGCTTCGGTCAGGACAGCCAGCTCTTTCGCAGTTAGCGCTCCTCCTCCATCAGCGACAAGAGAGCGACGGTTTGGGTGCCCTGCACCCGGGATCGACCGGTCCCGCGTGGTACCTGTCATCTTGGAGATGTTGTAGGTTGAAAAGCGTTTCGATGCGCGCCGCTCGAGTACGACGCTCTTCTGGAGTGCGGCGAGTGAACTTGCCACACCTGGATTTGCCGTGAGGGTGTCGACAGCGGGTAGCTCAGGAGGCGGAGATAAAGAATTGCCTCGATCTGGGTCTGAGGGGCTTGGCGGTGATGGTTCGCCAATGATGACTGAAGGCGGCATCGGCTTGTCCACAAGTGAGTAACGTTTAACACTAGAAGGGACCTGAGGTGCTTTGGGGGCAATTGGCGTTCCCTCGGGGTCAGGGTCAGGTTCAGGGGTTTGGCCATCCGGAGGTGGGGTAGCCGGCAGAGGTGGCTCATTCATTGGAGTAGATGATGAAGGTCTATGGTCCCCAGGGTACTGTGAGGATCGTCCAGATCCATTTGGATGGTTAGGCTGAGGTGGGGGAAACGAAAAACTACCCGCGGAACTGTCCTCCCCGTTGGGTATGGCGTCATAAGAACCTGATTCTTTCCTTCTGGATGATACAGCCGAAGACTGTGTGTTTCGTCTTAAAGAGCCATCATCGGTGCTGGAGATAGAGGATTTGTGTCTAGAGTGTGTCCGGGAGGAACGAGTCGGACGGCCACCACTATCTGCGCGGCTGTGGCCCGAGGATTTGGGCCTGCTGTTAGAGACTATTTCGCGAAATTGATTTTGCTTTCCACGGAGTCCTTGGAGCAACAGGGTGATGATCGAGCGTACTTGGGGAAGGTACTTTTCGAGAGTAGGTTGGGAGGCATCTTCTGAGAGGCAGTCTTCTAGAACCCCGCGCAGTTCGTCTGGAAAGGTCAGAAGCTCACTGTGTGGTGATCGTGGTAATATTAAAATAAGGACGGATGGGGTGTGGACAGCGGAAACGCACGACATGTCGATATCGCAGGAAACAAATGCGGCTACCGCGGCGTTGAAATCATTTCCCAGAGTAACGTAAACGTCACTGACGTTTTCTTCAGTTCGTTCCCTCGTGGACCATTGCGTGAGACATTCCAAGAGTTGCTTGATGGACATGAGAAGACGAGTGACGGTGGATTCGACGGCAGGCTAGATCAAGAGGGAAAGTAAGTGCTGAGCATACGGGCGATAGGAAAGTAGCAGCCACAATGGCCGTATCGATATACATGTAACAGAAACACCTCCCCAAACAGACGATATCTGTATGAGTCGGCCCCAGGGCGTACGTGGCATGATGCGGAAATAAAAAGTAGCAATCTACTCACATTTGAGCGTGATCTACCAGACGAGAAAGTCCTTGAGTGAGTTTGTTCTGTTCTGCTCGGGGGTGTGCTGGAAGATGATGGGGGTAGGGGTTGCTTGACTGCCATGGCTGATGATGGAGGGAGCAATTGACTGATGATTGACCCCGACCACATCTAAGCCATGATCGGCATTAGGATTATGTCATCACTCATAAGCCTCTCGAAACTGTCCTCACTCGTCCAGCCAATTTTATCCTTCCCTCCCTCCCATCCAACAGTATCCTAAGATCACCCCCACGAGCGCTGACCTGCTTTGCGAGGATGACCTCAGACTCTGGGATGTTGTTTGCAACCATCCAGTAGGGCGTCGATAATGTTTGCGCGGTGCCACATACCGCTGATACCGGATCTTCTGCGACACCAGCACGGGGCGCGAACATCCGAGACTCGAACGTGACACCTGGGATAGATGACCGCCCGACAACAACATGCACCATGAAAGGGCTCTCAAGCTATATAAAGACCGCCATCCACATACGGCATCACGTTCATCAACGTGGTCATATACCAACGAGTGCCGGATACTCATGAACGCGTCTGTGTTCACTTTGATGTTCTTCAACTCCTGCGTATCTACCTCAATAAGCGCGTACTGCTTCAGGTGGCCCGCTCCGCGCCCCGTGTACTTCACCGGGACATTCTTACCCAAAGCTTCGGCGAGGACCCCTCGTATCTTGATATCCTCCTCTATCGAGAGCTCCTCCGACGTCTCCGAATCGAGGTCGATCTCGATGCGGTCCTCCTCGACCTTGCACGCAACTAGGAATTTGCCCGATGTAGCCTCGAACCGTATTTCCGTGAGGTCCTCTGCGCCTGCACTGTCCGCACCGTGAAAGACCATGGTGGCTGCGGCGATCGTCCCGTGTCCGCAGAGCGGCACCTCAACTTCGGGTGTGAACCACCTGATACCGAATCTCGCCATCCTCGTCATCGTCCCGGGAGGGGTAGGTTGGTCGACGGCACTGTGGCAGTGCGCCAGGGGCGCGATGAAGACCATCATAGGCTGGTTGAAATTTACTGTGATTGTCTGCAGCGTCGCATCGGGCAGCGCCGTCAGTGAAGGTAGATGTACAATCACCGCCGGATTGCCACCCTCCAGCCGGTCCGTGAACGCATTGTTGATGCTGAAGGGAAAACTTTGTGGTGGACGGGTATCGACGGTCATCGTGCACATAAGCAGTTGTCCCGGTAAGGATAACTTCCACAGAGGAATGGTTGCGGAGTTGGGGGGTTGGCTATGATGGATTATATATGTATGTACCCTTCATAGGCCCCAACTTTCTTCTACGGATTATTCATATGGCATAGCAGGGCGATGACTCGTTCAGCGCTCAACAAGCTAGGCCGCGGGTTTACGGTACTGTATGGCTTTCCAGGGTGCTTCAAGGGCATGGTCACGTCGAACGACTAAGATCCCACTGCACTGTCCCGCAATGCCCAAGCTCTAGGGATCCGGATACTGTTTCTCTGACCGGTCGAGCGGCGCCGCTACCGTCTCGGAGTAGGGTAAAGGTTTTCCCGATCGTCCAGACGGCATAGGGTCTGGTCACGTTACCGGTATGAGACCATGTGTGTCTCGTCTCGTCTCGCAGTGTTCGGCGCTGTGCCTCTTATCAGACGGGTGCCCTCAACCCACGACGGACGAGTCCATGCAACCATGATTGCACCCCTCACTTTCCTCCCCTGTTTTCCTTATGTCCACAAGCAACTTCAAGCAGATAACCAACCGTTGCGGTGTCAAATATTTCGGGGCTGCGTCAAATGAGTACGGGACCCTTACAAAACAAGATCTGGGATCACATCCCTTGGCTACAGCGCTTGAGAACTGTAGTTCTCCTGGTTCCGTCTTGAATATATTTGGAACTCAAGCGCAGGCTTTTGATAAATTTGACAAGTTGATGGCATGGTTGACTCCAATCTCACCGCAAACGCTTTTTTTACTGGAATCCGTGTTCTTCTCGGGGTCAGTCTCTTCCCATATTCCCTACGTGCATTCGCGTAATATTCAACTCAGGTTGTGAGAGATGTCATTGCGAGCTACGAAGTGCCTGGGAATCTCTTCGAGCGCATTTATTTTTTCTTCAACGTCTCAATCGTTATACAGCAATCCCACTCATACCGGAGTTAACGGAGTTTCTCGCAAAGATACAGATTCTCTCTATTCTCGCGCTTTTGACCAGGGCAATCAAGGAGAGGAGAATCTTGCGACCGGGTCGAGAAACCTGGAAATTACGCACCATGTCGATGATAAAGTTACGATAATCCAAGAGGTCCTCTACGAGGCCGTTCACGATGTCGGCGGCGATGCAAAGACGACCAAGGAGCTTACCTGCGACATCCGTGCTGATGTAAATTTGATTAAAATGGGCACACACAACGTCGATGATAACGTCAAAGCAACTAAAGAAGGTGCGTTCATTATTTCAATTTCTTCGTATACGTACTGATCTTTCCCTGTCCTATTCTAAAACAACAATGGATGGATAACAACGTTTGTCTCTCCCTGACACTGCTATAATTGTTCGCCATGCTGAAATGTGCTCACAAGGAACGAAGGAACGAATAGCAAGAGAAGCTTCGAACATGATTTGCTCCGAAACCCTAAGTTATTCTATGCGGTATCTTGTGGTTTCACTTGGCTGGCAAAGCGTCTCATCGTGACGGATGCAGAGGCATGTATTTTACTTGACGGGGCCCACATAAACGCGAACAATGATGTCAACTGGATGCCCCTACACTGCCCATCCTGACTAGGGCATCTTAATGTCGTGCAGCTCCTCCTCCAGCATCAAGTCTCTTTGAAAGCACAAACCCGTGACAATGATATCCCCCTGTGTCTAGCCCCGGAGCGGGGAAGTCTCGGAGTTGTGCGGCTGTTGCTTGATCATGGAGCGGACGTACACATTCGATATTCGAGGAGAACGGGATCGGACACCATTCCAGGTAGCCACCATGGAGGGACATCACGACGTTGCGCAGCTGTTGCTGGAATATGGGGCCGAAAGAGAATAAGAGGGTAGCAGAGTCAGAATGGGTGATCCTTAGTATTTGCGCCTGTAACCCATATACCTGGATCCGGGGGTACCATCATGTATTCCATCATACGCTAAGGAAAATATACCTGTCCAAGTGTCCAACATCCTGTACGCAAACCTCGTTCTCGTGCCACTCATCTTCATGAGGAACTCCTCACCTACCTGATGCCATCGCCGACTGATCCATGAATTACGCCATTGCCGCCCTCAGTCGACCCAAGAGTCCCCGGAAAAACCTGGCCAAAACTAACCTATCTCGTCTAAGACGCCGAGTTGACTATGGTTCTACTAAGTACTAATACTGTGGCCCTAGGCCACGAGCTGCTCCATGCCCGCAGCCAATTGAAGTGAGATGTTTGCCAGTGAGCAGCTCCGGTTTCTGGACAAACAACAGACAAACATCCTCAGGTCGATTGCCCCGCTTTTGTATTTGTAAGTATGCAAACACCATAAAACCAACCGGTTAACCTGAACAACAGCATTAGACCAAAACAATGGCAGTAACAACACAGATAAGGATACATGCATGCAGCGACAGCACACTGGCAGTGAACAACAAAGCGACAAAAAAAACGGGAAAGAAACCAAACCCAGTAAAGTAGATAGATGATATGTAGCAATGACACCTCATTCCTTCCCTATCCATGCTATAGACCTTCCGGGTCAAGCAATACCGTCGGCTGCAATGGGGTTGCGAGGTCCATTGGTTCGCTGTCATCCTTATCGTCCCCAAATACGTCCTTTTCCGTAGGTGCGGGGGCCGGTGCTGGACGGGATCCAAACATCTCACGAAGTGCCACTTCACGGGCATTAGATGCCGCGAGCTCAGCTCGCAACCTACAGCCAGAAACAAACATACCATCACGATTAATAAGTCAGGAGAGCCATATAAATTGGGCGGAGGAAGTAAGCTGCACCTGATGCATTCTTCCTCGATAAGTAGTACGTGCCGAAACGTTTGCTTAGAATTGGTACCAGAAGGACTGTGGTTACTGACAGGTGGCAGTGCATCCTGCTAACGTACAAGGAAGAGTCAATGAGAGCCTCGGAGACCCGCAACGCGGTATGATCGCAATCGTGATACGACATACCTCTTGTTGCGGCAGCACTCGTGCATGAAGGAGACGCCGTTCTTCTGCGCGTAGATCAGCGAGGTCCCGCGTCACCGCTGCTATCTGCCGAGCTATGTCTGTTGGGGGCGACGGATCTCGTGGTGGCAACGCAAGCGGAGAAGGGGATGGCGATAAATGACGCGCGTGTAAAATCGGAGATGAGCTCTTGGGAGGTGATGGCATTGATGAAGGACGGCGCTGGGGTGTCGGCGATACCGGCGATGGTGGACGATTGAGTACTAGTCTTGGTGGTGTTGGTGGCGTCGTCATTACGGGTGAGGAATATGGAATATTTTCCTGTTCCAGTTCCACTTGTGCGTCTTCGAGCTATAGACGAGCCGGTGATAGGTTCAGTTTCATCGCGTGGGGAAAGCCAGGAGAAAATTGCTTGCAACCTTTTGCACGAGGCCTGCTATTTCGTGTGTCAAGGCTTCATTTCGTGCCGCGGACTGGTGTAGCACGCGGATAGCGCCATCGCGCGAGAGTTGCGGTAAGGGTGGATCCACGATGGGGATGTTGACGGTCGTCGAACGGTCATGGCGTGCTTCGAGCTCCGCTTCGCGGCGCGCTAGTTGCGCTTCGAGCTCTGCGACGCGCCGTAGAGATTCTAGGTGTACTCTACGTTCTCGCTCACACTCTTCGCGTAACGCGGTGATGAGCGCTGCTGAATATGCGCGGGCAGACGCGGTCCATGGTGATTGTGATTGCTGCTCATGCAGGTGACGTGATTTTGTTGGGGCTGTAAAATGAGAGCAATGACTCAGAGACGGGGGTAAAATACGATACACGCTCGAGAAGAGAGATGAGGTATACCTGCGAGGCTGGGCATCGAGAGACCGCTATGAGGCCAAAGGCTATAATCGTTACAAACTTCAACTGCCAATGCGCGTTAAGCCAAGGGCGGACATTAGGACGACCTTGCTCTTACGCGCATTACACACCTTTCTCTATCAAGTGCAACACGCCCTCGCGTAGGCTGTCTCGTTCCGCCTCCATCTTGACTCTCTCAGCACTCGCGACACGTAACTGGGCCTGAAGCGTAACGCGCTGGCGGCGCTCATCTGAAATCTCTTCTGCATATGCGTGACGTTCCGAGTCTAGCGTGTCGAGCGTCGCCATGAGACGCGCATGCAACTTGGCGGCACGGGAGGCATGTGCGGCGAGTTGGAGTTCGAGGTCAGCAATCTAGGAGGAGCTGCCATACTGAGACATGTCAAGGGATTTTTCGAGTGAGTGTGGAGAAGCGCACCTGATTGTCTTTGGAAGAGGAATTGTCGGCGGGACCCATGCCTATGGGATCATGCTCCTGCGGTCGGTGCGTAGGTGCGTCGAGTGTCGAGCCGTCACCTCGTCCGAACCCCGGCAGCTCTGTATGTTTGCAATTCGTACAACATGTCACGGCTCAATGGTCTAGTAGTATGATTCCTTCTTCGGGTTACACCGGAATTGGAGGAGGTCCCGGGTTCAATTCCCGGTTGAGCCCTTTTTTTCCATGTCGAATTTTTCACTCCGACTTGGCACCGGCACCGGCTTCCATTTATCACATGCAATGATGAACACCTTGCTGGCTGTTTAAAACCGAATTATTTCTCTTCTCCCCCCTTCCACTACTCTGACCACTCACAACACTATCGGCATGGTAACCGCCATCCAGAGTGCTTCCACTTTGCCTTCTGGCAAGGCAGCAGTCCTGGCAAAGAACGACAATGACGTGGTCATTGTCGCAGCAGTGCGCTCGGCCATGACTAAGGTCCTTCCCGAAGCTCTTCTGTATCGTTTCCTTACTGACACCCACTTCACAGGCCAAGCGTGGTGGTTTCAAGGACACCCGCCCAGAGGAGATCCTCTCAGGCATCCTTCGTGCAGTCTACACCAAGGTCAACCTCGACCCGGCTCTGATCGAGGATATCAGCGTTGGAAACGTCCTTCCTCCTGGCGGTGGCGCGACCGGAGCTCGCATGGCCGCTCTCCACGCTGGCATCCCCATCTCTACCTCTATCGCGACCGTCAACCGTCAGTGCTCGTCTGGTCTTACGGCCGTCAACCAGATCGCGACACAGATAATGGCGGGACAGATCGACATTGGCATTGGTGGGTCGTGTCATTTTCCACCCAGTAGACTTCTAACCTAATGGTGCAGGTGCCGGAGTCGAGTCTATGACCTTTGGATACGGCCCAGCCTCACAACCCGATGCCTGGTCCGAAGCCGTTCTCTCTAATCAAGAGTCAGAGGACTGCCTCCTTCCCATGGGTATAACCTCCGAAAATGTTGCGGCGGACTACGGGATAACCCGAGCACAACAAGATGCGTTTGCCGCCAAATCATTCCAAAAGGCTGCCGCTGCCGCCAAAGCCGGCCGTTTCCGCGACGAGATTGTACCGCTCAAAGTGCACTGTGTGGATCCCAAGACGGAGGAGACCAAGGAGGTCTTGGTGGCAACGGACGACGGTATTCGCGATGGCGTCACAGCGGAGAGCCTCTCCAAGCTCAAGCCATCGTTCCGGAAAGACGGGTCGACCCATGCTGGCAACGCATCGCAGATATCCGACGGTGCTGCTGCCGTCCTTCTCGCACGGCGTTCGAGCGCAAAGCGCCTCGGTCTTCCTGTCATTGGCAAGTTCGTCGCTGCTAGTACTGTCGGTGTTCCCCCACGCGTTATGGGCATTGGCCCTGCTGTTGCCATCCCCAAAGTACTTAGCCAGACAGGGCTTAGGACGGATGACGTCGACTTTTTCGAGATCAATGAGGCTTTTGCATCTCAAGCTGTGTATTGCATAGAGAAACTCGGCTTGCCACACGAGAAGGTCAACCTCCACGGCGGTGCGATCGCCATTGGTCACCCGCTTGGTATGAGTGAGTTTTTTTCCCTAACGTCTGATACTGGATAGTACTGACTTTGTTTCTTTTCTGGTTAGCTGGCGCACGGCAGATCGCCACAGGTTTAAACATCGCCAGGCAGACAAACAGGCGAATCTTCGTGACGAGCATGTGCATCGGCTCGGGCATGGGCATGGCTGCCGTGCTTGTGGGCGAAGATTGAGTATTCTGGACGTGGTGGTACCTTTTTTTGGTCGTCATTAATATTTTTATGTTCCAGCATCACATCCATGTATAGCACTATCCTTCATCTAGGAACTCAACAATATTTGTAGTTCCAAAATTGTTGAGATGTGAGCGCGGAAACGCGCGATTTCATAAAGACTCACATAGTCGCGTAGTTGAGTTTTGGGGTTCCGAAGTCATTTGGTACGACAATGCAAAGCATACTGTGTTCTCTCCTTTCTTTATAGACAGGATAGCTATATATGATGTGGTTATGCATGCGCGCGGTGACTGAGATGAGTACATTTCTCATTCTCTTGCCCAATTCAAGCGACATGACCGCGTATCATGTGTGCTTTGTCTTGAATACACAGTTCTCGCGTCTATGCCGTAGCTGAGCTTGATTGTGTACCGGGACGATCTTGACCTTGATCTTGACGCTGCGCGCATATTACGCTGTTCCATCGAACCGACCACTGTCGCTGGTCCTTTCAGTTCATCGGTCTATCAGTCGGCCTTTGATCGCATCAGACCTGACACTAGAAGAACTCCGCCAGCATCGAAGGGCGACTTGCGCCCGCCCCAGCGAAGAGTTTGTCGAATTCAAGCATGTGATAATGCAGGACGGTAAAATTGCGAGTCATCGGATGTTGCTGTCATGGTTCTACCCCTCGTGTTTTTGCATTGTTCGCTTGCTCAACCGAGTAGCAGGATACAGTAAACTGATAACAAATCTGGAGAGGGCAGACCGTTTTACAATGACAGGTACGTATACGAATGTATGTAACGGCGCAAAACTTTGGTCATCTGTCCCTCCCTGACGGGCCGCACCCGACACACTCTCATCCGTGGAAGAAACCAAAACGGGGCGATCTTGGTAAAGAGGTGGATATGCTCTTCCTGAACACGGCATCAAGGACATGCAGGTTGGGGCTGAAACTACACGGCCCCAAATTCGCCAGGTTGCAACTTTCGAAGAAGATTCACTTCTGTCCGAGCAAGCTAAAAATATGCCGCACGACTTTCGCACGCACTGACCAAGGAAATGGGCACGTGATGATGTGCGTGCACCGTATAAAAACCGGCAATAAATCAACAGAATTTCTCTGTCAGATAACGCAGGTATTGTCCTTCCTCCTGAGTGCGGAGTGTGCATTGCGCACACAATGCATGTTGGGTGTCGTGCGCATATGGGTTCCGTTATGCGAACGCAATGGTACGACGAATGCTGCGAAGACGGACGTGTCATCGGGACCTGGGCATGCCACGCGCCTACTATGTCTATTGGCGATAGATGGCTAATCAGTTCTCGATACAAACGCTTTTTTTCTTACCTTCCTCGTTTCTTCGGTGAAAATCGGAGGAGGTGGGACATGCGGGTAGGTGCTACTGTAGGGGTGGCAGCTGTGGCGTTTTAGTTTCAAAGAGCAATTTTCACACATGATGCATGATGGGCGATGCGTGATGTACGATGCCCAGACGGGCTTCGGTATGGTCTCAGCATGCCTATACAGACCCTATAGTGTAAAATTACAGTTTCCTGTGAGCTCAGCTGACAATCTCAGGTGGACCAAAAAATCGGCGGTTCGGTTGGTTCCGGCATGAGCAATACAAATTTATTTTAGCACCGCTAATGCCCGAACGCCTCACTATCTCCCCGCACTTCTTCTGCACTACTGTATACATAGACTCCGCTTGCTTTGCTTTACTCCGTGCCAATTACTCCAGCCTACTATTCCGAAGCCGGGTTAATAGGCAGTGCAGCCTCAAACAAGTTATTCAGATCTCCATCAATACTTTGGCCCCCAAGGACAAAACGAGTTTCACCGAGTATTTGTAACACAATCAGTTGACACTTCTCGTATTCGAATGACTCATATTGCAGTAATGATCAGTGGCTTCCAATCGTGTGTCCCAGGATCCTTTCAGTCAGGTTCTATTCGAAATAAATAGGGGCGAACTGCCCTATCATCGAACCCCAGTCCAGTTGTAGGATAAGATGATCTACCTGGGTTGCGCCTGATGCCGAAAGCCGTTAAACCCGTGCTGAGGCTCATCAGAGATCATTTCAAAAAATAACGTTCACGCGTTTGTGGCCCATGACCCCAAGACCCATCGGTGTGACCCGTTATCGATCGGACTCGGAACCTACCCACAGAAATTACGTCTCCCATGCAGCAGTGGCTAACTGATCAAAATCAGCCCCAACATCTTGGAAACGCATTGTCTGTCATCGGTTTAAATTGCGTACTGCTTTAGGTTGGCTGGGTCTCTCTCACCATTTTTAGTTATAGCACAACGGAACAAGTGAGGCGATCATCCGGCGAGTCATACGCTCTCTCACACAACCCACCCAATCTGAGACAGACGGACATAACCTATCCGGAGTCGTGGCGCAATCAATGAGGCATGTCGGGGAAATAAATTCGCAAAGAAAAAGTTTCCGAGTTCCATCGGTTATCGCGATATATTCGCGGCGTTGGTGCGGATGAGAGGGCTGGGGAATGGGAGGATTGGGTCCGTGTTTCCATGGCGAGTTGGTGGGACTGCAGAATACGCTCGGTGATCGCGCCGTAAACGCAACAATGGCGCAGCGCCCGAGGATCGCACGCCCATATATGATTGCGCACTAGTGCATCCGATATGAAGAGAGTAACACGGCCTCACCCGGACAATTGTTCTCAACATGCTGTTTATCCTGTAATGAGAAGTGGAAAACTTAAGGAAAAGGTCCCGATGTGCTAGTTGAGCGCGAACTGTGGACGTCAAATATAACTTGTGCTACCGTAATCACTCGAGTTTTTGAGAGCTTTTTGCAATTGCAGTTGTACAGAAGTAGTAGCGTTAGCTCAGGGACGACACAGTTGCCGTCACGGAAGTAACGGTACCGGGCGCCATCGGACGCCCGACGGATGATACGGGGTTTGGTGGCACCGAACAAGCCACGCAGAATTCGCGCCCGCCCGGAGATTATGCATTAGATGGGCCCCAGAAGGAGGCTATGCGGTCAGGTGGGCGATGCGGAGATGTCCCACTTGACCAGTTCCGGCCGCATGCAGGTAGGTGTCTGTAACTGTGTAGCGAACAGGCATCCATGTCCCTTGTGAGCGGCCAGCCACTGCCCAGCAAACCCATTTTGACAAATGGAAACTCTCGATCTGATAATCGATATTTTTTTTACCTCGTGTCGGCTCGATCGCTCGCTCGCTTGCACGCTTGCATGTCGCTCGGCGGAGGCGGATTTTAGCACAGAACGTGTTCCCCGCGCTGCAACTGCTGCCCGCTCTGTAGCCTCGAAATGAAAAAAAAGCCTATGAATGAGGTAGTTAGTGCCTGCAGGCGCGCAAGAGGCCGTGGGTCATGCAGTCATTGTGTTTACACGGGTTGTACGGAATGTATTCAGGTGATGCTACACATGAGAGGTACGGTCCCGCAAAGGCCCTGTTTTGGGCAATGAATGAAACTGATTGCGAATGACCGCGTTTGACCTGTGGGAGCAAGGGCTCCAAACACTCTCGTAAACACGTTCCAAATAGGCCGGGGAAGAAATGTGGCTAAATCTGATCCCTGTCGAACTGTGATCGCTGTCATTGTGTTTTGGATGCGATGCGGTCCGAATGAGTGCGGCCGGAAAAGGGAGTTGTGCGTTGAGAAAGGGGGGAGGAAGAGTACACGAGATGAATGGAGAACTCGAGGTACGAGAATCGAGCCTAAGTTATGTCATAGGATCGATGAATAATGACTGAACGCGGGAATCGGAGGATAATGATCCGTGCGGGCAGGTTGTGGGACGATAGAGTATGGTATAGCACGGTATGGCTATGGGGAGAGGACGGAGATGGGCGGACACGTTGACGGGTGGATAGAGTGCAGAGCGGCAAACCCCGGACATCTTATCTCGAAATCTGCGCTCCTTGGGTTTACGCTATAAAATTCCCGGAATCGATTTCAAGGCTGACGCCGGCATGGTTTTCTGCTGTCGTATTCATCGAGTCGATTCCGAGGGGTGAACTTACCTCAAACGAATCATCATGGGGAAATCACGAGCCCTGGCATGTTGGGCTGCTCGCGCGCGGAACTCGAAAAAAAAATTCTCCATCAACGCCGAATGAACTCCTCTCCCCTTCGTTTCAGTCGTGCTATGTATGGGCCTGACCTGCACAGGGTTTGCACTGGCTCGTTAATTTGTGGCCGACCCGCTGGCGCCTCCTCACGCTTCTGGTTGGTTGATGTCAATTGATCAAATCTGCTTCATTCTTTACAGCAACGAAATACATCGCCAAAACCTCCGCTTCATCTGGCCTGTCATACTTATTATGACCCCGTCCCCTCAGTTCGTCTGCATATATCTAGTTCCCCGAGTGCTTGCACCCTACCTTTTCCCCCACCTGACCATCGCCTACCCTATGCTCTTGATCTTGGCCCTCTGGTTGTTCTAGCTGTTTCTATGGATACTCCCCAGCCTCCTCCGATCGTTAACCAAACGTTGAAACGCAAGGAGCGTTCTCCGTCTCCTTCTCGAAGGACGCCCGGCCACACGTCCACAGCCGGTTCACGACCTTCACCGACCTCTTTACCTTCAATCCGTCATTTTCTCCCTCCTCAGCCAGACACCGCTCAGCTTAATGAGCGTTTCCATCTGTCGAACAATCGTCAACAGACGGGCCCGGCTTTCTCCGCAGGGCCAAGCGCGGGTATACCTCGTCTCGATTTTCTCCCTCCGCCGCCAGCGCAGCCTCCCGCGGAGCGTACACATTCGGGAATCATTGGTGACTCGGACGGCGACGGAGATAGTGAGCAAGCCGCGCGCCCGAAACAGAAGCGGCGACGGCAGGCTCTGAGCTGCACGGGTCAGTTCAGCCCTTTCCCCCGCTCGCTTCTCACCTGGCAGCCATCTGATATAACTTGTCATCATTCTTCCACGCTCTTTTCGGCCCTCGTGATCACACGACAAACCAACTTCCGCTTTCTCGGGCCATCACGTCCTATCCCATCACGTGTCCCTTAAAGAATGTAAACGACGTAAAATTAAATGCGACAGGTGAGGAGATCGTAGTGCCTATGATGCAGTAACTTAGCCCCATGGACTTGGCTTTTGAACCGCGCGGGATTCTCCAGAGCACATCCCTGTACACCCTGCATCCGCCGCGGTGATCAAAACAAGTGTCAATGGCATGTCATCGAGCCAGTGTATGTGTGGCCCCATTTATAGACTTCTCCCCCTTTCTCACCTCATTTAAAAAATGAAAATGAAAATGAAAATAAAACAAATGTGTACGTACGAACCCAACAGTGACAAGTACGTCAGCCGCGCTGAATACGACGAGCTCAAGGCGCGTGTGGACCATCTAGAAACCTTGCTGCTCTCGCGTCCACAACTGCCGTCCGGCTTCGCGCCGCAGCCGCAGCCGCAGCCGGGACCGGAGCCAACACCGTCCTCTCAGGCTCAGCCGATGCCAGTGGGTTTGCCCTCCACGCGTCCACCGGCGGTGGCCGCCCCCGGCCAGCAACAGGGCTGCGGTGCTATTAGCACAGCGCCGGCGCCGGTGCCGATGCCGATAATGCCGTACAACCCGATAGGTCTCCCCCCACCACAGAATTCTTCGCCAGTGGGGAGGACCTCGTCGACGACGACGACACTCACGACACTCCCTTCTATCGCGTCGCTGGCCAATGGGCCACCGCTTCATCCGACGGGAGCAGCTCGCCTGCATCGTGAGCACCGTGACCACGAGCACCGTGAGCAACAACATCAACCGTACGCGCCTCTTCCTCCTCCTCAGTCTCCACTGCAGCAACAGCAGTCGCTGCAACTTCGACTGCAACAGCTACGACTGCAACGAATGCACCCAGACAAGCAGCAACAGACAAAAAACTGCCACGCGCAGACGTTCACCCCGCTGGGCGAGCGCCTGCGCTGCCACCACCGTATCTTTCTCCAAAGCCCAGCGGCCATCCATCGCCTTTATCGTCTCCCCAACAACAACAGCAACAACAGCAACATCCACCGCAGACTCCGCCGAATAATAATGTGCGGAGCCCGACAGGGCCGCCGTACTCGAGTGCCCACCTGTCGCGGTCACCCCCACCCCGAACGACAGCGCAGCGGGATGCAGTCCGTGTGTTGGAGCGAGAACGGCAGTAGAGTTCCCATTTATCCATGGCTCTGGACGAGGCGCAACCGCGTGCTCCGTTGGTAACGTTTTCTTTACTGATCTCGTATTATTGTTGTTTTTTCAACGTATCTTTGTTGCGCGAAAAGCACGTATCGTATGCTTCATAATCTCACGTTCCACCCTTATGACACCATACTTCTGTTCAAAAACATTTTTTTTGGATACCCTATCCGGTATTCCTTGGTCCCTCGCAGCAGCCATTCAGTTTCCTATGGTAGGGTTCTCCCTGGGTTTCTCAGTTGTACTCAATCAGTGTTCGTGCTAATACGAATCGGTCTGTCTGTCCATCTGCCGTTTCCCCATAACCTCCAGGTTATATTATTCCCGTGACGCCATGCATGTAACTTATGGTAACTTATGTTTCCTCCTCATTTCGCTCGCACTATTCCGGGTCTATACCTCATCGTGCGATCGTCTTGGCCGCACATAACTCCGTTTTCTCCCTTCGTTTGTATTTCCGTCATCCCATGCCCTAATCTTCGGATTCATGACATACTGTATGTTATGTAAGTCGCGCGAACGTGCCGGCGTGCGTGATGTAATTCTCCCATTCTCTGTGTCGCCCACCGACCTCAAGGGCACAAGCTTGGACTGATTGCACATTTGCGCCATTGCCGTAACTGCGCCCCATTAACGGTTTATGAGGTCCCTCTTTGCCGGCATCTACCATCAAGGTGGAGCCGTAATCAAGTCATCAGCAGTTGTGTATTTCAACCTGCTGTCCAAAAGTCAAGTTGACCTGTCTTTCGAATTTTCCATGAACGGGTTTAGTACACTAGTCACCGATAGTTTGGTGGCGCCCCCTGCACCCGCAAAGTCACCTTGGCGTTGATGTACGCCTTGACCAATAGGCGAAGAGGGAAAGCAAGGTCCGACTGCCGCGTGGTCATTGACCACTGGCACGGGAGCACAGTTGTGACATTACCAGACATGCGAAGCACGCAAGGGTTCAGGAAAGGCATTAATAGTGTATGAGCGTAACCATTGGGGGGATATATAAGGTAACTTGAGGTAGTCATGCACCCCCGCCGTAAATGCAGGCACCAGTGGCGCAAAGCTTAAGTAGTGTCGCCGCAAGGTTCAGTACGCCGTCCGCACATCTCCGCGTCATGTGGCCACGTGCGATAATGACGCATAATGGAGCAAAACATGCCGTGGAGAGGCAACGGCGCGGCAACTTTTCTTCTTCACTCCAGCACGTGGTGTGCGCTCCGTGCAGGGTAAGGAAAGTTGGGAAACGCATGTATCATAAGAGAGGAAATTCGACTCTGTTGATATTGAGATTCAATGCATCGATCGGAAGGGACTGCCCAGGCTCTCTAAAGTGGGACCATTACAACAACCTCACCGCTCATTGCATGCGTGGCATATTCCGGAGCAGAGGATGGTATGCGGAGTATTGTTAAGTTACAGTGAGCGGGAAATGGGCGCCCTTAGACCTGTTGGTGTTAATTAATTCACAGCCCTCAGTGTGCCAAAAGGAGATAAAAAAGGAAGATTTTAAAAAAAAAACAGAAAACAAATAGGATTCAAGAACCAACCAATACGCTTGGCTTCCTTCGGAGAGGGGTTTGGAGCACGGAAAAATGGATATGACCTCGGACATGAACTCATCTAGGCGATAGCGTGGAATGAGGCCGACCGGCGGACAGCAAGCTATTCTCGCCGTGCATGGCTATGGACCAATGAATGTAGTTAACAAATGACTGAGCCTCGCGTACATTACAAGCCGACAGGAAGGAAATGGGTGACGTACGTGCAATGGACAAACGACACGTGTATATGAGACGGAAGCGACGGAGATACACATACGGACACCGAGTGTGCGCGCGGAGGCGGAAGGATGGACTCGGTGAGGCTGAATAGAAGATAACCTGTGTATGAAACCATGTGGAATCGATCGATATACGGGAGGCCCCGGCAGAGATAAAGCGGTCTTCCTTCACGTACAAGTTTTGGGGGCAACTTGAGTTTAGGAGCATGCAACACGCGCTCATAGAAAAATCTTCTTGTAACCACACGAGAATGGTTTTTAAACCTCAAGAAGGAGGTTTTCAAGCTTTGGAATGGAATAATTGGGGTGTTGCAGCAGGGTGGGCAATTTGGGAATACATTTTTTGAGGGGAGAGGAGACGCAGGAGTATTTAAAGTGCGTGAGCCGAAAGGGGAGAACATAAGGTTGACCGCGGGCAAAAAGTTAAGAATGGAGAGAAGGAAGTGAGGGAAAAAAGAGGTGGTCTTCTTGCACGCATGGCACGGGGCAGAGGAAAAGATTAAATGGTGCCTACGGTCAACGTGGGTCGCGCGTGGAACGAGCGCACCGTCCCCACGTGGTCTAGACACTTCTTAAACCTACTGCTCCCCACGCTTCACAACTTACACACTCGCACTCGCATTCACAACCCTTCGTAATCGACATCGAGAAAATCGTGTAATCAATGTCCGAAAAAATTGACGCAACGTCCACTTCCACCGATGCCAGTATAGGCGGTACAGCCAGTAGTACCGCTGGCAGCGGACCCAAAGCGATCATCAAGAACGTCGACATGAGCGAGGAGATGCAACAGGAGAGCGTGGACGTCGCCTCTACTGCTCTCGAGAAGTACAACATCGAGAAGGATATCGCGGCGCAGATCAAGAAGGAGTTTGACAAGCGCCACGGTCCTACCTGGCACGTCGTCGTTGGCAGAAACTTCGGGAGCTACGTTACCCACGGTACGCCCTTTTTATGACATCCTCATCCATCAGTTCCATGAAAAAAACGGTTGTACAGAAACGAAGCATTTCATTTACTTTTATATCGGCTCTCTCGCCATTCTCATTTGGAAGTCATAATTTGACTGATAAGCCAGAGGATGGATGGGGATGAGGTACGGGAGGAGCGGGAGCACGATGGGGATCATAGTGTCGAGACGGCGAGACGGGACACATGTACAGTTACTAGAGCGACAGGGCGATTAGACGCAGCGGACACGCCATACAGAAACTGTATGCGCCTCATCGATTGTCTCAACTTTCCCTTTGTCTCGATTTTTAAAACAACTTTGTGAAGCCAGATCGCCTCTAGCTCTTTGAACATGCCTGCACAACGTGTTCAGTTCATCAAATCAACCAGCGCTCTATTTTATCATATAGTATAGTCTGTCATGCACGTTGACTTGGCTTAGCCACTACGTACGAGAACCTCAATTACCGCCTCTCCCACACACACCCCACTAGCCGCATACACCCCCACATGCACGTCCCCAATATCCTCTGCCCGCGGTACGCCCCAAAACTTGACAGTACCCTTGTGCTTTTGGTTATCCCCCCGCCCGACCTCTAGATCCGCGTACAAGAAAGCAGGCAACAACTCCCCGGTCACCCGTCGCGCCGTAAAACCACCGCCGGCGCTACTGCCGACGCGTACAGGCAGCCTAAATCTGAACCGCTCCCCAACGCGTACTAGCACGCGTAGGACCTCCGCACTGGTACCAGCACCAGCACCACCGCTGCCCAAGCTAGACCGAGCAGGACGTGACGACGACTCTAGTGACGAGAACGAGCCCGAGCCTTCTCGCGTATCCTCACCAAGAGCCCGGACGTAACCAAGTCCCACGTGCAGCTCGTCCGCCTCACTCGCGCCGACGGCCCATGGTTGTTCTTGTTGCTGCGACGGCGGCACGACGAGACGAACGACGCTCGCGCTCAAACTGGAAGCACGAGCGGGTGGTGGCACTCCCGTGTCCATCCATGCCGGCCCTTCGCGTGGCGCAGGCATCCGACCAGCAGTAAACGGGACAACCCTTGCACGCCCAGCGTGATCATTATCACCAACCAGTGGCTTCGGTCCGCCTCTCGCGCCATACACACTACGCGCTCGCGCAGCATGCTGCACGACGGCCTCAGCCGCATGTGTGCGTGTTGACGAGTCCGAAGCGAGGGAAATGTCCGAGTCCAGGGAGCGACTTGGGACATGAATCGCAACGGGTGCAGGTGCGGGGACGCGCGGGGGAGCAAAGTCCGCTCGTCTTTGAGGAATGGAGCGCTCTCCCGTCGACGAAGACGGTGAGCCACGTAAGCTTGACGATGTGGTACCCGCCATCGGCTCGTACCCGGAGAGCGCAGGAATCGCGGGTGTAAGTGGTGTGTCGAGTATGCGTGGATCGCCTGCTTCGAGGACGAGGACAGGTCGACTGATCGCTGATTTGCGGGCGCCGCGATAACGGTTGCTTACTTTACGCACTGTCGCGCGTAAACGGCCTAAAAACTCGGCTTTGCTTAGTTGACCTGGGCTTGCCAACAAGCGTTCATCGTTCGATGATGCGAAGGTCATCGCGCGTGGGAGTCCGATACCTAGCTCGCCCCGTCGACTGTTGGTACGAACGCCAAAACCCTTCTCAGCATTGTTGCTCATGCCCTCTGCTTGGCCTGAATCCCCAATGCCGTACCACTGGCGATCACTCTCTGTCATCGCATGCGTCGCCGCCTCACCTGTAAGCGCAGGGTCAGGTGGACGTGCAAAGCAGCGAAGTGCGGCGAGTAACAGGCCAAGTACAAGCAGCCCTCCCAACAATGCGAGTGCTATCCCCAGTCCAAGAGCAAGCCTCTTGCGCGGTCCACGGAACGGCGATCCTGTAGTAGGTTGCGTGTGCTCGTGATCTGTAGGAGTGAAGGATATAGGAAGACTTGTGTGCGAGATCGAATGGGTCAAGTAAGAGTAGGCATAGAACGAGACCGTGACAAGAGAATAGTCTATTTTTCCCGGTGAGGGGATAGATCCCGATAGCACTGCAGAAGATTTGTCAAAATGTAGGTAAGAACTCGCATCCGCTGGCTCATAAGACGCTGACAGGTCAACATCTCCTAGTGTCGCATTCGAGAGGAACGGTGTCAAGTGGAAGTGTACTTCTTTACCAGGAACCGCAGAAATCTGAGGGAGTGGATCTTTCAAGAAGTACGAGGGCACACTGGCCAGCTTGACTTGTGTGTGCAAAGTCTGGTTGTACACCGTGTTGAGGACTACAGGGAGAACAGTAGCATTCCACGTGCTGAAATCACTTGGGAGTTGCCCCGTAAGTCGACGAGAGTCTGCATCATAGTGAATCCAGGTGTACTTAGAGACATCAACCTCTAGCGAGACCAAGTTCTGGAGATCGAGAGGAGCGCCGTCCACAAACACACCACCGAAGTATATTTGCGAATTGAAAAGAACATCCAGAGTGGTCGACGAGGTGATGTTGACAGCGGGAAGACCTCTCATAGATGCATATAGTTCATGGGCCGCAATAACCACGTCGAAGACCTCAGAAACAATAGAGAAGCCAGACCGGTCAGAAACGTGCAGAGCAAGCGTGAGGTAGGGGTTGAGAAGCTCATCCAGAGGCGGGGTCACACCGTTCAGCGTTATCTCGTTGGAATTAAATGAGATCCAAGATGGCAGGGGGGAACCATCCGCCTGCAAAACGGCATAGCGAATGTCATCCATACCCGTGAACGTGTCGCTGTCAAAGCCGATACTAAAAGACCAGCCAGGCGGGATGCGGAGCATCGGATTTTGCGTCACATGGAGCGCCGAGATAACGTCGGCCTTGCTGTCGGACAAGACAAAGACGGAACCGAGCGAAGGGTTGTCCTGGTTTTTGAATTGAGAAGAGAGGGGCTTCGAAAGGACGACCGAGGGAGGGTTAGGCGTAACGCAGAGAGATAGAGAGGAATATGCCGAATCGGACGTCTCTAGATCTGTTGCCTTGACTGTGATGCGGGGCGTACCCTCGTCGTCCAGCGCAGGCCTTCCGCTAATCGTTCGAGTAGTAGAATCAAAAGAAAGCCAGGCGGGGAGGGCAGAGGCTGAGTAGACGAGAGTTGCATTCCTCGCCGATTGAAATGTGCCTTTCGCAAAAGTCCACGAGTAAGGCTTGTCGACACAGGCGATGGGCGGTAGTTGATCACTGAGCGGGATAGGCACGGAGATTGAGGAATTGGCAAGGACGAGCATAGGTATAGGCGACGTATTGACGATGATGTGAGCCAAGAGAAAGAAAAGAATGAAGAGCATAGCGATGGGATGGGGGGTATATTTAAATGAAGGAGAGTACCGATGAGAGACTCAGAAAGAGAGACGAAGACGTCAAAGAGCGGGGTGTCGTCCAGCGACCTCGCTGTTGAGTATGACGACGAACGTGGGGTGAAGAACGATGGGCGGCTTGGGCGGCGTCACGGTAGCAACTTGAACGACTCGACTCGGCGGACGGGTTGCGGATCAACTGAACTTCAGTTGAAGCTTTGACTCAAAAAGGAAATAAAAAACACCCATCTAGCCACCTCACATCTCTCGACCGTTACGAACATCCCTCAAACACCAAACCTTCGTAACCTCAGGGAGAAAGGCAGTACCCATAATCTGGACACCCATAAAATTGCTGGCCAACGCCCGAGTCCCCCGCCAAAGTCAGCCCCCCCTCCCTCTAGCCAATCTCACCCCCCCACATCGTCGACGATATCATCCCTAGCCGACCTGGCAGAGCTCAAAGCTCATATCCGTCCTTAAACAAGGGGCAAGGTATCCACCACCCGTAGAACTCAGCCGTGAGAAGTCGGCCGCACCATCATACGCCTTGACTGCCGGTGTTGGTCCTTCGTGTAGGTCGAGCAAAGCCATCGTCAGGTCCGGTGTTGTGCCCAAGAGATAACGTGGAGCTTGAATGCCAGCTCAGCGATGAGAAAAACCGCATCACCGAATGGGTCACCTTTACGGGAATCGAGTGGTGCGGCGTAGTAGCACTCATTTTTTTCTGATAACGGTCGGTCCTCATCAGATCTCGTGGACTTCACATGATTGCGGATCCCACTGTATTACCCGTTGTGATTTGACGGGAGTTGTGCTGACTTTGTGTGGCAGACTTATCCTGCCTTTGGGTGTTGTACTCCATACACTACATCGGAGTCGAGTACAGAACCTTGATTCTCAGTACTTGTCGCGAAAGAGCTGATCCTGTTTCTTGAAGATCATTGACTTTGGGTTTTCGAACGACGCGTTCGGGCCGGAGGCTTGGCTGGAGGGAGTGTGGCGAGGAAGACTTGCTTGTAGTGTGAGCCCCAGCTAGATAATGTGACATTCCGGTTCAAGGGTTGGGTACGTTGGGTTCCAGTGAATCAGACCTGTCGCGAGTATAAATTTCGTGGCATACTGTTTGTCGGTGTACCGGATCCACGTGGCCAACCGGCCCGGGTGCAAGTTTCAACGTAAGACGTCGCGTAGCCACGACCACACGCACATCTTGTATCTTTCCGGTAGTGGTCCCTCCGTAGTGCTTGACTCATGCCTTTCAAGTTGCCGGGGACAAGACACACGGCGCAGTGAGTGCAATGGTCCCTCACGTTTGGAGTGATGGGCCGAAAGCAACTCTTACACGAACCCGTCGTACTTGATCCGTACGCTCTCTGATAGTGTGTTTCTGAATGCGCCCTTTATTCCTTCATATCCACAGTAATCTACGCTATTTCTCATTAATCGCATTCCTCGAATACATTTCACTGTCCCTCATCTAAGCACCTTGATGTCGACACGATCGCAAAGAAAAAAACGACAAAAACACGGAACAAGTAAATCTGTCGGTAAAGTGAATTTCAACCTGGCACGAAAGGCCGCAACCCTGCCTGCTGTATCTTCTCCGGATTCTGCGAATTGAGCACGCCAATTAGGCCAATCAAACCCGCGCGAACCTCGTCGCCGACCTGATCAGACCCGCTTGGATCCAGAACGTGGGAAAACACGCGTAGGAGTCCATCAAGGTACGGAGCGAGCACCTCCGGCTGCGTCTGGAACAGATACAACACCGCGCGGAATACAGGCCTATTCTCGAGCAAGTCGTTCCGTAACGGAAGCGCGCCGAAGAGCACGGGCAACACCTGTGGAAGTGGCACTGCGCGCGCATTACGCAGGATCTGACGCGCCACCGCGCCGCAAGCATTATCACGGGCGTTCAGACGCGGCGCAGGTGCATCTGCGGGCAGGTTGAAGAGCGGCTGCAATGCGCCGAGAAGAGTGATGTACTGTGGTGACAGATCCTGTTCAGAATTCTCCACCAGCAAGCCTGTTGCAAATGCTGCGTTGCTCTGCACTTCCGCATCTTGATCACCAATTGCGCGCCAAAGCAACTCTAACAATGGTTCAGTCGATGGCGTTATCGCCCCCTTCATGCCAGAAATGATTTCTGCCAAACATCCAATCGCAGAGGAACGATCGCTGAGGGAGCGGCTCTTTTTCTGACGGAGATTGCATCTGGGTCGGCGATTGCCAGTTTGAGTGGGAAAGTGTCACGCACGTAGTATTTTGATATGAGAGGGTAGAACGTGTTGAATGCCGGTGCAAAGTCCGCGCCTAGGGCATTTGCCATAGCTGCGACGAGGTCGCCGGCGGAAGAAATCAGCACAGAATCGTACTCAGCCTGATCCTCTGGTGCCTCCTCATCGGCGTCCTGATCAGGGTCCTGCTGGCAGATTGCCTTTTGCTCAAGTATCTCCTTTGCGATCGAGCAGAGTTTATCGTAATCTGTGCGGCAACCAGTTAGGAGGCTCCTTGACCTGGCGTCATAAAGGACGGACAATTCTCAAGGAATGCTGGTCCGATCTTGTTAATGGTTTCGGCAAGGCCAATACAGAGCGCGGAAGCGACGCCTCTAAGGAAAGACATGAGGGCTTGCTTCCCTCGCAAAGAACTAGGGGACGTACTTGTTGTCCTCGCTCTCGTACATTTGCAGTAGCTCGGGAATGGCACGGTCAATCAGGTCTTTGACATTTTGATTCAGGGGTTGCTGCTGCAATTATCACCGTCAACATGAAGGTCCAGCGGACCTCATGATAACATTTACGTACCACGCTGGCACCAGGCTGCCATTCAGGTTGCCCGCTAAGATCATGGAATGTGCGGATGATTTTAAGTAAAGAATCGGCGGAGGATTTGCGAATACCCTCGTAGTAATGTGATAAAAGCGCGATAAGCTCGAGCGCTGTCTCCTCGACAAAAGGAAGGAATTGCTCGCGGGTAGCAACAAAAAGTGTGCCAAGCGTGTCCGCGGCGATCTCTTTTTCAACAGCGACGGCACTATTAACTTCGAGTGCCTTTTCCAGGTCGATCTCCACCTCCGTGCCGTCTTCTACGGAAATCGCGTTCGCAGGCGACGAGCCGGATGCGAACGCCGTGGCATCGCTCGCTGTCACTGCCATATAAAACATATGGGCGGATGTCATGTGAAATTAGTCGTAGACTTACGGGGTTGTGACTCTTGTCCACCTTCTTCCTGCTTCAAGCTCGCGATGAGTGAAGGCACCACAGCTGGAAGCGACGGCGCAAATTCCTCTCCAAATACACCGGCCATGACGCCAAAAAACAGAAAGCTACACTCCCGCAGGCGTGCGCTACCAAGCTCGATGCCTTGGAAGGCCTGCTTCATAAGGGGTTCATAGTACGGCCGGAAAAGGTCCTTCCCAATAGCCTCAGCGAAAGTGCCAACGGTATCCATCGTAATACCACGCAGTTCTGTCTCCTCGCCTTCACCAGTGAGAACGAGGAAGTGCTGCATACGGTTCATCGTCTCTTGGAAGTACTTAGTAAACTGGTCTTTCGATGCATGCGCAGCACTACCGATCGCGCCCGTCACCACAGCCTTGACATTAAGCGGTGCGGTCTCCAACAGACCGGAGAGGCGCTCCATAATGAGCGAAAGATATTGGTCAATCACGTCATGCAGGACTTCGAGCAACGCATCGAGCGCCGTACATGCTGAACGTTGGGTTGAGGGATCAGCCACAAGCGCCATGATCGCCTATGCATCTAAAATCAGATTTCTAGGGCGAATGGTGTGGGGAGCACCGCACCGGGACCAACACCTCATGACGCGAGACGCATTCGTCCTCCAACCATTCGCACAAGCAGCTCACGGCGACGCACGTTGCCCTTCGCACGCCAGCATCGCCGTCCTGGAGACCAGCCTCAATAACTGGCCATACTTGGCCCATGAGCGGCGTCATATACTCGCTACAACCCTCAACGGATACTCCCAACGCGAGCATAGCACCTCTACGATATGAGCCCTCCGGGGACGAGAAGTACTGTTGGATTTGGTCACGAAGAGCTGGAAAAACTTGGGTTGGCGGAAGAGAGGTAGCAAGGGTGTCGATGATACGCAAGGCAGACTGGGAGAATACGCTTTCAATAGTGAGAGGCATGTTTGGACTGATAGTCTTACACGGGCAGGGGCGTCATCGTCGATATCCTCGGGCTCATCCTCGGTAGTTATGGGCATCAGGCCATTTAAGATGGGGGCAGCCAAGTTGTTGCTCTGTATTTTCGATTTTTTACTGCAAGCAGGGAATAAGAAGTAGAATGAAGCACCACGAGACACGCACTATTGGACCGTCCAGTTGAGTGCGTTGAGCGCAAGAATACGCAACTCGGAATCAATATTGCGATTAGAGCCGGCCTGAATGAAGAACTGAACAAGTTGCGGTATGTGCAGACTTAGCAAAGGAATTTCCTGTGGAGGGAGGGTTATGTATGGTTGGAGTTTACGGAGGTGCATCACACACGAGAATAAGGAGGGTTTCAAACACGTCAAAGAGGTGACGCGCATTGGCCTCGTCTCTAGCCTCGAGAGTTTGAGTAAGAACCTGGATCATAAGGGGAAGAAGGCCTTGGAAAGATTTCTAAGATATCGATCAGAGAGAATCCAGAAAGCGGTGCTCTTCGGCACTGACAATGTCGGTCTTATCATCTGTGTCGATATATTGGGCGATAGTACCCAGGCACCTGGCAACAAAGTAAGCATTAGAAATAGTATTTTTTTATAAATAAAAAAATGGCCCACTTGACCGTCGTCACTCGGACTTCGGCACTCTCAGGGTCGCAAAGGAGGTTCTCGAAGAGTTTGAATAAGTTTTGTAGATGCTCCTGAAAACCCTCGACAATGGTTTCCAGGACAGTATAGAGGATGTAGGTGCCAACTTCGCGGTGCACAGCTTGGGAAGACGTCACAGTCTCGAGAAGGAATGGGAGAAGTTGCGGCCATCCGTTGACTGGCATCTCGATGCCCGCGATAGCAGCAATAACACGGGCCGTGGAGTGTCGAACGAGAGCACTGAGCAAAAAAAAAAAAGAAAGGGGGAGAAAGAAAAAACCGTTTAGTGAAATGCGAGGACAATGAGTGAAAAAGAGACGCGCTTTAACTCTCGAAGGACAATCTGGGGAAGCTGAGTTTTGAGCTGTTCACGATCCGATTGTGGGACTTGTAGCCAGAGATTGCCGCTATTTGCAGAGACACGTTTGCGCATCTCAATGGCAGCGAGCTGCCTCACCTGTCCAGACAAGTTAAAGGAGAAGCCCAGTGAGTGACGATGCCTATAAGCTGTTATTAATAGGTATTATAAGCGACTAACGGGGATCTCTTGCGAGTCTGCGATGATGTGCGCAAGAGCAGGAATGCATGCAGGGTCTTTGTAAAAGTCCTTGTTAAGTTGGGCGGTGGCCTAGAAGAAGCGCAGAGCTCTAGGGGTGTAATGAAAATAGTTGGGGAGGAAAGTCTCACGGCTTTGAGTTGAATTGTATCATTTGTTGTGGAACGGAGCAGAAGACTGTGCAGGTCCTGCACGAAATTTGGCTAGGAAATGAGAGATGAGCGAGATGGGCGGCCAAGGGGGGAGAGAGGGGCATACATGCATGGTGGATGGTGGTGATGAAGATCAAGGAGAGACTAGCGAATCGTGGACGGACGCCGCCAATTTTTTTGTCTGGGTTTCTTATTTTGGAATCGAAATAGGTTGACGTAATCACTACAACAAATCATTACCACACGTATGGCTCCGGTGCTCCCCGTCCCGCAAGCGCCATCTCGTCCACAACCTGCTCGTCTGCCAGCCGCTTGTAAGTTCGAATCGTCTCCCCGTAGTCCGAGATATCGTATATTCGGAACCTCCGATCGAACCTATCACACCCGGTTCATATTTATTATTACTCAAGTCTTTGCGAGATAAAACGAATACGCACCCAACTCTCCCGTATCCAGCAAATGAACTGAACGTTCAATGAGAAAACGTCCTTTGGAACGGACACCTTCTGAATGTAGGACACGCACCCGCCACCACCGAAGCAAAGCCATACACCCTTCACCCGTTTGCAATTGTCCGTTACTAAGATATAAAGTCAGTTCGACAGACACTCCAGTGGCCATTTCAACAGACGGCCTTACTGTGACAGTGGCCATTTCCAACAACCTTCACCTCGGGTATACCACCCGCACCGCGGTGTGGAGTTTCGAGGGCGTGCAACAAGCCATTCTCGAAAAAGCCGCCGTTCTTCTTTGCCGAACCCGGTCCTTCCAGGCCCGACGTGCCGACGTCAAGAGGCAGTCCTGTGCGCGCGTCTGTATCCGCGGTTCCGTAGGATTCTTGACTGTCAAATTGGGCACAATAAGGGCGACTGAACTACATGAATGCTCCAGAGGTAAGACCTACAGAGGGATGTGGAAGAACACGAGGGCGTTGGGCTTGGCCAATTTCTGTTGTGGTGGTGTGTGTTGCTGCCGGTCCCAGATGGTGCCAAAGTCTTTAGAGCCATCAGGAGTAAATGGCCGTATGATAGGGTTTATCGAGCCTGAGATTACAACGAACACGCTTAGCCCTGTCAAAGTAGAAAACGCAACAAACACACCCGACTCTTGCAAAAACCATTCAATCTGGTCCTGGTGGATATAATCATATTCCGTAGGCAGGAAAAAGCCAAACCAGTCAATGAGGCCGGCAGCATAAGCCCCGGAGTCGATGAAGTACAGTGTGAGGAGGTGGGTCTTGCTAGCGTCTGCGCTCAATACTTTCAGTACATAATTGCCGACGCCATGGATGTCTTCCGGTCCCGGTTGCACAAGGCTGTACGGTAGCCCTTGCATAAGTCTAATCTGGTCACGCCGATATCCCGATCCGCGCGCGTCCTCAGCGTCATGATTTCCAAACACCGCAGCCCATGGGATTCGGCGCGAAATCACCGGGGCAGCAAACTTGGCAAGTACGGACACGGCATCCCAGCTCGTTCCTTGCCCGTTTAGCTGGTCGCCAGTGAAGACAACCAGGTCAGGTTGTTCCTCGTCGAGCGCACGTTCGACAAGCGACTCGGTGTACGAATACGCGCCGCCATCACATGGGGAAGATGGGTCGCGACAGGGCCCAGCACCGACGGAGAAATGTAGGTCGGCGATCTGCATGATCTTGAAGCGTCCGTCGTGCGAGAAATGCAGGGGTGGAGCGCGTGGCAGGGCTATTGTGTAGAGTTAAATAACCAGGAAGGGCGCTCAAGGCACATTCATTGGCACAATAAACGCACGTTTCACTCCCCTCCTCATAGTGATTGAAACACTTTCGGCACGCGCGTCCTTCTCCGTCGTCGGTGGGGACAGCCTCTCAAAGCCATACCAAGGATCGCCGTCCCCATACACGACATCGAGCTCCGTGATCAGGGATTGCCGCTCAACTTCCGGTATATCTTGGAGCGTCTTGCCTTGAAGATACCACAAGAAGAGTGGCGATGAGCGCACAACGCCATCGCGCAGCGAGCGCGAGGCTTTGACCCAGTTTCCATCGCCAGAGGGCGTCACACCAGGGGGCAGAAGTTTAATATCCGATATAAGCGGTACGTCTCGTCGGCGGGTGCGTCGATAATACAGTAGCTGTACCGCCCTTACGGTTAGGTTTCCCGCCAGAGGTACAGCAAGCAGAACAGGGGATCTCTCACCAAATGCCACATCCCAGACTGGAGGTTGAGATCACGCGGAACGCGCACCCACTTGCCTTTGATCGCGTTGTCCGAAGTAGAGGAGGATGGCGCGCACATGTCGACCATGGTCAAGTCAAACATGCATCGGACGACTGCAATCTCGGACACTTTCGTGGTAAAACGTCGACTCAGCTCAGTGAGTTGATCAAAAGCGAGTGAAATAAAAGGTCATACATCCTGTATCGTGGGGGAGCAATGGTGCCCATACGTCTAGAGGAAGGCTAGCGCTGTCGACGTGACTCGTAGAACCAGGGACAGTGACGTTCCACCAGTCAGTATCGGTGTCGTGGTCTCCCGATGTTGGTGGTGGCTGATTTCCTGTCTCGTTCACGTTACTGGAGAGGTCCGCAGCTGGTAGAGGGGAGACAATATCCCAAGATTGCCAACCGAGCCGTTGGACATCCCCAGGTCCGCGTGTGGGCTGATAGAGAACATAAAAAAATGTAAGCAGGAAGGAGAACCCGACGATAGCGGTTGTCGGGACAAAGATGGCATGAATTGAACGAATGAAACGACCAAATGCGTTTGCCATGGTGGAGACTGTACTCTATTGCGCCAGACCGCCCCTCCCTAACGCAGCTTTCTCACCACGATCACGTGGGATTGGAAAATCTACAACTGAGTTCGCATCAGAGAAATTGCAATGGTCATAGCAATATTCTTTTCTTTTCGATTGCATTTGCCGTCATGGTAGTGCTATGGCATCTCGTCTGTCCGATACACTGTAATGCGCTTGGAAACACCAAAACAATTCTTATGCCGTGTTTCTAAGCATGGGCCACGTAGAGGCACTCGAGGTACTAGCCACTTATTTTCTCAATAACTTATACACACATAGTTCTGATGAGTTATGCTTACAGCGCACACTGACATCGATCACACGTAGCCTTGAACTCAATCGAACTCCACAGTCACTTGTCCTATTCATTTCTGCAATTTTTGGACTTCAGGGAAAAACTACCAGTGCTACTGGATGCGTAGCACCGAGAGTTTTGCTGATTAAGAGGGTCGGATCGCGGCATACCTCGGTTGCTCGATCACATTCCAACACCCTTGCCCGCCGCATCAGGATCATGTCGCTCTTTGGGTTGCCAATGGAACATTTTCTGATCTGGCGTTCTCCCAGGCCCGTATTATACCTCCGTCTAGTCTCGTTCCCGGGCATTGGATGGAGATGAGTCAAAAGTGATTACATCGATTACATCTGGACCTTACATCAGGAATTGCTCAAGAAAGTAGGCAACGGTAGGCTATCAAAATATTGACGGCATCGTTTCGCTGTCGATAAGGACGCTCGCGGTTGCATCACAAGCCAGAGGATTATGAAGTACTGTAGTCCATTTTTGCCATACACGTGAATTGTAATAGAATCCGAAAAACACTCGGAACACTCGGAACAAGTAACTTTTGGAACACAGGCCCCCGGAACTCGAAGGAATTTGAAATACAGTTTGCTGTGCTGTGTGCCGGCGCCTCTTCTCAAGCTTGTCAGGCTTGCTCGAGGAAGCGGAACACAGATATGATGAGGCTCAGATGGAGATGACAAGACAGAAAATAAGCAAACATGTGTTTGAGGCTCCAAAAGTTGCCAAGTTGGTGGGCCCGCACGATATAGCCTGACTCGGAGGTCTCGACGAGGCGGACTCGAAGTCTCACAAGACATGAAAGACATCCAAGGCATTGACGAATGACGAAGTCCGCTAACCGCTGGCTCGGGGAACAATAATATGTAAATAAGAATTGATGAATTGAAGTTTCTCTTTTCGATCACGTTCTGACTGCACAGAAACCATCATTACAATCTAACACCGGTTCATTCATCGTCTACAGTAATGTAAGCAGGGACAAGCCAGGGAACGAGTACTACAACTATGGTGCCATATAATACGTGATCATTCAACACGTAACGCGGTAACACCAGTTGCCTCGCCTCACCAATGGCAACATTATAACAATCGTAGTAAGGGGCTGCACTTTCCACTCAGAGGAAACCATCATTTCCTCTTGGAGCCAAGAGCCTGAGCAACCCGTGCGGCTGAATCAGCCTGCGAGTCGCAAGAGACGCTGGTCCCTGGCTTGTTGACAAGGGGCAGCGCGGTGCATGTCAGGCCATTTGAGCATGGAGTAAGTGCGAATTTTCCACCCGTGCATTGCGCGAATTGACCAGTAACGCAAGCTTGCTCACCATCTAATTATAGCAAATCAGAGTCAGCGACAGTAGATGATAGCCGAAAAGAAGACAAAAACAAATCACAACTTACCAGTGCAGGGACTGTTGGCGGTCAGAGACTGGAACTTTTGGTTGAGTGCCTGTGCGTCTTTTCCATTTTGCGCCTTGAAGCCCGATCCCGAGGCTGATGAGTTGGCCGCAGCCCTGGAGCCAAGAGCCTGAGAAACCCGTGCGGCCGAGTCGGCCTGCGAGTCGCAAGAGACGCTGGTCCCTGCCTTGTTGACAAGAGGCAGCGCGGTGCACGTCAGGCCATTTGAGCATGGAGTAAGTGCGAATTTTCCACCCGTGCATTGCGCGAATTGACCAGTAACGCAAGCTTGCTCACCATCTAATTATAGCAAATCAGAGTCAGCGACAGTAGATGATAGCCGAAAAGAAGACAAAACAAATCACAACTTACCAGTGCAGGGACTGTCGGCGGTCAGAGACTGAAACTTTTGGTTGAGTGCCTGTGCGTCTTTTCCATTTTGCGCCTTGAAGCCCGAGGCCGACGAGTTGGCCACAGCCCTGGGCGTGGGACTGAGGGACGTATTGGCGGTAGACGCCGCAGAGGATGGAATGGCCTGCGTAGCGGTGGAAGCGGGAGACGTGTTGGCGGCAGACGCCGCAGAGGATGGAATGACCTGGGTAGCGGTGGAAGCGAGGGACGTCTTGGCGGCAGACGCCGCAGAGGATGGAGCAGGAGAGGAGTCCTGCGTTGTGTTATTCCCTGCGCCACTTCCCCCGGGAACACCAGGAGACTTGACAATATCGACAAGCTGCTGTCCGGCGGGGATCGGGCCAGAGGGATTCGCAGGGCAGCTACCGGGAGGGTTCAGGGCCCCATTCTGACCCAACGGGGACGTGCCAGGGGCGCCGAGCGCGCTGCCGTCTGCGAATTTCTTAGGATCCACGCCTTGGAATTGGCACTGGAAGAGCCCATCGAGTTCTGCGTTTTTCGGCTTCTTCTGGCAGTACGGCACGGTGAGAGAGTTAGGCTGGCAATTCACGAAACAAACAAATGTAGGGTAAGTTTAAGGTACATCGTTTGCCACAAGTTTTGAAGACGTGACGTACTGAGTTGCGCGGCTGTTGACAGAAGATTTGAGCAAGTGAGATCATATCGTTCGATTTAAGTTGCTTCGAAAGATCCATCATAATATCCGCGTTGTCCTGCTGGTCACAAGCGCCAGCACCAGCTAGGAGTGTGCCAAAAGCCGTGACTGCTATCTGATTGCATTTCGCGCCACCGTTTGCGGCATTCTAAAAACAAACAGAGTATTAAGTGAATGGTAAGTTGTAGCCTCGATGGAAACTGACACAAGCTGCTTCCCACTTCTTAGTCGAAGCGGGGGTGTCTTGAGCAATGCGCTTGTTGAGTTGGGTAGGTGCGGCGGTCACAGACCCAGCCACCGAGAAAGCAAAAAGGAGAGTGGAGAAGTGAACCATGACGTTGAAGTTGGTATAAAGGACTAGCCTCTTCAGATACAAGAAGTGAGCACAGCTCTTGGTCGGGTGGAAAGAAGGAAGAAGTTTGAGGGTACGTCAAGTACTAGAAAGGGTGAGGTATATGGCGGGGTTGGTGGGTGAATTGGGGTAACCGGGGCTTTTTATACCTGCTAGGTTTCCTTTATGTGACACGCAAAAGTCATTGTGACTGAGACAAAGGCGATCACTGATCGTACAAAGGCAAATGCAGAGTGGAACCAATGAGGCTGTGGCGTGTAGCAGTCATTCTATTGTCTGTGTCCGGATTCCGAAAAGCAAGACATTTTGGCTCAGCACAATTTGTTCAATGAAGGCCAGAGATAACGTCGAGTGTGTTTAGGACATTTAGGGAGTGAGTGTGTTAGACGGATGATGGATGCCAGGGATGCTGGGAGTGGGTACCTCGGAGTCTCGGACGAAGTCGGTTGGGCACCGGGCATCGATTGACGTTGGCCTGACAACCACTGGCATTAAACTAGTATTTCTATTTCCATTCCGGAACAGCGTGTCTCGATCACCGACACGCATCTGGGGACCCCGGTCTTCACGCTACAGTATATTTCAGGGAAAAACTTCTCCAAGACATCACGACAGACACGCGGCTGGTAAAATTTAAGGGATACTGTATTGATGAGTGAGCGAATATGTATCTATTTTCCTGGACGTGGATACGGTAAATTTTACAGTAGTACAGTACAGGTCCACAACCAAGTGGCAATCGTAAAATACAATACACAATACAACACACCCTCACGAATCAAAGCGGAACCAAAGAGGGATCATCTTCCACATGCGCTCGCGTTCCTTTGTGGCCCAGACTTCAAGTGCGCGAGCACATGCACGGCATTCAGACACGTCGGCGCTCTTGAGCGCACCGAGCTCTTCCGCAACGTACAACGGGTCTCCATGCCCGCGCTCGCGATCGCAAACATAATGCTGTGTCGCAAGGACGACCAACTCTGCAAAATCGCGTCGGCATGCGCCTGGTGTGGTGCAGACAGCCACAGAAGGGTGAGTCCGGGCGTGAGGGTGGAGCGAAAACGTCCCCTTGCGTGAGTGCGCTAGTGGCCCACGCCCCATACCGTGGATAACAGCGCTCACCGCATGCGCCGACGCTTCCTTCCCTAACGCCAACCGTCGCATGTCATCTGCGCTTAGCGTTCTGCCGCTGCCAAGTGTGCCACAGAAGCGGGATGGTTCATCGTCTGTCGGTTCGAATATCTGTGCGAAACTGTATCGTGAGATGTCGTAGAATGCTGCGGGTAGCAGGCTTGGTGCGTTGGCTAGGCGTGCAAGATTGATAACATCCTAGTAGTGATGCGTCATTGACTACTGCGGACGATTTGAAGGGACATAAAAAGGCCGGCATACGACGGGAGAAGGGTAGAGGCTTGCATGTTCCGTCGGACTTGTGAGTTCGGATGCATGAATCTTGTCTTCACGCATGTCCCAGCCCTTGAGTGTAGTAGGCCATGCTATATTAAGGTGCGCTATGGCCTTCGATCGTAGCGAATCTATCGCATATTTCGTGGATAATCGAAGGATGCCGGCGACAATGGCAAAGTCATGAGGGTCGTTATTGCCGAACTTCCTACGCGTACGCAATTGCGGTTAGTGGATGTATAAATACAAACGCTTACTGGGATGCGAAAAAAAAGGAAACTAGGGACGAACGGGCCATCATACAACGCGAGAAGTAGGTTTGCAACATCCTCTGCCGAGTCGTAAAGCTTCACAATTGGGCAGCCTTCGTAAGTTTCGTCGGCAAGCGTGGCATGTGTTGTAATCACAGGAGGCTGCGCAAGCGCAAACATGTCGGAAAAGACGATTGAGCGGCGAGAGAGCTGGGACTTGTGAACCCGAAAGAGAGTGGACTCTGCCTGGAGTATCACCGAACCATCGCAAAACCAAAGGTCTGCATGTTTGGTGAGACCGGGGGGCTCTGGTGGGGATGATGGAATCGACGTGGCCACGATCTCAGGGGGAGAATGCTCTACGTAGCAGGTAGACATCAGCAGAGTGGCGACTCGCTGCTTTGTTCCTGCGTTGAAAGATGGAATGATTGTTACCTCGACACGGTGTTGTTGTCCTGGGGAACTCGGGGAGGACACGCCGAGTCGGACAACTCGGCCTTACTGTGCTGTACAGTACAGCATGGCCTCTCTTCGCCTTGTAGTCCGCCCAAATTGTATTATTCGACCCCCACCCCTCTCTTTCCGTAGCTTCACCTCTGCCTATGTTCCTAAACCCACCTCCACTTTCCGCAGAGCAGTTTATGGGACCCTGTTCGCTCTCACCGCTGTGGCTGGCGTCGTCTATTACGTTGATTCTCGCGCAGCAATCCATCGTTACTTGATCACACCCCTCATTCGCAATGCGGTCGACCCAGAGTCGGCCCATAAGTTGGCAGTAAGCGTACTTGAAAGTGGTTTAGGTCCCCGAGATATGCTCCCAGACGACGAACGACTAGCAACGGAGGTATGTGCCCCTTATAAACCGAAGATCGCCGCATTTATTGTTTTTTAGCTCTGGGGTCGAACGCTATCAAACCCCATCGGTCTCGCAGCCGGATTTGACAAAGACGGTCGAGCAATTGATGGTATGAACACATCACCCACGTTCGCATTCTCTTCGTTCCCTGACCCGTGATGTGACTCAGGGCTTTTCAACCTCGGATTTGGCTGGGTGGAGGTTGGAAGTGTCACGCCTAAGCCACAAGTGCGTGATAGTCCTGTTCATGCAGCACACACCGTGTGCACTCATCACAACTCATACATAGCCCGGCAACCCGCGCCCGCGCGTTTTTCATCTTCCCGAAGATTCTTCCCTTATCAACCGCTATGGTTTCCCTTCGCAGGGACTTGTCTCGGTTCTTTCACGCCTCCGTGCACGCCTCCCCGCCTTCCCCTCGACTACCGAAGAACACTGGGCGTCTTTGCGACAAGGCCGGCTCCTCGCGATCAACCTTGGGAAGAACAAAGAAAGTCCTCAAGAATCACCTGACGACTTTGTTGCAGGCATCCATGCGTTCGCTCCTCATGTCGATGTGCTTGTCGTCAATGTTTCGAGTCCTAACACCCCTGGTCTACGGTGTGTTATTGTGTCTCTCCTTGAGTCTTCTTTCTCAGTGAGTCTTTGGCGACAGTGGTTTGCAACAGCGAGACTTGCTAGTGCATCTATTGCGGAGTGTAGTCCAGACTCGCGATGATGCCACGGCGTCATCAACGAGGCGTCCCAAGCTCGTCCTGAAGATTTCACCGGACCTTGACTCTCGTGGCGTGGGTGATATAGCCGATGCAGTTGGTGCAGTCAAAGGGATTGATGGTGTCATCGTCTCAAACACGACCGTCCAGCGCCCTGCACATCTCCATAATGGTGCTAGCATCTGTCATACATCCTTATTTCATACTGACGTCCCAGTTCTCAACAGCAAATCGCGCAGAGAAAGGCGGTCTCTCCGGCGCGCCACTGCAACCCCTCTCACTCAAGGTCGTCCACGATCTACGTAAGCGCCTCCCCGCCCACGTGCCTATAATAGGTTGTGGCGGTATCTCATCCGGCGCGGATGCCCTCGCTTTCGCCCGCGCCGGCGCTTCGTACGTACAGCTATACACCGTATTTGGCTATGATGGCGCGGGTGCATGTCGCCGCATTAAGGACGAGCTCACGGAGGAACTCGCGCGCCGTAACACGACGTGGCGGTCCGTCGTGGAACAGGCCGTACGAGAGAACGCTGCCCCGTCGGAGAATGTGGATGCGCAGCAACTCATTCGTGAAGCGGAGGAACTTCATGTTGTCCTGAATGAGCTGGCAGAGCGCATGGATGGGGATGCCATGTTGGTTGGTGCCGGCGTGAACGGGCAAAAGACAAATAAAAGTGGTGTACACGTCTAAAAGCTAATTCGTCGCGCCCAAACACGGTTCAATTTACTCATGAGGAGAATCAGTCTACTAGAGTGCATACTACTGAACCCAAGGAAGAGCCTGAAAGCCTAAAGGATCGCCGGTGTACACTCTTGACTCTTCGTACTAGCTCTCTGGCACCGCTGAACGACCAAGAGACTCAGAGTGGCATGGAAAGGTTGGCATATATACTGAGTCACAAATCGACGTGCTAGTACACCACAAATCGATACTTAGTTATTCAATAGATGGCATCCTTGAAACGCATCTTAAATAGCGTAGAACGCATGGGGAATATTCCTAAGAGGACACGGTGGCCTGGGAGAAAGACGTGGATTAGACTTGCACGTTGGGAAGCGGATGTGGGTTACTAGGGGCGACTGGTACAAGTGACTTGTAGTTGTAGATACCCTTGAAGACAACAACATCCAGGTATTTCGAATGTAGTTATGGTTCAGTGTGGATGGAGCATCGAGAGCGCTGCAGAGGACGGAACAAAAAGTCACGAAGTGGCACTGTTCGCAGAGCTTGAGTTGCACAATCACGACATCGCAAACACATAGTGCAAGACGAAACAAAAGTTGCGTGAAGACGATGAAAGGTGCTTCTTAATAGGTGGCTAACCTCAGGCTTGTGGTTGAACATGAACCATTCCACAGCACCGTGTACGACTTCGCGTGAGGTTTGTGGTAGTTAACTACCAGTAGGTGTGGCTTCAGATACATCTCTGTGTTGTCATGATCAAGTAAATAGCCAGCAGATTGCCCTGCTGAGTCATGGTGCGGAGCGATTTGTGGCTGTGCGACGGGATTGAACATGGTAAGGTCCTTAATCTGCGGACTATGAACGGGCACATGCAAGCAGCTAGAAATGGGAGGAATCTGAAGCCTTCAGTTGTTGTTTGTGGTACTGTTCTTGTTGGTGCGAAGACAAGGCGTCTCTGAGTCAGCTATAGATTTTCAATGGTTAGAATTTCGGCGCCACAACATGTTGGTAAATCGCTCGGAAGATAAATTTAACATAAAAAGTAGTGGGTATGTATCGTACACCGGATATTAATAAATGATCATTCCCGGTCATCCGCTGTACTGAAACACCAGCTACGTCAATACTGGGTGTCATGAATTCTTAAAGGAGACTTGAGAACAGTAGAAGACAGCACGGAACTGAAAAAACAAACAAACATGGGTAGTAAGCCTCTTAGGCCAGAACGAGGATCAGATCGCAAACTTGTGCCCCCTGTGCAATGTCCTCGATAGCCGTATGCATGCGGTGCGGCACGAGGCTGTCACCCTCAGTGGAATCAGCTGTGTTCCTAACAAGGAAAGAGGAATCGCGCAGGGCCCGAGTGGATTCCTGAGGTCCGAGTGCCTTAGAAATGTACCAGCGCAGTGCACGGAGGCGCGTTTCTGGCTCAACACCAACTGCAAGACACGTTGGTCAGGCGGGGATTACGTGACAAAGGTGTACAGGAGGGAAGACACGACGTACCCGAAAACACTTTGATGACTGTGCCGGTGGGGCTCCCATCGCAAACACTGACATTCACTTGCACGAGTACCGAGGTACTATCAGGGGTACGGGACGGGCGCTGTAAAGTGACCGAGTTTCAGGGTGAGCCAACATAAGGTGAGCGAGAAGTTAGGATGATGACTGACTGATGCAAGAACCTTGCCTAGTTGGGCGGTGCGCAACCTATCCTTCTCCGCGGCCTGCTTAAAGATCTTCTCGTAGTGGGCCCAGTGCGAGGTTAACTGTATATCACAGCGCTGTCAGTCTGGCGAGAGGAATCGGGATTCATGGCTGAAAGTGATGCGCCTACCCCGAAATGATCGAAACAGCCCTGGATCTCCTTACGTGCAGCGTCTAGTGCTCCGTTCACGCGTGCATCTTCTGGCGCATTCATGTCAAAGTTCTTCAGTGTCGGTACAGAGGCCGCTGCAACCTGTAATGCAGCGAGGCTTTCCCTGCAAGCCCTGATCGAATAGTCAGCCTGGCGCGAAGTCAGAATACTTTGAAAGGATTGACTACATACTCCTCAAGAGGCTCGACGTTTATCGCGGTCCTCTCCTCCTTCGTCAAGGTTTCGTAATGTCTTGCAAGGAATCGACACAGAGAAATGACAGCGACGGCTTGAGCGAAATACGGGCGACGGATATTCCCGGCTTGCTTCATTAGCTGTATATATGACGCCGGAAGCGGTGCATCAGGTATCGTCTGAAGGTAGCTATGTGAGCTATCGGTTGTGAGAGGAAGAGTGAACACTTACTCTGAGAACCAAGAGAAAGGCCTTAAATCTCTCCTCGATCAATTCAAATCGGGTATCTGAACCTTCCGCAATATCGTGAAAAAACCCGAGAAGACTTGAAAAACCTGAGTCAATTCGATCCATGCCTGATGCTACCTTCCGACTGACCTGTGTGCGGCATCCCAAACAGTTTCAAGTTTCAAGTGGTGAGTGCGGTTCTTGTCCACCTGCGAGTCTATGGAAATCTCCATGATCCCAAAAACAAGCATGGCTGCTTTGATCGTGGGAACGGCCAGTACCTGGATACACCGTCATTAACGATCAATATTCTAGGAAGTGGGCAAACGGACGTCCTCGAGCACTTCGCCCTGGGCCAGTGCATATAGGTCCGCCAGCTGGTCATTCACAAGCTCGACTAGTCGAGGAACAGATCTACAGATGAATGTCTTCAATGGACCAGTTAGCGGGGGAGGGAGACGGACCCTTCTGCCCTTTGTCCAAAGGCATGGCGTTTGATGGACTGGTGTAACTCGAGAAGAAAGGATGCGTCGTCGTGCTTTCCGGCCTCGATAATCTCCATTTCTTCATCACCGGCCATAGGCAGTAGCTCCTATTCGAGAATTATTTGATTTCAATAGACCGCGTGGACTGGGCCATACCGCAATCTCTGGCTTAGTACGGAAGGAATATAAGAATTCTCGAAGAGTTCTTCTGTTGGTCTCCCAGGCTGTCATGGATTCGATACATCTATCGATGTCCTTATCCTCGCAAAGGTAGCGGTGCGCCTCGTCTTGCGTAGTCGCTGTTGAAGCGACTAAAAGCCTGTGAAACATCAGCGCCCATGAAACGAGGTGAAGATGTAGCGCACTCTTCTAGCAAATCGCTCGCCTCCGTAAACTTGTCGTAACTATCCCAGTCATCCTCTTCGTCGACCTTTTGAATCAGAGCGTTGATGATATCACAAGCAGATCGCGCTCTATCGACGAAATGGTACGATATTTGAGTATTGCGACGGAATTGAACTACATCGCGACCGATGGTTTCTATGAGTTGCTTTATAGATTCTGTCGCAGGGAAAACCGGATTTTGAAGTTCGGTAAGGCTTCGAAAGAGTGTGAAGGACATGTCTCGCTGAGGTGAATAGGGGATGCCAAGAGAGCGAGTTTAACGATGAGTCGCACGGGGGGCACTTATACTATTGGCACGCGTTTGCGGCATGGTAAAGTATTATTGCCATGCGGCCGGCGGACATCAAACCCTCAGATAGTGTCGGATCGAAGGCGGAAGAGTCTGTGATTGAAGAGCAAAGAGTAGAATCGAGGAAAAAAATCAAAAGCAGAATGAATTCTTCGTTGTGTGGCAACCAAACGCTATGCATGAGAGTACCAGACCAATTCGACGAGGATGGTGAAGAGGAGAAACATACTGTATGAGTCATCACCTGGGCGTTGGGCAAATCCGAGTCGAGGCAAGAGAGGTTAGACATGCCGTCATTCTCTTCACTTCACCACGCCTCTGTCACGAGAAAGCTGCGAGGTTTGTAGGGCTAGCCATGTGTATGTCTAACTCACAGTTTCCCTTGTTCATTCCCCCATCTTTCGACAACCCGGACCTGTCCTCTCGCCGTCCATGCCAGTCAGTCTCGCTGTCGGCGATATTGCCAGCTTTCGAAAATACGTCAAATACATTGGAAGAGCGTACCAGAAACGCTCCGTTGCGATGATACAACTCTGTAGGTTATTCTTGGAGATTTCTCCTGGGAAACCAGATCAAATCGATGCTTTGAGAAGGTTCTGGTGACATGTTCAATCGTCCACCATCTCTTCTGATCCTGATTTCCCGGTATTCCTTAGCCTTTTTGAGACTGTCGAGGACGCCCTCAAGTCAGCAGTCGACGCTGGGAAAGATCGTAGCGATGCTGCCGATACCGCTTTTGCTACAGCAGAAGAAGCGTTGGACTGGTATGCCGCATGGCATCATCCAAAACAACAGTGGGTCCTCTTTCATGTCTATTACACCGTCGGGTAATGCCCACATATCTTTAGAGAAGTGCTCGGCGATGTGCAGGACATCATAGAGGATGCTGCTCAGAAGGACAGTTACATCACAAAAACGCACAAACGATTGTCTACCCGTCTCGGCTTTAATGTAAGCGCGATTGCGTCTATTCATCCTTGTGCCAGTAACACGCATTTAGAAATCAGGTTCTCCTCCAGCGAGCTCTTTAGTCAAGGTCCACTTCCAAATTCTCCAGTCGCCCACAGACCGTCGAGAGGCTCCAGTTGTGACTTGTGCGTTCCCTTTGTTGCGCCACCTTGCCTAAAAATGCTGATCTACGGGGCTCTAGGTGAGCTGGGTCCTGACGTAAAAATATCGGAGTTGTTGTGGACGTTTAGCCGGCTGCCTGAAGACCAACGGATCAGTCTCAAACAAAACCCTCACTTCTACTTTAGCAAGGACCTCTCCGATCAGGCATCGGCGTACGATGATCAATTCAAGCTCGAACCCCTCAAAGATCTCAGACCAATGAAGGATTTGGTTGTGATGGTACTACTAGATCGGGCTGGCCAGATCTTCGTCGACTACCAACAGTTCTCAAAGACGTACGGAAATATCTGGAAACCTGACAGCACCATTATACTGAAAGGTAGGCAGTTTTTGTTGGCTAACTGAAAGACGCTTATCTGGTAACTAGACCTTCAAGGGACCCTAGAATCGGCCACTTTAATTAGCCCCAAAATTGACGGGGAAGTTTGTATCTGGCAAAGGGGTGGTGGGCTCCCTGTGGAGGAGGATTTATCAAAATGGACAGAAGTATTGGACAGAGCGCTCGACATGCCAGACGTTGACTGGCTCATACGGTCTGAGACTTCTCCTGATGAAGCGTTCGACATTGAGGTTACAGGTGGCTGGGTAATATTCCTTTTCTCCATTCTCGCGAACAGTTATTCACGAGAGCTGCAGGAGCGCTGCTCCCCAATTCCGATACCTAATCCTCCCGAGCTGGATGACCCCATCACGATTACACCTCCCCATGAGGATGCCCTCATTCCTCCAGAAGAGGCGCCAAGCACTGTATCGTTGCTTAGCTCCTCAATGCCAACCGTCGACACTGTCAGTCAGGAACCCTTCCATCTCTCCCAAGATGCCCCTCTCAGTGTCATCGTCGAACTTTCTTCTGTGAAAGCACAAGGTATTGCGGAGGAGTGTCCGTCCACTGTTGAGAACGAGGACTCTTTGGTCCTTGGCATTTCTTCTCTCGCGGGAAGTATTCCGTCAACTGTTGATGACAAGGGCTCTTCGGCTCTTGACATTTCTTCTCTCTCTGGAAGTACTTCTCCCCAGGCTGAGGCGAATCCTCCTTCGGTTAATCCGGCTAGTACTTCTCTTGAACTATTTATGCCACCGGAGGAAAGCGAGCCAGCTCCCGCAAGTGGCACATCCTCTCCTGAGGGGACCATTCCCATGGCCGCGGAAAGTCCATGCTCTCCGGATGAGGCATTTCATACTCAAATCCCACTCGCCCGTTCTTCCTCTAATCCTCTTACATTACCTGTAGCTCCTGCCAGCAGTGGTATGCTCACTCCCCTTAAAGCCGATGACACCAAAGCTTCGCACCCCCCTTTTCAACCTGCGTCTATTCGTCCTGAATCCACCTCACCATCCAATAGAAGCGAGCTGGTCCTCGCTAGCAGCGCGCTCACTCCCGAGAAGATCCCAGAACCCCCTCGTCCTCAAGCCGAGGCTAATCGCGCACCAGATCACTTAAGGCATTCTGCCTTCGACCGTCCCATTCCGTCTATCGGCGATAATGTGGCTCCCACGAGTGTTGTGCCGGCTCGAAGTAGGACTACAGCTTCGGATAGCACTCCTTCTCAGGCTGACGCGATCCACCGCCCAAATACTTCAAAGCCTCTCATACTTGCAAGCACTGCGCCCGTCCTCGACCGTACCGCTCTCGCTCTCGCTCCTTCCCCTGCTTCCAATACCACTCCTCTTCGATCCAAACTAGACCACTCCGCAGCTCAACCCGTGCGTTCTCCCGAGCACCTTGTTATCCCTACGGAGAATAGGTCAACCTCTCCGAGCGGCGTGCCTGCTCCTGATAGGATTCCGCCTTTTTCAGGACGGGTGCGTTCGGGTTCTCGGTCAGGGGTATTTCGTCAACCTTCCGTCATAGAATCTCCGCCCGCCCTGTCCGCTTCTCCTGGGTTGTCCACTCTTGTTGGAAGGAAGGAAGCCCCGCACGTAAGCCCACCCCTTTCAGAAAGCGTTCATACACCCGTCGAAGCAGCCCGCCCTCCAAATCAGAATTTCAGTGCCACTTCCAAGCCCCGTGTTTCGTCTGTTGAGGCGCGTAACGTGCCTACTTTCCACAGGACTGCACAACCCCCGGAACGTACGCACATCCAAGTTGGAGCCCAAATCCCTCGCCCACCAGTGCGCCCCACCCATGTACCTCCCTCAGGCCCTCGCACGTCTGTCGGCAGTCATTTACCCTCCTTAAATGGCGCGTCTGTGCCCGATATGAAGGCGGCGCACATATCTTCCCGGTCCAAGATTAAGAGCCATCCGAAGAAGATGGTGACCTCCGCGGGGCAGAGACGGCCCGCAGTCTTCTCAACGCAGATAAACGTGCAACCAGCTGCACGGCCATCGGGTCTACCTGTGGAACACTCTACTGCCAACCTGGGGCCGAGCTACGCCAGTACTAGGCAGGTTCATACTACATTAGTAGGGTCTCAATACCATGGGGCATTACTGGAAAATCGAGGCGGATATCAAAGCTACGCCACACGCCAGGGGCAGGTCAACGTTTCCATCTCCGTTTCTGCTCCAGTGGCGTCGAATGGCACCACGCGAATGTCTTCTCAAGACCCTATGAGCCAGTCGCGGCGGTCAACGGTCATCACTAGGCAGATATCCTCCCAGCTGCCTGCATCACGAACAACGGAGAAATCCGTGCCCAGCACAGTGCCTAACAGGAACAGTCTTGTGCCAGTCGCTAGACAGGATAGAACTGCCGGGGCTTTATCTCATTCATCCCATGCAAAATCTTCGAACCTTGCTGCAATTCCGGAAGGTCAAGGCGCTTTAAAGGGTTATTCCGTGGCGCGTTCAGCTACACCCACTACATCGCACGCCGCGGCGGAGAAGCCCAATTCCTCCCCACCAAGTATCATTTCTCGTACATCTTCGATAGTCAAAATGAAAGATCCGACGCTGCAAACGACATCACAACTGGCTGCGCGATTACAACCCGTTGTTAGCCCTATTCCCAACAGCAATTTTTCGGATCCTGTAACTATGGCTCGTCTAGGCAAAACCACCGAGGCACTATCTCACGGTTCCAGGGTTGATATTTCAACCGGTGTTGCGGGAGCGACGGAACCTCGAGGTGAATTCAACGGCCACTCCGTGGGCCCGAAGGTGGTACCGTTGCCACCGTTTGGTGGTGGTGGTGGTGGTGCTATCTTAGCCTCGCCTATGTGGAATAGCACCGCTCGCACACCCTCGAGGATCAAGACAAAGGACCTGATCAGCCGACATAAGCCACACAATGTGATTGATGTTCGACCAACCTCCACTGCGGAGAGCGCCAGCCCGTATCAAGCCCCTACATCAGCTACCCTGGTTAGCAAGTCGAGCGCTAATCGTATCGACAGCGGCATAGAGTTGTGGGATTATGACCCCCAAGGAGCCGCACCTGATCGCAGGAGAAGCCACGATACCTCTACGAATGGACATGGCAGTCCTTCCCGTGACCGTGGACCATCTTCCCCGCATTCAATTAGTTCTCCCATCGGTACTAAGAACACAAACAGCCGCAAGGATGGCACCAGGACTTCACTGTCCTCCAAAAAGTCTCGAATGTCGATTCTGGGATCCCCCAGTCCCGCAGTTAGTCTATCACACTCAGGCATTCCGATGTCAAGCGCTCCTCCACCGGAGCAAGTCAAGAACCCACTACTGAATGTCACTACTGGATCGTCCTCCACTGGCTCACTTACTAGCATGGCAGCAGGACGAAGAGAGCCCTTTATCAACCGGAAGCCGCAGCCCACGTCCCAAAGCACATCTCATGGCGCGGCAGGATCCCAATCAGGCTCCTCCACGCCGCCTCGCTCCTCCACGCCATCTTCTGTTTCGCACTCGGGGTCCTCATCCACTGGGGCAACAATGGTAACACCTGCTACTTCCTTCACTATCCCTTCTCGGGTACCATCACCTGTTGCCGAAGTCGGGTCCAAGTCGTGGTTCCGAAGAAACGTGATTGATGCTGTCAAATCCAAGCTGGGATATGGGTCGTAAGGACTCTCGTGTTGCTTAGTGTTCCCTACATTATCATGGTTCAGTACACCGCTCTATTCGGTCTTCTGAGTACATTTTATAGATAGACAATTTCTTGTCGACTAACTTATAAATCATCCGGGCGACACTATTTCTGGGCCGTGATTTGATACGTGTTTTGTCTATGTATCTAGGTTTCGCCCATGGGCTGTTGGGTTATCTTTATTCAACAGTTGGAATGTGTACACTACCAGTGGCAGTTAAGTGAAGCTAGTGAAGGACACACCAAAACGAAAGTATCCAGCAGTTGGCCGATCGATTAATTGCAATGAGGTTGGAAACATCGTGCGCGTGCCTCAAGGCGGTCAATATTGACTAAAAGCCATGAGTACGTTTTTATTTTGTCCTTGTGTCTATTATACCGGGTATGTGGGACAGGCACGTCGCTCATTCTCTTCTAATCCACGCACCAGTCCCTAACATACTCGCCAGTCGAAAAACTGAAATAAAATCACCATCGCCCTCAGCTTCCGAGCCTATCACACCTCTCTTCCCTTGGCTACTGCCCTGCGCGACCGAGTACAGAATCTCACGGTGGGTGCGGCCTGGTCCGGTACCAGCGCCATGGCTCTAGGTCGCGCACCAGCGAGGTTGTCCCATCCCGCTCGCTCAGAATCTTTCTATTGGGGCGAATGCATTATCGATATACAGTATCCTGAGTCTTACTGTCTCCGCATACACTGGCTTTCCGCATACACTGGCTTTCCTCGTAAAAAAAATGGGGATGCCGGTGCACCCTCGGTACCCCCGAGCAAAAGTGCACGGGTACAGATTAAACATGTTACCATCCCGGGCCGCAACGGCCGCAAGTGCCAGCACGATACATGTATCCTGCCTTCCTCGCCGAAGGTCCATATCAGTTTGCGTCTAACCTTTTCACCAACCCCTATGGGTTACTAGCCCGAGCTGTTTATACTTCAAGCAGCGATTCGGAATTGCGTCGAAAATTGGAATTTAATTATAATATAATGACTACGATAGTACTTGCTATGACACATACTTGGAGATCATGCATATTGCACGAAGACACACGCGGAGCTACAGTAAATACCGAAAAGACGGACGTACCATCTTTACAATCGACTAACAGCCGAGCTCTCGATAGACTACAAGCTAATTCAAGTTCCCAATAAAACATTTGCCTCCAGTACGGGGAATAAGATAGACAGCGTGTGGCAGCAGCCGCCAACTTGAAAAACGGGATAACGGCAGTCTCTATAATGTATGACATCGGTGGCAATCATTGAAAGAGGAATTCCACTCCGCCACCACTAGCCTGAGTAACGCCACCGGCATGTTGCTGCCATAGACCGCAAGGCTAAGTAGATGAAGCCTTTGCCTATGGGCCCGGGAATATGCAAGTACAGTACTAGCAATACTCTCAAAAGTCCACAGCGAGAGGAAAATTTAAAAGCAATGGTTAAACTCGGGGTAATGATGGAGGATCCATATGCCTAACGGAATCAATAACGTGATTTGATAAGAGAAATGACTTCTATTCCATGACATTTCAATTCCATGTTATCGACATGTCTACCCAACGCAGCCATCCTGCCGCCCACCTCGGGCCTACGATCATCCACGGACCACGTTTATGGGCGGCTCATTCTTACCAAGTATAGCCGTATTCAGGCTCGCGGACCTATTTTGTGCGGCGTGGTAATGATGAGACTGCCACCTTCATTAAAGTGATGAAACCGCGACTTGCCGACCAAACGCACCTTATCAAAACGTGTTTGATACGGGATTGCATTTGACCATAGCTCGTGTAAGTCTTGAAGCTTGAAGTAGCGACCGTGGTGGGTTCCGAGTAGTACGTTGAAACGTCGAACGCCGGCTGTTATCAGAATACTCAAAACCAAAACAAATACAAAGAAAAGAAAAAGGAAAAACATTCCCACCCGTCCCTGTGATTTCTTGCGTTAACAAACAAAAAATAAACAGAAGAATCAGCTTCGCTTCAAGTTCGATGACTCAAAGGGCCGGTGTCCCCTGCTCACCCGGGCCCTTACTGTAACAATATCTTTCTAAGATGGTCTCTTTGCTCTCTTCGTCCAACCGCTTCAGCCCCGATTAGCCCCATCTAGTTACCCCATGTATTCAATATACAAGCCCGGCGGAGGCCTCGTCTTAGGCCAGTCTTAGGCAGTATGGTCGTGAGAACGCTAAACTCAGCCTAAACAGTGTTCACAGAATGAATCTATCTGCTAGATTGAACTGGGGATGGATAACCCGAGTCAGTGTCTAGCAGAGATTTCTGGGCGCCCCTAATCGGCCCCTTCAGGTAGCTCCGTACTTGTCGTACTAGATGACACATTGGCATTATTCCGCATAAAGGTCTTGGATTTGTTTTGCGACTCCAAGCAAAGTACATTTTCACTGTCCCATGCTTGATTATCCGTGGTCGTGGGTAGGTTAGGCCTAACCAACATAGTGGAGCCAGTGAGAATGGAAGAGGTAATTTCAAAGCATCATGTGATATCAACAAACGGGGAACCTCGGGGTCTCTGTGCCACGGGCTCCGCGGGTTCTGGTCAATGTTCAACCCTCTTCCGAGGGCCTCGCACATAAGCAACACGCCCATCTCAGAATACATCCAACCAAACATGAACTTCCTCCCTTGTCGCCGTTATCAAGTCGGTGGTAATCACGGGAATGGGTGGTACGGTTTCCTCGAACCATCTTCAAGTTGTTCATTGAAGGGCAGACCAGAGCTCCGCTTGTGAGCCCAGTTGTGGCACTTAAATTTGTCACACGAACTCACACGAATTCACAAGAACTGTCCGCAACCACCAGTTCAACCGAGACCTATGGTGTCATTCCAACGCCTTGGTTTTCATGTCCACGACGAAACAAGCCGACCTTATCAATTATTCGTGAGGGTGATCCAAGCTATGGTACATCAAACCAATTACCAGATGATCCTCTTGCAGCTGCCGAATCTCCGATCTACTGTACATAAGGCACCATGAGGTCAGTGGTCACCGGTCACCCAAGGGTCGTTCGAATAGTCATTCGATTGGCCCATTTGTACTTGATTAGGATGTAGACCCGCCTTGTCTCAGCCTTTCTTTCAACGAGGAGAACGTCTGGCTGGTTGCCTAAAATAAAAGCCCTGACTTTCTACAATCTACATGTGGATTGACGAGGTATACGGAGTTTCGTATCGGTGGTATTCGAAACCCTGTCTTTGCTTGATGTGCTTTTCCGGACAGGTATTCCCAGTGGTAACCATAACGAGGAATGATCGATGATCTACTAGTGGGGCTACGTTTCTTGCATGCACGTATACATCGGGGCCAAGAATGAGTTAGTCTGAGCGGCCTATCACCTCGCTGTGCACCGTCTTCCCTTGATTGATTAAGCACTTCGAATAAGATGGTATGTTTTCTAATGCTGGCAGGACCCAATGATCCAACAAGGCTAAATCCCAGTGCCATCATATCATCAGTGAACTCGCCCTTCTCTTCGTTGATCACATCATGACTTCCCTTATTGGTATCTTCGCTTTCTGCTCTGTGCTTTTTACTGTGCGGAGGGCTGTAGTACTTCCATATAGCGGCTATAGCCTGCCATAGAATGTCATATGTCTACTAGTAGTACCATAAGCCAGGTACTCAGGTACTGGGACAATGAGGCTCGGGATCACAGCAACTCAGAAGCAAAGAACATATCATCGTGGCATCCTGTTCCTGTTCCAAGTGAACCATGTCAACGCCGCTAAATTGGACGTCCCTGTAGTGCCGGCAGGGGCTTGACGTTTATGGAACACGAACACCCGATTTCATAAGAGGGACCGGATCTTGGCTTGGGATGCGACACCTTGAGATAAGGCGTGAGTACAAGCAGTACGGGGGAGGTTTTTTGATCTTACCGTAAGAGGATGCAGTGGCCGGGGTGGTGGGATTAGTTACATTGACGCCATTCATATTCATAGAGGCGCATACTTATATGTAGAGCCTCCCCTCCTCCGGAGTCCGGACGCAAAACCACAACATCAAAACGTGTGAACTGGGGACACACCCTCTGGGCTCTGTGATGACAGGAGTCTAAATGGCAGGTCGAACACCCCTCCATGCCATGCCGAGGTGGAAGCGCTGTACTTGGTGTGTGGAGTTAATACGTGCCAATAGTCAGTCAGCTGGCTTTCACGGCGTCCGTATCGGTTGATAAGAATAACTAAGAATGATCAAACCAAGTAGAGGCTGTGTGTTGCATGTGGTAGTGCTTTTGGTCGTTTGGACGCCTGTGTCGTCGCTTCTACTGTACTAGTAATACTACAGTATCCGGAAGCAACCGACGATAACCGTGTATCTCGGACAGCCGTCAGAGTCGGGTTACCAGTGGGCGCCCGCCATGTGCTACTACTTGCTTCTTCCTTCCCACATGTTTGATGGCACATACCGCTCGCTCCCGTGGCATAAATTCAGTACTATGATACAGCTGTCCGCAGCTTGAGCGCCTTGCGCGGCTACTACCAATGCGGGCCTCGCGTGAATCGACATAATTTCGTAATGATGACCCTGGTGAACGCAACTGTAGTGAAGACTGCATTAGCGCGCCGTACATTCCCGACAGTAAATGCCGAAAGGAATTGTGGGTGCTAGTGGTGGCAAGACTCCGATTTACAGTATCTACACAAATCCGTCAAGCGCGTCAAAGTCCGTTCAACTTCAACTTCGACCCTGTTACAATAAGTCTCTGGCACAGGAAGGAGATTCGGTCAAAGGAGACTCGGATGAAAACTTCATAGCGAGACAGAGTTGCGCGCCGCGACATTCGTTCAAACGCAATATTTTCGAGCGCAGTCTTTTACTTTATCCTCTTGCCCAAGCCGTACAGTGAGTCTCAGACTGACATAATACTGTACATGAAACAAACGACAATATAGGTTATTCAAGTAGTTTCAAAGGCTTCGGCGACACACATTTCTACCATATTAATGACTACTATGATGACCGACACCTCGGACTCGAGATCCAACCTCATGCTTGACTTCACGGCACCGCCCGGCGCACTGCTTGGTAAAAATAAGTCACGGTCTGCTCAAGTTGGCCTTATTCAGCAGCACTGGCACGGGCCGACTCGGAGGTAGCACTATGTTACATGTCATTGGTACTTGCCCCGGAACTCACACACAGGTAAATACTAAATACAAAGACGACGCGGCCCGAGAATTGGACTCTTGGCCCGGGAGCCTCTGGAGGTCGCACTGGCATGAAGGGGACTCGGAGAGCCTGAGGCACATGCCATCGAACTAGTTCAGGGCCTCTAGAGGTGCACCGTGTACGTGGGTGTCGCACTGCAAACTGGCGCTCACTCACAGGTCGTGCGCCGTCATACCGTGCCCAATCAAGGAAGCAGTCAAGTCAAGGAAGAAGTCATCCAACAGAACAACGCCGACAAGGGCGTGCAGCAGTGTAGAAAGCCTCGGATCTCAGATGCTTCTGTCGATGTTCGATTCGATTCGATTCGCATCGTATTTCTGGAGGGAAAGAACCCATCACGATGTAGTAATGACAGAATTCGCCAAAGAGTACAAAAAAAACAATACAGCAGGTTAACAGAAAGCATCCAGTCGCATCACAACATATGTATATCACAGAGTCGGGGAGTACCGTTGCAAGTAGGAGGGACAATGAAAGCAGAGCAGCATGACAAGAACATCTATAGAATGTTACGGAATTGGGGTGGGGCGCAGCCCTGAAACCATCAATCGAGCGAGGCAATGAATGCAAACCTAGTATGCCAATGTTTGGCAACATGCCACAACAAATATGTAGCGGGCAAAGCACATCAGGTAGGACTTTTCAGAGGTTTGGAGCGAATTTTGAAGCGATCCAGTGGAACGGAAAGTAAACTACACGAGAAGATATGCTCTTTTGAGCTATGGGCTGCGAGAACGATATGATACGGGCGCTTGTGGAGTGTGAGTAGATCATGCGGAATTTTCGGCATTGGGTGGCGCTCACCTGCCGGGGTTGTGGCAGAGGGAAGCCACGATTGTATTTGGGGTAACGGCTCCCCACGAGAAGGTGTATGTGCACTTTCCGTCCGAGAGAGCAAAGGGGCGATAGATGGGTGATTGTATTGGTGCGGTGGCAGTGAACTGACGGGAGGCACTGCATTGTGTTGGGGTGGTGATGTGCGCACTTTGAGCGATGATGTAGCGAGGGGACCGCGCTTGTGGGGAAACTGCTCTGGCCTTGGGCGATTGTGTGTACGCTCGAACAATCCACATTTATTGCAAAGCTGTGATAGCATTAAGCGACGATACAGAAGGGCGGCGTACTAGATACTAACCACCTTGCCAGGGTTCAGGCTGGATCTCCTCCAGGTAGACGTATCTGTAGTGCAGCAATTGAAACACCGTCTGCGAATCCTGTCGTTCAATTTAGTTGTGGCATCGTCTGTGTATATGGCGTTGAATGGCTGCTGCCCGGGATAGTGGCTAGGGATTTCATGAGCACCGCTGGATATCTGTGTTGGTACTACATGTGCGGTGGGAAGATATGCCGCAGAACGCGTGGGGCCTTCATGGGTGGGTGGATAGTGAATTTCTGTCCGTGGTTGGACACGATACAGGGACTCCGCGTGTCCTGAAGATTGCTGGTAATATGCACGTGAGCGCTCAGACTCAGCACCTGGATAGTAGACATCGCCATGATTATAAGGGGCGGCGACATGTATACTTTGAACCGAACCTCGTCTGGTTGGTGCAGGGGAAGACACAGAGGAACGATCTAAAGAAGAAGAGGAAAGTGAAGGTGACTGAGGCAGTGTCGCAATTGGTGGGGGAGGGGATGGTTGCACATGCACGGCATTTGCAAGACGGCCATCACTGCAATTGTGGACTGACTATGAGGAAATATCAAAATTTATACAGCACTTACTTGGCGACATAAGGAGAGGCTTCGATACGACGAGACATTCCTTCTACTTTGGGGAAAGTGTCGTGTGACTCTGGTGGGTTTGAGGCGCTGCGTGGAGAGATTCCGCTCTCGATTTTTGATTTGATATCCTGTAAAGGAGACTTATGTAGAAGGGGGAAGGGTAATAATTTGAATTAGAAAAATGAAAGCTGAAAGGGAGGTACAACAAGGTACCTTTGTGTAGGTAGATAATGTGGTGTGTTCGCCAGGGTGGTGATGATCGTGATGAAGTGAGCGAGATATATCCTTACGATCGGCAGATCCAAGATCGGGTAGAATAGGAGGCGGTGGTGAGGCCGGTGAGGGACGAGCGCCGGGTGGTTGACGAGCTGATGTGGCTGGTGACTGGTCGGCGGGTGAAGGTGAACTGCAGAATGAAGAGGAGAAGGAAAGGTGAGGACTCGTTCAGGTTAAACATGGAGGTTATAAGGACTTACCACATTATTTATGGCTGTCCGCCCGAGAGGAGGCAGGTCTGATGGTGAAGGAGGGAAGCCAACCTAACAAGAAGTGGGCGGCGGCCGCAGAAACCGCGGAAGGATTAGAAAGGAACCCGGGCGCGTACAGCTCCCTGAAACCTGCTGGGGGGAGAGAGGGGAGTGAGTGAAGTGACTTAGGGTTATTCCCTCTCGGTTCCAGGTTGGGAGCTTTCATGGCCACAAGTTTGGCGACACGGCCGGTGGAAGTTGCCACTGCAGCGCATCCTATTGACGTTGACATTTTAATTGCGTGACACCGCGGCCTTGCTTCGGATCACAACATTTCTCCCAGAGTCCCTCCCAGTTGCATGTTTCGGCGCTCCCCGTGAATGGCTCGCTCTGTCCAAGGTGTGTCTTTCGCGCCCAATAGAAAGTGACTCGTGAGCAGCAATCGACTCAGACTCGCACCGGGGATAGACGTCCTGCAGTAGTTATGCCGTTCGCGCGGGCTTTGTTTAAAAAAAAAAAAGAATCCAAATTTATAATCACTGTAATGAATGTGGGAACTAACCGCCATCACATCACGGTAGGAGGGAAAGGACCAATGGGAGCAACATGCAAGTCACCCAGCAGGTGTTTTTTATTTTAGAAATATGAAAAATATGAATTTATATCCTGCAGCGCATACAACGTGGTACACTGGCAGAGGCGGTCACGTAAATCTACGTCCTGCTTAGGAATTTGGGGTATACCGTATATGTAGTGAGCTAGCTCGCAATAGCTATGGCTAGTATTTTATCATAGTGCGGGGTGGTCGTGCGAGTGCACATCTGTGGCTATTCCTTCCAACATTGTGATCAACGTTCCTCCATCCCGGTGTATTGGGGTGTATTAATGGGCATGTGGAGGAAATTCAAAGTCGCTAGTGCGGTGTTTAAACCTGCACTGCGGAGAGTGAAGTAGAGCGGCTGGTACCGAGCCTATGTACCGAGCCTATGAGACCTATGTAGTTTCTATCATCTCATGCTATCAGCTATCTGCGCACCTATAGTTTCCATCATCATGTCCGGGATCAATCAGACCATTTCTATCAGTACAGAGGACCCAGAATACTACTCAGAGCTTTTCTTTAACATCAGTAAACCTGCACAAAACTTTTTGGGGCTTGTCCGAGCTCGGACAAGCAAAAAAGGGCCAAAAAGCACATAAGTGCCAAAGTAACCTATTTTTTTGCTATAAGTTGATTTTAGACATTTTGTTAAAAAGTAAAAAAGTTGAAAAAGCTGCAAAAGTCATCCAAAATCACGCTTACAGTCAGATGCATCAATGTCAACTTTTTCACTTTTTCACTTAATTACTTGCACAAGTTGGAAAGTCAAAAAGTTTTTGCATGATTTACTGATGAAGATTCCCAGACTCAGAGGCGTCTGACTCGCAAAGTGGCCCCTACTGTCCAATGAACGATCCTGTCCAGTCGATGACCTCCCCGGCACCTACAGATGCTTCTCGATACAGGCGCTGATATCTCACTTTGTGAATGACGAAAATTCTCCGCCACGATGGCCTGCTTAAAGGATGATAAAGGTAAAAGGTACTTTAGAAATGCGATTGTACTAGTGTTGCGACAGCTATGAAGCCGGAGCTAGCCGAGAGCCGAGTCGGTTACTGTTACGCACGGACTTTGCGTATCGAGTTACTAGTCTTTACCGCTGCTGTGAGAGTAAAGATGTTCGCCTAATGTATAGCTTACCAATAAGCGTGGTCTTACTATACACTATCGTACTTAAGAGAGTCTACTCTATGTACTAGAGTCGCCTAGATACTTTAAGGCAAAGCTGACTTAATCTGAAGTCAGGTCAGATAGCGGACTCAAAGCAAAGCTCTTGAGTGCAAGTGGATGATATGATGAGAATCAGACAGAGGGATAGAGCGAAGCTCTTAAGTGGGGTTTATGGTCCTGGATTCACAAAGGAGACCAAGTCTGAGGCGACATTGGACTCTTGTACAGGGTTTATATACTGTACAACAAGTACTACTTGGATCTGAGTCACGGAAAGGAGGCTTTGTAAGTAAACATAGAGATGCGTCAGCGGCTCAGTAATGAGCTTACTGATGCTTGGTAACGTACTTAGTAAGTAGCAAAAGAGACTGAGTAAGTAGCTGTGCAGATGATTCACGCGTAATGGAAATACTGGACGACTCTGAAGGGAAGTGGAGTCAGGGCGTATTAAGTAAACATGGGAAACCAGTCCGAAAGAGGAAGGTAACCTGAGTATGATGCGTAAGTGCTAAAGCAGCTAAGTATCTAGATAATGGGTAAGTCCGGTAGATGGGTAAAGCGGTCCGGTAGTACACATATATGGAAACGAGCCACGCGATACGAAACTGAGACAGGGGTTAACCCGTATGGATGCAACAGAGGCGTAACAGTTACCAGCCGATTTTTTTGAGCTTGAGTAGAGCCGAGCTTCGGCTAATTTGTAAAAAGCCTAGCCGAGCTGGTTTACGGCTACTTGTATGGCTCCACCGGCTCCAGGCACTGAGTGCTGAGCTGTGAGCGGCCATCTCACTATTCAGATTATGATGTTTTCTTTCTGTGGCATTGCTTTGCTGAACGCATCGCAGAGGGAGAGTATCATGAATTTCTCATGGAACACAGTAAACAGTTACAATACAGGCTGCATTCGTCTCTCACACATACTGCATGCTACAACAGGGCTACAGGTTAGGCTCGCAGTTGCAGACTGCAACACCTTTCTACAAATGACAACCCTATCAGCCAGTGATGAGTAGGGGCTTGGTCCGCCTTGTCGGTGGCATCCGATTGAGTGGCATTATGCACTGCGTGAGGAGGGAGTGGAGATACAGATAGTCTGGTTTGTCTTCAAAGCTGAGGGACTGTATGTGCTGAATAAACTCGATAAACGGCTGTGGCAGGCCCTTACAAAGGGTCTTGGCCATTGTCACTTGCTTTAACTTCAAAACTTCATCATGATGGAATTGACCGGGATGGATAGCGATGCCTTGCCAGGGTAGCCGTCCCTTCACTAGATAAACGATAACGTATGCCAATGACTCCAGATCGTCGCATCGCGATTGTGTTAGTCCGAGATGACTGTTGATCGACGAATAATGGACAGTGCCAATGATGTCAAGTCCCTTGACTTGCATGACGTGTTTATGAGTGACTGGGTTGTGGAAGAGCCGAGTGAGTCCAAAGTCGATAAGAAAGACTTGGCTCGACCTGTCACCGGCACCTATCATCATATTGTCTGGTTTAACATTGAGGTGAACATAATGGTGATCATGCAGTGACTTGAGAACCGAAAGCTTAGAATGAGATGTAAATAAAAGCATACTTCAAGCATAAGGAGAAAATACCATCTGTTTTGCGTAAGTGAATATGGTGCTGGCATTGAGCACACCCAGTTGTGCCATTTCCTCAATTGTGCACCCAAGGCGGCTGAGAACCATGACATTATATCGCCCTTCCATCCCGTACCAAAGCATCTTGAGAATTCCACGGATTCCTGAAGTTGCCCGATAAACGTTGTATTCGTGCTCGAGCTTTGAGCCACATTCCAGGGCAACCTCAAGTTTCACAGCTACATCTCGCCCCTTCTTGATGTCTCTTCCCAGGTAAACCATTCCTAAACAGAGTGAGGTAGGTATAATGGCCCAGATGGCATTCAGATTGACATACTGAAAGTCCCAGCACCAAGTAGCTTTCCCACTCGATACCTACCGCCTACTCGTACGATATCTGGGGTTACGGTTTGGGCACCAAATGCTACGTGTTGTCTAGGCATTAGGCCAGTGGGTGAATACAAATTTGGTGGGGTATCTTGGGGGCCGTGAGGGCTTGGAGGGGAATCAACAAGAAACACGAATGGGTTCAAACTCAGACTCAAACTCAGATTCTGATTCCATATTCCTTAACTACAGTGTATTATGCTAAAATAAAGGCAAGGAGCGAAAGCTGGTCATGGACAGTGATGACAACGATGCGTCGTTCCTGCGAGTGGCACCATCACACTCGTCATCATCTACCGGAGCTCATAGCCCTTCCCACCACCGCCATCTGCACCCCCGTCTACATGCCTGGTGTTCACCACAGCACATCCGTGTAGCAACATTCTTCCTCCGACCCCGAGGCCCCAAGGCATCTGAGCCCCATCTCTGGCCACTTCTTGACAAAGTTATGCTGGGCCGGGGCGGACATCCAAAGACTGGCTGCGATCTCAGATGTGCAGGTGTACTACTCGCATTCATGAGCAATTCGACTGCTATTACTGTGGCTGTCCAAGGTTGCACTGGTGTTGCTGAGACTCCTGTATAGGAGGGAGTAGTGGGGTCGAAGAAGAGCATCGCACTTCTGGAACATCTTCGCGCTTGCTACGAGACAATGCGAACATGTCGCGATGATGCATTATGTGCTGTTGGGTCTTGGGGGATATCATAGACAATGAGGATGTGGATGAAGTATGAGAGTGTGTTGTGGGAAAGGCAATGCTGGGGGTTATTTGAAGTACAGCCGAGTAGGGTCTGCAGGAGACGATATCTATAGAGAAAATGAGGTGAACAATTGTGAGCGAGAGGATATGACGTACTGAGGCTGCTCCTGGGATTGTCCTGCTGACAGGGGTGTTGGTAGCGGAGAAAGTGTACGCTTAGCACGCTCACATGCATTGTGGGGACCACAAAGGGCATGAGGATTGGATGACAAGTCCTTCTTGCGCTTGCGCTTGACAAATGGTTAACTAGACGGTCTTCTCCATTAAGATGGGTGTCACAAGGTGGCCTTAATCTCAAAGATACCCTCCTCGAAAGTCAGGAGAGATACATGGAAAGTTCTTCCACCCCAAGTCGAAAATGAGAACTTCCCTTTTGCTGGAAACATTCCTATCAAGACTGTACGTGATAGTGGTGGCAGTAGGCTCGTTGATGATACAAAGGACGTTGAGACCAAAAATTGTACCGGCATCCTTTGTGGCCTGATATTACGGTTGCGAGTCGTTAAAGTAGGCGGGGAGGTGCACTCTTGACTTGTCCCACAGCCGTAGGTGCAGTTACCGATTTAAGGGACTGTTTGTTTTGTCTTGCGCAGAGCCATAGCATGAAGAGAAACGAAGGATCGAGAAATGGAATTACTAAACAGGTACCACTAACCGTGCCGCTTGCTCGCTGACTCCATATTGAAGTCTTCCACCACAGAGCTCAGGCGCGACGACTTAATCAGATTGCTGGCCTTGTCACTGGAGTGTGACTCGTCGTAAATGCCATCTTGTTGACTGTGTCAGGACTCACCTCATCTGCGACTGCAAAGCAAGCTTTTCGCTCCAGAAGCCATTCGCTCGATGACTTGTAGTTCCATCTATGCTGCAGAAGTGCTTTATCGTACTCCTCATGGTGTCTGGAGTAGAGATGCTCTCGGAGAATCACACTTGATGTATGTGACGAAAAATCCTTGCTGTTTGTCATAAGAGGAACAGATATACAGTATCAGAGAGCAGGATAGATAAATCAAAAGCCCATACATATGAACACAGCTTGCAGACTTTACGTCCTTCGACACCATTGAAGAAGTGCATGATATCAGGGGCTTGAAGTTGCACTTTGATGGGCGAGGGATCACCCATCGCTAGGGGCTGAGCCATGGTACGAAGAGATCATGAAGAGAACAGGGGGTTATGAGAACAAATCCCCCGAGTATTTAAGAGAAATGGGAAATCGAGAGGGGGGGATATCGAAGTGAGGACCAGAAGTGGGAAGTAACCGTCCTACCGTAAAGGGAGTGGCATGCTGCACGTGGTGGCACGTGCACATGCCACAAGGTCAACTTTACACGTTTTCAACATTGAATGTCGTCGCGACATTAATGTCACGTACATTTAATTACATTCAATCGAGTCGCATACGTTCAATTGAATCACGCAATTCATGACTCATACTCAGTGTGACGAACTAGGTTCGCCACTTGCACGTGACCCTGGGAAACAGGCACGTGACCGGAACCCTAGACAAGCACGTGACCATGGGAAACGGGCACGTGATCTAAAGACCCTGGGCAAGCACGTGACCGTGAGAAACAGGCACGTGACTAACCATGTGACTGCATCCTAAAGAGGGGATTGCACCATCTCGCATCATAATGGTGCAATCGCTTATGCGACTCGCTTCTATTAGACAAGGCAGAATGCCCTCATGAGAGCAATGCGCCATTGGCTCTCCCGTGCTGACTGATCAGAGTCAGCGTGAGTGACTCAGCAAGAGGCTGAGTAATAGCACTCAGTCAGCTGCTGACTGGGCAACGCACAGACCATTAGTACACATAGACAAACACCACCCATGTAGTATATACAGTAAGCCTGCCTGAATATGAAGGACAGTCTTCAGACTGTCCACTTGTTCCTCCTCTGATCACTCCTGGCCAACAAGCCTAGGATATTGGTTAACACACTCGCTTGCAACTCACCTTGGGATTGAGCTGATAGACACTCAGCCTTGATCCAACATAGCTTCGCTCGCTGCCATCGGCTCTCTGATATCAATCATCGTGATTGGTTTAGACTTCGTTGTCCTCGTTTATCTCATTGCCTTCTACATCGCCCTCCGCCTTCAGACCCATCGTCTCGAACGAGAAGGAGCCACTACCCACTAAGTAGTGAGTTCCTCACATTTGGACAGTCTGATCATAGTCTGACTGCGGAGCAGTGTCCGATTTCCTTGATCTTCGTTACCCCTTTGACACTGAGTATGATGCCGACAGTACACCCCTGTCCGGCATACGATTCGTGCCAAGGGCCCCCTCCGTCACCGTTACCTCCCCTGTCTTGCCTCTTGACCTGGTCAACCCTATGACCACCCTTCTCGACTTCAGCCTCCCCCACCGTTCAATCACCCTGCCCCAGGACCCATCGCATTTCGCCCCTGCATTGTTTCCCTTCCCCATCAGTCACGAGCGCACCACCGGTACCCCTCCCCTCTCGCCCCTCGACCAACTCACCCACGTAGCCGCGGCCCTCTCTCACGTCCCCACCCCGGCCCTCGATAACCCTGTCACCAACTTCACCGTCCAGCCTCAGCAGGAAGAAGCTCCTACTGAGTATACCTTTGGGGTACCTCCATCCCCGTCCTACCATGTCCGCTCCCCTACCCCCTGGTCACCCGTCTCGCGCACTCCGTCACCCGTTACTGGTAATTACCCCCTTGTGTCAACAGTACCTGTTGAGCCCATCGTTCCTTCAACTCCTCCACCGTCTGTTCAGGACCAGGAGAATACCCATCCCCCTCTTGCCCCTCGATGCTCTCAGGATCTTGATCCATATCGTCCCCCGTCGTGCATCCTTCGCCCCACGCCCGTCCATCCGCACCAGTATCATATTGTTCAACATGAGCACCAACAGGAGTGGCGCCCAATTACTGAGGGGGAGCATTACTCTGTTATAGAGTTCCCGCATTTCTGCCGTCTTCTACAGGCCCCCCCCGCTTTTCCAACCGTCACCCCGTTCAAGGGTTTCTCCCCGCACGCCGCCACCCTCTCCCCGTTCGATCAGTGGCAAGCCGACCAATTTGATATCCCACCCATCAACGTCTGCAGCATCGCCGGCCTTGTCTCTGCCTCCTACGACGCCCCCCTTGGTTACGTGGTCTACTCGTTCAGAAAGTCCATCAAAGAAACGTTCCTCCGACACAGTGCTTTAGTGCGCAACGTTTTTATAGGGTCATCGGTAGTATCAGAGGTATACGACTTTCTTGATGGACGCCGTATCTATATATACGGAAAACTTCATTTTAACCACGGTTCGGTGTTCATAGAAGATCAGGCCCCTCAGTTCGAGGACATTGCACGGCTGTATCCCCAGCTTTTACGCCACTGTTGTTCCCCCCGTTTACCCGCGGACCCTTCCTTATATGTTTCGATTTATTCTAACGACTCCCCCCTGTAACCGCTTGCTACTCTATAAGTAGTAAGTGTATAGTAGATCCGTGCCCCAAAAAATTTAAAAGAAAGAACCCCCTCGTAGTGTCCTTACTTCCGCACGAAGACATCCTCCGTGAGTACAACGCACTAAGCATCCACCGCCAAGCCCTCCTCGACGAATTTTGGGCTGGAGAAGACTTCATCAGCCTTCGAAGCAACCCTGCCGTCAACGCTCGGTGCACTGCCGATCACTTCCTCTGCCGGTTATATAACCACCTCCCGTTCGGGCGTCACCTCACCTCGGAAGATTACCAGGAGTGGCAGAACAGATTACCAAGCATCGTCGAAGACGCTCGAGAACAACTCCTTTACTGGCACGTCTCTGGCCCCCTCGGTACTGACGATAACGTACCAGTTACCTCTCTGCACCTCCTTAACCATCCAAGCTATTTTTGGTACCACCACGTTATTCCCATCCAAGATGCCCTCCGCAATTCAATCTTAGACGGAAATCCAATCCGTTATCTTGAACAATTTCACCTCGACCACAAGTTCATAGAAGTCTCCTTTTCGGAGATCCGCTTACAAGAAGCACATTTTGGCACTACCCTCCCTGCAATCCGGAGAAGCCACCGCCTTGTCATCACCGCTGGAAGAGAACACACCTTCCGTTGGAACACTAACTTTTGGGAAACGAGCCTTGCAAACCCCAACCAGAACCTCGTTAACCCGACCGAATTCCGCCTACCCCCAGTTTGGAACAGTGAACTCCACAATGAACGATTCGTCAGAAGTGAAACTCCTGGATCGGAAGACGAATTCCACATCGCGCGCCTCCGCGACTCCCCCTCAACCCAAGCCTGCTGGCCCGAGTCCCTTTGACGAACGCTCCTCCTCTGAGCTAATCAACCGGCACCCCCGCAACGAACCCTTCTCCTCCCACCTCGCGAACGACCGGTACCTGCTCCCGCAATCGTCGCCAACGTACTCCCTGACGGCTCCCTTGACGAAACCGTCCGTCCAAACCTCACTCAAAGGATTTCAAGCCCCGACGATTGGGACTCCGTGGACACTCGTACCACTACCCCTACCCCAGTAGACGATAGCCGTTTTCCTGGGTGTTGGTGTAATATAGACGTGTGTTCCTGTAGTAGTTTCCGTCCCGATACTCCCCCCACTCCCCCTGGTATTACATTGTGGAAACCCGGTGATAATCACCTCCCAAATAGAAATTGAGAGTTGAGTCACGGCTTCCAACGTAATTGAGTGGTCCATCAACCTGGCTCATCAAATCAACAATACCGTTTGTCGCGGAAGATCCCAGTATAGAAGAGACCCCACTAACCCGCATCCTGGCACCTTGCTTGCGCCCTGTGTCCGGAACCATGCTGCCTCAGCCGAACCAAACAACCGCCGCCCCCTTCCGATCCACCAAGCTAACCCCTTGGAACCCGAATTCCCCCACATCCAAGTCAACATCTCTGAAACGCTGTATCCCAGCGTCGACCGCTTCTACCAAGAGCCTTAGAACCACTCCCCTCGCCAAGAAATCCACGGCGACTTGCAAACAGTTAGACGCCTCTCCCCTCGCGAAGAAGTCCACCAGATCGCATTCACGACTCAAGAACAGTATTGCCATTATCCGGAAGAAATTTACCTTTCAAGTGTCCTGCCCACGTGAACCCCTAGAGAACTACGACATTTCCAGCACCACTGCTGGGAAATCTACCACCTCAACGAGGAAAACGTTGTCTACGAACACGGAATAGTCCGCATTCGCCAAATCACCTCTAGCCCCCTCCACTTTAACGGATTACTTTGGAGATCCAAAACCACCTTGCACGCTAGCGGGATTACTGAATACTACGTTTGGATCCGCCATCACACCCGTCCAGGAAACACCACGCGTGTTAACTTAGAACCTGCGTGGCAGATCACCTACCATTGGACTGAACCTCAGTGGTCAGTTGCCCGCCTTACCCAGCACCCCGCCGTATGAGCGACGAGCTCCCCTCGTCTCACACTACCACCAAGTGGACCCCTGACGAAAAGAAGATCCTCCCTTACGCATTCGAACCCTCCGAGGTCGTACTAGTTGACGGAAATCCAGGACAACCAATTTACCACACCCAGTGGCATTCCCTTGACCTAGTCGCTCCATCGGTTACCGGTCCTTGGAATATCAGAAATCGCGACGGTTCAACAGAACCTTTTGGTATTTAACATTGGAAGATCAAGTACCCAAACATTGAGCACGTTAACATCCAAGTTTGGTCCACCCTTTCAGGAACCTATCAAGGACGACACGTTCGTTGGTCACGGACCAATACCGCCTTTATCTACGACAACAACCGCCTTGTGCAGTTTCCCTCAGAACCAGAGCCCCCGTCCAGCCTATCAGACCCAGAAAGCGAAGAAGACTCTTCGACTGTAACCCACCTATTAGATACCAGCCTCCAGGCCATCGAACGCACCGTGTCCAAGCTCTCACCAGATACTCCCAAATCTACACCAAGTACCTTGCCACCACCCTCCGAGCCGCCGAAGGAATCTACTTCGTCCAAAGGGAAAGCTCCTGTGAGACGACCTCCGACTAGCACCCAACAACCCACACCCCCCCCGTCCAAGGCACCACCACCCAAACCAACCCCGATCATGAGTACCCAGGCCAAAGCGTTAGGAACTGCCCCGGAGCCTTTTGATGGCACCGCATCCAAGGCAGAGAACTTCCTCAGTGCCCTCCAGAACTACTACTACCTAAACAGTGCCCTGTACTCAACCCAGTCATGCCAAGTTGCCGCTGCCCTCACCCACTTCAAAGTAGGGACCCCTGCCAGAGAATGGGCACGCGATAAAACTACCACAGCACTGGCCCTCAGCCCAATCAACTTTGGCGACTGGGCGACCTTTGTTGACGCATTCAAAGCCCACTTCATTCCGGTCCAAACAGAGCAGCAAGCCATGAATGCCATTTGGACATTGAAAATGGGAAACCGCCCGTTCCACGAATGGTACCAAGAATGGTCCACCTACGCCTCTCGATCTGGCGCAAACGACTCCACCAAGATGTTTGCGTTCCGCCAAGCACTGCCGCAAGGGCTTAACGATAAGCTCGTTGGCGTTACCCCGGCCCCTACCACCCTCGCCGATCTCGTTACCCACGCAAAGACCTTCGACCAACAGTACCAGTTGTATAAATGAATCCCACAGTCTACCCCGGGGCGACAGAACAGAGGACCCCGCATACGTGCCAATGGAGCAGAAGAACCCAACATCAACCTTGCAGATGCTGCAAATATTCAAGGGGCACGCTACAAGAAACTATCAAAAGAAGAAAAAGACAAACGAGCAGCCAACAACGAATGTTTCTACTGTGGTAAGGAAGGCCACCTCGCAGTCAATTGCTGCTCCTGCCCTGTCTTTCGAGGACGAGGTCGCGGATGCCCACGCCCAAATAGACCAGCCACAGCACGACTTGCTGATATTGGAGAAGAAGCACCCTCCGCCAACATCACTCAGAACACCGAGACTGCCACTGTCTCCCGCATCTATCAAGACCCCCAGTACCACTTTACTGCCCCAGAATCGGGATCCACTGATGTAACAGAGGATTTCTAGTTGGTTCCATTGCCGCACTGTCAATCGGAACCCCTCTCGTCCCCCAGTTGCTTGTCCATAATACTGTACTATTAGAGACTGTAAACTCCGAGCCTGTACCTAGAGGAACTATCAGGAATATTAGAAGTCCCTCTATCACACTCCGAGTGTCTCTCATTGGAAAGCATACTGGTAAGGAAATCAGTGCGTGCGCGCTGTTAGACAGCGGCGCAGAAGGAATGATCATAGGCCACAAGTTTGCTAAACGAAACAAACTAACCTTACGCCTCCTCAGAATGCCCCTCCCCATACGAAATGTTGACGGGTCAAATAACAAATCTGGCGCAGTACAATTCACTACCATCCAGACAATTTGCATCAACGCCCCAAGAAACCAATACCATGAAGAATGAGCCGAGTTTTATGTCACGGCCATTGGAGACCACGATGTCATCCTCGGCACAGACTGGCTGAAAGCCCACAACCCCGAAGTCAACTGGACCACCTCCCAACTTGCATTTACATGGTGCCCAAAGTTGTGCACCTTGTCACAGAATCCAGTCCTTGTCATGCCCATCGCCACCAGGAACCCTGCCCCAATCATCAGCGCAATAGAACCATACGCAATAGATATAGAAGAACCCGTACTAGACGACATCGCAGCCACCCCTTTCATGACACAACACCAACTTTTTAAGTACCATATCCCGGTCAAGATTAAAGCAAAGACCACCCATTCCACGAACCTCACCACACCGAAAATAACGCAATCGCCCCTAGACCACGTACCAGCCCAATTTCAAAAGTATCACTCTGTGTTTAGCGAAACGGCGTCGGAATGCCTTCCCAGCCACCAACCATGGGACCACGAAATTGACCTAATACCTAATGCCAAGATGCGCAGCCGAGGCCTGTACCATCTCACCCTCTCAGAATTAGACGCCCTTCAAGTATACATCAATGACCACCTACGAAAAGGTTACATCCGTCGCTCTAAGTCACCCATGGCCGTTCCCTTTTTCTTTGTAGGAAAGAAAGATGGCAAACTCCGCCCAGTTCAAGATTATCACGACCTCAATGATATCACTGTCAAGAACGCTACACCACTACCCCTCATCCCCAACCTTATCGATAAACTCCAAGGATCCCGCTACTTTACAAAATTCGACGTTCGCTGGGGTTACAATAATATCCGCATCCGTGAAGGCGACGAATGGAAGGCCACCTTCAAATGCAAACTGGGCCTTTTCGAACCATTGGTCATGACCTTTGGGCTTTGTAATGCCCCCGCCACATTCCAGTCCTTTATGAATTCCATCTTCGTGGACCTTGTAGATCAAGGACACCTCGTGGTCTACTTAGACGATATCCTCTTGTTCCACCACGCCCTAGAAGACCTCCATGCACTTACCCACGAAGTTCTACGACGCCTTGTCAAGTACGACCTCTACCTCAAGCCAGAAAAGTGTTTTTTCGACCAAACCTCCATCGAATACCTCGGCGTCATCGTCTCAGAAGGAAACGTCCGCATGGACCCCACCAAGGTCCAGGGTATCATCCAATGGCCCCGTCCCACCAAAGTCAAAGAAATACAGTCCTTCCTAGGGTTCTGAAATTTCTACTGTCGCTTCATCCATGATTACTCCACAATTGCTCGCCCTCTGTTCCAGCTCACAAAGAACAACACACCATTCGTCTGGTCCACAGAATGCCAACACGCTTTCGACACCCTTATTCATGAATTCACTGTTGCCCCAGTCCTCGCACTCCCTAATCCAGCACAGCCCTTTCGCCTCATTACTGACGCAAGTGACTTTGCCGTGGGCGCCATTCTCGAACAACCGGACCTACTGAACCGCTGGCACCCTGTCGCCTTTTACTCAAAATCTCTCCAACCCGCCGAGCAAAACTATGACATCCACAATAAAGAACTCCTTGCTATCATTCGAGCATTGGAAGCGTACTGCCACTACCTCGAAGGCCACCCAGCCCCCTTTGAAATCTGGACCGACCACAATAACCTTACATATTTCCGCACTAAGCAGAAACTTTCACGCCAGCAAGCCCGTTGGTCCCTCTTCCTATCCCAATTCCATTTTTCCATCATTCACAAGCCCAGCTCTTTCAACAAAGCCGATGCTCTGTCACGGCGTCCAGACCTTAAAGAGGGGATACATTCTGAGGAAAACGAAAATCGCGTGCTTCTGAACGACAAAGTTTTTTCAATCAGAGCAGTACAACCAATCATGATGGACACTCGGGCCAACCTGTTACGAAAACGCATCAAGAACGCACAAGGATATGACTCAGAAGTCGCCAATGCCCTCGAATCCATCCTCCAGAATGGCCCACGCTCCATTACAAAAGGTTTGGAAGACTGGAACATAGAAGATGGGCTGGTCCTCCATCGAGGTCATATCTATGTACCAAAAGATAATGACCTCCGACACGAGATCGTCAAACAATTCCATAACCACATCGCTACAGGACACCCCAGACGATGGAAGACCTACGAACTCATATCACGTGAATTCTGGTGGCCAGGCCTCTCTCAATTTGTACAAAACTATGTAGACGGATGCGCCACCTGCCAGTCAACCAAGATCTGCCCCAAGACGTGGGTTCCTCTACAACCAAATCAAGTACCTCCTGGGGTATGGAAGATCGTCACCATGGACTTTGTCACTGACCTTCCCCCCTCCCAAGGCTTCGACTCTATGTTTGTCATCATCGACCGCTTTAGTAAAGCAATCATTGTTACCCCCTGCCACAAGAATATCACTGCCGAACAGACCTCGCAGCTCTACATAGACCATGTCTGGCGAAGGACAGGCCTTCCCCAACAAGTAATATCGGACAGAGGCCCCCAGTTTGCCTCAAAAGTCATGCAAGAACTATGGAACAAACTAGACGTCAAATCGACACTATCTATTGCATATTACCCTCAGACGGATGGAGAAACAGAGCGCGTAAACCAAGAGATTGAACAATTCTTTCGCGTCTTCTGTAACTTTCAACAAGATAACTGGGCTAGCCTACTTCCATTCACAGAATTTGCCCATAATGTCCGGACCCACAGCGCCATGGGACATTCCCCATTCCAAGTCTGGTACGGCTTTCAACCAGAATTCATCCCTCCCGTCAGCTTTGCCACAAATATCCCCACTGTAGAAGAACACCTTAAAGTGCTAGACCAAGTCCGCCGTGAAGTCTCTGTGGCCCTGGAAGTCGCCTCTGAAACCATGAAGAGAAAGGGTCCCACACACGCGTCACAAAGCTTCGCCCCGGGCCAACTTGTCCTCCTAGAAGGAACTAACATTAGAACCACCCACCCTAAATACAAGTTGGCCCCCAGACGGCATGGCCCCTTCAAAGTTATCTCTACCACACCTACCAATTCACGACTGGCCCTTCCAAAGTCATGGAAAATTCATCCAGTGTTCCATAACTCACTCCTTACCCTGTACCGCGAAACACCGGAACATGGGCCAAACTACACCCAGCCACCGCCAGAAATCGTCGAAGGAGAAGACGAACATTATGAAGTGGAAACCATCCTAAATGCGAGACCTACACCCAATCGACGTGGCATACAATACCTAATCAAATGGAAGGGCTACCCTGATTCAGAAAACTCCTGGATCCCTGCCTCAGGAATGAAGCATGCTCAAAGCCTGGTCCACCAATTCCATGCCCGTCACCCTCGCATCGCCCCCCAAACCTGCAGATGAAGATCACTGTGGCGCAGTGTACCCTAAAGAGGGGATACTGTGACGAACTAGGTTCGCCACTTGCACGTGACCCTGGGAAACAGGCACGTGACCGGAACCCTAGACAAGCACGTGACCGTGGGAAACGGGCACGTGATCTAAAGACCCTGGGCAAGCACGTGACCGTGAGAAACAGGCACGTGACTAACCATGTGACTGCATCCTAAAGAGGGGATTGCGCCATCTCGCATCATAATGGTGCAATCGCTTGTGTGACTCGCTTCTATTGGACAAGGCAGAATGCCCTCATGAGAGCAATGCGCCATTGGCTCTCCTGTGCTGACTGATCAGAGTTAGCGTGAGTGACTCAGCAAGAGGCTGAGTAATAGCGCTCAGTCAGCCGCTGACTGAGCAACGCACAGACCATTAGTACACATAGACAAACACACCCATGTAGTATATAAGCCTGCCTGAATACGAAGGACAGTCTTCAGACTGTCCACTTGTTCCTCCTCTGATCACTCCTGGCCAACAAGCCTAGGATATTGGTTAGCACACTCGCTTGCGACTCACCTTGGGATTGAGCTGATAGACACTCAGCCTTGATCCAACATAGCTTCGCTCACCGCCATCGGCTCTCTGATATCAATCATCGTGATTGGTTTAGACTTCGTTGTCCTCGTTTATCTCATTGCCTTCTACATCGCCCTCCGCCTTCAGACCCATCGTCTCGAACGAGAAGGAGCCACTACCCACTAAGTAGTGAGTTCCTCACACTCAGATCGGATTGGATCATAGTCACCAATCATACTGCCTACTGAACATGTCATGACTCTAAGGCCCATGTGAGCCACATTTTCCTTTCTCAGACTAGTACTATACTTCCAGCCTCGTTATCTACATGCGCTGCATGAACATTTGATCGATCGCGCTGCCTCGAGCAGCTGTACGTGTATGGCCTTGCCAACTCCTCATGCCCTGCTGCGTTCCTGTACGCGCGTTGCCTCACCATAGGCACGCTGCCTCGTTGACTCATACTGCCTGACTCATTGTGACCGTGCTCTACTGTATATAAACACTACAGACCTAGAGACACAAGCCTTAAGCTTGTTCTCTCTGTACAATACAGGAGACTTCAGCTGAACGAACTATCTTTCGAGAGTCTTCGACCCTCAACGTACCGTTGGGTCTCAGGAAGCGTCTCTTCTTCTCTTATCGAACTCAACTCTCGTGTAACGAGTTGCTCTTGCCTAAACTAGGCAACGGAACGGACCAGACGATCCGACTCGACCTGACTGACACCGTGACCTGTCGGTGACATTAGAACAAGCTTACAAGCAAAAGAAAACGAAGATCCAATGGCAGCCTCAGCAGCAGCAGCAGGATCAAAGAGCCGTGCACGATCCACGTCGATCGTGCAAGGACGCGATTGGCGGTACCGAACTGTCTACGAACAAGACGCCGCTATACCCACGGCCGAAGATCTGGCCCTAGTACGCCCCGCCTTCGAAATTACCCCCGAAAGGACCCACGTCATCCCTGAAGAGTTTTGCCAAGGACTACTCTTCATGGAATCCAACCCGCTCAACCCTGATAGCATACAGGTCCCATGGACGGGATACTACGCCACCTTGGGATCGACCCGATATGCGCTTACAAACGCTTTTGGCATATGGTTCGAAATCGTGTGAGACGGCAACCGATGGCTGACCAAACAAGTTGCCTGAGACTCATTCATCGTCAAACACTGGCCAGTTGAAGGAATCAACATGACGGCATTATATCAAGCAAGGGACCAACTCATGAGTGATCGAAGAGGACAAGATCAATCCACCCCACCAGACCGCTTAGCAAGCGAACCAGAATGAGACCAACCAATGGGACGTCCCGACCCCTACTCCTCCTACACGGAAAGAGGACGAAGGGGGCCCCCACCATGTAGGCCAAGGGGAAACGGAGATGATCCCTTTACACTAGGAGACTTGGACGACGAGGACGACGCCCCTAGAAAGCCGACAAGGCTGGAAGGCATTCCCCCAAAACCATTCACAGGCGACAGAAGCCAAACCATTAACTTTCTGAACCAGTTCAAAAGGTTCATGAGAATGAATCACGATGCCACCATCGCCCGCAGCCCATTTAAAAAAATCGGCATACTTCCTATCCTTGATCGAAGGAACGGACACAGAAGGGTGGACGACCTGCCAAGACGAATGGTTAGACAAAGTTGAAGAAGATCGCTCCATTCTCCCCTGGCAAATGAACGAGTGGCAGGTACTCCAGGCCGAGTTTAAAAAAGCCTTCATTGACTACACCGAGCATGAAAGGGCCAACAAAGAGCTGAGAGAGCTCAAAATGAAAGACGGGAACATCGACCAATACATCGCTCGATTCCAACAACTTGCAAATCGCGCCGGACATGACGTAGACCAACCCAGCATCTTGGAGATGTTCTCTCAAGGCCTCCCAGACGCTCTGGCCAACGCCTGCCTTGACTTCCTGAACCCGGAAACCTTTGATGAATCGGCTGTAGCAGCCCAGCAAAATCAGAAGATCTGGTTGAAAAAGCAAGTGAGAAGAGGCCACCTAAATGCCACGCAACCAAAAGCACCAGGACCAAGAGTGTCCGAACAAGGAAATCCCTGGAGGAACTTCCAGTGGAATCGGGGAAATCAGAATCAAGGACAAGGGAGACAAGCCCAAAACCCCAACGCGATGGATACTAGTGCAACGGTGCGGAAAGCCGTCACCGAAGAAGACAAAGCACAGTACCACAACGAAGGAAGATGCTACGAGTGCTCCAGATGGGGACACCTGGCAAGCAAGTGCCCAGACCGGAAGCCCCGTGTCCGTCGAGCAGATGCCACTGATGTCCCCGAGGCAATCAACAGCTTGAACGAACCAGACACTTGAAACTCTATGACGGACCTTGCTGCCAGAGTTCTCCGATTCTCGGACGAAGAGAGAGGAGAACTGGTACGCCTGATGAGGGAAGCGGGAGAAGAAGTGGGTTTTCCGGATGCCTGAATGCTACGGCTCTCGTTCGGGCATGCGCTACAGACTCAGTGTACCTAGCTAGGAACAAAGCAATGAAAGTTTCGATCCCACTACGTACACAAGTTGACAGAGCCGAGAAAGAAGCACTATTAGACTCCGGCGCAACAGAAAACTTCATCCATCCTCGGACAGTTGAAGAACTGCGACTGGAAAAACACAAACTAAACAAACCAAGAAAAGTGAGGAATGTCAACGGGACCCTCAACAAAGCAGGAGACGTCGATCATGTGGTTCACTTACGAGCAACTCATAGAGGACATTCGGCCCTCTATAGATTTCTGGTAGCGGAAATCAGGGAAGATGACATCATCCTGGGATATCCATTCTTCGAAGGCGCCAACCCCTCAGTAGATTGGACCAAAGGGACGTTGGAAGGCACAATCTCCCTAAGAGGCACTGCAACGGTTGATTATGAGAAGCTCACCATTGCAACCCTACTCCCAGACTGGGAAGACGGAGATGAAATCTGGTGGAGGACAACAGCCCGGAAAACCACAGTGGCGCAACAATTAGCAGAAAGAGCGACGGACAAGAAAAAGAAAACCTGGCAAGAACTAGTCCCAAACTGCTACCACAACTTTGGGAAAGTCTTCTCGGAAGAAGCATCAGAGAGGTTCCCAGAACGACGACGCTGGGACCACGCAATCGATCTTAAACCCGACGCCCCTTCATCCATAGACTGTCGAGTCTACCCCCTGTCGCCAAAAGAGAAAGAGGAACAAAAAGAATTCCTAAACTCGAACCTGCGACTCCAGCGAATACAATGGTCAAACTCTCCTTATGCCAGCGGCTTCTTTCTAATCCGAAAGAAAGATGGCAAGTTCAGACCAGTACAAGACTATTGCCGCCTTAACAAGTGGACCATCCCCAACAAATATCCACTACCACTCATTTCTGAACTTATCCACGATTTAGCAGGAAAGAAACTATTCTCCAAGTTTGATGTAAGATGGGGATACAACAACATTCGCGTCAAAGAAGGCGACGAATGGAAGGCAGCCTTCAAGACCAGCGAGGGCCTCTTCGAGCCCACGGTTATGTTCTTCGGGTTGACCAACTCCCCAGCCACCTTCCAAACTATGATGGACAATATCTTCCATGAAGAAATCGCACAAGGATGGCTACGAGTCTACATGGACAATATCATCATAGCCACCGAAGCAGACGAGAAGTTACATGAAGACAAAGTGAGACACTTCCTTGCAAAATTACAGAGGAACGACCTCTTCCTCAAACCAGAAAAATGTCGCTTCCACCAGAAAGAAGTCGAGTACCTAGGTGTCATCATCGGCCAAGGGTCAGTCAAGATGGATCCGATAAAAGTCCAAGGCATCATGGAATGGCCGGTGCCCACCACAGTAAAGGAAGTACGAAGCTTCCTGGGGTTTTGCAACTTCTACCACGCCTTCATTCCAGACTTCTCCAAACTTGCCAGACCACTGAACGACCTTACAAAAAAGAACCAGCCATGGTCATGGAATGAAAGAGAGAAAGACGCGTTCCACGCGCTTAAAGAGGCCTGTGCAAGCGACCTAGTATTGCGAACCCCAGACTGGACAAAATGCTTCATCCTAGAAACAGATGCGTCGGGATACGCGCTAGGTGCAGTCATAATGCAAGAATTCGATGACAACGTCCACCCGATTGCATTCCACTCACGAAGTCTACTGCCAGCAGAAAAGAATTACGATGCTCATGATAAGGAACTCGCTGGAGTCATCTTTGGTTTTAAATGTGGACGACTGTACTTCCTGGGAGCTCAACACCCCATCAAAGTACGCACCGACCACAAAAACCTACAATACTTCCACGAACCTCAAAAGATCACGGGCCGCCAAGCCCGTTGGATGGAATTCCTACAAGACTTTGACTACCAACTCGAGCACATCCCTGGCACATCTAACACCATAGCCGACCTCCTCTCACGTCACAAGGACCTTAACAAGGGGGTGAATACCGAAGAACCATGCATCCTACTCCCCAATTCTCTGTTCCATGAGACAATTCGAAAGTCCTTTCTAGAAGACAACAAAGACAAGCGTCGCTCGATCCTACGACAGATACACGATTCCCCAAGTGGAGGACACCTGGCATTGCCAACATGTGGGAGCTTGTCAGACAACACTACGAAGGACCCAGACTACGAGACTTCGTGGAAGAATATGTCAAAGGCTGTGTGAAATGTCAAGAATCAAAAACGAACCTCCTTTGGCGCAAGGCACCCTACAACGGTTTGACGTACCAGCATCAGCAGGCCCTTTCCAATACGTGTCGATGGACCTTATTACGGATCTCCCCAAATCCAAGGGGTACGACTCCATCCTTACAATAGTGGACCAAGGGTGCTCGAAAGCAGCAAAGTTCATCCCGTGTCACAAGACGATCGACGGACCAGGTGTGGCTGACGAGTATCTGAAACACCTCGTGCCATGGTTCGGAGTACCAAAATGCATTATCTCAGACAGAGATCCCCGCTTCGCCTCTAATTTCTCCAAAACGCTCTGCAAGAACCTGGGGGTACAACAGAACCTCTCAATAGCATTCCATCCACGAACAGATGGACAGACCGAACGAATGAACGCATGGGTAGAACAGTACCTCAGACCATGGACGACGCAACGACAAAACACCTGGGCTCAACTCCTACCAATTGCGGAATACGCCCACAACTCGTGGAAAAGCAACACCACACAATACACGCCCCACCAGATGCTGATCGGCATTAACCCACAAGTGGATGTAAAACTTCTTGATGACAACACGCCGGAAGCATCCAAGCGTCTCGAAATCCTGAAAGAAGTATGATCAGAAGTCCAGACACGACTGGAACAACTACAACGCCTCAAGGACGCATGCAAACCAATGGAGATGAACGAAGGGGACCAAGTATGGTTAGAAGGAAAAAATCTACAAGTCATCGGATCAAAGAAGCTCCTTCCACGATGATATGGCCCCTTCACCATCAAAGAACGAATTGGGCAAGTCGCTTATCGGTTGGAACTCCCCTCTACCATGAAGATTCATAACGTGTTCCACGTTGACCTCCTCATGCCATATAAGGAAACGGAGGCCTATGGCACGCCTTATACACGACCCCCACCAGTGATCAATCAAGGAAAGGAGGAGTACAAGATCGAATCCATCGTCAAGTCTAGAAGACGAGGGCGAGGCAAGAAGCTCCAATATCTCGTACACTGGAGGGGATACCCTAACTCCGACGACTCGTGGGTTGATCACAAGGACCTCCACGCCCCAGACCTACTCAAAGAATTTCAATCAAACTCCGCCGAGGCTGGACGAACGAATGCTTAAAAGACCCAAAGGATACACGATAAAAGACTCATCATCATTTCCCCCACACAACCAACTGAACATGTCTAGTCACTCCTCTGAAAGCTCCATCTCTCCCACCTCTTCGATCACCGATGTCGAAGACTACAATCCACTCCCCACGCTACTCAATTATCCACGACGAGTACCAACACCTGTGCTGATCCCCACTATCCTCGAAGCAGCATGCCTCCACGAGCAACGAGACCAGGCTGCCGTCCATGCAGCCATGATTGGACAGGCGGTACGCTCGCGTCAACTCCTACAGCGAGGGACACTACGCGAAACAATCCAAGGATACGCCATACGATCCCCCAAACATGGGGCCGAACCCCCACGACCACCATCTGTAGAAGTCATCATTGATGACAAAGTACACGTCGTTGTACCATCCCCAGAACCAATCCCTATCCCGCCGCATATTGACACCCCACTGCCGAACTACCTGCCTCAGCCACCAGACTATTCCCCTCGGGGATATGTCCCGAACAGCCCCACACCATCGCCACCACCATCTTCATTCGAATTCGAGGTTGAAGTCCAAGAACTCGGGGAAGATCCTAATGGACAGGACTACAGTCGAGGACAAGAGGCCTACGTGTCACCCGGACCAGGGTGGTACTCGAATCCAGATGACGACGGTAATCTCCACGAACATGAGATCCCTGATGGGCCCAGAGGACTGGAAAGGGCTTCTTTTGTTCACTACGATATGGATACGGACTCACCCGAACTCCTCTTAACCAGAGGAAGGGGATACCCCGTCCACTCGTGACTACTCCGTGCGCGACCACGCCCATACTCTCTTCCCCCATTTACAAAAAGGGAACGACTCCTGTTCCATCAAGGAGAAATGTTCACACCACTGGTAGATAGGGCATTGACCCTTGAACCAGACATTACTCTCCACGCAGAAGTGCAACGGTATCGCGCAGCAGTCGAAAAGAGCAAGCGGCTCACAGCACGACTCACCCTCCTCAAACAAGAGTATGCCAACACCCGTATTGTCGCTAACGAAAGCGCGCGGACACTTGCCGCAGCCGACGCCTCCGAATGACTAGAGAATCACATCTTCCACACAGTTGCGTATGAAGATAATGTCTCCCCCCAAGCCCTTTCCGACGGACTCAACGCCCTTGTTAACAACAAGCATACCACGCGACAGATGGAGAAGTGCGGATGGTGTCACAAAGTATCTCACAACACCGTCGATTGCTGTATGATCCGCCAGTGCCTCTTGTGTCGAGGCTGGGGACACCTCGAGGAACAATGTCGCATCCCTCACCACAGATGTGCCCGAGTCTGTCAAGTGCCTGATGATCATTGCTACCGTACTAACTGCCCCTGTGCTCACCCGGCAACCTACCACTCTGCGGAGCTGAGGACGTAACGAGGGGGTGATGTCACGACTCTAAGGCCCACGTGAGCCACATTTTCCTTTCTCAGACTAGTACTATACTTCCAGCCTCGTTATCTACATGCGCTGCATGAACATTCGATCGATCGCGCTGCCTCAAGCAGCTGTACGTGTACGGCCTTGCCGACTCCTCATGCCCTGCCGCGTTCCTGTACGCGCTGATACGCGTGGTACCGGGCTGTACACATGGATGCGACATATCTGATGCAACACCTCCGACACGATGCGACACCTCCAATGTGATGCGACACCTCCGACCCGATGCGACATGTCCGACCTGATGTGACACGTCCAACCCGATGCGACACTCACTGTGATGCGATGCGACAGGGTGACCCTATAGGGGCATGGCCAACCACCACACTCACTCTAGCTCAAAAGCGCTCACTGTAGGCTGATCAGATGGCCTAAAACAGACACAAGGCAACTCCCTGATCACTCACAAAGCCAGGCGACACCAGAAAGAGTGGAAACATTCTAGATAGCGCCAAATCACCAATAAGGCCGAAAGCAGCCAAATTGCACCTAAAGTGGCGTCAGAATCGCTAGTCACTGCATCTGAGATGTTACCAGAGTGTCGGACCAGGGGTAGGAGGCTAGAGCGATGCTTAGAAACAGTATTTAGAGTGTTTTAGATAGATAGTCTTCAGCAGTAGCCCAGGGTAGCTCAGAGTAGCCCCAAGGCGTACAGAGAGCATTCCCCCTTCATTTCTCATCCGATTCTCTTCATCAGCATCGCGTTTCGGAGCGCGCGACAAGCGCCATCATCGGACACCCAGCGCGCAACCAGCGCCATCGGCGCAACGCGGAAGCGCACCCTTTAGCGTCACTCCCGATCCTAGGCCCCATCGCAGTCATAGGAGCTTCGTATAGCTCATCGCAGCGATCCCAGTCACAGCAGTGCGATTCAGGGAAGCCTTAGGTCGCACTAGGGTGATACCCTGTCGCACAGTGTCGCAGAGGCAGCGCACCACAGCACAGAGGCGATACTGTGACCTTAGACCCACAAGAAGCGTTAGTAGGTGGTTTGCTCGCGCAGAGCGGCCGCCTAGTGTTACGCACGGACTTTGCGTATCGAGTTACTAGTCTTTACCGCTGCTGTGAGAGTAAAGATGTTCGCCTAATGTATAGCTTACCAATAAGCGTGGTCTTACTATACACTATCGTTCTTAAGAGAGTCTACTCTATATACTAGAGTCGCCTAGATACTTTAAGGCAAAGCTGACTTAATCTGAAGTTAGGTCAGATAGCGGACTCAAAGCAAAGCTCTTGAGCGCAAGTGAATGATACGATGAGAATCAGACGGGGGAATAGAGCGAAGCTCTTAAGTGGGGTTTATGGTCCTGGATTCACAAAGGAGACCAAGTCTGAGGCGACATTGGACTCTTGTACAGGGTTTATATACGACAAGTACTACTGAAGTCTGAGTCAGGCAGAAAGGAGGCTTCGTAAGTAAACATAGAGATGCGTCAGCGGCTCAGTAATGAGCTTACTGATGCTTGGTAACATACTGAGTAACGAGCAAAAGAGTCTGAGTAAGTAGCTGTGCAAATGACTAACGCGTAATGGAAATACTGGATGACTCTGAAGGGATGTGGGGTCAAGGCGTATTAAGTAAACGTGGGAAACCAGTCCGAATGAGGAAGGTGACCTGGGTGTGACGCGTAAGTGTCAAAGCAGCTAAGTATCTATGTCACAGCCGCGTCTAACGACATGGAACTTAGAGGACAACTGGTATACATCGTGTATACAGTGGGACAGAAGAGCAGGTTACAGCCTCCAAGTACTGTTAGGAGACCCTGCTATAGCACAAATGAACGAGGAGAAAGGGGAAACTGGTATTGAGCCCCTGGGGCTGTCAAGAGCTACAGTAGGTAGGTAGACAGGAGACTCAACTTGCCTCTCTCTGGGCGCAGTGAGTCCTCCTTATATGCCACTACAGGCAAGGGTGGGAAAGTAGGAATAAGGTTCAGGGCAGAGGATTCCTAGGGCATAAGGCCAACAGGAGGCGTACACGAGGCAAACAGGGACAGGGTGGAAGCGAGGCAAACATGAGGAAGATAACAGTAAGGCACAGGGGGTGCTGGACAGATAAGAATACCGACGACTAGGCGAACGCGGGGACCTAGCTCTGGCCGCGGACAATCATGTGGGGCCAGGTTGCAACGAGGACGATAAGGGAGATGGACTTTGACGTGGACCAGAAAAGGGGTCTCGACCGCATAGAAAACAGGGCTCTAGGCTATGGGCAGCCTTCCATGCATGCTGCCAGTATGCAGGATTGTGCCAAGGGGGCGGCGGATCGAACGACGGTTTCACCACACTCGGCCCAGATTGAAAGCTGTCCCCAGCTTTCTGGGCGTCGTCTTCCTCTGACGAGGAGGTAGCGAGCTCTGGGTCAGAATGCGCCTCAGGAGAAGGCGTGCGTGCAGGGCCTCGGGTGAAGGAGGTGGGGATGGGGAACGTGCAGGGTGGTCGTCCCCGGTCAGGAAGGTAGTGGCCCATATGATACGACAACTCGTGTCGTCGTCTGTCATGGGCGCGTGTGAAGCCCCGCCCACAGGTTTCGCAGGGGAACGGCTTAGGGGCCTTTTTGTCATGCGTCCGGAGATGAGTCTTGAGGTTGTGACGGCGGGCGGATGCGAAGGGACAGAGAGGGCACGAGAATAGCTTGGACGCGTCAGGGCGGACGCTAGGCGGGAGCTCCAACTGGGTCGGGTCGATGCTGAGGTTCTGGTTCGAGGAGGGGGATGGAGCGGCCATTTTGCACTGGGACTGGGATGGGCGGTGGTTATGCTTGGTGGGGCGACTGGCAAGCTTCGGTGGGGACTTGGTTGTTGTTCTCCCGGTTGCATTGCCCGGGCTTTTATGCCCTCGAGCGGGTACTGCCGATGATAAGCCTTTAACAGATCTGGGGCATGTATCTGTTTGGCTGGCTCCCATGTGTTGTCGCTTTCAGGGTACCCTTTCCACTTAATGAGGTACTGGAGCGTTCTGGCTCGTCCATGACGTCTGTGGTTCAACACACGCTCCACCTCATATTCTTCTTCTCCGCCAATAAGGTCAGGTGGGGGCCGGGAGAAGTTAGGACCGTGCGCGCTCGTCTCCTGATAGGGCGATAAGAGGGAGGCGTGGAATACATCGTGTATCCCCCATGATGCCGGCAATTTGATCCGATATGCCACTGGGGATATCTCTTTTTCGACCCTGAAGGGTCCGTACCGCTTTGGCAGCAGCTTCGTCTTCTGGTGGAAGAACTTGAGGTTGGTGGCCTCTAGCCACACTCGGTCGCCTTCTTGGTATTGCGCCGGTATTGTCTCGCCCTTTCTGGCCACCTGATTGATCGCATCAATCGCCTGGGCTCTCCTTTCCTGGAGGAGCCTCGATCTGTCCTCCACCAGTCCACTGCTTGTCTGTGGGGCGTCCTCTGGGACCAGCTCCATTTCGTACCCTAGTAGGATTTGGTTGGGCGACAGGCCCGTCGTGGCGTTCTTCCGATTATTATGAACTGCTGACGCAATCGCCAGCCAGTGCGTCCAGTCTTCGGGGGATGCTGACGTTACCAAGCGGAGATACTGCTCCACCCATTGGTTCTTTCGCTCTGAGATGCCGTCTGTTTGGGGGTGGAAGGCCGTGGATAGGTTCTGCTGCATTCCTAACTTCTGGGTTAATGCACGTCCAAAGTGCGAGGTGAAGCGGGGATCTCGGTCACTGATGACCTTTGTGGGGAGTCCGAACCATCGATATACGTTGTTCAAGTACAACTGGGCTATCCCAGGGCCCGTTATTGTTGTCGCGCATGGTAGGAAGACGGCTGCTCGCGAGCACCCGTGGTCGACGATGGTGAGGATGGCGTCCTTTCCATTGTGTGAGGGGAGGCCCGTGATCAAATCCATAGCTATACAGCGGAAGGGGAGGGTGTTTTCCTCCGTTGGGATGCGGTATAACGGGGTCTTTGTTCGATGCGTCAGAATTTTGTTCTGCTGGCACGTTGCGCATCCTTTAACGTAGTCCGTTATCCAGGTATTCATGCCTTGCCATTGAAGGCGTTGCTTAGCTTTTCTTATCGTCTCGTCCCTTCCTGGGTGGCCTGCGGTCGGATGATCATGTACTTGTGTCATGATTGCTCGTTTCTCCTCCTCAGATGGGTTTCTTTTACCCGTGAGGGCCGCTCTGATGGTGTTCGCAAAATCATCGTCTATGAATTTACCGGGTGGGATGACTGTGGTTTGTTTGTTATCTTCTTCCCCTTGGTCGGCACTTGGAGGGCGTGAGAGGGCATCTGCCGCCGCGTTGGCCTTCCCTGGTATATGCTGGATTTCGTAGTCATATTCTTGTAGGTCGGCGTGCCATCGTGCAGTTCGTCGATTAAGGTTGCGTGGGGCTTTCCAGTACTGTAGATTGGCGTGGTCGGTTAAGATGGTGAAGGGCTCCTTTGTCCAGCCCAAGTAAGGTCGCCAATGTGCCAAAGACTTCATTATGGCCAATAATTCTCTTTCGTAGATGTCATAGTTGCGCTCCGTTGGTGTGAAGGTGTTCGAATAATAGGAAATTGGGTGTAGGGTTGGTTTGCGTCGTTTTTCGAGGGTCTGGCTGTTTTCACCCTTCTGCGAGAGTATGGCGCCCACGCCATAAGCCGATGCATCCGTTTGCAAGTAGAACTTCTTTTCAAAGTCCGGCTGCGTGAGGACTGGGCTGGCACACATACGCATTTTTAGCTCGTTAAATGCCGCTTCCTGCGAGGGTCCCCAGTTCCAAATGGTCGCTTGCCTCGTCATTTCCAGCAGAGGTCTGGCGATTTTTGAATAATTAGGAATGAAGTAGCGGTAGTAACCTGTAAATCCTAGGAATTGTCGGATTTCTGTGGGGTTCTTCGGGGCTTGTTAACTTTTTACACCTTCAACCTTCTTTGGATCCATCCTGAGCTTGTTGTGACCGACGATGACTCCGAGGTACTCGATTTCCTCCTTCTCGAAGGTACATTTCTCGGGTTTGAGATACAGGTCGTTCTTCTCGAGCCTGTCGAGTACCAAGTGGGTGTACTCTCTGTGTCTCGCCTGGTGTTGCTCGTGGGTCTCGTTGGTGCGCGGTTTGGTATGGATGGCGATGTCGTCCATGTATACGGACAGCCAACCCTGTGCCACCTCCTTCCGAAATATAGTGTTCATCATCATCTGGAAGGTCGCTGGGGAGTTGGTGAGGCCGAAAAACATTACAGTTGGCTCGAATAATCCTTCTGGGGTTAGAAAGGCTGCCTTCCATTCATCCCCTTCTCGGATTCTGACATTGTTGTATCCCCACCGAACGTCAAACTTGGTGAATAAGGTGCAACCACTCAGGCGGTCTATCGTTTGGGGAATGAGGGGCGACACGTTACGGTTCTTCTTGGTCCATTCATTGATAGGTCTGTAATCCTGGACTGGTCGTAGCTTTCCGTCCTTCTTCTTAATGAAGAAGAAGTTGGCCGCATAGGGGCTCCATGATTCGCGGATCGTGCCTCTCTTCAGGTGTTCGGCCACAAACTTGCTCATCTCTTCCTGCTCTTTCTGGTTGAGGCGAAGAAGCCTTCCTGGGAGTGTGGCAGGAGCATTAGGGAGCAATTCTATGGCGTGGTCCCATATCGTATGGCGTGGCAGGCGTTGAGAGTCTTCTTCGCTGAAGACCTTTTTGTGGCGCTGGTATTCTTTCGGGAGTTGTCCGTCCTCATCTTGCTTGGGGTTGGTGGGGTGGATTGTAACACTACCAATGAAATATTGGTCATACTGCGGCATTTGAGGGCTTTTAGCTGGCCGGGGAGTAAACGTGGCTTTCTTCGCATCTGGGGCCCTGAATATGATGGGCAGTTGCGTATGGTCGATCCACCCCCTCTTCCAGTCTACTTTTGGTTGGACGGCAGCGAACCAGGGGTAACCCAATATGGCTTTGCTCTCTCCCAGATCTGATAGGAAGAATCGAAGGGGCGTTATGGCAGTGCCTGTGCGGACCTCCAGGTCGGTGTAGAACAAGAGTTCGCCACTCTTGTTTTCCGTTCCATCGACATTAAACAATTTGCGTGGCTGCGCTAGTCGTTTAATGGGTAGTTTGAGCCACTTCGCGTATGTGAGGTTTATGAAGTTTTCTGTGGCTCCTGAATCGATGAGGGCAATCGACTCTGCTCGCTTGGCGACAGAGTGTACATAGAATCGGATGGTCATTGATTTTCTGGCTGACATGTAGACATCGGTGCTGGTTGCTCGTAGTAGCGCCGTTCGGATTAGGCGGTCTTGCATCCTTTGTGCGATCTTTTCTCGCATCGTAGTGGTTGGTTTCCTGGCCAGTCGTCGGGCTAGGAGGTTTCTTAACCGCTGTTGGTTGTGTACCGCTCGTTTCGCTTGTTCCGTAAGGAGGTGGAGCTCCATGGTGGGTTTCGTTTGGATGGCTCGTCGAAATACTGGCAGGTTACTGGGCGATTCTCCTTGTACCATCATGTCTTTGGTGGCCCATTTTAGTATCTGGTGGAGGGCAAGCATCTCCTGGTAAGCGTCGCTGTTCTTCCCTTTTTGGCTCGGTGGTGCGGCGTCTGGGGTGGGCAATCGTTGTTTGGCCGAGGGGGCATTGATGGCTTCCTTCCTCCGTGGTTTCTGCTGGACAGGGATGTCTGCGGTTTCTCCAAAGGTGACTCGCATTGGTCGTTGTGTGGCGGTGTCTTTATGGGATTCTGACGTTCCCGTGGTTTTCTTAGCTTTTTCGAAGGCAGCTTGGTACTTCTGTGCTGGGGTCTGCTTAGGTACAGCTGCTTCATCTTCTCCAACAACGTCTCGCGCTTTCTGGACGGCTTTGGCGCTTTCCCAAGCGGCTCGAAACTTCTGCGACGGGGTTTGCTTCGGCGTGGTGGTGGTCTGCTTTTCCCGGGGTGTGCTTTGCATGGTTGCCTCGCCTCTTTCGAAGGCGGTTGGAACTCTCTGCGTGGCTGCCACAACTTTGGCACTTGGGAAGGCGATTTGGGCCTTCTGGGATGGGACTTGCATGGCGGCAGCCGCTTTGGCTTCTTCAAAGGCTTTTTGGAACCTTTGCGACGGGTTTCCCATAGGCGGGACGGTGGCGGTTTCTTCGAAGGCGGTTCGCTTCTTCTGCGGCGCCTGCTGTACTGCGATGTCGCCTTTCTCAAAGGCCGTTTGGACCCTCTGGGTGGGTACCGATCGTTGTTCGAGGGCACGCTTCAATGCCCGGGCTGCCTTTGCTTCTGAGGCTTGCCTTCGTAGCTGCTCCTTCTTTGCAGCTCTTGCCACCTTTTTCGCCGCTGCTTCTTTGCTTGGCGTAATCCATCCTTCAGGATCTTGTATAGTTTCTCTTGCCCTGGGCGTGGGCATTCTCCCATTGGTGGTGGCGTGCACTGTCTCTCGTGCATTGATCTGTTGCCCCCGCAGCTTATACGGCAGCCGCGGTGCTTCGTATCGCTTGTCTACGCGATTGTGGTTTTTGGGAGGGTGTAGCTCTTTTCGGCTGGCTACCATTGGCGAGCCGAGGATGCGTCGTATGAGAGCGCGCTCTTCCGCACTGCAGGTGCGGTTCTTTGCATCACTACTGCGAGTGCGGTCCCTAGCACTGGCGTTGCGGGCATAGTTTCTTCCGCCTTCAGCGCGCTTCTTTGCGTTGGCATCCTGGCATTGTCCAGCCGTTGTGGGTGTGGCACGGGTGTGTCGGCCCGTCTTGAATAAGGAAGTTGAGTCTAATGTCACAGCCGCGTCTAACGACATGGAACTTAGAGGACAACTGGTATACATCGTGTATACAGTGGGACAGAAGAGCAGGTTACAGCCTCCAAGTACTGTTAGGAGACCCTGCTATAGCACAAATGAACGAGGAGAAAGGGGAAACTGGTATTGAGCCCCTGGGGCTGTCAAGAGCTACAGTAGGTAGGTAGACAGGAGACTCAACTTGCCTCTCTCTGGGCGCAGTGAGTCCTCCTTATATGCCACTACAGGCAAGGGTGGGAAAGTAGGAATAAGGTTCAGGGCAGAGGATTCCTAGGGCATAAGGCCAACAGGAGGCGTACACGAGGCAAACAGGGACAGGGTGGAAGCGAGGCAAACATGAGGAAGATAACAGTAAGGCACAGGGGGTGCTGGACAGATAAGAATACCGACGACTAGGCGAACGCGGGGACCTAGCTCTGGCCGCGGACAATCATGTGGGGCCAGGTTGCAACGAGGACGATAAGGGAGATGGACTTTGACGTGGACCAGAAAAGGGGTCTCGACCGCATAGAAAACAGGGCTCTAGGCTATGGGCAGCCTTCCATGCATGCTGCCAGTATGCAGGATTGTGCCAAGGGGGCGGCGGATCGAACGACGGTTTCAATCTAGATAACGGGTAAGTCCGGTAGACGGTTAAAGCGGTCCGGTAATACACATATATGGAAACGAGCCACCCGATACGAACTGAGACAGGGGTTAACCCGTATGGATGCAACAGAGGCGTAACATCAGCCCCATTTCAAGGTCTAGTAACGCCAAGACGGAGGTGGGCGTTTGTCAAAATAGGGTTGTATCCAAAGGGGTAACGGCTGTAAGCGGAAAACGGATAACAAAACATTGGGAAGTAGACATGCGCGTAAGGTACAAGATGGAGAGAAGCAAATTAGGTGATGGGGGCGCAGGTCTATGAGAGTAAGGGTCTCAAAGATGAAATACACACGGGGGCAGTCCGTGTCATAAGCGGTGGCGAGTGCACAATAGACGCGAGGAACGGAAAGAACTATGTCAACGATTGATGATGGGGGCATTGACACCGGGCGATGGATATGTGGGTGCAGGTGTTGATGCACCGGTGGACGTCTACTTGCGATGACGCGAGTGTAACGGGGTATCGGTTCTGCCAGTATCTGAATCCCGCGTTGGGTCACGACGGAGGGCCATGTGACTGCTTTGGGGCGTAGGTAACGATTGGAGATACCGGCTCTTGGTGTGGGGCTAGCTTGTACGCCCTACGGACCGGGGTAAGTTCGGGGAACCGGCCCAGTGGTATGCCTTGCTGTTGCTGCATGTATGATAGTTCTGATGGACTGCCTCTGATACGCGTTGTTACCATGTGTTAGTGGCTTGATGTTTTGTAGTCGTTTGTACTGTCTGAGTAGTACTTAAGGAGTGCCAACTGCGCCTTAGATGGGGCAAGTTGAGTCTCCTGTCTCAATACCATATTGCGTTCTCTTCTACTTCACAGAGGGGTCTCCCTAAAGTTAACTGGGAGGCGAGTAACTCTCTACTCAAAGCTACCCTAAGGCAGCCTGGCCTTAGCTCGTCTAGTGATCACGCACAACGTAGAGTCTTGTTGACTGCTACAATCCGTGGCGGTGACATTAGACTCAACTTTCTTAACAAAACGGCTAGCGACGACGACAACAGCCCGTACGAGCTCGACGACAACGAGCTGGTCAAGTATCGACCCAATTCGAGGATAATCCAGTACGACAAGAGTGTCGCCACAAACAAGCTAGGAAGAGCGCATCTAGTATTTTGCGACAACGACGGGTTGAAGCTAAACAAGAAAGCAGTCCCAGTAGCACTCTTCAACAATCATTGGTACAGGCTCGCACGAGACCCCGACAGAACCAAGATCCTATTAGGAGATAGATTCGAACCAGCAGACAAGTTCAACCTCCAGCCAGAGGCACCTCAGGAACTCCCACCTGCAAAGGAAAAGGCGAAGCAAGGGGTCCTAGTGGACGTTGATACAAGGAGTCAACACGAGTCCGACGACGACGTAGACGACACCGAGCAAAGAGAGCTCGATACTCAAATACGCCACAGCCCAGTCCGCAAAAACCTCACATTTAGCCAAAGACTCGCCCAGTCTACGCTAGGAGCTAGCAGCTCGACCATTACCATCCCACCACTCGATATTACGCAACACCCTACCCATAACAAACCAAAGATGGCCATCAGCACCGCAACCACCACAGGGACCACTACAGGAGGAAGTGGAGGCGGTGGGGGAGGAGGAACCTCCCAACCAGCCCCCGCAACGACCCCCGCGCAAATCCAAGCCTCGTTGGCCCAAGCCCTCCGACGCCACGGCGGCGGTGGTGGCGGCGGAGGCGGAGGAGGTGGAGGAGGAGGCAGCGGAGGTGGAGGCGGAGGAGGGGGAGCAAACCTCAATCAAGGGCAGCAGCCGATCCAACCAGCCAGAGATGTCAGAACGATGGGAACGCTCCCCTACACATTCGACGGAGATAGGACCAGGGCGGACGACTTCATCGAAGAAGTCAAAGCATACCTACGCCTCAACGAGGACGTAGCAGGGTTCGACTCCCCAAAGAAAAAGATACACTTCACCCTCACCCACTTGAAGGGACCCAAAGTCGCCGAGTGGGCCAAAGACATAGGAGCATGGGCAGCGGATCTCCCCCAACAAGACAACATCCCTGCGTTATGGGAGCAATTCCTAGTACAGTTCGAGCAGCAGTTCCAGGACACTCAACGAGAGGAGAAATCCCGAATCGCACTAGAGGACCTGAAAATGAAATACCCAGAGATAGACGAGTACATCTCCAAATTCGAAGAACTTGCCAGGAAAGCCGGCTATACAGCAGGAAACCCGGAAACCATACGACTCTTCCAGAAAGGCCTTACACGCTCCATACTCTCGGACATTGTCTTGCAACCTGCCCAAGCGCCGGGCTACATTGCGATGAAGGATAGGGCCATCGAAGCTACGAAGAACAGAGTCTTCTTGGACAGAATCCTAGGGGGCAAACCAATCACCCAACCAGGGGCTTCCCCTCGAACCAGGGAAGGCAATGGCCCCAGCGAAACAACAGCAATGGCCCCTGGCGCCCTAGGGCTAATACGGCCCAAACAGACCAGAAACGCCAGTTCACAGGAACGTGCTTCAGCTGCGGACAGACAGGCCACATGGCGCGAGCTTGTCCAAATAAACAAGCCAGGGCTAACCTCATCGACTTCAACGAAGAAGAAGAGACCTTCTTCCAAGAAAACGAACCACCCCAGAACCGCGTGGCCACCTTGAAAGCCGAACTAACCTCGCTGAGCATGGAGGAGAAAGGGCAACTGGCCAAGGAGATGGAAGCACCCGAGGATTTTCAATGAGCCTGATCAGATCGGCCCTGATTAGGCGCAGTAGCGACGAAAATGTATACATGTCTTCAAGGAAATCTATGACAATACGATTCTTTATCCATTCAATCGCAAAAAGAGCCGAAGCCGTCGCCCTGATAGATTCAGGAGCGACGGAAAACTTCATGAACCTAACATACGCACGATGGCTCCGACTACCTATCAAAGCACTGCCTCAACCTCGGAAGTTGTTCAACGTCGACGGGACCGAGAACAAAAGTGGAGAGCTACGATTCTACGTGGATCTCACTGTCCGAACAGGGATGAAGGCCGAAAAACTCAGGTTCTTCCTGACGGACCTGGGTGAGCATAAAGCCATCCTAGGATATTCATGGTTCGCCGCAATGCAACCCAACATCGACTGGAAACGAGGGTGGATCGACCATGCCCAACTCCCCGTAATACTCCGAGCAGATGATGCGAAAAAGGCGGTATTCGTTCCAAGGAATAAAAACGTCCCTCGTAGGCCTACCCCCGACCAATACTACATAGGAGGAATCACCATCCACCCTACAATCCCGAAACGATATCATAAACACGGGAAGGTCTTCGACGAAGAACAGTCCCAAAGACTCCCTGCACACACCATCTGGGACCACGCCATTGAACTAAACCCAGGAGCGCCAAAAACGCTACCAGGACGACTCCTACCCCTTACGCGAGAAGAAATACAGGAGGTGCATAAATTCGTCGCTGAACACCTCCAAAGGGGCACCATACGCGAATCTTGGAGCCCATATGCGGCCAACTTCTTCTTTGTTAAAAAGAAAGACGGCAAGCTACGCCCTGTCCAAGACTACCGCCCCCTGAATCAATGGACGAAGAAAAACCGTAATGTATCCCCCCTCATCCCTCAGACGATCGACCGCCTGAGCGGCTGTACCCTGTTCACAAAATTCGACGTACGATGGGGATACAACAACGTCAGGATCCGAGAAGGGGATGAATGGAAGGCAGCCTTCCTAACTCCGGAAGGACTGTTCGAACCTACGGTCATGTTTTTTGGCCTCACGAACTCACCAGCAACGTTCCAAATGATGATGAACACCATCTTCCGGAAAGAGGTAGCCCAGGGATGGCTATCAGTCTATATGGACGACATAGCTATCCATACAAAGCCGGGCAAAGGAGAAAAAGAAGAACAACACCGAGCTAGGCATAGGGCCTATACCAACCACGTACTACAGAAGCTGAAGGAAAATGACCTCTACCTTAAACCAGAAAAATGTGCATTCGAGAAAAAGGAGATCGACTACCTAGGCGTCATAGTGGGGAACAACAGCCTACGCATGGACCCTGACAAACTAAAAGGAGTGAAAAACTGGCTACCGCCCACAAACCCCACTGAAGTGCGACAATTCCTAGGATTCACGGGCTACTACCGATATTTCGTGCCAAATTACTCAAAAATCGCCCGACCGCTATTGGACCTCACCAAGAAAAACCCGGATTGGCACTGGGGAACAGCCCAGCAACAAGCGTTCGACGAACTCAGGGACAGGATGTGCGCCGCACCGGTCCTCACCCAGCCAGACTTCAACAAACGATTCTACCTACAGACGGACGCATCGGCCTATGGCGTGGGCGCCGTACTCTCGCAAGAGGGAGGACATACTACACACACGCTCGCCAAGAGACGCAAACCAGCCTTACACCCTATCGCATACTATTCAGCGACGTTCACCCCTACAGAAAGAAACTACGACATTTACGAGAGAGAGTTGCTAGCCGTGATGAAAAGCCTAACACACTGGCGACAATACCTAGGCTGGACCAAAGAACCCTTCACTATCCTTACGGACCACGCCAACCTCCAGTACTGGAAATCCCCAAGGAACCTGAACAGACGCACAGCTCGATGGCACGCCGACCTACAGGAATATGACTATGAGATCAAACACATCCCGGGCAAAGCCAACACGCCCCCCGACGCGCTGTCCCGACCACCCGGAGCGGACCAAGGGAAAGAAGACAACCAAAACGTAACGCTAATCCCCTCCGAACGATTTGCGACCATAGCAGCTGCCGCAGGGAAGGACATCAGCGAAGAACGCAAGCAATCCATCATGACCCTTGTACACGACCACGCAACGGCGGGACACCCGGGAAGAGACGAAACGATACGAAAAGCCAAACAGGTTACCCACTGGAGCGGCATGGATGCGTGGATAAAAAGATACGTCGAGGGATGCGCCAACTGCCAGCAAAACAAAATCCTTACGCACCGGCAGAGGATTCCCCTCTATCGCATCCCAACCAAGGAGGGCACGCTCCCCTTCCAGCAAGTGGCAATGGACCTGATTACGGGCCTCCCTGTCCACGGAGGCAAAGACGCCATCCTCACCATCGTGGACCATGGGTGCTCCCGCGCGGCCGTGTTCCTCCCCTGCGCTACTACAATAATGGGCCTGGGGATTGCCCAATTATACCTAGACCACGTATACAGGTGGTTCGGACTGCCAAACAAGGTGATCAGCGACCGCGACCCGAGGTTCACGTCGCATTTCGGAAGAGCCCTCAGCGAGAAACTAGGGATTCAGCAGAACCTATCGTCAGCCTTTCACCCTCAAACGGACGGCATATCAGAGAGGAAGAATCAATGGATAGAGCAATACCTGCGACTGGTCACCTCCGCGTCCCCAGAAGATTGGACCCAATGGCTAGCCCTGGCCTCGGCAGTGCACAATAACAGGCAAAACACGACGACCGGGCTATCGCCCAATCAGATCCTCCTAGGGCACGAGACAACCCTAGCTCCACCCATGACGCCCCCTTCCAACAACGAGGCGGCTCAAAGAAGGGTGGAGCTCCTGATGGAAAACCAGGCTAAAGCGATTGATGCCATCAACCAACTAGGGCGCAAAGCGGGGATCATCCAAGCGAGGTACAAGATAGGAGATGAGGTCTGGCTCGAGGCGACCCACCTCAAGCTCCGCTATCAGAAATCGAAGCTGGCCCCCAAAAGATATGGACCCTTCAAAGTGACGAAAGAGATCAGCCCCGTGGCCTATCGGATCGAGCTGCCGACATCATGGGGGATACATAACGTTTTCCATGCTTCTCTTTTATCCCCATACCGAGAAACGGACTCTCACGGACCTAACTTCTCCCGTCCCCCGCCTGACCTTCTGGACGGCGAAGAGGAGTACGAAGTGGAGCGCATCCTCAGCCACCGACGTCAAGGGAGGGCACGACGCCTGCAATACCTGATCAAATGGAAAGGGTACCCCGAAAGTGACAACACTTGGGAACCCGCTGACCAAGTGCACGCTCCAGACCTTGTCAGGTCTTATCAAAAGCGCCGACCCGAGGAAAGGATAAAAGGGAGGCTAATACAGCTGATAAGAGCATGTCCCGTCGCCCCAGACGCCTCTTCAAGCAGCAGATACGACATCAGCAAGCCGCCAGCCAAGCCGTACGCCACCTTCCTATCTTCAGCGGTCCTTTCATCTTCAAACCGAATGAACCACTACGCCACTTCCGATTCTATTGGGAGACCAGACTGGACCGCTCCCACGAGTCGACACACTCGCATTTCTGTCGCAACTACAACTGTCCCTTTCACCACCCCTACGGCTCTTAAAAACCCGGTAGAATGTCCGATGTCTCAATCAACCACTCCTGCGAATCGCCCGACCAGTCCCCTCGTAGTTCGCCGCCCCCTGCCTTCCCTACTCCACAACAACGCGTCCCTCAACCCCTCTCCCCTGGTTCCGCCACCAGCGCGCTCGCCAACCACCCCGACCTCGATGCCCTTACTCTCAGGGGGATTGCTGAGGGCCTCGTCACCACCCTCCGGAAGCGAGAGACTGAAGCCTTCGCCGAACGAAACCGAGCTCAGGGACGGATCGCTCGCCTCGAGACGCAGCTGGAGCAGTACGAGGCCCCGTACGGTCGTCCACCCTCAGGGTACGTCGACAACGATGGAAAGCTTCCGGGCTTTGCCATTCCATACGGGGATGGACTCTCACAACCAGCCAAGTGGATCAAACAGCTCGACGACGGACGCGTTGCCGGGTATACCAGCCAAGATGGCCCCAGCGACCAGCCCTATATTGCAGAGGTCTACGCCACTCCCAGCTATGACTATGACGCACCGGCGTCCCCCCTTCCAGCCTGGACCCGCGTTATCCTCACAGGGACCGAGTCCCAGTTCGGGGTCCTCCGGAACGCCGTTGCTGACCTCGACGACTGGGGACTCTTGGCAGAGGTCCTCCGCTTCCGGGAGCTCAACGACCACGTCCGCGACACGCGTACCCGCTTGGATCTCCTTGAACAGGAGCTCCAGGGCCTCGTCGAGGCAAGGGAACTCTGCGAGTTCCGGCTCCAAGGCGCCTGCGTCCACGACCAAGTCTCGCATCTGCAATCTCTCGTGGGACGAGCTGGTGAGCGCAGGCCTCGTCACTACCAACCGCAGCTCGGACGACGAGGACGTGGAGGGCGTGGACGCCCTGTGTAACGAGAGGGGTGATGTAACGGGGTATCGGTTCTGCCAGTATCTGAATCCCGCGTTGGGTCACGACGGAGGGCCATGTGACTGCTTTGGGGCGTAGGTAACGATTGGAGATACCGGCTCTTGGTGTGGGGCTAGCTTGTACGCCCTACGGACCGGGGTAAGTTCGGGGAACCGGCCCAGTGGTATGCCTTGCTGTTGCTGCATGTATGATAGTTCTGATGGACTGCCTCTGATACGCGTTGTTACCATGTGTTAGTGGCTTGATGTTTTGTAGTCGTTTGTACTGTCTGAGTAGTACTTAAGGAGTGCCAACTGCGCCTTAGATGGGGCAAGTTGAGTCTCCTGTCTCAATACCATATTGCGTTCTCTTCTACTTCACAGAGGGGTCTCCCTAAAGTTAACTGGGAGGCGAGTAACTCTCTACTCAAAGCTACCCTAAGGCAGCCTGGCCTTAGCTCGTCTAGTGATCACGCACAACGTAGAGTCTTGTTGACTGCTACAATCCGTGGCGGTGACAGCGAGAGTCCTTTGGCTCGACAGTAGGCATGACGCGAGAGGGGGAAGCGAGCGGTGCAGTTGCGGCGGATGTGACCGGAGCGTTGACACCTGTGGCAGAGCTTCGGTTCTCTGGAGGGACGAGAGTGAAGCTGCTTACGGAGGTTCGCTTCAATCTTATCGGCGAGGGCGTCGGTGGTGTCTTCACTGTCGGCCTGTGAAGGGCCTTTAAGTGGACGGCGAGCGGATGCGCCGGAGTGCTTACGGAGGGTAGACGGTGGCGGACTTCGGGACGAGCGATAGGGGTTGATGGCGGGGTCTAGGGCCGAATTTGTGATGTATCCCTCAAACCCGTGGGCGAGGCGCGCAAGTTCGGCATAGGCGCGGGGGTTGTTGGCGCATGGGGCGTTATCGGCCAGGTCGATCTCTATGATGTCCTGATGCGAAAAGAAACGCCCTAGGACATTAGAATTCTCCAAGTCCGAAATGACATTTACCGCGCGCTCTAGATAGCGCATCTCCTTCTCCTGAAGGTTCTGTATCGCCGCTTGAAGGGCGTATTGCGTCTCCTTAAAGTATTGGTACTGGCGGATGGACGCGGACAGATCAATAGGGAGGTACTCATCGATGATCCGGTTGACGATAGAGGCAAACGGTGCCTGCATATCGAAGATTTGCAGTTGTGCTGGTGTGATTGGGGGACAGAGATAATCCACGGCTGTGGGACGGAGCGGACGCGTGTGAACGGGGTATCCTTTACCGTACGTACCGGAGATTTCGGGACGGCCACGGTTTAGGAGGTGGTAGCTGACGAAAGGGGCGACTATGCTATGAGTGGTGGACGGATCCGGAATAAGGAACCTGTAGTAGTGAGTGGTCCCTTGGGAGTTGATCTCCCAGCCTTGTCCAGGGTGTGCACCACAAACGTCGAAAGATGGCGGGTGCATGTCATCTCCTTCTGCGGGTGTAGGGGGTGGCGTTGGCCACGCGTCATTGAATTCGTCCTCTTGGGCTGTGTTCCATCCAGAGGAAGAGGAAGAGAAATCCCAATCAGTGGGATCGGTGGACGTGGTCTGTGAATTTTCCCAGTAAGTACGCATGCGTTGGTATAGAATGTTAAGACCTTCGCATACTTCTGATGAGGGGGGTCCTTGAGCTACGCATCCGGCTTTGGATGCTTGAAGGACGATTGCGGCGTGCAGGACGGCGTTTTGGACTTTCTCGGCGGCTGCACTCTTCTCCTGTTCGCGTTGGGCATTGTGTGCTTTCTGGTTAAGCTCGCGCTCAGCCTGGGCGTCGAAGTCGACGACCTTGATCTTGGGCGCGGTGTCGGGCGCGGAGAGGAGGAGTGGCTCCTCGGTGTCTTCATCCTGTTTGATGGAAACTGGTGAGCCAATGAGTGTGGAATCGGAAAGGAAGGGTTGAACCTCTTGCTCGTCTCCGAGCTGGGTGGTGTTAACCTTGAGCTCGAGCAGAGGGAGTAGGTCCTCGGGTCCAATGTACTGGAGCTCGTCGTTGTCGGACGAGGCAATGGACATGTCGGATGTTCCGGCGGGGGAAGCAGACCGGGGTACAAGGGCAAACATGACACGAGTTGCGGCTTAACGAGGCGGACTGGACTACAGCTCTGGATTACGAAGCTGTAGGTAGAAATATATGAGGGCGGCGGTAGCCCTTGCGATGAGGAAGACGTGGTAGGCAGCTATGAGGAGTGCTGTTTCAGCAAGGGTGACGCTCCAAAGGGTGACTAGAAAGAATGGAATATCCAGGGCTTACAGTGATCGGCGGGCGATGAAATGAAGGTTTTGCGTCCGAGGTTCAGCACGGACGATAATGAGCTCTATAAGCCTTAGGAGGTCCCAAATGATCCAGAGGAGGGTGGCGATGAAAAGGGCGAGGAGGATCAGGGTGACTAGCGATCGATGAAGCGAGGGTTTGGTGTCCTTATGGCGGTGACAAGTGCGTTCTCTAAGATCTTGAGGAGGTGGTGAATGATCCAAGTGAACGCGCAGATGGCGGACAAGATGACAAGGGGTAGGAGAATGGCGGCTAAGCAGGGTGGTGGTCAATAGGGAAGTTGTGAATGTAGACGATGAAACTCCACACAAGGAGGAGTGGAATTCGGAGGTATAGGGCGATGGCGAAGAGGAGGAGGACTAAGAGAAAATGATCCAGGTTGAGAATGAGAATTTAAGTGTAGGTGGCGAGGTCTTATATAGCTGAAGCTCTATGCCTTGGATTGGCGATAGGCCTCTAAGAGCTCTGGGGCGTTCAGGTCTTTCTCATACACCCAACTATTCTCGCTTGCTGGGTATCCTACCCAACTGACGAGGTATTGGCGCTTTCTTCTGAGTAAGCGATCTCTGATGATCTCTTCGACTTCGTACTCTTCTTCTCCATCAATCAGCTCAGGGGGTGGCTGACTGTATGCTGCTCCATAAGCTTGTGTCTCATGATGTGGAATCAGACGATCCACATGGAACACATTATGAATCTTCCATGTTTTAGGAAGTGCGATAGCGTATGCAACAGGTGAAATCTTCATGAGTATCTTGAATGGTCCATATCTCCGTGGACTGAGCTTTCTGGAAGGTGTTCTGATGGTGAGGTTCTTCGCATCTAACCATACTTTGTTACCTGGAACAAAAGTGCGAGGTACATTAAGTGGCTTGATACGCCTTTGTAACATCTTCTGAGCTTCTGATCTTGCTTTCTGGAGTGTAGAAAGACGTTCCTGCGCAGCAGGAACAGTGTCTTCAGGGGTATTGATTGTAGCGGTGGGATTAAATCCTAAGATGAGCTCATGCGGAGTGTATTTGGTATGCTCATGTCGCCATGAGTTGTGTGCAAATGCTCCTATTGGCAAGAGCTTGCTCCAATCATTCTGGCGTTGTGAAACAAACTGACGGAGATAGGTTTCTATCCATTGGTTCATACGTTCGCTTTGTCCATCTGTTCGTGGATGGAAAGCAGAACTAATGTTCTGTTGTATGTGTGTCACTTTGCAGATTGCTTTACTGAAGTGACTAACGAATCTTGGATCTCGATCTGATATAATCCGTTTTGGTAAACCGAATAGTGGGAAGATGTGTTCAAAATAGAGTTGCGCTACGCCCTGACCATCTATGGTCTTATTACAGGGTATGAAGTAGGCGGCTTTGGAACATCCTTGATCCACTATGGTGAGAACGGAATCGAAGCCATTCGAGGGTGGTAGATCAGTGATTAGATCCATTGAAACATATTGGAACGGTCCTTGTTCCGTATGTGTATCAAAATGATAAAGTGGGGTGCGTTTCAAGTGTGTAATGACCTTGGATTCTTGGCATTTTGCGCATCCCTTGACGTAGTTTTCGACAAATTGGTGTAAACGGGGTCCTTCATATCGGCGATTAACAAGATGCCATGTGTTAGAGATTCCGGGGTGACCTCCAACTGGAGTATCATGAATTTCTTGAAGGACTTTGCGCCGTGTTTCTTCATTGTCTTCGAGGTAAACTTTACGTGCAAACAGCTTCTCAGGCAAAAGAGTGACGCTCTCATTGGGATTTACTCCCCCTTCAAAGTCCTTTCTTCGACTAAGAAGGTCAGCAATAGTATTGCTTTTGCCGGGAAGGTGTTCTAATTTGAAATTGTAATCCTGTAATAGTTCGTGCCATCGTGCCTGGCGCGGGGTGATCTTCTGTGGGGATTTGAAATACTTAAGGTTTTCATGATCGCACCGGATTAGGAATTGCTGTTGCGCTCCTAAAAGGAGGTATCTAAACGCCCTTATGGCATAGATGATGGCTAATAATTCCCGATCATATATGTCATAATTGCGCTCTGCTGGAAGCAGGGATTTAGAAAAGTATGCAATTGGGTGTCTTCCATCAGAAAAATCTTGACTGATGGTGGCTCCTACAGCGAATAGAGATGCATCGGTGTCTAGGGTGTATTTCCTGGTAGGGTCTGGGTTTCTGAGGACTGGGTACGATGTGAATTTGTCCTTGAGTGTTTGAAATGCTGTGCGTTGTTCGTCATCCCAATGCCATTCAACATTATTCTTAGTAAGTTCATGGAGTGGACGAGTAAGCTTGGAATATTGGGCAATGAAATCTTTGTAATAATTTCCGAAGCCAAGGAAAGAGCGAAGCTCTTTGAGCTTTGTAGGGGTAGGCCAGTCAGTGATTGCTTGGACTTTGACGGGGTCCATTTTGACTTTGCCCTTTCCTACTACTACTCCTAGGTATTCCACTTCGCGTTTGTGGAAATGACACTTTTCTGGCTTGAGGAATAGGTCGTTGTCCAATAGCTTTTGTAACACATGATGGACTTTGCGGCGGTGGTGATCTAAATCGCCGGTTGTAGCGATTAAAATGTCGTCCATATATATGATGACATCGCCTGTAGCGATTTCTTCTTTGAATAGGTCATCCATCATTGTTTGGAATGTTGCAGGGGAATTAGTGAGACCGAAAAACATGACAGTGGGCTCATAAAGTCCTCTGTTGGTCTTGAAAGCGGCTTTCCATTCGTCTCCTTTCTTGATGCGGACATTATTATATCCCCATCTAACGTCGAATTTGGTGAACCATTGTTTGTTCACAAGTTGAGTGATTAACTCTTTAATGAGTGGCAGTGGATACGTGTTTCGCACAGTGTATTTATTGAGTGCACGATAATCTTGTACTGGGCGACGCTTTCCATCTTTCTTTGCTACAAAGAAGAATGGGGAAGCATATGCTGATTTTGAACGGCGGATATATCCTTTACTAAGGTGCTCTTTGAGGAATGCGTCCAGGTTGATTTGTTCGCCTGGCGCTAGTGGATACACTTTGCAATTTAGTGTAGCGGGTGCTTCGGGTGTGAGTTCTATGGCATGGTCCCATGGTCGGCTTTTAGGAAACCTTTCAGCTTCTTTATCGCTGAAAACTTTGCTGTAGCGATGATATTCATGGGGTACCTGTTCTTTTAACAGCTTTTTCCATGCGTTCTTGGCTTCTTTCTTTGCTAACCATCGCAGTTTGTACTCTAGATCATTGGCAGTGGGGCCGCGCTTCTGTTCTAACTCATACTGGAATTTCTGAGCGTGTGTTGCGAGGCCTTCACTTTTTGCTTGATCATATGCTTTGTTTCGTGCATTTATGGTCTTATCTTCTCCTTTGAATTTGCGTGCATATTCTTTAGCGGCTAGGAGAGTGGCCAAGGTAATGCGTCGGCTGACTATAGGTATATTTTCATCATCGTAAAATTCATGGAGATGACGATATATATCAGGCGATGGTGTGCGATACTGATAGAGGGACTCGTAATCTTCTGGTCCTACGGTGATATATTCGGGTTCTCCATTAGGTGGTGGAGTGTTATGTGGTTCGTAGAATGTGGGTTGCCTCTCCCATGAGAAGGCTTTGTAGATCTTACTATTGCGCTCTGGTGTCCATTTATGCGCATTAGTGGTTGCGGCAGTGACAGTACCAATGAACGCTCCTGCAGACCAATCAATGTCTGGATTGGCTGTGGCGAGGAAAGGCATTCCTAGAAGCATATGATCGCCTCCTAGGTCAATGACATAGAAGCGATAACGGTTGGTTTTGCGGTTGGTACAGCGAAATTGGTTCTTGTAGGTAAGATCGAGGTATACTATAGTATGGACATTTCCAATACTATTCTTAGTGCCATCCACATTGCGGATGGTTCTGGGTTTGTCTAGTTGTTCAGTTGGTATGCGGAAATAATCGACAACGGCTGGAGATATGAAATTATCGGTTGCGCCACTATCTATGAGTGCGCGTACGGCGGAATGGACGGTTCTTGAGTGGATCTGGACATCGGCATGGACGGAGTTCTGTTCATCATTGGAATTAGGCGTGTGACGTATGGCTGGAGAGAAGATGGCATCTGGAAATATGGCCCTAAGCATTGCTGGTCGCTTCGGGCCAGCTAAAAATTTATGCCTCTTTCATCTAATTCTTTAAGCCATTCTTCTTTCTGTTCGTCAGAAAGGCGGGCGGTATGGGCGGCATGTGATATGACGTCAACTTCGTCTTGTTCATACTTCTGTTCGCTTTCAACTTCTTCAATATGTGCGGCGCGTGCCTTGGGGTAATAGCCGAATCTAAGCGGTGGCTTATTTGGCTTATTAGACTTTCGGAAATTGTGGCCTCGGCTAGATTGATCCGAGTGCTTAGGCTTAAATTGTGGCTTCTTTTTGAAATTAGCCTGTCCTTGTGGTTGTTGGCGCTTCTTGTTTGGACAATTTGCTGCCATGTGGCCTTGCCGATCGCAATAGAAGCATCGACCTTCTATTTGATAGCGGGTCTTATCTGCTTCTGTACAGGCACGGCTTACGCGCGTGAAAGTGGGAGGGTCTATGTCCATAGGTACCACTTCGTCGTTGCGGCTGCGTTGATAGCCATTGCGTTGTTGCGGGTGGCGCGGTTGTTGTGTCCATTTATACTTTCGCTGACGGGGGCTCATCATTGCTTGTCTGAAAGATGCTTTCTTTATTTCTATACGGGCGGCATCGACCCATTGCGCAAAGGTTTCTGGATGAGTGTCACGCTTCAAGATCGCACTTAGCAATCCCGGGTCAAGACCATGCGCAAATATGTTGACTGTTGCCGAATTGGCAGTGTCATATCCGGCGTCGTGTGCAAGGCTCTTGAATGTGGCGATGTAGCTATCCAGTTGTCCTTTATTCATCGTAAGTTGATGAAGGGCGGCGTAGGCATTCTCTGCTTTGTTGGTATCTTGCCATGCTGCTATGAATGCGTCTCGTGCTTCACGCCAAAGTACTTCTTGGTCACGTCCAATTGGATTATTGGCACGGGTGACCTTCTCTCGTAGTTCAACTACTTGCTCATTGGTCCATTTATTGATGAGCGGTCCCTTGCATAGGGAAAATAAGTACATTGCGCGGAGGTAAGGGGATAACATGATTTCATGATTATCATTAAGTCCCCAATGGAGATCGAATTGCTCCATAAATGTCTCCGACTGAGCACGATTTCCGGTAAATATGTCTGGAAGATCGCCTCTGAGTTTACTGGTTTGGACTGCGGGCGCAGCTGGTTGCTGCCCAGCTGGTTGTTGTTGTCCTGGTTGTTGTGCCATTGCTTGAATATTAATAGGTGGCGGTACTGGTGGTGCAATTGGAATGGGTGGTTGTACTGGGTCGACTGGTAAATAACCTTGTTGGTCTGGTGGTAGTACTAGCGGTGGAGGAGGTGGTACTTCTACTCCTACTTCGATTGCTTCTTCAATTAACTGAAGGTAGACTGGTTGGTCTGGAATGAGAGGGTTCTCTGGCTCTCGTTCTTGGATATCTAATCCGTGTTCTACTTGTGCAACTAAAACTTCTTCTTCTGGTTGCAAGTGTTGTGGTGAATCGCCTTCACTGGCTGTCTGTTGTGCGGTACTTCCTGAGCTATCACTTGATAGACTTTGTTCGATAGGTGATCTGCGTGCTGATGCTAGATCAGTAACTGGTGATGCTAGACTTGCTGAAGCTAGACTGGGGTTTGGTGCTGATATAAATGGTGAGAGTGCTGGGTCTTCTGATAATGGTACGTCTGGTTGATTGATGTACGGTTGGATATCCGGGTCAATGGATAATATTACTGGTGGTGCTACTACGTCTAAAGTGACGGCGGATGTTGTTGCAACTGGTGCAGAGGTAGTTGCGACTTGTGGTGGGTCGTAGTCAGGGTGTTGGGGGTCAGTGAGTCTCCAATATCCTGTGCCGATTTCGTAGGGTTCGATTTGGTCGGCAGGTGTTACTGAGAAGAGATAATTTCCACGATCGTCGGTTGAGGTGTTGAGGTAATACCAATAGTTGTTTATAAATTCAACTGGGTAAGTAAGGCCTTCGCTATGGAGATAGTATCCTGGGTATTCAAGACTAGTTCTCCAACGGATGGATTTGCCTTGGACGTGGGCGGATAAGTCGTCTCTGCTTCTTCTAAATACTGGTGCTTCGTAAGTTAGATCTTCTTCGTCAAACTGAACGGTTATATGTTCCGTTTTAACGGTGGGGTAAGGCCTTCGGTGCTTCGAGGCCTTGGATCTGGTACTTTAGATCTGTGGTGAGAACTCTTGATACTAGGCTTATTGATACGGCTAGACTTGATCTTGGTCTTGTACACTATAGGGGTACGTCCTTCTGGTGCTTATATAAAATAAGACTTGGTCTAATGTTACGCACGGACTTTGCGTATCGAGTTACTAGTCTTTACCGCTGCTGTGAGAGTAAAGATGTTCGCCTAATGTATAGCTTACCAATAAGCGTGGTCTTACTATACACTATCGTTCTTAAGAGAGTCTACTCTATATACTAGAGTCGCCTAGATACTTTAAGGCAAAGCTGACTTAATCTGAAGTTAGGTCAGATAGCGGACTCAAAGCAAAGCTCTTGAGTGCAAGTGAATGATACGATGAGAATCAGACGGGGGAATAGAGCGAAGCTCTTAAGTGGGGTTTATGGTCCTGGATTCACAAAGGAGACCAAGTCTGAGGCGACATTGGACTCTTGTACAGGGTTTATATACGACAAGTACTACTGAAGTCTGAGTCAGGCAGAAAGGAGGCTTCGTAAGTAAACATAGAGATGCGTCAGCGGCTCAGTAATGAGCTTACTGATGCTTGGTAACATACTGAGTAACGAGCAAAAGAGTCTGAGTAAGTAGCTGTGCAAATGACTAACGCGTAATGGAAATACTGGATGACTCTGAAGGGATGTGGGGTCAAGGCGTATTAAGTAAACGTGGGAAACCAGTCCGAATGAGGAAGGTGACCTGGGTGTGACGCGTAAGTGTCAAAGCAGCTAAGTATCTAGATAACGGGTAAGTCCGGTAGACGGTTAAAGCGGTCCGGTAATACACATATATGGAAACGAGCCATGCGATACGAACTGAGACAGGGGTTAACCCGTATGGATGCAACAGAGGCGTAACACCTAGTGCATCATTTGGTGGCCAACGTGGGGAGGTCATCAGTCAAAGTATCAGCCAACTCCGTCGCACCCTTCTAGACCATTTCCAACACTAGCAGTGCCTCACAGTGAAGAAGAGGCCGCTCTAATTCCATCGCAACCAGAATTAACGTCGCAAGGCATCTCCCTCCATTCAGGAAGCAAGGGCACAATCGCAGGCACAGGCGCCACCTCAAGCGCCCTTATAGCAACCCAACAGCCAGTCACAAAGTGTTCCGACAGCATTAGCATCAATTTCGGAGCTTCTACAGCTGCCAGCGATCCAGCACTAGCGATACAGTGCATATCACTACAGTCTCCATTCCAGCCTTGTAATCGCTCCAATACAGGCACGAGCGCCACCATTTCCGCCACAGGAACCCATACTTTTGATCCAGGCCTAACCCGACGCAGCCCTAGCATTCCAGCGACTAATCGCAGTTGCATCACGACAGTAGCACTGCAGCAACACCAATATTGGTCCAATAGAGAACCCTGTTTCAGATCAAGCGCCAGCGCCACCATTTCCACCACAGGCACCATCCCTTCAACAACCACTCCATTCTAACCTGTCGCAGCGATTCTCCGATCTGTCGGAACCCACTAACTAGAGCAAGGATGCCACTAGCCGACTTACCAATGCGCAGAGAGCGCGCCGCACCTATCTTTGATGACAGCCAGCCTGAGGAGCTGGAGCACTACTTTTCCGATCTAGAGGCTTTATTTGATCACCACTCTGTCGCCAGTGACCAAGAGCGAAAGCAAGCGACGCTCAGATACCCTTCAATCGAGACTGAAAGGCTATGGAAGACCACAGCAGCTTGGGAGGACCAGACAAAGTCATTCAGCGATTTCAAAGCGGAGATCTTTGCATTCTATCCAGGTGCATTGGGCGATCGGACCTATAGGCTCCAGGACCTGGAGATCCTCATTGGACACTATGCGCACATTGGAATTCAAAGCCTCACTGATCTAGGGGACTATTACCATCACTTTTTGTTAATTTCGCAGTACCTGATCAGCAAGGGTCGCCTATCGACACAGGAGCAGTCTAGGTCCTTCTTTCGAGGCCTACAGTCGCATTTTGAAGGGCGCCTTAGGCAGCGCCTTCAACAGAAGTTCATTGATCACTTTCCCAACGTCCCTTATGCTTTACATGACATTTATGATGCAGCGAGCCATGTACTCATCAGAACTTCATCAGCGATGACTATACCAGTACAGGCGACAAGTGCGACCACTCTTACACCCCCAGCGACAGCTCCAGCTTCAGTGCCAGACCTGGCGACCACACAACTCGATACACTTGCCACAGCCATCGCTAGCCTTACCAACATCGTTAGGAATGTCATCCAGATACAGCAAATGCCTAAAAGCGATGGAGCGACCATAGATACACCCAGAAGTGTCGCATACAACTTCTGTGGCGGTGCAGGCCACTACATGTGAGAGTGCAACGTCGCACAGGAGTATATTCGAGCAGGGAAGTGCAGACACAATCCAGAGGGTCGGATAGTGCTCTCAACAGGTGCAATGGTGCCACGGAGCATCCCAGGCACTTGGTTAGGTGATCGCATAGAGGAATGGCATCGGAGAAACCCTGGACAGAGAGCAGAGCAGATGCTCTTCAAAGCAGTTGCACCAGTGCCCCGAAGCGATGCAGTAGAGCAGCCAGGAAGAGCCTACACTCAAAAGCAACCATTGCCTCTTGACTCCGACGCAGGCAGAAGACAAGTGACATACATGTATGCAGCAGAGCCCCCTGTCGCTATCAAGCAGGAGGAGTCACTTCCAATCGCTCCTGAAGGAAAATTGCTGGCTGCAGAAGCAACTAGGCACCTGTCCGACGAGCTGGAGGTGCAGGCATTGATCGGAGAAGTCTGGGATGAAGATAGAGCAACCTCCCGAAGGCGCAAGGCGATCCGAGCAGCATGGCACATGCCAGCAGCCTGTGAAGTGGCGCACGCCCTTCCAGCGGACAGCGCAACCCTAGCGAACCCCTCAGAGACCAATTTCAGACCACAGGCAGCCGATGCGAAGCGCGCCAAGCCCAGAATTGCAGCAGCGACAAAGTCTAATGCGCTACAAGCGATCCACCCAGTCCCAGCTCTGCTATATGATCGCAATCACTTCGCTGAGCAGCGCGCACAAAGAAAAAGGTGTCCGACCCACTCTGAAGACCCTACAAGCATCAAGGAGTGTGCGACAAGCCAAGGAGAGCCAGCGACAACCTTGGAAATCAAGTCCACAGCCAGCAATGCACCTATAGAGGCAGATGGGTCGCCCCCTTTGTATATTGAAGCAGCGATCAGCGGCACCCCTTGCGACTCCGACACACCCCCTTACCCATTATCTTCCCCTTTCCATCGCATTTTTGCAGTGTGACAGAGTGCACCAGTCCTCAGCTTCCTTGGTGCTAGGACACCATTTATGACCCTCCAGAGCAAAGTGCTCAAGCCCAGCGCCTCATCAGTCTGTTCCGAAGCGACAGAACAGCCCTCCCAGTCTCCGAAGCCTGTTGCAGCCAGTATGCTGCCTCAGCACCCTTTAGCGATCGCAGAATCCAACCCAGAGAAGCCCTCTGACACCCTTGACACTGCACCAGGTGCAGCAGAAGTCCCGACAGTTAGCGCAGCCCAAAAGCGACCAGAAGCGACACAGTTATTGCTCAAATCGCAGCAGGAGACCCCTCACAAGTGCATGGGTAGCTTGCCATATGTCCAAGAGCCCCATTTTCTGACAGCGAACACGGTTGCGTGACAGGCAGTAATACTGCCAAAGCGACAGGAGGACTTGGTCCGAATCAAGGCCCAGGATCAGGCAAGAAGCCTGACAGCCAAGCGCAGCAGTCTAGACACATCAGAAGGAGATATTCTGACTGGCAGGTGCAGTGACAACAGCAGCGATAGCTTCAGCGACAGAGAGGAGACTTAAGGTCTCTCAGTTGGGAGGAGAACTCTCCAGTATGCGATATACAGTATATAGCTTCAAAATTGCATCGGACAGGCTTTGTACATACATGGACATATTCCCCCCTCTCCTCAGTCATATTTCCGACATATTCTGACATTCACATTCATTAGAGCGACACTGTTTAATTCTGATTTCGGACTGGAGCTTTATATCTTTTTTCTTTCCATTTACACTCTTAATCCCCTTTCCACTGCGATCGCGTACTAATAGGCTGGGGACAGCCATTTTTTTCAGTTGGGAGGAGGGCCCCTGGGCCTCAGGCAAAGGCTATAGGACCCTTGCGCTCACCCCGATCCTTTGGCGACCACTCCGACAGCCACCAGCGACAAGCGACAGCCCAATGAGCCAGGAGCAAAGATAAAGCATCCAAAATCACTTCTACAGCCATAGCGACACAGTGACGCATGCGACAGCTTCAGCGACGGAGATACAGCGACCTGTTCCCCAAGGCGCTGCCCATGTGAAAGCGATCGCCGCCTAGTGCGACCGATCCCACAATATCAGTGCACACAGTCCCAGTGCAGATCACAGCGCAAAGCCTCAGCGACACATGCGATAGCGCCGCCGTCGCACAAACAGCGACAGGAGTTTCAGCGCATCAGCGACACAAAAGCGCGCGCAGCGAATCATGCTAGATCAGGCAGCATATGCATCCCAAGAGCAGTGTACGGTTTATCGCACAGTAGCGCATTGGTGCGCACAGTAGCGATGGCGTCGCACATGCAACAACCTTAGACCACCAAGTTGCCACAACTCCGAGCGATAGCAGCCAATCGCACTAGATCCCACAAAGCGGCGCTTTTCAACCTGAGCACTTATGGAGCACCAGAACACAGCAAAGCATGCGATTGACAAGGCGCTGGAGGAGCGACAAGCCCAAACCAAGGCGCAGCGCTGCGCAAGAGCGATTGCGACGAATCGGAGCGCTTGGAGCGCTATTCACATAACATGACCCTCAACATCGGCAGACATCACCTTTCCACCAGCGCAGGTGCAGGTGTCAAAGTGAAGTGCTCAAGGTGCAGACTTTCCACAGAGGACCTCAGGTGTTGGCAGCAAGTGGCGATTGTGACAGAATGATGCGCTTCCAGCAGGATCAAGGCAACAGTCCAGGCTCACATAGCATGAGCTTACCACAGCCATTCCACCCTTGATCGCAGTGCCAGGCTTCACCGACTCATGCGATAAGGCCACCGTCGGAGATACAGCGACTATAGACCCAGGCGCAGCGCGATGCGACACCGCTTGCGATGGATCGATCTGAGACATGCGATATCAGCATCGCAAGATCGGAGCACTGATCAGCGCATAGCAGTACAAGGGCGTGTGCAACAGAATCAGCGTCGCACATGCGACAACGGCAGAACACTGCGTCGCCTGACCTTCAAGTATCAGCGACCGATCGGACAGGATCCCTTAGAATTGGTATTCTTGACCCGGGCACTTGCAGGCACACCAGAGCGCAGCGGCACGTGCGATAACCACAAAAATGGACGAGCGACAAGTCCAGACATAGGCGCAGCATGGTGCGACAGCGATTGCGACAGATCGGACTGGATGTTGTGCGACTTGCATCATATCATACAGATGCTACTTGACTTGGACATACAGCAACCATACCAATCGGAGGCCCACAGGCAGACACGTACAGACAAGACAGCTGGTTTAGAGAGGTTGTTGGTTGAGTATATGGATCAAGCAACACTGCGACGGCCTGGTTGACTGAGGACAGTCAGTATCTCAGTTGGGAGGAGGTGATACGCGTGGTACCGGGCTGTACACGTGGATGTGACATATCTGATGCAACACCTCCGACACGATGCGACACCTCCAATGTGATGCGACACCTCCAATGCGATGCGACACCTCCGACCCGATGCGACATGTCCGACCTGATGTGACACGTCCAACCCGATGCGACACTCACTGTGATGCGATGCGACAGGGTGACCCTATAGGGGCATGGCCAACCACCACACTCACTCTAGCTCAAAAGCGCTCACTGTAGGCTGATCAGATGGCCTAAAACAGACACAAGGCAACTCCCTGATCAAGCACAAAGCCAGGTGACACCAGAAAGAGTGGAAACATTCTAGATAGCACCAAATCACCAATAAGGCCGAAAGCAGCCAAATTGCACCTAAAGCGGCGTCGGAATCGCTAGTCACTGCATCTGAGATGTTACCAGAGTGTCGGACCAGGGGTAGGAGGCTAGAGCGATGCTTAGAAACAGTATTTAGAGTGTTTTAGATAGATAGTCTTCAGCAGTAGCCCAGGGTAGCTCAGAGTAGCCCCAAGGCGTACAGAGAGCATTCCCCCTTCATTTCTCATCCGATTCTCTTCATCAGCATCGCGTTTCGGAGCGTGCGACAAGCGCCATCATCGGACACCCAGCGCACAACCAGCGCCATCGGCGCAACGCGGAAGCGCACCCTTTAGCGTCACTCCTGATTCTAGGCCCCATCGCAGTCATAGGAGCTTCGTATAGCTCATCGCAGTGATCCCAGTCACAGCAGTGCGATTCAGGGAAGCCTTAGGTCGCACTAGGGTGATACCCTGTCGCACAGTGTCGCAGAGGCAGCGCACCACAGCACAGAGGCGATACTGTGACCTTAGACCCACAAGAAGCGTTAGTAGGTGGTTTGCTCGCGCAGAGCGGCCGCCTAGCGCATCAGCGCGTTGCCTCACCATAGGCACGCTGCCTCGTTGACTCATACTGCCTGACTCATTGTGACCGTGCTCTACTGTATATAAACACTACAGACCTAGAGACACAAGCCTTAAGCTTGTTCTCTCTGTACAATACAGGAGACTTCAGCTGAACGAACTATCTTTCGAGAGTCTTCAACCCTCAACGTATCGTTGGGTCTCAGGAAGCGTCTCTTCTTCTCTTATCGAACTCAACTCTTGTGTAACGAGTTGCTCTTGCCTAAACTAGGCAACGGAATGGACCGGACGATCTGACTTGACCTGACTGACACCATGACCTGTCAGTGACAGAACAGACACACTGCATGCACTGCACGCACATACTGTAACGGGGTATATGTTCTGCCAGTATCTCAATCCCGCGTTGGGGCACGATGGGGGCCCATGTGACTGCTTTGCTATCTAGATAACGATCGTTGACACTGGCTCTTGGTGTGGGGCTAGCTTGTACGCCCCTCGGACCGAGGTAAGTTCTGGGAACCGGCCCAGTGGTATGCCTTGCTGTTGCTGCATGTACGATAGTTCTGATGGACTGCCTCTGATACACGTTGTTACCATGTGTTAGTGGCTTGATGTTTTGTAGTCGTTTGTATGGTCCTGGTAGTACTTAAGGAGTATCAATTGTGCCTTAGATGGGGCAAGTTGAGTCTCCTGTCTCAATACCATATTGCATTCTCTTCTACTTCACAGAGGGGTCTCCCTAAAGTTAACTGGGAGGCGAGTAACTCTCTACTCAAAGCTACTCTAAGGCAGCATCACCTTAGCTCTTCTCTTGCCAACATACCAAGTAGAGTCTTGTCGACTGCTACAACCCGTGGCGGTGACACATACTGACATACAGTACTGTAACTTGAGATAGTACCACTGTTAACCATGTCGCCGCCTTTATTAATAAGATCAGATCGTCCATACTCAGGAGTCAGGAATCAGGATCATTGAAGTCAAGCTCTGCTGTTAGGATCTGGCGGCCAGTAGCGCGTATCCTGGCCCAAATCCTTATATGGTTTCATTTTCCCATGTTTTGGTAAGTCGCCCTTGTATGATACAGTATTTATTGCATTCGATCCCATCTCGCTCAATCCATCTTGCTCAATGGCATCTCTGAGTGATCCCGATACGATCGTGACCCTAGGACCCTGATGTGATACACCACATAGAGATCTCGGTATTAACTTGTCGATGAGTTGACAAGCGGTGATGTTACTATACAATCTGACTGGCAGAGTTCTCGATCAGGTCACAATTAGGACAGTACATGTGTATTTAAGGACCGCAGTTTAGCTTGCTGTACCCTAAGTTCAGCTTCGCTAAACATGCAGCTATACACTTCTATTCTCTGCAACTGCCTGACCGGGCCCCTCTCTATTTTCTGCCATTATTTCAGAGTCACCTTTAAAGGCAGGTGACTACCCCATGCCTACTGCTTGGGCATAAACAAGCAACCGGTCATCACTAGTGTGTACTAGTGCAGAGGATATACATCCTAGACTGAGCGTAGCTCAGTAGAAGTTATTAGCAGCAGGAGTCCAGCCCTGTGCTACATCTTATTGATGGGTGCAAGTCTCTCAATACTATCATCTCATAAGTCCCGCTGCGGGCTTAACATAAGCTGAACTTCCACACTCGCGAGTCTCAAGGTAACCTTTCCCCCGAAAGGACAAGTCCATTTTCAAGGACGATCAAAAGACGACTTGCCCAGAGAGATAAAAGGAAAGGCACACTTCCGACCTAATTACAAAGCAGGAGCACATCAGGGGTGCTACTTTATTACACGAGAAGCAAGAGCATACCTGCTCGAATTCATAAACAACGATTGGTATTGGGTGGGCTATAGCGACGACAGCAGACAACTCTATTCAGACATATCAAGGTGACTAGGGTCCCCGCATATCTTCGGACTCAGTAGCAAATCGCAACCTGTGTTATCCAAAGAGGATTCCCTAAGGTTGAAAGGAAAAGAAAGGGAAGAGTCGATCGAAGCCACTAGTGATCCAGAAGCACCAGTAGAAGACTACGAAGATATACCAGTTGGAGATGCCAAAAACGACGAAGAGTTATCTACTGTTATTGGGAAAATGAGCACAACTGCTGTACATATTCGAGGCAGAGGAGCAGTTGCCCTACCAACTGAAAATCCCATGAACCCCCCAGCAGCAACCTCAGGAGGCTTCCAAGCCCCTCAACAACCTCCCTCTAGTGGAAACACTCCCGCTCCCCAACCAGGAGGAAGTGGAGGTGGTGGAGGTGGTGGAGGAGGCAGAGAAGGTGAAGGAGGCGGTGGAGGAGGCGGGGGTCAACCCGCAGCCAGAATCGCACCAGCCGCAAACCAAGCGCCCCAAGTACGACACTTGACAGGAGGTGTCGACAATTTCAAAGGGGATTGATCCAAAGCCCTTGAATTTGAAAAACAGTTCGGCATTTACCGACTGCTAAACGCCTCTCATCCCCACATGATGATCCCAATGCAACGAGTGGCACTAGCTCTCTCTTTGATACAAGGAGCAAAAGTCAACAAATGGGCCTATCAACATGCGGAAACTATGGCTGCTAGGGTTTATGGAGGACAAAACGCCCCAGAAGACGAAGCCCTTTGGAACAGTTTTGTGGTCACCTTTAGAAGGCAATACCGAGACACCGCAGAAGAAGAACGTGCTTGGGTCAAACTAAACAACCTTAAAATGGTCCAGATGGAAATAGATGATTACATTTCCAAATTCGAGAACCTATTGGTTGAAGCAGGGCGGGATCGATACGACCGAGGGAGCATAGACTTCTTTCAGAATGGACTGAATGCAGGGATCCAGCTTCACATTCTCGATAGATGACCCAGACCACGTGACTTGGATGACTGGCAAGCAATGGCTCGAGAAGAAGTAGAAGCGCATGCCGGAAAGAAGGCAGCCTTAGGTCCAGGGAAAACCAAAGTCTGGCTCAGTTCAAGGGAGAACCGCTGGGCCCATCAATCCACCCCTAAACCCCAGAAAAAGACAAAGGATCCGGATGCTATGGACATAGATGCCACATGAACGAACAAAATGTCTAAAGAACAACAAGACAAGCTTATGAAGGAAAAGAAATGCTTCACTTGTCATCAAATGGGTCACTGAGCCTTCCAATGCCCGCAAAACCGCCAGAAGAAATGCAAAGAGCGCAAGCAGAAGACCAGTAAAGCACGATCGGCCAAAACTGAGGAAGTCGACAAAATGAACCTGGAAAATGACCCATCCTCAGACAAGGAGGAGCTGCCCGAATACAAAGAGGATACAATCCTCACAGCTATTCGAAAGATGACAATGGAAAAGTGGGAGGAGTTCCTGGACACGTTGGCACTTCAGGGTTTTTAAGTTGCTCAAAGTCGACGGCCAGACTACGAGCGATATCTCGCAAACAGGATACAATGTATATACGCAGAACGACAGCAGTGAATACAACAGTTGCTTTTCGATCCTTGAGCGAACAGGCCGAAGAAGTCGCCCTCATAGACAGTGGCGCAATGGAAAACTTTATAGACCGAGGAACCTGGGAATGCCTAGGCTTGGGGCAGAAGGCTACCGAGCACCCTATCACAGTTTACAATGTTGACAACACTGAAAATAAAGGGGGGAAGATCACACACTACTGTTGGCTCAGGATCCTTTTCAAAGGACAAAACCGCCTCCAGAAATTCTATATTACTTCCCTTGGAAAAGACAGCATCATTCTAGGATATCCTTTTCTCTTTGTTTTCAAGCCAGAAGTTGACTGGAAAGAAGGAAGATTAAAGGGAGGAGAAGTCAGTCTCCACACCCTCCGATATTGCTATCAATATCATGACATCCAACAAATCCAACAAAAAGCCATTGAACGTCTAGGAAAGCCGGGGAAGGATGAAGCCATCTATATGCAACGAAACATCGCACAAGATTGGGCTCGAGAGGCGGAGCAAGGAAAGGAAAAGCTCACCTTGGACACTCTCCCAGAAGAATACCGACGGCACAGCAAGGTGTTCTCCGAAGAAGAATCTAAGAGGTTCCCGCCAAAAAGGGAGGAAGATGACTATCACGCTGCGAGAAGATGCCCCTGCAGTCATCAATTGCAAGATCTACCCTCTCTCCAGAGAAGAGCGAAAGATCCTACAAAAGTTCCTGGCCACTGAATTGGAGCTAGGATGTATAAAAGAAGGACCATCGCCATACACTGCTCCAGTCTATTTTATAAATAAAAAGGACTCAGCAGAGAAACGCCTCATCATGGACTACAGAGAAGTCAACAAGGTGACCGTGTGGGATAACAATCCGCTACCGAACATCAGGGAAGCGCTCGAGAACTTCAGAGGGAAGGGTCTCTTCTCCAAATTCGACATCCGGTGGGGCTACAACAATATTCAAATCAAGAAGGAAGATCAGTATAAAGCGGCGTTCAAGACAAGATATGGAACCTACATTCCGTGAGTCATGTACTTTGGACTTATGAACGCTCCGCCCTTCTTCCAGAGGGTGATGCATCGTGATTTCCAAGATCTACTCCAGTGCTACCCAGAAAACCTAGGCAATTATATGGATGATTGGTGGATAGCCACGGTGAACACGGAGAATGGAAGAACCTTACATCGCAAAATTGTCCACGAATTCCTAGACCAGATGGAAAAGAGGTCTTACTTTCTAAAGGTGTCTAAAACCCAATTTGAGAAACCTCAGATGGAGATTTTGGGGTGGCAGGTTAGCGCAGAAGGAGTTTGAATTGATCCCTCCAAAATCAGTGGGATAGTTCAATGGCCTCAGGAGTTGAAAAGTGTCAAGGACGTACAAAGCATGCTCGGAGTTCTAGGCTATCAATAACCCTTCATTCGTAACTTCGCCACCATAGCCAAACCACTCCACGATCTCACCAAGAAAGATGTCACCTTCAAATGGACAGAGGAGTGTAGAGAAGCCCTAGAACGACTTATTCAAGCCGTAACCTCCGAACCCGTTCTCTACCAACCCGACTTTGAGAAACAGTTTGAACTGGAAGTAGATGCCTCCTTGTTCGCTGTGGGAGCAGTACTTTTCCAAAGAGATGAACAGAATCGACGAAGACCAGTGTCCTATTACTCTGCTGCCCTCAACACAGTGGAGAGGAATTATGATGTTTGGGACAGAGAATTCTTAGCGATGATAAAAGGGCTGAAGCATAATCGACACCTCCTCATAGGATCGCCTCACAAGGTGATCATCCTTACAGATCATGAGAACTTAGGACATTATCACCACCTGCAGAAGATAAATCGAAGAGTGGCAAGATATCTACACACGCTGGCAGACTTTGATCTGGAACTACGACACATCCCAGGGTCCACTAATAAGGCAGATGCCCTATTTAGATGTTCTGATCACGATGATGGAGCGGACGATAATGAAGAAGTGATCGCCCTCCTGGACTCGCTCTTTACCCGAGCCATACAAATAGGAGAATTGGAAAGGCGAATCTGAGAAAGCCAAGACCAGAAAAAGGACGTTGTCCAGGAGTGGAAGCACATCTATGGTTGTCAAGAAGTTGGTGGAGCTCTCTACAAAGACAATGTGCTAGTGGTTATGAAAGAGTCGATCCATAAAGAAATCCTACACCACTATCACGATAGCCTTACGGCGGGACACCCTGGAGTTTGGAAAACATGGCAGATGATTCAAAAGGACTATTGGTGGCCCACATTGCGAATCTTCACGACAAATTACGTCAAAGGGTGTGCAACCTGCCAGCAAAACAAAACCATCACTAGATGAAACCAACCACCAATCCAACCAATAAAGTCAGGAGAAGGAGTTCAACCTTTTTCAGTTATAGCCATGGATTTCGTGGTGAAACTGCCGGAGTCAAGAGGGCACAACTCCATCCTGACAGTCACCGATCAGGGATGCACTAAGGCAGTGATCCTAGTTCCATGCCGAGAGGACATGGGTAGTGAGGCGATTGCAGAACTCTATAAAGAAAGGTATTCCCATATGTGGGGATACCGGAGAAATTTATATCAGATTGCGACACTCGCTTCACCTCCACCTTGTTCAGAGAACTCTGCAACACCCTTGGAGTAGAGAGGAATACGAGCACTGCCTATCATCCACAAACGGATGGACAGTCTGAACGTATCAATCAGACCATGGAAGACTTACTACAAATCTTCTGCAATCACCAACAAAACAACTGGGTGGAATGGCTACCAGTGGTACAGTACATCATCAACAGCAGACCCTCCAGTATGATGAAGAAGGCACCTTTTGAGTTATGGATGGGACACATACCTTTGGCACATCAAGTGGCCAAAATAATGAACGTGCCCAAATTACTGGAACGGAAGGAGGCTTTGGAAAAGGCCAGGAGTGATGTGCTTCAAGTGATCACCAAAGCCCAAGAGTCCTGGGTCAAACCCACTTCCTATGTGCCCTACGCAGAAGGAGAATTGGTTTGGTTGGAAGGAATACATCTCCATACCACACATCCCACACGAAAACTCCGACCAAAAAGATATGGGCCATTTAAGGTTCAAAAGAAGGTGGGACCAGTCAATTTCCAATTGGAGCTGCCGAAACAATGGAAAATCCATAACACCTTCCATGCGAAATTGCTCCACCCATATAAGGAGACGGAGGAATATGGGATCAATTTCCAGGAACCTCCGCCCGATCTCATCGAAGGAGAGGAGAAGTGGGAAGTAGAGAAGGTTCTGGGAGAAAGAATCTCAAAGGGGATGAAGCAGTACCTAATCCGCTGGAAAGGGTATTCAGATGCTCACGACTCTTGGGGTTTAGGGTTTAGGGTTTAGGGTTTAGGGTTTAGGGTTTAGGGTTTAGGGTTTAGGGTTTAGGGTTTAGGGTTTAGGGTTTAGGGTTTAGGGTTTAGGGTTTAGGGTTTAGGGTTTTTGAAAGCTAGGGGGGGCGGCGATGGGCGTGAGAAAGTTCACAGAGGCAAGAAAATCCTTCTATACGCGGGGCGCACGGAAGGGATTTCGACTAAGTGTCTCATCAGTTCTTGCTGTCCTTATATATGCGGAGAACAATAGAAAATTTTCCGTGGGAAAATACTTCCATAAAAGCGTTATAGTGACGCTTATAATAGTTTTACTAAGCCTACCCAGAACGGCGAATTCTAGTAGTCCAGGCGGTTGCCTGTACTTCTTGAATATCGCCGTTTTTAGACGATAAAGCGGGGTTCGAGTCCGCGTGTGGGCCATTCTTTATTTTTGATTACCTAACAATGCTTTAAGACGGCGGAGTTTGAATTTTCGGCAAAAACCGAAATTCTCGCAAAATGCCGCCCGTGATTGACGAAAAAACCGAATGCGTTGGTTTTAGTCACGTGACCGTGGGAACAAACTCGGGCATCTCGGAAAATGGATCCCGGCGGTCCCTTTCTAGACCGTCTCAGAGGGGTCACGTGTCCGGCCCGTACGGGCCGGGCACGTGCCCCTGGATCACATAATCGTTGACGCAAGAGGAAATTCCCCGTTACGTAACCCGGAATGGACCGGTCGCCCCTGGGCCCGGTGGGGCCCAGGGTTAGGTTTAGGTTTAGGGTTAGGTTTAGGGTTTGAGCACTTATCAGCCGTGATAAGTGTAGGACGCTCACCAAATTCCTTAAAACAATTAACGCGTCCCTTTAGACGACGTTAAAAAATTAAGGAAAATCAAAACTACTGTTCCATCATGCATACTCCACCTCGTTGAAGAGTGCAGACTCCTGTTGTTCTGTCAACACGGAGTAAATTAACTGTTTTTTCCATGTATTAAATAAGTCGTTCGCATTATGGACTCTGCGCTTGGAGACCATGAATGGACGACTAACAAGTTGGGTGACTTCACGGCTAGGTCCTTCCTGTGTGAGGTCCGGCGACGGGGGGATAACTCGGGCGGCCTCACTAGAGCCACCGCCTCTGTCAATCCGTTGCCGTATGGCTACAGGAAGCGGAGTTTCCTCCTCAAGCGGACGCTTGAACCTATCAGTGTGGACCTTACGCCACTCTGCGTGCACAACCTCAGTTAACTGCATGATGGGGAAGCGATTCCATACAGGGTTCATCTCCGACTTAAGGATTAAACTGTCTTCCCGACTAACACGCGACGCAAACCGGTTGTGCCAGCGTGAGTTAGAGTCCTTAAGCCATGATTTGATGACCTTGTTAGGGTAGCCACGAGCAAGGTAAAGGTTTGCTAGGCCTTTAAGTTGCTCCCGGAAGATGACTTCCGTACTGCTAAGAATGGCTAGCCTAGAGATCTCGCCATAAAAGGCCCCGCGTTTAACGGGGAGGGGATGGGCAGAGATCCATGGAATACGTTCCAGATGGTTCAGGGCTTTAGTGAACGGTTTCCATTGCAGGCCGTTAAAGGGGGACAGCCAGACAAACACGTCCAGAAAACAAGCCGACGGGCTAGCCTCTGACCAAGTCAATTCACATCCAGGGAGTTTTAAACCCTTTACTAACGCCAAGGCGCTTTCAGGGGACTCAGCACGGACGAGGAAGAATAGATCATCAATAAACCTGCGATAGAATAATATATTCTGATGCGCAGGGATGAACATCTCTTCGTAGTAAGCGGCATAGAGATTGGCAAGGTCGGGCGCGCAGTGCATTCCCATAGCCAGGCCTCTCTTCTGTACGAAGTATTCTTCCATGAATTGGCACACGTTAGGCAAACGTGTGTTCAGCTCCAGAAGATCGTTAAAAAGCTCCGCGTACACCCTGGGTACCGTACGTTCGCTAAGGAGCCATAACCACATGTCTTTGATTATAGACACGGCGTCCTGTACCGGGACGTGCGGATAATAGGCAACAATATCCGCAGTTATGATAAAGATCTTCTGGTCGGCTATCATGCTTAGGGGCATGACTACCTTCTGCAGATCTACGATAAAGGCTTTAGATCCCTCTAATACGTAGGGACGTTCGGCAATCAGTAGCTTCAGCAGTTTACTCAGAACCGTGGCAGGGTTCGCGATTATTGCAGAGTGACACGGGAAGATGGGGCGCATTCTCCATGGATCCTTGTGTATTTTAGGAAGTCCATAGAACTGCGGCGTAGCTTTCCGATACAGTTCCAGACCTGCCGCAATAGGTGTGTTGGGCAGAAGCGCAACAGGGACCCCCGCTTCTTGACACGATTGCTGGAAGGCATCAAAGATAGCGAAAATTGGGCGAGGCATACCGTCGGTGCCCATAAAGGGTTGGACACCGGCGGCCAAAAAATCGTGTAATTGTTTATTCTGTTGGAGGCTCGTACTCGCCTCCCAGCGGTTAAGCATGGTCGAATATTCAATTATCTGAGTAGTAAGGTGTTCTAAAGATCGCCTGCAGGTAATCTGTAGGTAGTCTGTCTCATTTAGAAGCAGCTTACGCGTTTCACTAATGAACCAATCCCGCTTAATGAGGGCTAGCCCCAAGTTCTTATCCGTCTGGGTTACAATGACCTCATTGTCAATAACCCATTCGCTGATCGAGGTACGGAGGTTCGGTGCCAGACGCTTGGCTAGAGTATCCGTGGGGGTTGGTGCCTCCGCTTTCCATGTGGAAATATAGGAGCGTCCTTCCGCCAATCCTCTTTCAATAGCAGGCGGGGCGTTGGGTGCGCGTCGAGATGTTTTTCGACTGGCAGCATCGAACGCTGGTTCATAAGGGAGGTCCCCTGTACTATGCGGTGGATTCTGTGTATAGTAAAAGAACCACCGGAAGCGGCGACAGAAGTCGTCCCACGCTTCAACGGGGAGTGATGGTTTAACTGTAATAGGGAGGATATAACGCATCCCTATGCCTAGATCAAACATAACGCTGGCAGGCGGTGCTAGGCCTTTCTGAACGTGAATTGCATGCCGGAACTTTAAAGCCTCCTTTACAGCCAAGGGGGCACGGAACGCAATGATCTCACACGCCAGAGCCGGCGAAATTTCTAGTATTGAGTCGGGGTAACTACTTGGACTATCGTAATACCAAGTGCGGTCAGCGATTAACGCCCGCGCTGTCCCCCTCTGCCTTTCCCACCGCGTCCCCTGCCCCCGCGAGTGGGCTTGTTGGGATGATTGGTGGGGGACGGGCCCTTCTTGCCCGACTTCTTCTTCTTGTTCCCATCCTGGGAATTGGCCTTGCGGCCAGGCTTCTGCTTTTTCTATAAGTCGATCAGCGATGAGCACGCTGTTGACTGGGGTAGGACTTACCGTGGAGGAGTTGATCTCCTCACGGATGATGCGCCGTATGGTTGCGGCGTCGAACGAAGCAGATGGGGCCGAGGAGGGCCCTGCGTCACCGGGAGTGGCCTCTGCCATCACGACATCTTCGGCCTGACGCTGTAACGCCGCCTTCTTTCGGTCCTTGGCGGCGCGTCGAGTGTGGCGTGCGGTTACGACATTCCGCACGGCTTCGACGAGGTTAGGGATGAGGGACGTCATCTTCGTCTCCTCAGAACGGTACCTGGCACGCGTAGCGTCCAGGTTGGGGATTTGGGGGCGGCTCCCGTCTTCATTGACGTCCGCTTCAGGGTCGTCCCGCATCATCGGGAATTGGGTAACGAGATCCTCAGTTCGTTCCCTGACCGCCTCCGTAAGCGTAGCTTCGGGGGCGTCACCTGTACAACGGTCTAGGAAAAACCGGTATTGCGAGTCTAGGAAGGCGCCAGTGGCGACGATCCAGCGCTCCATCGACGTGCGACGAGCTTCTGCGCGGGCTGTACGATACTCCTGAATCATTTGGGCCCCATCAGCAGTCGAAACGAACTGCTGCATGGGTTGGAATGAGGGAATTCCAATAGAGCCCTCGAGCCACTTCGGGTAACGACCCGATTCAGACGCCTCGAGCAGCTCTTGGCGCTGGCGTCGTGTGGAGGTGGCTCGCTCCACGTCGTCGGCTAAGGTACGGAGGAGGGGGGCCACCGAGTCACTGTACCGTGTGGGGATCACGGTAACGATCTCCTCCACATTGTTGCAGGCAGTGAGGGCGATGCTGAGGGCAGCAGCGGTCCCGGCGCTAGCAGCAGCCTGGGCGGAGGGCGAGAGGGCGCGGGAAAGACTTTGGAGGTTCCCCAGGCCTTGGGGGCCGGCGCGGGTGCGAGCAGAGGTGGAACCAGACATATTTGAAGCAAAGAGTGGGCCGCGAAGAGGGTTTTTGAAAGCTAGGGGGGGCGGCGATGGGCGTGAGAAAGTTCACAGAGGCAAGAAAATCCTTCTATACGCGGGGCGCACGGAAGGGATTTCGACTAAGTGTCTCATCAGTTCTTGCTGTCCTTATATATGCGGAGAACAATAGAAAATTTTCCGTGGGAAAATACTTCCATAAAAGCGTTATAGTGACGCTTATAATAGTTTTACTAAGCCTACCCAGAACGGCGAATTCTAGTAGTCCAGGCGGTTGCCTGTACTTCTTGAATATCGCCGTTTTTAGACGATAAAGCGGGGTTCGAGTCCGCGTGTGGGCCATTCTTTATTTTTGATTACCTAACAATGCTTTAAGACGGCGGAGTTTGAATTTTCGGCAAAAACCGAAATTCTCGCAAAATGCCGCCCGTGATTGACGAAAAAACCGAATGCGTTGGTTTTAGTCACGTGACCGTGGGAACAAACTCGGGCATCTCGGAAAATGGATCCCGGCGGTCCCTTTCTAGACCGTCTCAGAGGGGTCACGTGTCCGGCCCGTACGGGCCGGGCACGTGCCCCTGGATCACATAATCGTTGACGCAAGAGGAAATTCCCCGTTACGTAACCCGGAATGGACCGGTCGCCCCTGGGCCCGGTGGGGCCCAGGGTTAGGTTTAGGTTTAGGTTTAGGGTTAGGTTTAGGGTTTAGGGTTTAGGGTTTAGGGTTTAGGGTTTAGGGTTTAGGGTTTAGGGTTTAGGGTTTAGGGTTTAGGGTTTAGGGTTTAGGGTTTAGGGTTTAGGGTTTAGGGTTTAGGGTTTAGGGTTTAGGGTTTAGGGTTTAGGGTTAGGGTTCACAGAGGCAAGAAAATCCTTCTATACGCGGGCGCACGGAAGGGATTTCGACTAAGTGTCTCATCAGTTCTTGCTGTCCTTATATATGCGGAGAACAATAGAAAATTTTCCGTGGGAAAATACTTCCATAAAAGCGTTATAGTGACGCTTATAATAGTTTTACTAAGCCTACCCAGAACGGCGAATTCGTTAGAATTTTAATTTAAAATAAAAATAATAAATTTTAGATCGAACATTAATAAAATGTATAATATTTAATTTTTTTTTTTTTTAGTAAACAGGCTTAAATTAAAGTAAAAATGAAATTTTTATTAATAAATATATTTAGTTTTACAACAATAATATCAAGTGTATTAGTTATTACATCTCAAAATCCTGTAATATCAGTAGTATATTTAATTTCTGTATTTGTAAATGCAGCAGGTTATTTAATATTATCTGGTATAGGTTTTCTTGGTTTATCATATATTATTGTATATGTAGGTGCTATAACTGTATTATTTTTATTTGTTATTATGATGATTAATATTTCATTAACAGATATAATAGATACAGGAAAACAATATACTAAAAATTTACCTTTAGTGTTTGTAGTAGGTTCATTATTCTTATTTGAAATGTTTAACATTTTACCATTTAGTTTTAATAATGTATCTGGTTTAAATTTTATTTTTGATACTATTACTAATTTTAATTTATTTATTTGAAATAATGATAAATTAAATTTGTTGATAATATTCATACTACTTTTCAATCTAATATTGCAGATACTACATTTATTTCATTTAGTCAAATAGAAGCTATAGGACAATTAATTTACACTTATGCTGCTATATTATTAATTATATGTAGTATTATTTTATTATTATCTATGATAGCACCTATTTTTATATCATTAAATAAAAAATAAATTTATCTTATTTATTCAATTATTATTTCTTACCCCCTTTTTTTATCTT